>OY998184.1:45734980-46934980 GCA_963921935.1 Galeruca laticollis
TACGATTTTTTTTCAATTTTGACAGGACGCCATTTTGTTTTTACTTAGCCGATTTGGCTCATTAACGAACTCGTCCAAGATTTTTGCTTAAACGATTTTTGTAGCGAGTTTGGTTTCGATCCGTCAAAAAATACGCCCTCTATCGTGCTTACAAATTCCGTTATCACATATATATATATATATGTATCTCCTCTGTACGATGCCGCAACCAATTTTAGGCAAAATCGGATGATAGTGCTGCCAGTTGGATGATAGGTCGACCGGGCTTGGATGATAGGTCGACCGGGTCTTTGCTGGGAAATAAAATGGATAGGTAAATGGAGTTTAGCGCAACCAACAAAAATATATTTTTGGTCGCCCTATCATTCAAAAATCTGACTGAAATGCAGCAGTGTTGCCACTGCTATCAATAAACATTAAATGAGGAGGTACCAGTCTCCGGAACCGTTACTTATTTAAAAATGTACCTCTATTATGTCGAAAACTTGTGATCGTGGCGCATCTGATAATAATCATGCAAAGATACGACGTTATGTTATTTTATATTAGGAATATAAATTTGTTTCGAATTATTCTATCATTATTATACGGCTCTGTAAATGTTGTGCTATTGTCAGTGGAAGAAGTAGAAAAATATAAGTATCGATATATTTCAACAGTATCGATATATGTATGATAAAAAATATCAATTAATTGATTTATTTTTCAGAGTGGTTACTAATGAGCTTTATCAAAGTAATCGAACTGGTTCCTTTTAATCTATGTTTTCAAAAAAATTCCAAACTGCAGACATGTCGCTTTGTTAAATGAATATAAAAAATCTAACTCCAACCAACACTAAAAATAATGAACGAATCACGAATGAAACATAATATGAACAATTAATTATTATATCTATACCACTCGACGCCAATCCGCCATTATATTATCCACAAAATTATTAGACCTGCTCTCCACCTACACTACAGCTGCACTACTGTACACATATACTCCTACATACATAATATGTCATGTCACATATGGAAGGTAACCTTTACCCTCCTTATACTTACTAGTTACATGCAGCAGATCTCAGATCAACGAAACTAACACACAAATGAAAATGTCGAATTTGATACCTTGAAATAAATATCGATAAACGACAGTATCGGAATTAAAAATATCGACGAAATTTATCGATTATTTTCTAAACAAATATCGATATTTCAATTCCCATCCCTAACTGACCACAAACCACAATCAATAGAGACACAATGATGATCAGAGATATTATCTCTGATGATGATATCCTCCTTACCTGCTTGTAAAATGTGAAAGGAAAATCCATGTTAAATTCAGAATAGCAGATTATCTTTCTTATCAAATATAATTTAAAAAAACTATTAACATATAGAAATAAACAATAAAATTAACTCAAAAACATGTTAAATTTTTTTGAAGTAAAACCGTTGTAGGTATAATAAATACAATGGTGAGACTAAATAGATTTTAATTTAAACCAAAGAAATAAATGATTAGTTTACCAAGTTATGGAAAACAATATAGGTTTTGGTGGCCTAATGGTTAAGATTGACACATTTCACTTTTTAGTTATCAAAACGACTTTCTCCAAATCACGGTCATGTTTAATTTTTTTGAAATGGAACTTCTTATATATGAGATTTTATTTCCTTTTTAATTTATAAATCAATTCTGCTAACTTATTAAACAATATTGATAATATTGTAAATAAAATATTTCATTTTTCTTTTTGTAATTATTTAAGTTACCAGTTAAGCTTTTTAAACGACGTTATCAAGTATTAAGATGACATGCTATATTTATCCGTGACCTTGAGGTGAGCGTCGATTGTTTCTATAACCTACCTTTTCGAGTCGCCTATTCTAAAAGCTGATAAATGTATTTTCGATAGGGCCTACCTACAAATCGCAACGAATTTATTGGATTTTTTTAATATACAAATTATTTAGCATCTTCCAAATATACACAATACGGTTTTGTGTATTAATGTTTCCAAATACTAAAATCGGTCAACGCATCTACAACAGCTGGTGAAATGTTTATTCAATGTCCTCTTTTGTGGTGTACTACTGAATCGTAGTGAAAAATTAAAATGTTTCCAATATTAGTTTTTGTTTCAACATTTTCATAAATTTTACAAAATTCTACCTTTGGGATAGGTAAATCGGCCTTTTTTAAGTATCGAGTGAAATAATCAGAAAATACATTCATCAATTTTAAAACACCTACTTTCTTAGGTTAATTTCTGCATCACGTTATAACTCATTTGGATCAGCGTGGAAAAACCATAATTTATATAGTTCTTCACTACTTACCAAGTTTTGGTTTTTTTTTGGGTTTTGCTTTACACAAATACTTCTCCCAAGTTATAATGAATGTGTTATAGCCTTCAAAATGAACTTTCAACTCGTAATAATAATAATAATCAGTCATAGGGGTGACGGGGGTACATTTGAAGATAGTGCACATTTGAACACTTTCAAATTTACCGCCACTGTCACCTCTGGGTAGGTACTTGGAACAATTTCCGTACTGGCTCAATTGCACTGATACGTGAGTGTTCAGTTTTTCAATTTTTATGGCAAGAGCATGTGTTTATTGTTTTTGCGTCCTTAAATTGATTTAATTAGTGAACATTTGAAAGTGCAATAACTTTGATTTTGGTAAGTAGATTCGTTTTTGTTTTTAGGGCTACATACTTCTCAAAGGATATAGATTTGTTACCTTTTTAACTGTATGTTCTCTGGATAACTTTAATTTTTTTATTCATCAAAATAGGTATTAGAATTGTTTCTTGGGGCAAATTTTAACATAGTCATAGGAGTACATTTGAACAGCGTTCAAATGTACCCCAATAAAAGTTTGTTATATTAATTTTATGTCTTTATTTCAGAAAAATAATGGTGCGCATATATAAGAAAAAACGATCTAAGCCAGAGATTGTAGAGGAAAACATGTCTGCTGCTATACGTGATGTAAAGGAAGAAAATATGTCAATCAGAGGGGCTGCTGCAGCCTACGGCATAGGTCACACAGCTCTATACTACAGACTCAACAAGTACAATTTAGAGGAAAGTAAAGGAGATTATAGTTCAAAATATATACCTAAGCATGTTTTTACTATGCAACAGGAGAAAGTATTAAAGGCCTACATACTCAAATGCTCCAAATTAGTTATGGCCTAACTTACACTGATATCCGAAAGCTAGCGTACAGTTACACTAAACTAGTGAAATGCACCTATCCAGAAAATTGAACATGAACAGTTAACGCTCGGAAAACCTGAAAGTACCATTTTGGCGCGTGCAAATAGTTTTAATAAAACAAACGTCTGCCCATTTTTTCACAACTATGAGCGAGCTCTTAAACTTTATCCATTTACAGCACAAAAAGTTTTTAATTTAGATGAAACTGGCATAACGATGGTCGTCCAGACACCAAACGTTGCCCAAAACGGTACAAAGCAAGTTGGGCCAAGTAGTGTCTACTGATAGAGGTCATCAAGTGAAGATGTGTGCCATCGTACAATCGACCGGAAATACGATTCCTCCAGTTTTTGTTTTTCCGAGGGCGAAGTTTCCCGATCAAAGGGCACGAGGAGGTCCACCAGGGGCGATTGGTCTTGCCAATAGCCCAAAGAGTGGATGGATAACTGCCTCTTTATTTATTATAGTTTTCGAACATATACAGAAACACACCAATAGTTCAAAAGAAGACCCCATATTAATTTTAATGGACAACCATGACTGCAGCCATTGGATCTGGTAGTGATGGCTCCATTTAAATCAAAGTATTCTCTCGTGCAAAATGACTGACAATCCATTTTTTAGAATTAGCCAACACTGTTTTTGTAATTTCATTCACAATTAAAAATTAAAACAGGTACGTGGCCGATTTCCGAAATTGTTTCTCCGACGGAGACTTTGAAGCAGCTTTTGTGACAGATAGGCCTCTCGTTGATCAGGTACCACAGACTCAGCAAATTGCTCAAAATTTGAATAAAAAAAGTACTCAAGAACCCATCACTAATTTAGAAGAACCTCAGGCCGGTCCTTCAAATGCGGTTACACAGATTGATTTTTGCAGAATTAGAACGCCAAATTTAAAAGCTTTGGATGACATCAAGAAAAAGACTATATTTTAATTAGCTTTGCTAGAAATAATGTTACACATTTTGTAGCGCAAGTAATATCCAGACTTGAAAAGGATGAATATAAAGTGAACTATTTAAGGGGGGTGTTAGGGAAACGAGAAGACATATTTGAGTGTTCAATGTCAGAAAGTCCCGAATGTAGCGATGTTAGCATTAAAGACATTATTCTAAAGTTACCAAAACCCATTATACATGATGGTACAGCACGAACATGTCTTTTTGCGTCGATTTTACTCCATATAATGTATCTTGGAAGGCTCGTTCAAATCGACCCCATGGTTCAAATGTACCCCATGCAAGGGGTAGATTCCAACAAATGCATGATCTAATTAAGTTTGGTTTATTCTCTTTATTTTAAATAATTTCATTTTTAAGTTATACAAAAACTTTGCTTATAACCTAAGGCTACTTAACTAAATATTGATACCGTGTTTTACTTATTTTTTTCGTAATAAAAAATATTTTAGAAAAAGTGTTTAAATGTACCCCCCCCCCTCACCCCTAATCTAACTAGTTTTCCTTATAAATTAAATACAAATCTATTTTCTACAAAATCATTAAGTTTACTTAAAATATTCAGTTCAGTTCAGGCATGTTCTAAACTGAAAAAATATAAGAAAAATACTGTGAATTTTTTCATCTCTCTAATAACTTGGTTAAATGATTTTATAATTTTTTATTTAAATACGGAAGCCATATTTAACTTTTTTTTAAAATAAAATTGGCCAGGATGACTCAGAAAACTTCTTTTTGGTCCCTTATCCCATTTTTTCGTTAAAATATACGCATGCTTGATTAGGAACCCATTCAGTATTTTTATTTACCGCGAACGAATTAAGGACCACGGGAAAAGTTTATCTTTCGACAAATGTTATCTATAGGCTTTCGACTGTCTCTTACTGTTGAATAGTATATTGTAACAAGGTAAACACTAAAAACATCCTCTATGTAGATTAGTGAAAAGAAGTACAATACTACGTCGGGTGAATCATGGGATTTAATCACAACGAAGGAATGTGATAAAAATATTAGTTTTTAGGGTAGAAATTTAGATACTCATGAAAGTGAAAGACACATAAATCTTAACTGTTAGCCAATACGTTTGATTGAAAAGATATGTTTTGTGAGACGCCATGGAAAACAACCCATGAATTAATTATTAAATTTGTTCGTTTTCTTTATTGTTGATATATTACAATAATATCTGAATTTTTGGAGTTTCCATCACTCCAGGGGAGTAATACTATACACATTACAAGTCTAAACGGGAGCTTTGTATAACTCTATTTACTACCCCGATAGCACCAAATATTTGCTAAATATTTTCTTTGCATAAAAGAAATATTTATATCTTTTATAAATATTTGTTATCTAAAACAAATATTTGTCAAATATTTATTATACAATATTTGTGACAAATATTTAATAAATATTGCTTAAATATTTGAAAAGTAATATTTCATTATTAACATAAAATAAATATTCGTTTTTTATTGATACAAAATATTCAAGATTTAATATTATAAAAATATTTTAGAAATATTGTCAGCACGATAAATATATAAGAGTTATACTTAATTGAACCACAATGTTATACCTGCTTTAAAGACCGTTTAAGTTTATTTCGTTTTTGTAAATTATTCCCACCTATAATTTTCGATGGCCAGGAAGCAGGAATATAAAAAATATTTGTTCAATATTTTCATATTATTCGATAAATAAATTGTATATATTTTTTCTAATTCCATGGTATACACCTATATTACTAATTTAGAAATTCAAACCAAACATTCAAATAATGTTAAATACCTACCTACCTACCTCTCTGAAAAATTCACATTTTGGGTAAATACCCACAAAAATATTCAAGTTGAATGTTTTTGTACTTGAATGAGTTATCTGTGTTTATACCTAAATTTTATTTCCTCGCTACCTACAGGTACAATATTTGTTCATTGCTCCCTTCTTTGCCTACGAAGAACGTTCTGCTCAATGTTGCCGGTTGAATATAGTTATTATATACGCTGGGGTAATAAAATTCAAATAAACGTATTATTTACTCTTCTTTTATTTTTATTTTGCGAGGAAATAATCCCATCCTGCATTTGGAATATTCACTACAAACAGTAGACATTAAATTCAGTTACTCAAACATTCAAAAGGAACAGGACATGTGAAGTTATTAGTATTGTTTACGGTTTATATTAAAATTCATCAGATATCGTCAACATGCCACACTATAGTGTACTAACTGCAGAGTTGGGAACTATTTAGAATAAAATCATTCAAAATACATATTTAAAATAGTAAATGGCATTTTATATTTTTCATTTTAAATAAATCTGAAAAAACCATTTTGCATTTTGTATTTTAAATAGCTTATATTTTCCATTTCCATTTTGCATGTGAAAGTAAAATATAAAATGCTTTGGGAACGAACTTCAGCTTGCTAGACTTGGAACATTTGACAAGACCTGACGTCATAGACAGCAAAGCCGATCGTTCATCGACTAAAATCACGGAATTTGTCTACGTGTATACACTGTGTCCGTAAAGTATGGAACAAATTCATTTTTAGCTAAACAGACCATTTTAAGAAATAATCCTGAAACACGTCGATTTTTGATTTTAATTTACCGTATTTTGAAATAATAATCTAATATACAGGGTGAATTACTTTCGAGTAATGACGTCACCGTCATTTTTTTTAAATGGAACACCCCCATTTTGTCTCAATTTTCGGATTACTCTAGCTGAGCTGATTCCAAAAATGTATCACATGTTGATTCCAATTGGTACAGGGTGGACAAAAATACAATAGTTTTGTGTGTGCTCATAAAGTAACGCCTAACATTCTTTATTAGTTAAATTAACAATATTATCAAATATACTTATTGTCTAGCGGACAGAATATGATGAAATACATGACTTTATAAATGTTCGAACTGCAGCCCTTGCTGTATTTGACAGTAACCCAAACGGTGTACAAATTCTTGTTGAAGCTTGTTTATTGTGTCTTGAGAAATATTGTTTATTGTTATCCGCATTCTCTCTTTTAATTCTTGAATATTTGCTGGTTTCGTTTGATACACAACATTCTTCAGATGGCCCCACATAAAATAATCCAAAGGATTGAAATCTGGTGACCTCGCTGGCCATTCAATTTCATCTAGATACCTTCTAACATCTACAGCATAATGTGGAGGTGCACCATCCTGTTGGAACCATAAACTTTCATCACAACATTCAGGATTACGTCTGCTGGGAAACAAATTACGTAAAGTAGGTACGAGATACTCCCTTAAAAACTCAAGGTACGTTGCCCCATTTAAATTACCTTCGATAAAGTAGGGTCCGATGATTCGATTTCTTACAATTCCAGCCCATACATTTACCTTTTGCGGGTATTGTGTATGATGCTCACGCATCCAGTGGGGGTTTTCTTTGGCCCAGTATCTACAATTCTGACGGTTAACCTCGCCATTTAACGTGAAAGTGGCCTCATCAGAAAAAATAATGTTTTGTATCAAGAGAGGGTCTCGGTGACATTTATCCATCATTATTTCGCAAAATTGGATTCTTCTATCGGGATCATCTTCGTTTAATTCATGCACAAGTTTGATTTTATAAGGATGCCATTTTTCAAGCTTTAATAATTTGTGTACCGTTGTTTTGCTAACACCGATATCGCGACTAACTTTACGCACAGAAGTGTGCGCGTCTTCTTCAAAACTAAGTACAACATCTAATGATGTATCAGCATTTGCAGAGGGACGACCTGATTTGCGTACATTTTCAACCGTACCAGTTTCTCGAAATTTCTTTTCAATCTTACTGACTGTTGAACGCGTTATAGGTCTTTCTGAATATTTATTATTAAACAAATTACACACTTCCATCTGAGTTAGCGATGTGTCTCCATACCCAATCATCACAAGTATTTCAATTTTTTGTTTTACACTTAACTCCATTTCTAATTCAAATTAAATCTAAGCAATAATTAAAACATTCACGAATACCAAAAATATTGTAGTACTAAACTGTCACTGAACATCAATAAATTAGTAAACAAATAATGACATTTCACAAAAAACTAGACGACTATGTTTTTTTTAAAATTGATAAGAAATAATTTCTTTCATATTCTGTTTGCTAGACCACAAGTACCAAACATGTTTGGAAACAGCTCATTTTTATTAATCTAAAAATGTAACAAACTACAGGGTGTTATAGTTAAACCAATTTCCACTAGATAATAAGTATTTTTGATAATATTGTTAATTTAACTAATAAAGAATGTTAGGCGTTACTTTATGAGCACACACAAAACTATTGTATTTTTGTCCACCCTGTACCAATTGGAATCAACATGTGATACATTTTTGGAATTAGCTCAGCTAGAGTAATCCGAAAATTGAGACAAAATGGGGGTGTTCCATTTAAAAAAAATGACGGTGACGTCATTACTCGAAAGTAATTCACCCTGTATATTAGATTATTATTTTAAAATACGGTAAATTAAAATCAAAAATCGACGTGTTTCAGGATTATTTCATAAAATGGTCTGTTTAGCTAAAAATGAATTTGTTCCATACTTTACGGACACAGTGTATAATCTTTGATCATATATTTTTTATATTCATTTCATTGAGTTGAGAGTTTTTTATATTTTCTATAGTAAAATTATTGTTTTTTTGTCTCTGGGATACTTTTTTCTGGCAAACTAAATGTTTGAGCAATCCGAAAACGAGATAAACGAAAATTGTGACAATGAAATGTCTAAAACATTACCGTTACTTCTAAACGGCAATTTTTTCAAAATTATAAAAATTGATAACGGTAATTCTGACTCAAGTGTACAAGCTGAATGCGTAAATTGTAAAACGCATATAAAGGGCAGGTTGAATGCGACTACTAATTTCAGAAATCATCTAAAGGTTAGTATTTTCTCATAGTTATCATGTTCTTTAGATATACATAATAATTTTTTAAGGTAAAGGAACATCCTCATTTAATCCAAAAATATGAAAAATATATTAAAACAAAATTTGTCCACCCCAAGAAAAGATTGCCAATTTCCTCCACTCATAAAGATGGCTCCAAACCTAAAAAACTGAAGCAAACATTACTAAGTAAGATGTCCCAATATTCTGAGCAAATAGTTGCTGATAATCTTATCACGAATTTCATCTGCCAAACCATGAGTTCTTTGGTTTTAGTGGAACATGAAGCTTTTGTCAAGCTTGTGGCAGCTGTTGAACAATTATTTTCGTTAGGTGGAATGATCCTGAGGCCGAAAAGGAGAAATTTAAGCGATGAAAATTTTCAAAAATTGCTTCTTTTAAGAGCAAACGAAAAAAATCATGAAATATTTACAATATTATAAATAAAACCTTATCAATTTAAAAAGCATTTTCATTTTATCAATCTATTTGAAATACCTATCTTCATTTTCTATCTTGAATAACTTTTTCAAAGCTATTTTGTATCTTGTATCTTAAATGAATTTATTGAAATCCATTTTGTATTTTCATTTCAAATAGATTTCATCATACATTTTACCCATCTCTAACTAACTGAGCATGCGTTGCACATGAAAACGAACGGTACCGTGCGCCGTAAACATAGCAGCCATTTTGTGTTCTGTTTTGTTTTTTGTTTGTTCAGGTACCATTCAGAGACATCGTTTATATTTTGTGAATTATTGTGATTGTTTGTGTATTCGAAGTTGTGTTTATAATATAGTTAATATACATTATCACAAGATAAAAGCTTGAAATAATTTATATGAAGTCCTTCACGAAAATCTACCCAACTATAAATACAGTTAATTTTCTCGCCTATAATAACAATTAGTAGCAATGTGTTTTCTTTTTTAGGGAAATGCACCATCACGAAGAATTTTGATATTGATTATTTAATATGGTCAATCATGGTTCTTAGAATTAAAAGATTTATAAATTAACAGTGTTTCATTTTTTAGGGAAATGGTTTTGCAGAATCCCAAAGAATTCTAACTTGTCAATCATGTACCTAATTATTAAAATATTTATTTATAACAAATATTTAATCAATATTCCAAACAAATATTTCATAAATATTTAAAACAAATATTTGATAAATATTTATAACAAATATTTATTTAATATTTAAAAATAATATTTGTTTAATATTTAAAAATCTGTCGCTACAAGTATTTAACAAACATTTTTTTAAAATATTTAGAAAATATTTTTGGCTTTCTGGGTACAAATGTACACTTTAAATTTGACTGGAACAACCGAATCTTAAAGGAACAACCATGTAAACAAACACTCCATCAAATAATAGCTGATGCCAATTTACGCTGAAGCCGACTTTTTGGTATTGCGCTTGAGCAACCGAACCGAACTTTTAGTCCTAACAAAACCCCAAGAACTACTATAACCGATTTGGAATCAATGTGCGCATGCGGCTTGTCCCTAAACTGGTTCGGAATCAGACCTGCGAATAAAGCTAATAATATACTTATTATCTATACCGATTGCGGCCTTATTCTCATTCCGTAAAAGCAATGGTCTATATTCCTAATACCTATAATAACATCATGTCGGCTTAAATAACCGTTTTTCCAATTGTAACGATAGATCATCTATCGTTATTTTTAGCATTATTTTCTAGTATTAAAAACCAGATAATTTATTTTCAAAATCCTTTTTGGACACCTTCTTCTATAAACATTATTTTAAAAGATCTCTTTCCTGAGTTCATATAATAAAAAAATCCATATTTTCAACTTTTTGTTCCAGTTAAGGACAGAGTCTGTATTTTTTGTTGATACCAAATTCATGCAGGTGTTCAGACGTAAACAACTTTTGCGGCCGGCACCGACCAAATATTCTAGAAAATTGTAGCGGCCGAGGCTTTAGGCCCTCCCCTATTTTCAAAATGAACCTTTACCGGCCTTCGAAAAGCCGGTAATTTTCTCACATTATGCAAATAGTTCAATGACTAAATTATTGTTATAACAAATCTGATTTCAGTGTGATGATTAAGCATAATAGGTTGACTTTCTAACCTATTGAAAATTAGGTCCTTTTTCAAACCATTTGGAAATTTCCTATTCGGTATAGGTACCTGATCTTGCTATGAAATATTCCAATTAAGAAATCTACGTAAGAAGTGATGACAAATACATTATTCTGCTAAAGTATATCACATACAGATATTTTTGATGATTTATTTCTAGAACAAAAAATATTTTATCTATTTTTAAATCAAACAAGTTCTGACAATGGAACAACTTCTGATATCTGCTTCATACTTAAAGTTGTTAATTTAAAACAACTGTATTATTCAAGTGATCTTCATTTCTCATACAGCTTAATTTTTGTATCTCCGCTCTTTCAATAATTCTATTTTCTCTATTGTGGTTCCTTCATTCTCAATTATCTACATTTGATCAGAAATTACTTAGATCTTACCATTATTTAAAAATAATAGAAAACTTTTTGAAACTTAAAAGTTTATATGCCACCAAATTTGACAACTGTTATTAACCTTCTTACAAAAGTAGTCGCCGACCTTGGAATTCTTTATGGATTTAATGTTACAATTCGTTGTTTTTTTTCAATAATATGCATACGCTCTTTTACCATATGTCTATTAACTTAATTATAATTTAGTTTGTGGTTCATTATTTTCAGACTATAATTTTAGTATGACTAGTATTTTATGCCATCGCTCCCAATCTAGTAGCTTTTTTAGTGATTTCTAGTGGTGTGATTCAGGTTTCTTAAAAAGGTCCTCCTAGTTTAAAATCAGGGTATCTCAACGACTAATATACGAATCCTAAAATATCGTTTCCTTATTGGTAAGTTATTGTGCTCTATAAAATATTCAGTCAGGATTACAAAGCATTGCCGTTATTGTCACATTTAATGATTGTCACTTCTCACTTTGTCAATTCGTTTGAATTAAATCTATTATAAATTGTGACAATGTTGCAAAGATTTAAAATACCTATTCGTTTTTTATTAACAATAGGTATATCTAAATTAACTCAGTACCTACTCAATGTGTAGAAGTAACTTATATTACTTGCTCTCTAATTAATATTATATTTTTTGACACTTCTTTTTAAAAGTGACCACAATAATTCAATCGGATTTAGGAGTGTTGAAACCATAGTCCGTTATTTTCTACAATTTCATTTATTATACATAATCTATAGTTTTTTTGTTCCAAAAACTTGTAATAATTGTTCCTTTGTATACCTAGTTCACTTCAAATCATAAATCTTTAAATTTTATCAATTTCTTGCTAAGAGACCAGTTTATTTATTATGAGGAGTATTGTCCACTATTAACACAGTAGAAATGCTGAATCTTTTCCGTCACGTGACTGATACGTCATCAACCGTATGCATCTGAACCAAAACAATATGACAAATGCTTGTATTGAGTTTCGTTCTTTTTCTGTTATTAGAAGAAGACAGTACCAACATAGTATGTGTTGAATAATATCGTCAACTAAGTCACGTGATGGAAATAAAGCTTCACTGTACATACAGTAGAAACGCTAAGTCTTTTCCGTCACGTAACTGAAACGTCATCAACCATATGCATCTGAACCAAAATAATCTGACAAATGCTTGTAATGAGTTCCGTTCTTTTTCTGTTGTTAGAAGAAGACAGTACCAACATAGTATATGTTTGAATAATATCGTCAGCTTAGTCACCTGATGGAAAAGCTTCACCATTTCTACTGTATATTAGCTAGATAACTTAGACGAAAGTTCTTATCTATTTTTTAAAAGGATTTAAAGTACGTTACCCAAATGAGGATGAAGTAGGTAGGTAGGTTTTGTTTAAGATATACTATAACATTTTTCACCATGAATATTTATTATGTAGTTGCCTACCTCTAGTTGTCTCATCGTCATTTCTGTCGTCATGTAGTTTATTTCATAGGTAAAAAATACCTACCGTTTCAGTTAAATATATAAAATTCTAGGTTGTCTAAAGTTAAATAGGTACAAGTACGTAGATTAGTCAGCAGATAGGTACTAAAGTGAATGGACTTTTTTATAGGTACATTCTATTTGCCTTTATTTATTTCTCATTATAAAACATGGTTACGTACCTATTCTGAATTAGGTACCTATTGTTACAATACTTTAATTATATAAAACAGCGTATTCGTTTCAATACACACTTTATTTTTTAACAGCCAAACCGTAACTAGATATTTCAACTTTTTTGTGGATAAACCAATACCAATCGTATATTAGATAGGTTGGGCGGAAAAGTAATATAATAAATATATTATTGATTAAATGGTAAAAGCACAAAATAAAACGGTGTTAAGGCTCCCGGCTTACCATTGTGAACTTAATCCGATTGAGTTAATATGGGCAGACATTAAAAGATATGTTGCAGATCATAACACAACGTTTCGGTTTGCTGATATGAAAAAAATATTTGATGTAGCGATAGAAACAATTACTTCTAATACATGAAAAAAACACGTAAATCACGTTAAAGAAAAAGTTGAAAGTAAAATGTGGGAGCTGGATAATCTACTGGATGATATTTTCGACACAACCATACAACCAATCATTATTCCCCTAAATGAAGAAGAGCTCTAGCTGCTCGGAGTAGTAGAGTAGAAATTTTTTGTGTCGTGCACGAGGTGTGTCAAACATAGATTTTTGTCCAAGAGTAAATTAATATTTTAGTGATGTTTTTTGAATTTTTAAATTTCCCCTTACAAGCTGAATGTAAAAAGATCAACTAAAATTTTAATTTACTCTTGGACAAAAATCATATTTTAGACACACCTCGTATACGACTCAAAATTTTTATAGCTGATAACTGTATTTAAAATTTTGGCCCATGCAAATCTTTCTATAAAGGATACCTTTTTCCATTTTGTGTAAATAATGTAATAGATACAATGCATATCTTGTAAATAACGTATATTTTACATTTTATGGTAACAAACCGTAATTGATTTAATAAATTTTAAAATAATTAATACATTATTGTGTGAATACTCAATACGCCCCTGTTCAACCTTATTCACCCGCCTAGATCATTCAATATGCACGTGATTTTATTTACATGCGGTTTTTCTTGGGAGCGAACAGACTTTAGATCCTATATACAAATTTGGGAGTTGCCTTTATTACTTTTTAAATATTAGGTAGGTACCTCAGGTACCTAGATTCATAGATTGCTTCAAAAATTTCATTTTGAGACGAACTTATTTGAAGAAATTATGTTGCAATAATTTTCCACGTGTTTTATAACTTGTAACGTTGAATCGTCGTTTCATTTCTGTTTACTCAAGGTCACTCAAACCCTTGTTTTTAATACCTGTTTGCTATTACGGAACAATTGAATATTCGATACTATTGTGTAGTCAAATTAAATATTTAACTGGTCTACTAGATCCCAACCGAATTTTGGACTCTACTATAAATAGGGAAAATATTTTTAAATTTACTTCTTTCACTCATATTTTGGGGTGAATATTGGTTGGTGCGTGCGTTATCATAATTGCGTTGTTTGGTTTTATATTAATATTTTTTCTACCTTCCATTGCATTGTTTGCAATAAAAGTAGCTTGAAGAAAAAAGTATATTAATACTGGTAAGTTAATCATTATTATTAATATTGTCTGCTGTTGATTTTTAGTAATGATCATACCGTGCAGTACTGGGAATATTGAAAATTTATTAACTTAATCAAAGTAAGTTATGGGAACAACAACTAGTATATTTTGTAACTGAAGTTTTCAAGAAATATACAATTTTTCATAGCTTACTTTAATTGTGTTAAATTACTTAGTTGACAAATGTCTGGTCATTTACATTAAACTGTTTATTTTCCGAATATGTTGGTTATAGTTATTCATGAAGTGATAGTTCACGAGAAACACACACACCCCTTCCATTTTTAAGGCAGAAAAATACTACTTGGTCATCTCCAGAGAGAGCAACAACTAGGGAAGCATTTGCAGATTATTTTAAAGATGGTAAAGTACCTGCGCTTACCATTATCCAGAAGAGAAAATCGGACTGTAAGACGCTTGCCCGTTCCTCTTTACAAATTCAAGGTTGGATCAGGGCTGAAATTCAACGAACAAAAAGAGGTAAGATTTGTTTTTAATGGTGAGTGTGTCCGCACAGTATTCACTTATATTTTTATGTTGAATATTTATTGATACTATTAAATATTACAGGAAAAGTTGGTTGGACTACACCCCAGAAGATAAAATGCAGAACATATTTTTCGAAATATTACAACAAAACTTCATCTTCTGTATATCCTTCCGCTCAAGACATACAAAAAGCAATTGAGACAGTAGAAGAATTTAAAGATAAATCCATACCAAACGTAAAAAGTCACCTTCAACATGATTTTGCATATGTAAATCGACAAAGAAAGAGTATTTAATAATTGTATGAATTATGGTTTTTATAAACTTGTGTGTTGTAGGTATTTTTTAAAATCTTTATTATGTTGCGTCATAGGTTTAGGCGTTGTAGACTTTTTTAATTTGGATTTTGTTACGTTGGTCGTTTAAATATTTCAATCCTAAGGATTTTTAAACATTAATGTATCAACAGAGTTTGCTACTAGCTTAATAAGTTTAATTTGGGTAACCATCAACTTAATTTTTTTGAATAAGGACTTGGATTTTTCATTAAACCCTTTTTTAGGTTTTGTATATATACATACAATTATATAGTATACTTGACCATTTCACCATTTTACGTATTTGAAAAATCTTCATCTTTTTTGAGACCGCTATTCTTTACTAAAGTCAAATTAATAATTTTAAATAGCAATTAAGTAAGATTTTTTTTAAAAAATGAACACTAAATATTTGTCCAAAAATCTGTTGAATATGTTGACGGATAGTACACGCATTTCAAAAAATTACAGCCGAAATTGTTGATACAGCCACATCTCATAATATGTCAAGGAGAATCGAACTAATATTGCACAGAATGGACGTCATTATTACCCTTGAGTATAGAGATTGCTACCTAATTGTCATTTGTAAAATACAGCATTATTTGTTAATTGTCAGTAAGCTTCAAAATAAATTGTTGAATTTTGGAAAGTTTAATCATTTTATTTAAAAATTTGTATTTAATGCTCAATATTCAAAATTATTAATTTTACTTTGGTAAAAGAGAGCGGACTCAAAAGGTTTATAGGTTTTATCGTTTTGTTTTACTATAATATCAAAATAAAATGTAATGTAAAGATAACACTTCATACTACAAAAATTCTAAGCTAAAGGTAGGTAGAACATTAAAAGTCGAGGGCATACATGTAATTTTTATTTTTCTATTTAGGTATAGGACATTCAATTTTAACAAAAATATATGGCTCAACATTTTAAAAATCTAGCACAAACAATTTAAAAAGTTGGCACGTCTAGATACTTTGGTAATGGAACGAAATGAATAGCACGTTAAATATTTCTAGCAATTTATAAAGTTTATTAACACGTACCTTAACCTAAATTTAATATGTAATTTATTTTAAAATGTTAATATATTATTGTGTATTATCTTAGATTTAAATTTACCTATTTTATCACTTGGTAAAATGTAGTTTCATTACACACTTATGTAATTTTTGCAGTCGATGAAATTGTGATATCAAAAGTCAATATTAAAAGTATAGTAATAAATCTGGTTTATTACTAAATATTCAATTTTAATGTTGACGTTTTGATATGACAATTTCATCCTCTGTTCAATATTTGTTTTATTCCTGAATAATTCTTACAAAAGCAAGTTTTCTAGGGATACTATTAGTAAAATATATCGAGGCTGCATCAAAAAAAGTGTACACTAATGTATAACATTGCCTAATTTACATATTTCTTTGTACTTTGCAAAAGCCAAACTCATTAATATATCATAATATTTACAGCACAGGTCTTTTCCATTTAAAATTTTATTAAATGTATCCACATAAAAACACAAACATTAAAACTAATATTAATAAATTTATTTACAAAATTCTTATGATCCATACAATAAAGAAATGTCTGAATGAAAAAGTTGTTTTTTTCTGCCATATGAATTTATTATTCTTTCAAAAAGTTTAGTAGATATACTCCTCAAAATATTGTATGTAACTGATATCGGGCACTTAAAACATGTTTTTTATATTCCCTTAAGTAAAAAATAAACTTTGTATAGATACGTCTTATCTTCTCCGGATTCGAAAAATATTGTTTCTGATGTACCCAAAAAGTATCAATCAACTTCACTTTTCTCCTATTCTGAAAAAAATTTATACTAATTTAGCATATTTATTTAATGATAGAAGTTAGGAAGTATTAAACAAACAATAAATTTAATACATTACTAATAATAATTTTATTGTGACTATTGTATATTGTGGTTACAATAAGTGCTAGGTATTTCAAACAGTTTAGTGCACATACAGGGTGTGGCATTAGTGCAAGGAAGTACAATTATGATATATGATAAACATTTATTGAGATCAAAATTCTAATTCAAATATGTGCATATTTTAAAATATTTTGGAATATACATAGTTAGTCATATTTATGCAGGCAACCTAACGTATGTTTTTTCAAATGGAACACCCTTTATATTTTTACATTTTTAGACTCTTCTCGTTTCCATAATTAGAGTTGTGCAGTGTTATACATGTTAGTTTGAAAGATATAAACAGATTTATATTAATTTTGTAGCATTTGTAGACATTTGATATAAAAAAATCTATTTGCACCTGTAGAAATTTTGATATGGTCTATTGTTGTTTAAAATTATTGATGTATCGAAAAACTTTGTGTTTTTGGATACAAGGTGAACAGAAACTCGGATTGATTATTTTCTCGGATTTATTAAACGAAACACCCTGTATTTTATGTTTGTAATTATATCTTAATTTATTACACTTCTTTATTCCTGAGGCATTCCCTATACCTAATTTTGTTAATTTCTGAGTTATTCGAGATTTTTTCAGTCAAATATTAATAGGATCAAAAAATAAATGAAATTTTATAGTGTTCACCGTTGAATTATTAAACATGAATAGATTTTTCGAAAAAAATAATATAAACTCATTCTTCTGTGCTTTACATTGGGAGAAATATCAAAAGATCTTCGCAGATATGGTTATTGTTGTATAAAACGTTAATGAAAACTGTAAATAGACCAGTTCTTCTTTTAGTTTGACGTTAAATGTTAAGAAATGTAAGTAGTTCTTTTGAAGGTCGCTTGCAATTATGCATCGACGTAAGCGCTTGTTGTAGATTTAATTTTTTTGTAATAATTTCGTTACAACTTAATGTTTATTTGACAATAGTATAAAATGATTAATAGTTATTTAGATTTTGTATAATCTGCAATGCATCAACCTAATTTGTCAAAGCCATGGCCAAATGGTTATTGTCTGGTTTCATTAACGTTTTATTAAACAATAATTAATCTTAACTATTAAGGTCTTTTGATATTTCACCCAATGTAAAGCACAGAACAATGAGTTTACACTATTTTGTAATTGTTTTTTTGGAAAAATCTATTTATGTTGACGGTTAACACTATAAAATGTCTTCAATTTTTTTTATCCAAATAATATTTGGCTGAAAAAATCAGGAATAACTCAGAAATTAAGACAATTGAGTATAGGGAATGCTTAAGAACTAATGACGTACCATAAATTAGGATATTATCACAATAATAAAATACAGGGTGTTTTATTTAAGAAATCGGAGACAATAGCAATCCGAGTTTCTACTCACCCTGTATTCAAAAACGAAGTTTTTCGATACATCAATAATTTTAAACAACAATAGACAATATTAAAATTTCTCCAGGTGCAGGATATTTTTATATCGAATGTCTACAATGCTACAGGGTGCTGAAGTTGCTGCGAAATTAATATAAAATTGCTTATATTTTTTAAAGTAACCTGCATAACATTGCAAAACCCTATATTATAGAAACTAGAATAACCAGAAGAGTCTAAAAATGTAAAAATATACAGGATGTTCCATTTGAAAAAACATAAGTTTGATTGCCTGCATCAATATGAGTAACCCTCCCACTAAACAAGAAACATAACAAGTTTTTTTGTGATGTTATTTTTAGAGACTTTTCGTGATGTTTATTTAAAACATTAATAAGATATCTCCTAGATGTCTTAATTTAATTACCAACTCTATTAACATCCATATGTCATGTAAATAAAACATATTTTTGATGTACACAATAATACTTGTATTCGCAGTTACATACACATCCTATGAACTTCTTTTTATCAACTTCCTATAGGAAACATTCATACGATGTTAATTTGTATACTTCTCACTAATATCACATACAGAACGTTACTGTAATATTACAAATTAACATGTTTCTAAGATGATCACATGTTGCAGTTACTTTCACATCTTTCGAAATAATTTTTAGTAAGTTCGTGTGATTACTTCTTTACGATGTTAGTTCATAAAACTTTCAGTAATGTCTCATATTAAACATCACAGTAACATAAAAAAGAAGAAAACAGAAGAGGAACTGATGAACGAACAATTATCTGTGGAAACAAATGACGGGCATGAAATGGCGGATGGTTTTCAGTTTTGTGTTATATTTTATTTGCAGGAAGCACATTTTTTGCAAGTACTTGAATGAATTGGTCTTCGTTTTTGTTAGTTCCTACCTAGCTTCAGCTTCTATGCTTAGTTATAATTCTTGTTATAATGGACGAACAACAGCTGTTATCGGTAAGTACCTATTCCAAAATCATAATTATTAAAATTTAATACTCATTCAAGACTTTAATCGGCTATTGTACATTGAAATTCCAGGTGGCGGAATTGTACACTAACATTATATAATAGAGTTTACAAAATAACGGTTTTTTCAATTTTTAAAATATTTTAGTTAGTAAGTATATTTTAAAAACGATTCACATTATTTTAAATCACAGATATGCATTATACCATACAAAAAACTTAATATTGCAATAGGGTAGATATTATTATTAATAATAAAACATGCTCCTATGTTGGCAGAGAGTTGAATCTAGAAGAAAATATTTTCAATGTTCAAGATGTTTCAGAAGCTACTTACGTAAATAAAATAAAAAAATAAAAAACAAATAGTTGGTAATTATGTAAAGAAAGGGGAATAACTATTTCAGATAGTCTGATACAGATATTGTATTAAACAGTTCAAAAAATATTGAATGGAGTATCTTTAGTTCTAGTTTTTGTAGTAGCAGTCATAGCCATCAATATAGTATTGCAGGTTTAGAAAATTTTAACATTAATACTAACAATTCTTGTGAACAATTAGAGACTGTTTAAGACATTAAAAACAGAAATTTCTGTTGAAAAGCTCATTTCCATTTGAAAATACACTGAATGCTCCAGTCAACAAACAGGATTAAATTATTTATTATTGTAGAAACACGGCTATTGGATACAATTAATTATAAACTCATTTAACTTGTTAATGTGTTCATATCTCTCCTTCATAAGTAGATTTTTTGTATACAGTGTATTAATAATGTTAGTTTTCATTAAGTTACAATTCCACGATGTTAATATACAATATGTTCCAGGATGAAAATAACAAGATGTGAATAGTATATTATTTTATACAGGACAGAAGTATGAATTTTCATGGCACATCTGATTTTACCTCCGAAACGGAGTGAGGCATGTAATAGAAGGTAAATCATGAAAAGTTACTTCTCGAAATAAAATATGTTGTTATTACTTTGAAAAGCACCGCGTGTTTCTTGTGGAAAATGGGTCCCAATCAATTGGCTGAAAATCGAGTTTGATGTAGTTTATGATGATCGATCAAAGGTCTCCATGGGCACAATTTGATCTAAAGTAATTGTTTTATTACCTGCTGTTCAGAACACCTTTAAATGTTTTACAGATAATTATTTTGAAGTGTACGTTATGGAATCGTAGAGGCACTCAAAACAGCGACTCTTACCTAAGAAAAAGTAATCGTAAGTAAACGATAGAATTTTCAGATTGGATTTCTGTTGATTTAACGTAATGTTTCATAAAATCTTTATTAGTTTTAATATCATTAAAAAACTATTCTAATAAATTTTCTGTAAACTAGCTGTAATGTATGTGTATCCGTTAAACTTTATTA
The DNA here is from genome assembly GCA_963921935.1 of Galeruca laticollis. NCBI lineage: Eukaryota > Metazoa > Arthropoda > Insecta > Coleoptera > Chrysomelidae > Galeruca > Galeruca laticollis. The sequence continues at coordinate 45,756,319 of OY998184.1, forward strand.
ATTCAGTTTCAAAGTATGTTGCATTATGGCAACTACAGATTAATATACCCTTTTTTGTTCTTGGCTTTCACTGAATGCGTTCAATAGTTTCCACTTTCCACACTTGTTATGTAATATGCTTAAACAATATTATTTTTTTTAGGTTGGATTCCTGGACAATATATTTTTTTTTAATTTTGTACCTGTTTTTTCAAATTTACTGTACTGTTCATTAAAAGTGAATAAACGTTTTAAATCCTTTATTGTTTTTTTTGCTATTTTATTTTAAATGTACAGGGTAAAGAACTAATAACGACTGTAGGCCACATCTCAGAAAAGAATCATGGTACAACTTTCAAAAAAATTACCTTTATGTAAGTGATACTGAAAAATTGCTGGAAAATATTTTGCAGTCTCTAAAATATCCGCTAGGAGTGGAATGAATACTCGAAAACATAATACTTCAAAAAAACATATTAAAGGTGTCCTTAAAATACAATTTTTGAAATATTGATGAGATTATTAATAAATATAATTAAGGAGATTTTTTGCCATTATTCTTCAAATAATGGGTGGGGAAGGTTCAAACTTATGAACAAATGTATAACTTTTTCGTTATGATTTTAGCTGCATTTAAAAGTGTTTTTGTGTTTAATAAGATGGATAACAAAATTAGATAATATTGTATTCACTCGGAAATTTCAAATGTATCTAAATTGAAGCATTTTTTTAATTTTTATATATGATAACGTAAATCTCTTTTCATCAGGATTTAAAAAATGTCTCATTACATTTGAAATTTCCGAGAAAATGGGAAAATTGTCGACTTTTTCACATAGCGTTGACAAAATTGTCCAATTTTATTATTTTTGTTAAGCATATATCTTATTAAAGAGGAAAAAATCTTAAATGACTCCAAAAACATTGATATCGATTTAAAAACAAAAAAGTGTTGTTTTTTAGGTTGAACCTTCCCCCACCCCTTATTTGAAGAATAAGGACAAAAAGTCCCTGTCTACATTTTTTCATAATCTCATCAATATATAAAAAATTGTATTTCTAGGATACCTTTAGTATGTCTTTTTTGGAGATAATCACAGTATTATGTTTTTAAGTGTTCATTCCACCCCATAGCAGATATTTTAGGAACTCAAAAATGTTTTCCAGCGATTTTTCAGGGTCATTTTCCTGAAGGTATTTTTTTAAAGTTGTATAATGATTATTTTTTGAAATATGGCGTTCTTAGTTGTTCACCCTGTATTTGCTGATTAGGCACAGAAACATCTATAGGATGTCATCTAAAATGTTTGAGGTAAGTTATTTAGAGGTTTAAGTAATGTCCATACAACATCTAAGAGAATACACTGTATTGTTTTTGATATGTCTCATTTAGATCATTGATAAGATGTTATTTTTTAGACATTGCATTAACATTGTCGAGAAGTTAAAAGGGATTTCAGAATGTAACAGAAATGTTGTTTTTAGTTCGTTATAAAGACTACCTTTTGAGGAAGTTCTAGTAACATCACAGTAATGTAAAAAGGCAGCGCTTTAACGTTGCTGAGAAGTTAAGTTAACAGCCACAAGCTGGGCATAAGCGGTTGTATAGATGTGCATGTGATGAAAACAAGAGGAAAAAAGGAAGAACATTATCACAATGTGATGTTGAATTAACATAACTGTAATATTTATTTGCATAGTGGGCTGTATATGTTAAAATATTTTTAAAGTATGCCCCTATGTGTATTTTAATTTTGATCTTAATAAATGTTCTTCATATCTCGTATGACAACCGAGTAGTTGGACTTCCTCACACTAATGCCTCACCCTGTATATAAAGATAAGTACTTACCAGACAAATATAAGGTTCGTTCGTAGAGCAGTAAGAAACCGTTAGCAACTGTACAGCACAGACGCATTTCGTTAAAGAGCGTTCGCACAAGCCAAACCAAAATTCAGTGATTAAAAATCCAACGTTCGTACAAAGAAAATAATCGGTTTGAAACTGATTGGCAACCGTCAGAATAATTCGCTGACTAATAAGAAATTTTAAGTTGGAGAGATGTCAGACATGCGTAGTTCACAATGACATTGATAAATCCAATAGGAACTAAAAATGAGCTGTTTATTTGTTTTTTCTTTGGTGTTTAAATTTGATAACAAGTAAATAAAAATTACGGATTTCTAAAGTGCCAACCTTTGACCTATACTTCTGGTATATATCCAGTAGCATAAGAGTATTTGTTCTTGTCTATGTAAATGATGTGCTACAATCTGAGAATAAATGAGCAAAAGTTGTATTCTCAGTGCTATTTAAGGGGTTCTCTAGTTCTAAGGAATTATTATTTGTTGTATTAAAAACTAATACTTCATCCAGAATCAGGTTATCACTTGCTAAAAAACATAATATAAAGAAAATGTCGACAACAGGTAAAATACCAAAAACATACTTTCCATCCTTTTTCTGAAAATACCAGCTTTATAATTTTCAATATTAATATCACAACTTAAGAAATATATATTATATCACAAATTATATTCCTCAACAATCAGATATTGAGGTAAGTATTCGGATTTCGGCATAGTTGCATTTGTGTTTACAAAAAGTCGCTATCAAGTAGAGAAAATATCATATTTGCGTTCGTAGAGTGAAAAATTTCCGACCGATTTGAAACCAATCAAAAACCGCGCATGAGTACATAATAATCAGAAATTGGTTGGAAACCGTTAGCAAATTATGTTCTACGAACAAACCTATAGTGTCAGGCCTGTCACATCAACGGAATTTTCCGTAGACCTACGGAATTCAAAAGATATCTACGGAATCTCCGAAAAGTCTCGAAAATCTACGGAATTTTCAAAAACAATGATATTAATTACTATGTACTCTTATACTGTTTGCTCCGAGTTCTCTGAGTAAATTATTTCTCAAAATATTACCCACTAACAAAATACTTACTACGAAAACGAAGAGTGCGGAGAGTAGATAACCTGACATACACCAATCTGTATTTGTGGTTGTTTAACTCACATGAATCATGAATATAACCATAACCAAAAACAGACGAAAAACTTAAAAATCTTCATTATTGAATTCCCACAAATATAAAATAAAAGAAACCCATTTATTGCAGCTTTAGCTACCGATTTTCCTATAGTAATGAGTGAAAATGTGAATTAAATTTCTCGGATAGTTTTGAAAACTTCTGGATTAAAATATGAGTTTTTAAAAATGCAAATGATGAACATTTCCTTTATTAGTAAAATTAGAAAATCACATTAGAATTCTTTCTCATATTTCTGCAACAGTAGAAAGAATTTTTTCTTCAATTAATATAAACATAACTAGCACCAGAAACTCATTGATTACCAATACCTACCCAGAGTCGACTACTCGACTACTCCTTGCAAAAAAAATTAAAAACAATTACGGTTGCCATAACTTTGAAGCTGAAAATTTGTATATCATCCAATAAACAAATTCAAAATTCGCACCGGCACGCTACTTGAGCGTTCAAGGTCATTAAGCATCAGATATTCATACGTTCAGATAATCCCATACTGTATGTTGAACCTCTATTCTGGATCTACGGAAATTTTCAAACCAATCTAGTCAATCTACGGATATTTGATCAGGTGCATGTGGCAGCCCTGTATAGTGTGGGTAGGGCAAATTTCTTGAAACTGCCACAAGGATTTACAGCAATCTTCAAAATTACTATCACTCTAAGATTTGTAACAGTTAAGAGTCAACTTGGAATTAACTAGTCTCTTAAACCTAACGGTAGCAACTTCTTGGTTAGCATGTATGCTATTCCTACAACAAAAATATAGAAAATACTCAGTTGATACTGTTCATTTCTATTTCAAGAAAATCATTGACTTCAAGTATCAAAGGACAATTAATATACAGCTATAGAAATTCCAACTATTAAGACTAACAAAAAACTATCTTAACAATTTATCAATTAATACTTGTAGCAAGTTGAATTTATTTTATGTTTATACTTTTTGTAAAAATATTTTTTTCTACTGATAATATAGATATAAATTAACATATTAATTAGTACTAACCTCCTCGACTGTCTATCAATTCATCCATGAACACAGCAAATCCTCACATAGGAACTCATCTCATTAAACGTCTAAATAAATTTAAACATTAGGTTGTTGTTTATCTAAATGGACAGTTTAATTATTTGTTTGTCAGAAGTAATGGCTGAAGTACATACTTCCATTCATAAATTCTTTATTTATGAAAAAATGAGGTAGGTTTATAACTCACATTTACAATGTGTTATTATATCGTATTTAATTTATTTAAAACCATGCACATACTGACTTCATAACAAATTTCAAGACCCTGTATTTCTTAAATTAGTATTTTAGACAATCCAAAAGTTTTCTTAATTATTCCTCTTATAACCACTATCGCACTTTTGAACTACTTTTAGACAGTAGATAGTTAATTTTTACTATGGTACACCTAGTGTAATTTACGAGAATTAAGTTAATCATTAGATACCGAAATCTCTGGCTATGGTAACATTTATTTTTTCAACTATTAATTTAAATCATTAAAGTTCACTCATTTGTCGGATAAATTGAAAATTTTAGGTTAACAAATGATCATATGAAATACCTGACCAGACTAGATTTCCCTTTTATGAGTTCCAATAAAGTAACTATTTCGTTACTTTGGAACACCTCCATGAAAAGTAACAGTAACAGTTATTGCTTCCAGCAATAACGGCAACCCTGTAGTAAAAAAGCGATTCGCGTCATCAGTGCCTGGCGGAAGAGCAATGCTCCGGTTGCGGCATCATACAGGAGAGATACACATATATATATATATATATATATATATATATATATATATATATATATATATATATATATATATATATGTGTGTATATAACATTTATATTTCAATAGTTTCCTTTAAAAGTAATATTGTTTCTATATGAAAAAGTTATAGCGGAAATCTGCTCTGCACAGGTGCTGTAAATCTCCATGGTTAAAATGTTGGATATATTTTATGCAAATTAACTCCATAGGCGTCTCATAAATAATTTATTATATATTTTTTATTTTATCAACTAAACTAAAATCAGAGCCAGTTAAATTACTGGGCATTCATTTGGATACAAACTTAAGTTGGTCACCTCATGTTGACTACCTTTGTTCAGAATTAGCGAGCCAAGTTTTTGTAATTCGTCAATTGAAATCATGTATACCAACTCATTTGTTAAAGTCTGTATATTATTCACTTTTTCATAGCAATTTAACATATGGTATTATGCTATGGGGCAGCAGCACATCAGTGCACAAAGTATTTGTGCTACAGAAAACTGTAGTTAGAATAATTTACAACGCACCAAGAAACACCAATTGTAAAAAAATATTCCAAAACTTGAAATATTGCCGCTTCCGTGCTTGTATATTTTCGAAGTGTCAATTGAAACACATAAAAATCGATATGTTCTGACTAAACATGCAGATGTTCATAATTATAATACTAGAAATAGTAAAGACATTGTCATTCTCAAATCTAGACTGAAAACAACAAAAAACAATAAGTTGGATGTTACATTGTACAATTCATTTGTAAAATATTTTGAACATATAAATATAAGTGATATGACGAGAGTTCAATTTAAACATTTTGCTAAGTCTTTTTTTTTAAATTATTGTTTTTATACAGTTGATGAGTTTTTGGAGGAATTGAATACTTGGGCTTAATGATTATATGTTTGTTTGTTTTGTTTAATTTAATTTTTACTTTCTATTATTTTTTAACTTATTTTATATTTTGAAATTGTCATATTTTTATCAATATTTTTACTTTATGAAATGTATGTCTGTATTTATGTAAAATTTTTACTTTCTATTATTTTTATTATATTTTAAATTTGTCATATACAACACTATACAATCTTTAATATTTTTAGTTGGTAAAATGTATTCATATGTACTACTTTCACTACTTCTAATGTACTATGTATGTGAATGGGGTCAATAAACCATCTATCTATCTATCTATTAAAGATTTATATAAATAATTAAATGTAGGTTATTATATTCTATTTAGACAGTAATCCATTGTATGTTTATAAATAGCCAGGTGAGATTAAGGTAAATTTTTAAATTAAATTAAAATCAACTATCAACAATTCATATTCATAAAACATAATCAATAATATATTCATAATATAAATTGAAATAATAATAAAATACATAATATTTCTATACATAATACATTCTAAACAATATATATGTATAAATGTATATATGTATATATGTATATATGTATATATGTATATATGTATATATGTATATATGTATATATGTATATATGTATATATGTATATATGTATATATATATATATATATATATATATATATATAGATTTCTAATACAGGAATATGTACAACTATAATATACTGCGTCGTGTGATTCATAGCATTTAATCACAACAGAGGAATGTTGAAATAATTTTTTTGATACGAAACTGTAAAGGCAGATAACCTATATTGACGAGTCAATTGGAAATAATGTAAACGTTGCCGCAATCAAATTTTAAATTGTATTGAGTACAACTAAACAAAAAATTCAGTAAATATTAATACATCAACAGTGGAATTCACAAATATGTTCATTATTCAATTGCATTTTAATAATTACAGGCAATGGCAGCTTTTTGTTTGCTTTGTAGTTCTGATAACTCAAGCGAAACAGATGTAGTCCTTTGCTTGTAATGCGTTTCGATAGTATAATTCGGATGGGACCCTTTCTTTCTAATGTGTTTAAATAGTATAAATCGGTTGAGGGCCCTTAATGTGTTATATGTTTTGATAGTGTAATTCGTATGGGGTACTTTCTTTGTTATGTATTTTGATAGTGTCTATAAGTCGGATGGAGCCTTTCTATGTATTGATTTTGGTGGTATTGATTGAATAAAGCATTTTCTATACATTGTAATCATATATATTTTTGGTAGTATGAACTGAATGGATCCTAATTTGCACGTCCGTCTAAAATATATACAGAAATTTTAATGATTTGTGGTAGAAATTGAAGAAGGAAAAAAGTCAGCTTCAAACAAATACTAACAATTTTTCAACAGGGCTGTGAGTGCTTTGTTGATGCTTCTCAACTGATTAATTTTTTCCAATATTTGTATAATTAGGTGAAGCCAGTAATATAAGATTTTGAATCAGATTGACCTAAGAAACTCTGATAGGATAAGTGATTATTAACTGACCAATCCAGAGCTTTGTAGCATATGACAAAAAGACATGAATGGAAACATTGTAGCTTGAACTCAACATATTAGAATATTCTCAAAACGTCCGATATTGCGTTTCTCATTAAAACGGTTTTAATAATTGAATTGTGACTGGAATGTTTCATATTTCAATTATCTCCACAGTAAATAACCGAGATAAAACAGCCGTCCCTGTTTTCAATAGTACTAAATAATCTAGCTGTTTTGTTCTTTTATGTAATTTCAATTAGAGTACAACGATGGACCCAGTTGGTATCGCGGAAGAACCTTTTTTTAATACTTATTACACGAGAGAAAATAACTCGGTTGTGGTCTGTAGTAAAAAAGAAGCTCGGAATAAACGACAAGAAACATTTTTCAAGTTAAAACACGAGTCGAGAGCTATTCATTTTCTTTTGAAAAAACACCGCACGACAGAACAAGATGTATACGAAAAGAAAAAGCATATTGTAGAATAAGGGCTTGAAAAAAGGACAGTATTATCAAGTGCTATCTTTTCAACCTATTCAATGGAGTATTTTAGTTATGGAGTAAAATGGTTCTTTGATGCAGTATTTTTAATTTAGATATTAACTGCACTAAACTCAAGTAACAAAAGCAAGCAAGCAAATGCATAGGAACTTTGATCACACCGCGAGCACGTGTCAAACAACTTGATTTCACATTAGACGAGGGCCAAAATACAATGTTAGGTGAAATAATTTAGGAAAAAGGCGGTGTATTTTTTCTAGGTTTGTTTGTTTACGTTCTATGGACAATTTATTGCGAAATAACTGAAGGGTTCAGAGAGGGTTCATATATACATATACATACATATATATATATATATATATATATATATATATATATATATATATTGTTGTAGATAGAACGAGCATATAACATTCATAGAAATTCCAATAAAGGATAAAGTAATAATATCTATCAATAAAAATAATTTGTAAATAAAGTACCAAAATTAATAAAATATCTATATAACAACATAATCAATTACAATCAATGGGCATAATTATAGAGAAGATAAATAAAAATAAAAAGAATTCATAAACAATTATTCATAAAACAGTTTTAAAATAATTCTGTATTTCAAAAAAGAACCTTAGACAGAACTTAACAAGCACACGAAGATCAATAAAATAACGTAACGCCACACGGAATTTTAGACACCCAAAGCATCTGCTTATATTTAAAGAATAAATAGGATGGTAATAATAAAATCAACAGTGCTACGATGATTGATCAATAAATAACATTTAGAATTCGTAAAAGTATATGTATATGATATGTTATTTAATATTTTAATCATAGAAGCTAATAGGAAACATAATAATATAAGTAGAAAACTGTAATTACAGGAAATGTCGAAAACTAATACGAAATATAACAGTTGACGACAAGTATACCAACATAAAATGTAATTGAATATGAAATATAAGAATAAAAATAAATGATTACCGACCTAATTTATGTGTATCGATGTAATAATATAAAACAAAATAATAAATGAACTGTATCCATGTATATTATGTAAATATTTAGGTTGTAGGAAGTATAAAAATGATATATTTGCATTGACCAATCGGAAGATTTCAAATAATCAATAACATGAAAAAACAACAATAATAAGATGTTAGTGAATTAAATCAATGACGATAAGGTTATAGTGAATAAAAAACAATATTTATAACAAGTTTAAGTCAGAAAAACAATAAAAACATTAATAAACAAAGTGACAGGTGAACAATAATCAAAGATTTTTCTAGAACATTGCCAGCTTCCGGTTATAAACGATAGAAAGGGTTTTGGCGGATAAAAAGGCCCGCGATAGTGAGTTAAGCGTTGGTAACTAAAGAAGCAAGAGGTAAATTGAATGTGATCCAGTTCTTTGTTATAAAATTTTCAAGTAATAAGTGTGAATACATAAAAATAAGAAATATAAAAAAGTAAATTATAATTAAAATAAGTGTAAAGACAAATCTGTGTGAAACAAAGTCAAGCCAAGTAATATAGTTATCAACCTATAATTATAAGAAGGGAGATTGCCACCTGAAGCGGGAAAGCGTCATGGATGGATCCAACTGAAGGCGTCGTTTGGCGAAAAGAACAAGGTCTGTGGTGTGTTTTAATTAGTAATATTTGGTAACAAATAATAAAAAAGTGAAATTTAAATCATAAACACCTGGTAATGAAAGTTTAAAATGAATATAATGAACCAGGAAACGTAATAAAAAAACTTACCATTATCAAATTTGTAGATATATGTATTAATTTCTGTCATGTTGAATTTTCTGCAGTTACATATATATAAAACTTTCCACAAAACAACAAACCACAACTAATTTCAGCTTTTTTATCACATGCACAATTGTTATAATACTTTAAAATAATTTTTAAAAAGATCGAAATTAAGTTGATAAATATTTCAAATATCCTTTCCATTTCACGAACCGAATAGAACTAAAGCAGTGTTTAAACATTTTCAATAATCCTATTTATAAGAACAAGAAGAAAAAAGTTACAAATAGTTGAACAACTTTAAACGCAGGTGTTCATTCTTTTCAAAGAAATATAATGTTTACAAACGCTTATCCAAGTTTATGCAAATGAGTCTGCAAAAGCCATCTCAAAAAGAATGAATTGTTTTTTTCATAATATACATAAAGTTTGTGTGATGTGGAAATTTAGATGTATATAGAAAAATCCATTATTTTATTTTATAGCATAAGAATTTTTAATAAGTAAGAAAAGGATAATCATTTATTTTTATAGATAATAGGTATACGACTCCAACAATAAAATAAAGCGCCAAATATATTTTATACATATAAGTAATATTTCAGTGTTTCATCAAATTTTTTTATCTTCTCATCAATAACATAAAATAAATTACATTGATGAGTAATGTTGATTTTATTATGATTTGCCCAGAACCCTACTGAGTTAAAGAGTAGTGTATAAATAAGAGCAGCCGAGGTAATAAAATTTAGGAATTAAAGGAAACCCATTTGTAATATTTCAAGAGTTATGTTAGGTGATGGTACGTACGAATATTTCTAACACCGTTCAAATGCAAGGTTGCATCATTATTTCAATATCACATTCTAATCAACTTTCTATTATGATGTTGCAGTTACCTTATAACTAGACGTTTCAGGAAATGTTCCTATACATTTCAAAAGTATATTCAAATCATCTTCCATTTGGTATGTAGCAGGGACCTTATAATTAGAACTTACTAGTACCATTCCAAGACATTTCAGAAGTATACTTGAATCAACTTCTTTCTGTGATGTTGCAAGATGTTGCTTATTCCCTGTTATTGAAAGTTGAAGATACTGTTCGAAAGTTGACTAAAATCATCTTCATGATTTGGCAATATAATTATTAGGGAGTTACAGGTACTCTCCAATTATCATATTGATTATGGAAAAATGCTTAATTATATTAAGATTGGGATAATTTCAAAATGGATCAATTAATCTCTTAACCTCAAATTGAAATGACTTGCGTTTGTACTTAATGAAGAGTACTTCTAATCTGTAGAGGCTATAGCATGATTAACTAAACGTGTGTTGAGGGCGAGTGACTTCAATTTGGTTTCATGGTGTGGTTGAAAGTTTTCATAAAGTTTTGTCAAAATGTATATTCTAAGTTAAAAAAACTTATTGAGATTCTTTAGTGACTGCACTTTTAACGCAGAGTGTGTGTCCGTTCTGAACTTTGGACAAGTAAGAGAACCCAAAAAAGCAGATTTAAATCAAAATATTCCAACGATTTATTGAACCGAAATAAAAACAATATTGCACATAAAATAACACATCAGATACAAAAAAACTGTAGGAATTTCCCATAAATTCCTACAATGGATCTTAATTTAACATTAAAATAAAAGGTTCGAAGTTTAAATCTCCGCGCCCTTTATTTATGATCACGGATCCAATTGGTACCTTCTGCGCCACTAGCCGAAAAATTAACGCCAACGAAAGGCAGTCAGTAGTCTTGGCTCAACTCTTGTGACGATATGATTAAGTGTTGATTCATTGGTTTAAGTACATACCTAATTTCGTTAATCAATTTAATGTAACTGCAACAAATGAGAGTGGGAATATGATAAGTGCTTTTCCGACATTGGTCGGTGAATTTCTGTATTGTAAGTACTATTATTATTAAAAATTATTGTTTGAATCCGCATGGTCGCCTAGACCGGTTCAACGGTAGTTTAGCGCTGTTGCCGTATCCGATACAAAAGTTTGGTACTTCGTTCTTGTAAGAATTCAAATAGAGGGATTGTGAGTGAGCCGTATTTTTATTTCTCCTTTATTCTCAACGACAATGTCAGCATTCCCGTCAACAAAAGGTTGGCGAGTGTTCTTGTTTTAAAATACTCAAAAACATGTCGGGAAGGAAAGGATCAACCAATCTAAACTTAGAGGAACCAGCCAAATATCGCTAAGGCGAATTTCCCTTCTCGTACAAAAACATGTATTTCCAGTAGCAGATAATTCAGTTCAATGAATGAATGAATGAATGAACACTGCTTTATATTCATCAATTTCGTTTTGTCAGTTTCTACGTAATGGTCCACTGAATACTTCGCATGGAACCATTATACAAATACTAAAAGCAGTAAAAAAATTAAATTATAAATATGCATCCATCAATTTATTGAACTAAAAAATTCACAATGAAAAATATTTTAATAACAAAAATATATCACACTACACAATTTGCACAGATATCAACTTATATACTGGGAAACAACCAGATTACTCGGTGCTTCCTGGAGGTACATTAGAATGAAAATTTCTTGGTTCAAATGAACTTCACAAACAAGTGATTAAATCGAAGGAGCCTATAGTCTTGTTGATATAAGTACTATATAACAACTAATATAATTGAAACGTGATAATTATAAGTGAAAAACCAATATTTATACCTGAAACACACTTTTCAATTCACAGCTATAAAATAAAAAGGAAACTGTGATCCTATTGTATAGAGTATACAAATATAAAACAAATATAAATTAATCCATTGCTTCACTTCACCAAGAAAACAGAATAAACGTGAAAAATGTTATTTCTTTTTCCCTCCAACGACCGGTCGAAACACTCGAAACTCGAAAGAAACAAATCCTAACCCAACCTTTTTGTTCTTCTTCTATACTATTATTGGGCTCGGTTAGGATGAGTTCCCAATGCATCGTTTCTGCCTTTTGCGTCGTACGTCACGCTATCTTCACACATTCTGATTGGCGAATTGGTGAATCGCGTCAGGAATTTGCCGATCAGAATACGTGACGCGCGACGCAAAAAACAAAAACGATGCATTGGAAACCATTCAGTCAGTTCCGATCAGACCTAATCTAGAAATATATGAATTCGAAATCCGAAAAGTGTGCCGGAGAGTAATCGAAATAAACGTCATGCATCTAGGAATTTTTTAGAAGGAAGGAATATTATTAACTCACAGCAATGTTTCTTGATTAAAAAATATCGCAATATTCCAACTTGGATAGGTACTGAAACTTCATATGGAAATATTTCGACTGGAAGAAATAACCAACTTACAGCAATGTTACTTGCGGAAGTAAATGACAATATTTCAATTTGTGTATTTGACAATATCACTGAAACTTAACAGCGAAATGTTTCAAAAATAACAAATAACTATTTTACAACAATGTTTCTGAAAAAATGCTGATGCAATATTACAACTGGCATATCTAAGAACATCACGGCAACCACAATTACAAACGTTTCAGTGGGAAGGAAATCTCAACTTTATGAAATGTTTCTATAATAAGCAAGTCACAATGTTTCAACTAAACTAACGCAATAATATTACTGCAACTTCTCCAGGAAACATTTCAAACCGAATATAAATGAAATTGCGCAATAATATTACTGCAACTTCTCCAGGAAACATTTCAAAATGTATATAAATGTAATTTGCAAGGTTCTGTGCTCAGTGGGTGGGGGATCCTTAATTCTCTGCCAAATGTCAAAAAAGCAGGGGTTTGCTTGGCACTGTCACATCGCGCAGTATTCATAGCAAATCGTATGGCTAGTAACTGTTCAGGCCATGTGTTGTGATTGCTTCCCACGAGTATGCTTAATTGTGTCTTAAGATCCCTGTTTTTTCTCTCCACCATGTTTGCTTCGGGGTGATACAAGGGAATAAATGTTTGCTTTATTCCCAGGCAGAAAGTACGTTTTTGTATTACAGCAAACACGAGCTGTGTCCCGTTATCACTGATTATTCGTCGAGATAGACCGAAACGTAGAAACACCTCATTCAAAAAATGTTGTGCGCAATTTTCAGCAGTGGCTTCAGTCAGTGCGAATAATTCGACCCGTCGACTAGCAGTGTCTTCCACTATTAGTATCCACTTATCACTATTATCTGATATTAGTAGGAGACCGAATAGATACATGGCCAGGACTTGAAAACGCTGGTTGACGAGTTGAGTTTGCATTAGCCCTACGGGTTTTCTGTTAGTTATCTTATATCGTTGACATTCCAAACAAGCAGATACGTGTTTGACGATGTCCTGTCTCTTCTGTTTCAGAAATATCGCCTCGAGATTCGGTGAATGGTGTTGTCAATACCGTAGTGGCCTGACAAGGGGCTGTCGTGGTAGGCGTGTAAACTATTTTTAACTTCTTCAGCCGGTACTACTAGCCTAGCTTCTTCATCCTCTTGATCGTCCGTATAACGATATAGTACCCCTTTATGTAGCAAAAATCCTCTATTAACCCACCTTTGATTTCGTTTATCGTTGGAAACATCTTCCAGGGATTCTATAATATTTTCTACATCCGGGTCTTTTAACTGCTGTTCCCGTAGTTCTTTTTCAGTCTTACTGAGAACATCTATTCGGAGGCTGCAAATCTGACAGGAGTCTAGTAATTGCTACAATGTGGTCTGAACAGGAAGTCAGCTACTCGGTTTATTTTCCCAGGTGCGTAACGTACATGTAAATTATAGGACTGGAGTTGTAACGCCCAGTGGGCTAACCTCTCGGTTGTAGTCTTTATAGTGAGTAACCATTTTAAAGGTTGATGATCTGTTATTACGATTATTTCAGATCCTTCTATATATCCTCTAGACTTATTAATAGTCCATACGATCGCTAAAGCTTCTCTTTCGGTCGTATTATAATTCCTTTCAAAGCCATTCAATAGTCTGCTGGCATATTCTATGGGGTGCTCATTGTCTCCCTCCCCTTGGAAGCTAAAACGCCTCCTATAGCATAGGAGCTAGCGTCCGCTTTAATAATGTAAGACTGGGAATCGTCGGCTTGGTTTAGGACTGGGCTGGTCGTGAGACAATATTTTAATTGCTCAAAAGCTTCCTGCTCGACTTGGGTCCATTTCCAGATTACCTTTTTTTTGTAAGATTGGTAAGAGGTTAGGTTAGGTTAGGTTTATAATGAGTGGGTCAATGAGGCCCTCCACTGCGACTCGCGAGAATCTATTGTGGCTCATACCTATTCAAATTTCACCAAACAAATTCAGCTTCTTGACGAAGCCGATTAATTTGTTCAGTGAATGATATTTCAGGTCCGAGGGCAAGAGAGTGGCCCTGCCAAACATCCGATACCTGATTTGCGCCGCGGCGGGGCAGGCACAAATTATATGCTCTGCTGTTTCATCATCTTCCAAACAAAGACGGCAAATCGGATCGTCCGACAGTCCAAGTTTCAGCATATGATGATTCAATCGACAGTGGCCTGTTAAGAGGCCTGTTAGGCACCGTAGATCGTGTCTTTTATAGCCTAACATTTGTTTGGATACATTATTCGAAGGATGTATGAAGGCCTTTGAATGAACCAATCCTGGTATATTATGCCAGAAGTCTAAAACTCTTCTTGCAGTCCAAGTATTTAGTGTATGTTTGACAACACTTGTTGCGATGCCAATTGTAGGTTCTGGTCCGATAAAGTCATGAGCGGCACCCTCTCTTGCAAGAGAGTCAGCCTTCTCATTACCATCCATACCAGAGTGGCCAGGAATCCAAACCAACGATACCCTGTTGCGTTCTCCTATTGAGGCGTGCCATCGTTACTAAATTGGGTATAAATCTTCGGTACCATGAGCATGTCTGAATGACTGATAATAGTTGCTTTAGATTAAAAGGCGGCTGTAGATCTACAATTGCGGTAACCTTTTCAGGATCCATGATTATCCCTTCAGGAGTAATTTGATGGCCCAAATACTTGACCTGTGAACATCTAAATCTGCACTTCTTCATGTTGGCCCTTAGATTGTAAGTGCGAAGATGTCCAAACACTTCCCTTAAATCTTGAAGATGCTGCTCGAATGTGGAAGATCTAACTATAAGATCGTCAAGGTATACCAATAAGTTAACTTTACTGAGTCCTACCCTAAATCTGTCCGTTAGCCGCTGGAAGTTCGCTGGCGCATTACGCAGGCTGAACGGCATTCTATTAAATCTGTAAACTCCGAACGGTTTTATCTTTATCGTTATCGTGAACTGTTATTTGCCAATAGCCGGACTGTAAGTCTATCGTAGACATGTAGGGCAAACTTTTTGCAGCATGAAGCAAATCATCAATGCGAGGGAGCGGATACCTATCAGGCATCGTGATTGCATTAAGACGTCTATAGCCTACGCACACTCTGAGGTCCTGATCTTTCTTTAGGACCAAAACGACAGAGGAGATCCATCGTGTACTGCTTTCCTCTATAATTTCATTTGCCAGCATTTCGTCTAATTTTCTCCGCAGCACTGCCTGGCGATTTGTAATTAGTCTGTATGGAGCAGATGATCTGGGAGCATTGCCGCCAGTATTGATTTTTTGTACCGTTTGTACCGTTGGAGGACCCTCTTTGCAAAATCTGTCTTTATACTCTAGAAGTAGATTATCAAGTTGGGATCTATGCTCATTGTTAAGTTCTGGGGCTTCCTCGGGTTTGAGTGATATGTCGATGCAGAAAAAGTCGAATCTGCGTCGTTTTCGAGGGTATTGCTTCGGCAGATTGTTCCTATAATACTGTGGAACTGCATCTTCGAAGATTAGATCAATGGCCCCAGGAGAGTATGCCTCAGCACATTCTTGTAACTCAATGGATTGTCGTTGCGGTGGAAGGTCCATTTCAATTAACTTAAAGGATGGTTCCTCTGGTAATGATGAGGCGAACATCTCCAAAAAGGGTGATCCTGTCTGCCTCATCTCTGTTGAGTTGAGTTGTGTGTGGGGGTAAGTGCCTGTTGGTGCCTTTGAATGTTCGTATTTAGATTCAATGGCGGCCCCTTGTGTGACGTCTATAAATTCGAACATTTGCGCTGGATTGTCAATGAAATACCAATCTTTGCGGAATTACCAAAACCATAGCTGTTTGGTTCCAAAAGTCTATTCCCAATAATGTACGGTTGTCTCCTGCTTTTGGTAAAATAATGAAATCAATAGGAAATATTCTTGTCCCTATTTCGATTTTTACTATTGTTAGTATTTCCTGATCTTGACTTTGTCCATCAGCCAGAGTTACAGCAGCTGATCGTTTCAGGAATTTTAATGGAGGGATACTCTTTAGCTGTCTGCTACGCTAGTCGTGGCGGCCGTTTCCATGTGTGCAACCCCTTGAATTCCCTGTACTTTAATGGATATTGTGGGAACTTGAGTCTGATTTATGACCGTATGTATAGAATAGAAATTTATAGCCTGAGTGGTAACATCTGATTTTTCCTTGGTGCCGACAGGACAGTTACTTCGATAATAACCTGATTTACCACACCCATAGCAATTAAGGCCGGTTTGACGGTCTACCTTTCCAGTGTTTTCCTTATTTGCTGAAGTTTGCTCAAGTGCTGACTTTGTGTCTGTTTATACTAATATTCGTTGTCGGCAATCTTCTTGTGTATGTCCTCTATAGTGGCAAAAGTTGCATCTATTTTTATTGCTTTTTGAGACACTCATATTTCCTGTTTTGAGATACATATTCTGTTTTTCGTAATTTCTCTTCTTGATTCTTGCTACACAGCTTCTACTTCCCTGCCTTTCTAAAGTAGGTCGGAAAAAGTATTGCAATCATCTCGAGAGATCTTTTTCCTTAGGTCAATATGAAGTAGGCCAAATATCATGTCGGGTTGAGTCGCTTCATCATGTCTTCTTTGGGGTAGCTGTGCTAGAAGGGTTCGTTTTTTACAAATAAAAGCGTCTATAGGAGTGTTAGGCTCCTGGCTTTCGCTAAAGATGTCTATATATATAAATTTGATGTGACGGTTTAGATGGCGAGAACGCTGTTTTAATGAGCACGGTTGCCTCATCCCACGCACGAGCTTCGTTTTTGACCCCTTGCCACCAAAGTGAAGCAGTGTCGGTTAGCAATAGAAGTAGTCAGTCAGTCCTTTTAGGGCGTCGTTGTCTGTTATTTTCTCAACTTCTCTATATATGGAGACGGTCGTGATAAACGCATCTACCGTTGTATGACATCTTATTCCACTAAATCTAGCCTTGCATTTGATAAAACTCTCGGACAAGGAAGGCGTTGGCGGTCCTTCTTTATTATCCGAAATAGTTTTGAGTAATCTTTGGAATTGCGCGTCAGACATCTGCATTAACTCCTGTGACTAATTTGGGTTGACTGCGATGCATGCCTGATGAGACGTCTTTCTTATGTTTTGGAATCTTGGTGGGTTATTCCTAATCAATCCTTTTTCTTCTCGAGAATTTCGACAAACAACGACAAAACAATGGCTTTTGTTTTTCTAAAATTCTCTTGAATATATATAGCGAATCTCACTTCTAGATAGCCCAATCAATCCTTTTCTTCTCGCGAATTTCGACAAACAACGCCAAAACAATGGCTTGTGTTTTTCTGAAATGCTCTTGATGTGACTGGATGTAGCGAACCTCACTTTTCTTCACGAGAAGTTCGATAAACTATACCAAAAACAATGGCTCTATTTATTCTAATATTCCCTGGAAATTTATAAACTGCTTATTCAAACACCGAACACCGACAAGTAACGCCACTGGTTACTTGTCGGTGTTCGGTGTTTTAATATATAATATAATAAATCTTAATTCATAATAATAAAATAATATTTATTATAAAAAAAAAATGTATTGTCTACTTGTTACGGTATTCGATCAAAGAATACACCAATAAGAAGCGAAAGCCGGCATAAATCGTTTGATGTTCTGGGGGCAAAATTTCGTGACCTCGTAAAACTGAAGTTGACAGGAAGCTAATAATTTACACTGAGAAAAAGGTTACAAAATTGTGAAGGTTTATATTTTACAGGCAGAAAAAAATGTAAATCAAACATTCCAAAAAATAATTGTTTACTAATGTATTGTCAAAACATTATTCCGAGAAAGTATTAATTGTCAATGAAAAATGTAAGCATAAACAACCTGTAACATGGTCTTGTTAGCCCGATACAGCCTTTGGGGTGCCACAAGTTACCAATTTTGTAATTGAATATTGTTCAGGACATCTCACGGAAGAACCCTATTGATTTTCAGCTCACCAGAGCCAGTACAACGGGTGACATGATACTTGAAGTACATTTTTGGAGAAATTTCAGTGTGTTAGCATAATACAGCCTCCGAAGTGTATACAAGTGACCAATTTTATGATGGGATATTGCTCAGGACATCTCACAGATGAACTCTATTAATTTTCAGCTTATATTGTGAAAAATATGCTTTAGCATTTCTTTATACATAGTTTAAGTTTCTGTTTTTTAAGAACAGTTTATTACTAAAAATAACATGCTATTGTTTAATCAAATGATTTTTATTTTCTTATATCGATATTGGAATTCATTATGTGTAAATATGTATTTAAATAGCAGTATGTGTAGGATAGGGTAGATATTAAAACCAATACAGTAATATAGATTATATATTTAGAATACCAGATTACAGAAGGAAAAAGTTCAATATACATGATGGTATAAAATTACAATAATGTTGGTGCTTAAATGTACAATTTGTATAATTTCCATGATATGATATAACAGTTACACTCTTCCAGATTGATAATTCAATATTTTACACATAGAGAAAATATTTTAATGTCTGCAACATAATGTGTAGAAATGATCAATATATATTAAATAATAATAATAATACCGGACATTTACAATTGTATAGGACAGTTAGATAAGTAAAATAGTCATCTATTACTTTATTTATAATTGTACAATATTTCTTGCGGCACTAGATTAATTTTTTGTGATGGCTTCTAAAGGAGGACTTGTTTACTTATGTTGTGGTTGTAGATGTCCCTCTAAAACTGGACAAGGATGATGTATAGGTAAACCAAACCAAACTGTATACTGGTCAAACCCATATTAAATGTACTGTTACTTTTTGGAGCTAAAATGTGGTTAAAAGCAGCTAATAGAGAGGATTTTGTTTAGAGACGTTTGCTTTCGTAGTGTGCCAAAAGTCATGCTTTGTGTTGAAGTCGAAGGAGATTGTAAAGGTACAGGTCGAAACTCAGTACTTCCCCCTAACGTCCATTTTAAAAGGTTGATTATCTGAAAAGAAAAATACAGGAAGACTATATTAATGGACACAGAAGTGTATGAGTAGGTTTTATTATAGACAATGTGTTGTTTTATTCATCTGACACTTTAGTTTTCTAGTATCCATTTTACCAGAAGAATTCTCTTACACATTAATAGCATATCAGAGACTGATAGTTAATACTGCCACAAAGTGAGCATGGGGTAAATAAAAAAACATTTCTCTATCATAACAAAATCATAAAAAATACTATTTTATAACAAAACCAAGATTCTTTTAAGTGAGACACAGAGGTAGGCTGAACATTGTAGGTGAAACTTTCGTCTAGTTAAATTCACAGTTGCAAACACTTAATTTTTTACTAACTTATCTAGGTATGAGAAAGCCATCCATTTTGATGTATATTTACCAAGCAGTGGAGAAGCATCACGGTAACTCGTATGTATTGCAGAGGCCTAAGAGATGAATGTCGCTATTGCTGTAATGGTGTGGTAGCTGCAATTATAAAAGTAATTGTAGTAATCATTCCCTTACACAAATTCCATGAAGGTATTCATTCATCCTGTGGTAAAGTATCAATTGATCCTGTGGCCAGGTGACAAAAAATAAATATTAAAACAGTTGATTGTAATGTCTACTTAAATTTAATATTTACCAGACTGAATAACTATTTTTGTTGGTGGATGATTCAATAAAATATGTCCCTTGCATTTTAACCATGGAAATATGGCAGGGGCAGCTAGCTGAAACAAACGCTTGGAATATCCTCCTTTGGAAACAATTTTTCTCTCAATGTGAAGTTCACACAACCTATAAATTCTTTTGTTAAGCATCTGTAGTCTTTCCAAACAAATATCTACAGTTACAAGCTTCCAACCATAACTGTACCCTAAAAAGTAAATAAAGGTAGGTATATTTTTATATTCACATGTCTATAAAAGAAATCAACTATTAATTTATATTGAATATTATGTATTTTCATTCAACATGTTCTTTGCAGAACAGGGCTCGTCAGCAGAAAGCTTATTGTAGTACATAATATTATCATTACATGTTATTAAAGGTAGAGGGACAGATCAACGTTAACAAACAAAAACGTAGATTTACACAACTTACAATTCATAGGAACATGTAAAATAAAATGTAAAATATTGAAAAATGAGTTTATACCTATAATACATTACATATAGAAACAATTTCTCTTACCTCAAAGGGTCTTTGGGAAAACCAAACATAGTTATCTTTTCTCCTGTTGTTAAGTGACATCCACGAACTTCACAGTTTATTCTCTTCCCATCATAAATACAATAATTTCTCACTAAGAGTGCAACTAGTTACTTTTACTAAACGGTATTGTTCAAAATCAAAGTAAATAAACAAATAAAAAGCATATTTTTGTTTAACAACAAAGAATGACATTGACGTAAAACACATATAAAAAAATGGCGTCTATCACACATGCGCATTCAGAAAATGAATAGTCACAAAGCCGAAGCTTCGCTTCTTGTTGTTGGTGTATTCTTTGCTTATACTGGTGAGTTACGTTACGATTAGAAGGAGGTAGTTCATTCGTACAGCGACATCGATGAGCGGGAACCGGAACTTCACGGCGACGTTAATAGGGTCGCCAACTCTTCAGGCGTCTCGCGTTGGCGGTTGTGGTTTGGGTTGTGAGAATTACGGGCGATTGTTACAGTATCTATTTTCGACGTTCATTTGACATAGCGTTTAATATATCTCCCCAGTCTTTTAGCGCATTTGTTATTTTAAAAGAACTTACACTGTTCCTCTCAGCTCTCATGGAACACTTTACTACTGAGCAAAGCGATGGCATTTTCGAAAAAAAATTAAATAAAAATAGATGTTTTCACTAATAAACACTGGTGATAACTCAATGGTCTATCAAACGAAAGATATTTTAACCTCTCAACAACGACTATAAACGAACTTTTAAAGTTAAATATTACTTAAAAACTTTAGGACTTTAGGCAAGGGTTATCAGCTGTCCTATAATTAGGTATTTCCTACAACTATTGTATCACTTATTGCATTGTGAAACGCATATTTCATTTCGGAATGGTTAAGATCGAATTAGTATTACCTAACTTTAGGAATTAATTGGTGAAATCGAGTATTTATATAAGAGTTTCAGAAAATATTTTTATTATCCTATTTACTAACTGAGTACTCTAAACCCTGTTTTCAATGCTATGGAAATTAATATCTAATAAAAGCTCGCTTGTTATTATTTATGGAATTCCTTCAGACTCTAACTTAGGAAAATTAAAAGTAATAGGCATGCTATTAATATCATATAAGAGATTAGAGTATAAATACCCTATGTATTGTTAAGGACTCCTTTACATTTGAAAGGCGCCAACGAAACATCTTTTAATAAAGGGAATTTGCTTTTTGAATAGGCAATGAAAAAGCATTCCAGAAAACAGATTATGAGGAAATTGAGCATGTTTTGATTAAATTGGTGCTTTCACTGCGGTAATGTTTGCCGTGTCATGGACGTACACGGTAGCTTTCTTGTAGGTCGTATATATTGAAACTGGCCCATATTTTAAAAATGTTTTTCATCACCAATGAATATCTGCTAAAACGTTGTTGCTACGTTATAGACTTAAAAAAAAATTTAATGGTAATATTATACACTGGTGCAATTAGCGTCAATTTTAAGAATCAGTATTTCACATTTTTTTGTAAATCATAAAGAACAAAAAAGAAATTTGTAGATTTTAGTAGCAAGACGTGAACCCTAATAATTCAACACAACGAGTTAAAATACGTTCAAATAACACTGCTCTTATCAGATTGATGTATGAGCTAAATCTATCTTTGGACAAGGTGAAAATTTTGACTTTAAACTTTTCAATTTCACAAAATTTAAATGTTCAGTGTTTCCTTGAGATCAGGTAAACTAGATGGGATCGACACCTAAGTGAATTTAACAATTGAGAGATTCACTTTAATTACTTGGAAATAACAATGGTCTACCTTTTAGATTTCATCATTGCTGAACTGTAGGTATTACTCAATAAAAAGCGTGTGTATGTATGAATTTCCGTTTTTTCACGGTTAGTGAGTATGAGTGTCAAGCTGAAAAAGTCCCCAATAATGAAAAAATAATAGACATGCTTCATATTTAGAGGGCAATGTGTAGTTTGGAGAGTATCTCCTTCCATTCTTCTTCCATCTCCTCTCTGTCTTTCCCTATCGTTCTCTGGTTTTCTATATCGTTCTCTGGTTTTCCCTATCGCTTTGTCTGTCTCTTTCTGTCTTCCTCTGTCTCTTTCTGTCTTTCTCTGCCTTTCTCTGTCTTTCTCTGCCTTTATCTGCCTTTCTCTGCCTTTCTTTCTCTGTTTTTCTCTGTATTTCTCTGTCTTTCTCTGTCTTTCTCTGTCTTTCTCTGTCTTTCTCTGTCTTTCTCTGTCTTTCTCTGTCTTTCTCTGTCTTTCTCTGTCTTTCTCTGTCTTTCTCTGTATTTCTCTGCCTTTCTCTGCCATTCTCTGACATTCTCTGTATTTATCTTACTTTCTCCGTCTTTATCTGTATTTCTCTGTCTTTCTCTGTCTTTCTCTGCCTTTCTCGGCCTTTCTATGCCTTTATCTGCCTTTCTCTGCCTTTCTATGCCTTTCTCTGCCTTT
The DNA here is from genome assembly GCA_963921935.1 of Galeruca laticollis. Lineage (NCBI taxonomy): Eukaryota > Metazoa > Arthropoda > Insecta > Coleoptera > Chrysomelidae > Galeruca > Galeruca laticollis. The sequence continues at coordinate 45,779,749 of OY998184.1, forward strand.
CTCTGCCTTTTTCTGCCTTTCTCTGCCTTTCTCTGCCTTTCTCTGCCTTTCTCTGTCTATCTCTGCCTTTCTATGCCAATCTCTGCCTTTCTCTATCTTTATCGGTCTTTCTCGGTCTTTTTCTGCCTTTCTCTGTCGTTCTCTGTCTTTCTCTGTCTGCCTTTCTCTGCCTTTCTCTGTCTGCCTTTCTCTGCCTTTCTCTGTCTTTCTCTGCCTTTCTGTGTCTTTCTCTGCCTTTCTCTATTTTTATCTGTATCTGTCTTTATCTGTCTTTATCTGCCTTTCTCTGGCTTTCTCCGGTTTTCTCTGGCTTTCTCTGCCTTTCTCCGACTTTCTCTATCTTTCTCTGCCTTTCTCTGTCTTTCTCTGTCTTTCTCTGTCTTTCTCTGTATTTCTCTGACTTTCTCTGCCTTTCTCTGTCTTTCTCTGCCTTTCTCTGTCTCTCCCCCTGTCTCCCTCTATGTCTCCCTCAGTCTCTATCTCTTTCTGCCTCTTTTTGTCTCTCTTTCACTCTCCCTGTCTCTCTCTGTCTGTTTTGTGCGAATCCCCGGTTAGGCAGAGAGGTACAGATATAGAGAGGCAAAGAGACGAAGAGACTTTGTCTCTCTATATCTGTACTTCTCTGCTTGGTATAATAAGGATAATAGCGTTTTGAACTGTGTCATATTTAATTAGTTGGGATCTGAATAACCGGACAGAAGTAGTTCGCACAAAACAGACAGACAAAAAAGAGAACAGAAAGCCCAACGGAAAGCAGTATTTCTACCGAAGCTAAGTTTTGATAATGTGTACAAATTGATAGCCATCCTTGATGGAAATACGATTGGAAGCTAAATTTGGAATGTGGGAGAAGAAAATATTCAGAAAATTTTATAGAGAGGAAAAAATAGAAGATGGATGGAAGCTTCACAGATACAATTAAATGAATAAGTTAATTTATAACATTTTCAAAGTAGGTATATACCTAACGACACCATTTGTGTTTGATATTTTGTTTTGTTTGACGTCTCGTTTCTCAATTTAAGAAAGGGTAGATTGAATTGTATTCAAAGATTCATCGCATTTCAACAAATAATGTACTTGATTTGGTCTATTCAAATATCTCGAGACAACCTTTGATTCCTCCACTTGGGAGCTTAACCCTAGAAAATTCAGCAACGTTATTAGAATGTGATCAAAAAAATAAAAAACTTAATGGAGACTATCTATGGGTGAAAAAATTCAGAAAAATCATACAAATAACGTAGTTTTTTGAAGAAATACGACAGGGATTTATCTACCCTTTAAACATATCTCAAATTAAAAGACGAAACGTTATACAATCTTCGATTTTTTCACATAAGAGCATAGGATCAAAATAATCAGAATAATTCTGCTATTTTGGGAAATAACTTCCAATGCTCATACATTTTTGAGAGGTTTAAGATTATGGTTCCAGTTTGCAGATAAATATGAATCAAACGGTTTCCACCCCAATACCTGCGATTTCCGCATACGAATAACATCTTGTTAAAACCATTGACAGTTTTCAATCGTTTCATACGTTGATAATTGATATTTGGTAAACTGAATAAAATTTCAATTGTAACGCTGCTGGAAACATTAGGAAATACCGTCGCTTTCATAGAGCGGAGAGAGGAATATGGCAATAGCGACGTTTTTACTAGATATCCAATTCACGATGCAATACATCACAGTCTTACGCAAAACTAGCGAAGATAAATATTCCTGTGTGTGAGTGTTTCTACACTTTTATTTCTCTAATGTCGTTCCATCTACTCCACGCGTACACATCCTTTACTTTTCCCATTTCACTGGGCTCTAAATTGATTCTCCTGTTATCCTCGATGTCAAGGTTTATTTCTAAAGCTGTTAGAGTCGAGAAAAATGACCTATAAAGCAAGAAGATAGACATACCGAGGATGCCTCCAATTTATTACCATATATCAGCTGGCCCGAGTTGGTCGTATACCATTTGATGAAGGTTATTCGTTTTAAAAGCGAAATAGGGATACATTTATTGGTACTATCAACCCCTATTCTGATAATTTTTCTTTTCAGTTACAATGAAAATATGATATTTGTGATAATAACCGTTAACGTTTTCGGCCTTTTAATGGTTTTGTCTGAACATGAGTTTTGGGAAATAGGCAATAAGAGCAGCAATTAGTGTAGCGTTTATTCTAATTTATTTTCACTCTACACAATAACAGGTATTCATACAGTGTGGAAACCACTTATGGAATAAAATTGTTTGCCTCCTTATTTAAGAAAATTTTGAAAAACGCTGGGTCAACTTTTAAGTTCAAATGTGCGCTTTTTAAACATAGATTTAAATATACAAGGTGATTCACGCAAGTCTAGCATAATCCATACTCTTTATTTTTAATGAAACACCCTGCATATTTTTTAAAGCTCCTCAACAATCTGATTACAGCTAACTATATCATAAATGGTCTATTATGGATAATAGCGGGTGAAATTTTGAAATTATTTATAATTTTTCTTCAATAAATTAAAATAAAATACCTGATGTAATTGATTATAATACATTAATATAAATGCTCAAAATGTTCTCCACCTTATTTTTGGCAATAAAATTCATCGCGAACTTGGTACAAAGTTTGAGGCGCAATATTCCGTATTTCTTTGAGGTCTGCAATGGTAGCTGGCTGTGTTGCATCAACTTTGTTCTTGAGATAACCCCACAAAAAATCCTACGGCGTAAGGTCTGGCAATCTATCCGGCCACTCAATAATACCTCTTTGTCCCATCCATTTATTGGGGATGATTTCGTTTAAGTAAGATCTCACCATTAATGGATAATGGGGTGTTGCCCCATCTTGCTGGAACCAGACATTTTCTTTCAGTAGGTACGTATTGTTACGAAACAGCACACTGGTATAGTCCCTGAATCCGACTCTGTCTAAGCCATGTATGAAAGTTAAAATTATCGCGGATACGCAGGGATTTCTTAGAATTGTTTACGATTGTGACTATCTTATCTAGACATTGTTTTTGTGACCAGCCTTATCTAGAAAATGCGAGAGCCAATTGTTTTTGTGTAAGCCGCAATCTAGAATTATCTAGTACAAAAGGAACTAATATATATATATATATATATATATATATATATATATAAAGAACCGACCTGCGGAGAAGTGAATAGTTAAGTATATATAAATTAAGTGTTAGTGAGTAGTTTAGTGTTTAAATAAATTAGTAAGTAGCCATACCGTGTGTTTAAAGTTTATCCCACCCGTAATAAAAACGTTTTAATAAATAAGAAAAGCGTTAGATTGGTGTCAGGTGTGGGGTAATATAAATAAATTGCTACGTAAAAATGGCCAAGAGTCTATGTGACTTGAAAGTGACTGAGTTAAGAGCAGAACTAGAAGATCGTGAGCTGGAAACGTCCGGTAAGAAAAGTGAATTAGTAGAAAGACTTGAAGTGGCACTGGAAAATGACGGCTTTGATCCAGAAACAGTTTTATTTAATGACGAGGCACCTTAATCTCGTCAATTTCTGCTAACATGAAAGAGAAGATTTCTTCCATGGAAGAGAAGATTTCAACGAATGTGAAAAACCATATTTCTGCTATGAAAAACGACAATTCTGCTAATATTGACGAGAAGATTTCTACTTTGAAGAACAATATATCTGCCGATATCTTATTACTAAAAAACGACATTGCCGCTGAAGTTTAAAATGAAATTTCGTCTCTAAAATCTGAAATCGAGAATAAGATGTCGACGATGGACGAGAAAATCGGGAATAAAATGTCAACGATGGACGAGAAAATCGAGAATAAGATTACAACGATGGACGAGAAAATCAAGGAGTTAGAAAAAAAGATGACAGATATAAGAACTCAAGACAAGCCAGCGGAAGAGAAGAAGGCCGAGCAAACGAAACCTTGCAAGACAGAAACACACCCTATGTTAGAAGACATTGGCAGTTTTACCCGAGTCTAGGCTCCAACGCTCGATGGAAAACTGTCGTGGACCAATTATGTGAAACAGTTTGAAGCAGCCGCTAGAGTAAATAATTGGTCCGATAAGGAGAAAGCAGGGAACCTAACTATAGCGCTTCGGGGAGATGCCTTAGATGTACTTCAGACGATACCGCTTGAAGAAACGGATGACTTCGAGCTGCTGAAGAAGAGGTTGGACATGTGATACGGTCACGAACATCTAGAACATTTGTACCAGTCCCAGATGAAGAACCGAAGGCAGAAACGTGACTAAGCCCTTCAAGAGTATGAAGTGGATATTGCCCGACTCGTTCGATTTGCTTATCCGTCAGCACCAGAGAATATTATGGAATGTCTGGGCATCCAGGCCTTTATTGATGGCTTACGTGACCCCGATATGCAGAGAACGCTTCGATTAGCCCAGCTGCTCTTAAATATGAAGCAGCCACGATGGCTTCGGGATACAACAAAGGTAGGACCATACAGGAAGAAGGTGACGATGACAGACTTGACCAGATCGTCAACTTGTTGAAAGGTATGGCAGACAAGAAACCGAAGAAAATCAGGTGTTGTAATTGTGGCGAGCTAGAACATGCACGCAGTTCATGTAAGCGTCCTACGACTCCTGCAAACCAAGAACTTCTTAAATGCGAAGCAGCTACGAACGGCTCGCGGTACAACAAAAGTAGGACCATGCAGGAAGAAGATGACGATGACAAACTTGACCAGATCATCAACTTGTTGAATTGTACGGCAGACAAGAAACCGAAGAAGATCAAATGCCGGAAGTGTGGCGAGCAAGAGCACGTACTCAGTCTGTCTAAGCGCCCCAAGACTCCTGCAACCCAAGAATTCCAGTCACAGGGGAAATCCGACAGGGGTGAACATCGAGCTGATGTGAATCACCGAAAAGCCGACTCTCTGACTAGACGGTCGTGCCCAACAGACTGCTCCCACTGCAACAAGGTGGAATCTAGGGAAGCTGCAGTTTCAAGAACTAATGTAGTCATCGAGGAATGGTCACCCACCAGGATCAGAGACGATCAGGAGAATGATCCTCACCTGAAGATGATCCGGCAATGGAAGGAAGAAAATCGGCGACCTACGCTGCAAGAAGTGTCAAGATTTTCACCGACACTCCAGGCATATTGGGCTCAGTGGGACTGTCTATGTATCGGCAACGATACATGGCTCGTCTTCAATATTTAAGCTCCCATCCTAGACACTTTTTGTCACACCATCTCTGCACACTTTTGAGCTTCGCTGCTTCCAAACACCATCCCCCTATACACCCCAACACAAACAACCTTCCAGTTATTTTCTAGCGAAAAGCCCATCCAACTCTCTCTAAATTCTATACACTTTTTAAACTAAATTTTCCTAGACACTTCTTAAATAAATTCTTACTAGACACCTTTTCCACACCCAATTCAGTTTCTCGGTCAACGCGCACAAAACCACCCAACACACCCCCAACACAGCCCTGAAGAGGAAACAAATCCTACACCAGGGCACAATTCTCGAAAATGATAATTCCACCCAAAAACCAAAAAAATACCATCAAAAATTCATTACGAATTTCTCTCTCCCTTGTCCTGGAAGAAGAGCTGTTGAAAAGAGTCCTTGAAAACGATGATGGTTCCGAAATGAGGAGAGAGCTAGTTGTCCCTAGAATGAGAGAAGCTGATGTAATGGAGAAGTTACACGACAGTCCATCGGGAGGTCATCTGGGAGTGAAGAAACCCCTGCAGCGAGTCCGTGAAATATTTTATTGGATGAACAGCTCCGACGATGTGAAGGACTGATGTAAGAAATATACGACTTGTGCTACGAGTAATGGACCACATCGCAAGAGAAAGGCACCTATGAAACAGTATAATGTTGGAAGCCCTTTCGTGAGGATTGCTTTAGACATCGCTGGACCATTTCCGACGACGGAAACTGGTGGTAAATACATCCTGGTTATAATGGATTATTTTACAAAGTAGGTGGCAATTTACGCGATCCCAAATTAAGAGCTCACATCTATCGCAGTGAAAAAATTTATCAGCCGATATGGAGTGCCCTTGGAAGTCCACAGTGTCCAGGGAAGAGCTTTCGAAAGCCATCTATTCCAGGAGATTTGTGACAAGCTGGGAATGAAGAGGACCAAGACAACAGCATTAGATCCACAGTCAGATGGAATGGTCGAGAGAATGAACAGGACTATTGGAAAATACCTGTCCAAAGTGGTTTCCAGACATCAGAGAGATTGGGACCAGTATCTTTCCCTATTCGCATTGGCTTATCGATCTGCCGTCAATGAGTCCACGGCTGAAACACCTGCGAAAATCCTGTTTGGACGTGAAATGAGGCTTCCTTGTGACCTGGAATTTGGATGTCGGCCTGGAGAAGATCTAGCAGGAGAAGACTACGTGATCCAATTGAGAAGAAGGCTGGACGATATTCATGAATTAGTTCGAACAAATCTTCATGTTGCCAGCGACAGAATGAAAAGTCGGTACGATACGCAGGTCACAGAAGGCGGTTTTAAAGAAGGGGACAAGGTATGGTTACACAACCCGACTTGGAGAAAAGGATTTTCTCCAAAATTATAAAAATCCTGGGAAGGTCCATACTTAATCAAGAAAAGGATCAATGATGTTATATATCGCATAAGCAAGATCCCCAATGGAAAACCAAAAGTAGTTCACCAAAACCGACTAGCGCCATTCGAAGGGGACCATGACCTAGCGAAACGAGTAAACCATATTCGAGATGTGTCTGACCCTACCTTCGATGCATTTGTGGGCGCGTATGGAGGTACCGGGAAAGCTAGATATGGAGTCACTTCGGAACAACAACAAGATTTGTTCACTCTACCGAAAGATTATTCACTGGAATACAACATCCCCGCCCGTATCAAGAACGCACGAGAGTTGGCAACCGTCTTTCGAAAGAAGTACAAGCAATTAGAAAAACTGGAAGACCAGATTCCAGCCCCTGGCAAGACACTGAAACTGGAACATAATTCGCGGTACGTTTTCTACGTGGTAACTAAAAATGAATTTCAAGATCAATCTACCTACCGCGATATGTGGGAAGATAGCGAGTAACCAGTTGGATTGGCGAGTCATCAGGAACATGAAAGAGGTTATCTTCCAAGATACCGGTATCCAGAAAGTAATTTGCAGCTACAACCCCCGTTATCAGCAGCCGATGAAGACGGTGCCCTGCTATTTCCATAAGATCGGAAAGTGTAGAAATGGGGCCATTTGCCGATTCAAACATCCAGTTTCGGCTACACACTAGTTCCAGGAGGAACAGCCATTTAAGGAGGGGGTAATGTTACGAAACAGCACACTGGTATAGTAACTGAATCCGACTCTGTCTAAGTCATGTATGAAAGTTAAAATTATGGCGGATGCACAGGGATTTCTTAGAATTGTTTACGATTGTGACTATTTTATCTAGTGTAACATATGTTCTCCCCCGGCTTGGGACTCTTCCTCAGGCTGTGTTATTCGACTCCAGTTAATGTATTTTTATAGCAATCACTGGGATGGGGTGAACAATCGATATTAATTGGACGCCACCAGCTTTTTAAGCGAAACTTAAATTAGACAAAAAAAACTAAAAAGTTTTAAAGCTGGAAAACCTTTACTTTAATTTAACAAAACGAAATACTAAAAATATTTTAACGCGATGGTCCAAGTTAATATGAATTGCTGACAATCAAATATCAAATGTTCAGCAAATTATATTTATTTATAACTCAATAGATAATTCACATTAACTGCATATCCAAAATACAAGAGGAATACGAACGCTGTTATACAATGAAAATCTCCAATTCTAGATTTCCATGAATTGAGTACAAGACAAAGGACTTATCTTGGTGAGGTTCTGGAATTATTCAGCTCTCAGCTAGGTTCTAGTCGATGGAGATGGGGTCCTGAATCCATCCCTGCCGGTTTTGTGTTGTCTTTATGGGTGGTATTTTCATAGGGCCAATCCAGGGGCTGCAGAGCAGCAAATATGTGAAGCCACAACGATGTAAGGTACTAACCTATAAATTTTACTGATAGGAAGAGACTTTTCCAATGTACGATATCGTTAAAATACCCGAAATTTGGAAGAGAAACAAGTTTTTTGATTTCGAAACATTAGTACGACGAAATTAAAATACCATAGTCCGATAGAAATCGTAACAGACGATAGGCTTGTTACACTAGTCATTGTTTTTGTGACCAGTCTTATCTAGAAAATGCGAGAGCCAATTGTTTTTGTGTAAGCCGCAATCTAGAATTATCTAGTAAAAAAGGCACTAATATATATATATATATATATATATATATATATGTATATATATATATATATATATATATATATATATATATATATATATATCATCCAGCCATCAGACGTCCATACATTACGCTTTTACTATCAATCGGACGTCTGTTTTGCATCGGACGTCCGTATAAGGGACGTCCGATAGCAAAACCATACTTTTAAGTTTTTCGTAATCTGAACAAAAAATGGAGTCGAACCATACCTATATCAAGGAGGACGTCCAAAAATCGTATTATGAACTAAATCGTATATCGTAGTTCACCGATTTACTGCTTCAAGCGCGACTATCGATTTTCCATCACTTTGTATATAAATATACATTTCGTTGTTACTTTTACCTTAAAGTTATCGGACGTCCCTCGATTTGGCAACAACGCTTTCGCAACTTAGTTCTGTTTTCTTCATTTGTGCATCTTAAACAACGAAGAGGTCACAGAAATTATTGCTGCTAGCTGCTTATATTAAGTATACAATTTGGTTATAGATTTTAAATTTATCCATATTCCAATATTTTTTTAAATTGCCTTCTTTATATTACTTATTTAGTTAATAAGTTTAATTACTAATATATGATTAACCTCTATACGTTTCTTATTAGCATTCAGAAATACTATACATTCTGTTCCCGCTAAAATACATTTTATATTAAAATAATATTTAATTGATTTTAAATTATGTACCTATCATTCTTAGGCACCCCGTTGTGCAAATTTTAAAGAAAAAGGTGGTACACTTTTGAAGTAAATGTCTCACAATAATATCTAAACATATCTGGTTACAATCTATAATTATTTCTGGCTACAATCTATATTTATTTCAAAACAAATTATTTATTTTGATTTTAAATTTGTACTATATGCAGTAGAAAGCATCACACAAGAGATGATTCACAATTTCAAACCAATCAAAATTATAATTTAAAGTTATTAATAAAGAAGGTTTTTTGGAGGGAAACTGAAAAAGTACAGCAATGATAGGTATGTTTTTAAGTATTCTCAGTTTCTATAAATCTTAATATACGACACGGATCTTTTCTTTTAAAAGGGAAAACAAACCGTTAGAGTTATTACAAAACTTTTGTACAGCTCTCCAGGTTGCAATTCGACTTGTTACTATGTTGTTGGTTCTTTTTTCACGCGGCAACAACACGTTTTATTTACATTATATGGATAATTAGTCTAGCGCCAGGTTTGGCCGAATTTCCGACGTAGCGCAATTTCCCTCATAGGCCGCTATTCTAAGGCCAGTCCCACAATTTGGAGAAAATTCCTCCAGACTTGCTGATTTTTAGCGCGTCTCAGTTTTCCCATGTCAAAACAAATGAAACATAAAATTGTTTCTGAAGTAAAATGTGCTGCTTAATTTACGCAATAGAATTTTCCGGCCAGAAACAATTGTGTTCCAATTACTTCATTTAACAATGAGAAAACAAGCTAGGCTAGATTTGACAACTCGTCTTCGGTATTACCAATAATAATGGAATAATGGTATCAAATTACAATATGGAACATTGTTTTAGTTGATCAATTTATTATTTTTGACTAGAAATTATTATAATATTATTGCGAGTATTATTAAATCATGTTAAAATTTGAAGTCAACAGAATTTATACTCAAATATTATTTTTAGATAGACTTCCAACAAAAAACTTTAGACTTCTGTAACGTTCCTGTAACAGAAGGAAAAATTATTTCATCTGAAGTAAGTAACACTCTTTCCTTAACTGAGACAGTAGTCGTATTATCGTAGAAATGTATAAACCAGTATTCTATCTAGTTCGTGCATTCATTGATTTACAGGGTATCTCACCATATAAGAGACAGTCTATAATGCCCCATTTTATGAACATTTCATAAGTATCGACTATTTTGTGCATATTCAAAAAAGCCATACTTTAAAATTATTTTCAATTAAATGGGTCGTCCCAAAAATAGTTAAATATCAAATTTATGTTCATTTTAAATGGGGCCCCCTGTATATTTCTACATTTTTCAATTCTCTCGACGAGCTTATTTCAACGATGTATCATACTTGATGTCTGTTATGTATAGTAAAGGATCTACCACCAACTGAAAATCACATTTTTTTGAGTTTAGAAAGCTGGAGTAACCAAACGGTTGAAAATCGAGAAAAACGCGTCCCTATCCCCATCGCGATAGTGAAGATTTAACTTATACAAGGCTAAAAAAACATTTAGCCACTCTTTCCCAAATTTTAAGTATGACTGACACTGATTTGGAACAACTGTCTACATTTATGTGACACGTTTATGGAACACATAAGAGTCACTATCGTTTGCCTGATGATGTATATCAATCTGCGAAGGTTGCAATAATTTTACTCTTCATGCCAAAAGGAGGTGCTGCAGCATTTAAAGGAAAACGTTTGGATAATTACTGAATTTACTGAAAATACTAATGTTCAAGTTAACGAAGTTCAAGAAAGGACTGGAGGAGAACAGGGACTATTACCTAAACAAATAAAGACAGAACCTTGGATGCAAGAACGACAAGATTAAGTGATTTTTTTAAATCACATTAAAAATAAGAAGCCACCTAAACGAAGGGCATGTGAAGAATTAATTTTTCTGACTGGAAAACTTCTCGCAAACAAAAACTGGTTAAAAATTAAAGTTTTCGTACAAAATGTCTACAAAAGTAAATGTTAGACATAATACTTTTATTTTTTTGTTATTTTTATTATTATTTGTAGGTGCTATTTTGACTAAAATATTAAACAAACTATTTTATGTGGTGCATCATTGCATTTTTAAATAAATACTAACAAAAATTTTTACCGTGTTTCATTAAACCTTCCGCAATAGTGTAAAATAATGGTTACAAAAAATACCACTGAATTTAAAAAGAATATTGAAGCAAGTTGAATGAATAAAATAAAAAAGAATGTGTTATGTTAGATTTCTGGAGTTACAAAAAAGGCAAGGGGACAAATTTGAGAGTAGAATTGAGAAATTTATTCAATTATCTATATATGTATTTATTTATATACAAACAGTAGATTAAAAAAATTAATAAAAATTGTAAAGTACCTAAAAGTAAACAATTTTTAAATGTATCTAGTTAGTGATTCTGATATGATTTCCTATCTTCTAGTAGAGTGAAAATATTTTATTAAATTGTTATATCAGGGTTTGCAATTCAAGGTTAGTATATAACTGTAGTATCCAGTTCATGAAAATGTGGCAACGCTGTAGGTACCCCAATGACTGCAGTACGTACAATTTTTATACATTTCGACGTCCAATAGCTCATTTTTGAAAGGACGTCATATTCCCTAATTATCAAATTTTGACAAAAAATTAAAACTAATTTTATCAAGAATATAACACAAATATATAGGCAAGGATAGCATTTAAAACTGTATACTTGCAAAAAAGTATAAAATATCCCGTGTTTTGAGAAGGAAGTCCGATGCTTGCCTATGAAAGGGACGTCGGATGGATAGCAGGATGTATATATATATATATATATATATATATATATATATATATATATATATATATATATATATATATAGGGAATTGCAGCAATAAAACGTATCCGTGTACTCTTTTAAGTATTTAATCCAAGCTTTCGAGTGAATTTTCACCCATCATCAGGGAAGCTACATAAAAATATACTTTGTTAAAATGATCTAAAATGTTATACAAAACACTATTCACTTACAAACTTACTGAGATTGAAACGTGATTAGCAGTGGTAAAAAATGGAATGGCCATCGACAGCACCAACAACTACGTCTATCATTAACTCACACTATATCACATTTCATTACAAAATAAAATTATTACACATTTTAAAATTTTTTTAAAATTCATTTTTGTTGAAGTCTGGTTATGGACCACGTGCTTGAAATCTCAATCCCACACTGACAGCAAATTTACAAGTTTATACATTATAGGTTATACAGCCAACTGGCCTATACATATTCAAACTATTAAATTTTCAGTTTTATACATTATAGGTTATACAGCCAATTGGCTGTATAACCTATAAGTTTTTTGATTTCGAAACATTAGTACGACGAAATTAAAATACCATAGTCCGATAGAAATCGTAACAGGCGATAGGCTTGTTACACTAGTCATTGTTTTTGTGACCAGTCTTATCTAGAAAATGCGAGAGCCAATTGTTTTTGTGTAAGCCGCAATCTAGAATTATCTAGTAAAAAAGGCACTAATATATATATATATATATATATATATATTATAATGTTGTAACCATGTCCATTTGTATATAATTTCTATTTCTCTATCCATGTATATAACTAATTTCTTCCCACAGCTACTTGTATCATATATGACTATGATATATATATATAAATTCTTTTATGTTTTGTATAATCCATTTACCTATCTGCATCATCAAATAAACTATGTTTGTATTAATATAGATGTTTCTTACGTACCATAATTGTTCGTTTCATGTTAAAGCGCATGAATAGTTTCCACGCATGCGCATTTATGATATTATTAAAATCAATAAATAGGTACATATAACCATTGGCGTCGCATATTATTTTATCAAATAAATATTGCATTGATAATTAAATTGATTTCAAATAATGTGTTTTCTTTTTATTTCAACTATCACATCAGTATAAATTGCCAGGACTCAAAGGGAAAAAGGATTTCATGCTCCCGAATAATCTAATTAACATAAATTAGTAAACAAATATTAAAAACAAACTGAGCTAGCCAAACTAAAACAAAAATTCTAAATAATCAAAAACATTTAAATAAATCATCTACTATAAAAGTAAGTATTATATCAAAATATATGTTTATAATTGTCACCCAAAACGTGGGGCGTTGTAAAAATTTTGGTTATATTTGTAAATTTTAAACTCAATTAAAATGGAAAGAAAAAGCACACTGAGAGATGGAAAACAGGAGTTTAGGAGACAGGAAGCGCCAACAAGAACAAGTAGAGATGATCAGATGATGAACATGATGCAACAATTAATGCAATTTATGAACAGTATGAATAGAAAATTGGATATTAAGAATGAGATAAGTAAAAATATACGGGAAGGTAGGAATAGTATGAATGTAGATTTAAATAAAGAATTGAACGAACAAAATGAGATTATGAATAGAATTTTGGAAAATTGTAGAAAGCGGGATGACAAAAGAAGAAAAGATAGGAAAACTATGGTAAAAGATTTTAACCGAGTAGAGGGGAACATTGATGGTAAGATGGATAGTAACAAGGATAACATAAATGTGGAAACGATTGGTAAGGAGGACAAGATTAATGAAAATATGAACAATATTAAGGAAGATTTGAATGCGACTTTAAATAAAAATATTGATACTATGGAACAGAAAACAGATAATAATTTGAAAAAGAAAATTGAAGATATGAAATCAGAAAGTATTCAGCAAATTAAGGGAATTAAGAATTGTATGGAGAAGAATGAACAATCTAGAAGGCAAATAGATGAAGTTAACTTAGATATGGAGGATCAAATTAAAAACTTGAGAATAGAACCAAAAGAAAGCGGAATCAAAATGGAAGAAAATTTACCAGGAACTATACAAACGGAAATATCAAAACAAGCAAATAAGTTAACAAAGAACATAGATGAAGTAAAAATAGAAAGTTTCATGGAAAGTAAGAATATTGAGAAGAATAATCAGGAAATAACAAATATCACAGATGGGACAGAAGAAATTAAGGAGGAAACTGGAGAAGTAGGATACAGTAAATTACAAGGACAAGTAAGTAAACAGGTAAATCAACATTCTCAAGGAAAAGTGAATGAAGAAATCACAGATTTGTATGGTAGAATAGAAAAATCAACAGGCATATGTACTAGAAGGAGTCAAATCATGGATAAACAATTTAATAAAGAAATAGAAGAAATGAACCGGAGATTAAAGGACACAGTAGAAGAAATAGAAGATAGTATAAGAAGAAATAAAGGAGGTATAGGATGTTCAAGAAATTTTTATAATAATGTAGTAACAGGAATAAAATGGGACAACATGATGACTATGATTCATACAAAAGCTTTCTTTAAAATAATACATAGTAAAATGCATAATATGGAAGAATTGGAAACGCAGATTTTAATGGATTCATGGGAAGAAATTTATGAGATATGGGACAACAAAGTTAAAAAGGATACAGTAGAGAATAGACAGACGCTTCAGAAATTTATCGAGCATCAAACAACAAGAGAAGAAAGCAAGAAAAAGGTTAGAAAAAGAAAAGCAAATTGAATAATGGAACAAGAGAATAGGAATGAAATATGGAGACGAAAATGCAATTCAATGAAAAAGGGAAAGGATACAGAAATGAAGTTGAAATTAAAATTTATTATTAATGAGTAACACAAGTATAAATAATGTACATAGAATTTATTATTAATGAGTAACCCAATTCTGAAGAATGTATATATGTTATGTTACGAATAATATTTAAAGAAGGAAATGATAGTCATAAGGATAGATTTAAAATTTAATATTAAGTAGTGTACAAAGATAAAGTAGATATTAGACAGAGTTTTGTTTTCCATTTGGCAGCTGATGATCCAATTAAATTCATCACGTTTGTTTCTTCAGAACCTAAAAAAATAAATATAATATAATATAAAGAAAAATTTATTAGGTAAAACTTATAATTAAAACATTTTAAAAAATTTGAGTATGGCAAATCAAAATATATATCCAATAAAGGAAACAATTTATAAGAGATACTGGTTTACATAGAATGAAACTATTAAAGAATATAGGATAGAGGGGATAAAATAAGAATAACTCAATTATCAAATAGAAGTTCACATTTTTAAATAAGGAAATAAGATGTAAGTAATAAAGGATAGGAAAGGATAATAATGAATGATATTGATTAAAAATATAGGAGGTAATGTTTAATGTCAATTAGAATCTTATAGATTACTTGAAAATACAGGAAAGAATAAGGAAGTTGATATTGATATATATATGAATTTGAGAAATAATTAATTATATTGAATAATGAATATTGAAAAGAAATATGATATGAGGAGTATATAGAAGTATAATGTAATTACAAAGAAATAAGTTGATATATAAGTGGATGTCAGGAAGAAATGATAATAGAGAAGTATTATATGAAGTAATATTAAAAATATAAATTGACATTGATCTTAATCAAGTGTATTTTAAGGAAAGAATTAGGAGACAGTTATTGAAAGAAATAGATTTTGTAGTGGGAAAAATGTGAACAAATATTTGAGAAACAAAGTTAAAGAAAGTAAGATTATGCCATAAAATTGTTAAATTTTTTTGAATAAAATAAAATCAATCATTTATAATAAGAAAATTGAAATTTAAATAAATATCCAGGGTATGGATATCATTTAAATTTAAATTTGAGGGGAATTGAACCAGATATCTTAGATAATAAGAGAAGTAGTATTATAAAATTAAGTTTGCTAGTATGAAATATATATGAAAATAACTTAATTTAAGAAAACAAGTAAAAAGGAAACACTTTGCTTAATTTAAACAACATATCAAATAAAGATATATTAAATAATAACCTATAACAATATAAAAAATAAGGAATTACCTCAATGATAACATAAAATATAGATATTGCCTAACCAATGTAATGATGTAAATAAAGTTGCCTAAGACGTAGAATAATTTCCATAACTTAATCAGCTGTTCATCTGAAATGAAAACAAATATTACTATAGTTAATTCATTATAATCATTAATTTAAAAATAAGGACAAATATAAATATTGAATAGAATATAATCCAATAGATTTCATAGATAAACAAATAATGACATATAGACAAATAACATAAGAGAATTTATATTTATAATTGATATGAATGTAACAAGGATATAATATCAATAATAATATTGAATGTTGTACTATGTAAGTGTATCTAAGTATAACCAATTTTAATGTATTTGTATGTATGAAATTGTTTTGATAAGTGATTGAAGTTTCAATTATCTGATTACAAAAGACAATATCTTATTGGTTGTAAAAGATGACATAACAAACTGTGAATCAATAAATAAACTTTTGAATAGTGATCTGGAAAAGAACAAAAGACTGTTTTGTTTAAAAAAATTGAGAATCGAGGGGACGCTTAAGGAGAACGGTAGCGAGTGTTAAGAAGCGAGGAGTGTGTGGGATAGTGTTCCTAAAAATTTAAATATATTCCCGGTTTAAGACATTTAAACTCCTAAAGTACGATTAAATATAATATTAGAAATACTTACAGTTAATTGTTACAAGTTTTCCGACAAGAATCTGTGAAATTTTCAACAACTTTGGTTTTTTTTTGGAGCTTCCGTGGAGTTTTCCTGGGATCCAGAGACTTTCTTCCAAATTCAAGATCAACAGGTCAGTGTATTTAAATCATTTATTGGCCAATAAATAGTGTAAAAACTCAAAATCCCAATTAAGTACTTAATTTCATAAATTGATAAACTTTTTCACATATGATCGATCTAAAAAAGAAAGAAACAGACTTTATATAGTATATTCATTGCATACATCATTAAATTTAATAAAAGGCCGAACTTTATATAAATTAAAATATGTACTTACGCTAATCACGCCATATTGTAATCGCAGAAATCTGGTGATTGAAATTTTATAATGTTGTAACCATGTCCATTTGTATATAATTTCTATTTCTCTATCCATGTATATAACTAATTTCTTCCCACAGCTACTTGTATCATATATGACTATGATATATATATATAAATTCTTTTATGTTTTGTATAATCCATTTACCTATCTGCATCATCAAATAAACTATGTTTGTATTAATATAGATGTTTCTTACGTACCATAATTGTTCGTTTCATGTTAAAGCGCATGAATAGTTTCCACGCATGCGCATTTATGATATTATTGAAATCAATAAATAGGTACATATAACCATTGGCGTCGCATATTATTTTATCAAATAAATATTGCATTGATAATTAAATTGATTTCAAATAATGTGTTTTCTTTTTATTTCAACTATCACATCAGTATAAATTGCCAGGACTCAAAGGGAAAAAGGATATCATGCTCCCGAATAATCTAATTAACATAAATTAGTAAACAAATATTAAAAACAAACTGAGCTAGCCAAACTAAAACAAAAATTCTAAATAATCAAAAACATTTAAATAAATCATCTACTATAAAAGTAAGTATTATATCAAAATATATGTTTATATATATATATATATATATATATATATATATATATATATATATATATATATATATATATATATATATATATATATATATATATATATATATATATATATATATATATATATATATATAGGGAATTGCAGCAATAAAACGTATCCGTGTACTCTTTTAAGTATTTAATCCAAGCTTTCGAGTGAATTTTCACCCATCATCAGGGAAGCTACATAAAAATATACTTTGTTAAAATGATCTAAAATGTTATACAAAACACTATTCACTTACAAACTTACTGAGATTGAAACGTGATTAGCAGTGGTAAAAAATGGAATGGCCATCGACAGCACCAACAACTACGTCTATCATTAACTCACACTATATCACATTTCATTACAAAATAAAATTATTACACATTTTAAATTTTTTTTAAAATTCATTTTTGTTGAAGTCTGGTTATGGACCACGTGCTTGAAATCTCAATCCCACACTGACAGCAAATTTACAAGTTTATACATTATAGGTTATACAGCCAACTGGCCTATACATATTCAAACTATTAAATTTTCAGTTTTATACATTATAGGTTATACAGCCAATTGGCCTGTACCTATTCAATATACTAATATTTCTGATTTAAAATTTAACCATTGAGCCCACTCTATATAAATATGAAGAAAACTTTCAGGAGATGCACCTTTAAAATACATTTGTATGCCTGTTTTATCGAGAGAACAACCTGATTGTCAAACAAAACTCTCCGACACAATGCGACCACCGCAGTGTGCACACCCCACAGCCATTTGACTGATGAGATCAACGGCTGTGTGCGCCCCCAATGCATGATCATAAGGACTATTCAGCTAATGAGACTGAGAGCCCCTCAATGCGCATAGAGAGGTCCACGACCCCATGATCACCTCTGTATTGAGCATCCAAATGTAGTAAATAAGCAAAAATATCACTGAGATGTCTAGTATCAGTTCTATGATTTATGTTGTCCGGATTTCTTTTTATATGCACCATTTCAAGAAAATTTCTTTTTGATTTGATATGTTCCGTATCCAATACCCTGACAGACTCATAGTTCATTGAATGACCTGTTTTATTGACATGTTCTGCTAGAGCACATCTTTCGGGGTGCAATCTACAGTCACTTTTATGGCTAGTGATTCTATCTTTTAAGTATCTTGAGGTTTGGCCAATGTATTTGGCATTACAATTTGAACAATCTATACTGTAGATCACATCTGACTTCAGTTTCTGTGGGATTTTATCTTTTGTTTGTGAAAACAGGTTTCCTACGGTGAGTGCAGGTTTGAACGCTAGTTTTATGTTTGGTGTATTACGAAACAGACGATTAAACTCTCTTGCTACGTCTCTATGCAATGGTAAAGTTATATATTGGGTTAAGTGGGTGTTGGTTTCATTTATACCTACATCGCTACGTGGAGCCATCGTAGCTCCTCCAACTGATGTGTTGATTGTTTCGTTAATATTTATTGTGTTGAATAGGATCTTCTTAAGAAGTGGTTCTGGATATGAGTTGTCCTTGAAAATGTGAAATAATTTTTTTTTATTTTTCTGATGAAATGTTGTGTCACTAATGGCTAAGACCCTTTGTTTCATTTGTTTGACTAAGTTGATTTTCATCTTTTGATTGTGGTATGACCAATAGTTGATTATCTACCACAGCTAATTGGTTTTCTATACCAATCGATCACAATGTTATTATTTTGTCTTATAATCAACGTGTCTAAAAAAGGGATGGAATTATTATGGTTTTCCCTTTCTAGGGTAAATTGTATATGTGGATCGAATGAGTTAAAATAATATAATAGCTCATCCAGATTAGTGCCTGGTAAAGCCAGTATGATGTTGTCGACATATTTCTTAATAACGTGGAGTTTGAAGGGAAGAACCTGGCTAACAAAGTCCAAAACCATGTCCATAACATAATTAGCAATTATGGGTGACATTTTACTGCCCATTGGTGTTCCAAAGGTTTGTTTGTAGAATGTAGTGTTGAAAACAAAAAAATTATTGTTGAACACAAAAGTCAGAAGTGAGACGAAAGACTCCAAATCAATGGAGCAATGTGGCGCTATTGAAGGCCATTTTCTTGTGATTGCCGTTATGGCAATGTTCAGATATACATTACTGAAAAGGGAGATTACATCGAGACTCGCAATAATATAACCATCCGGTAATGTTGTTCTGTTAAGAAGTTGATTGACTCCAAAGGAGTCTTTAATATAGTAATCATTCTCAAAATCATATGAGTCCGTCAATACCTTGGTAAGAAACTTTGTAATAAGTTCAGTTAGTGTTCCAATCGAGGCAAGAATTGGTCGAACAGTTAATGGTTGTTTATGTATTTTTGGTAACGTGTAAAATTTTCCCGAGACCATCCTATAACTCATCAACGATTTTTTTAGTTCTGAGGAAATTATGTTGTGATTAGCAACATCTTCTGAAAGTTGAAAGTATTGAACTCTATCCATGGATAGAAGATGTTATACGTGACGATAACTCCTACATAGAAATCAAAAGTGATCCTACATCCACTATTCAACAAAATTGCAATAAATTGATACAAACTCTTGCTAATGATAGACGTAGTTGTTGGTGCTGTCGATGGCTATTCCATTTTTTACCACTGCTAATCACGTTTCAATCTCAGTAAGTTTGTAAGTAAATAGTGTTTTGTATAACAATTTAGATCATTTTAACAAAGTATATTTTTATGTAGCTTCCCTGATGATGGGTGAAAATTCACTCGAATAGTTATGCATATATAAATTAAGTGTTAGTGAGTAGTTTATTGTTTAAATGAATTAGTAAGTAGCCATACCGTGTGTTTAAAGTTTATGCCACTCGTAATAAAACCGTTTTAATAAATAAGAAAAACATTGCAGTATCTATTGTGTTGGTATATCAGTTGCCCAACGCAGGAGTAACTTCGTCTCTAATCATGCTTACACATTTTTCCCCTGTTAAATAATCATCTATAAATATAGGACCAATAATATTATCATCACCTATGAAACCCGCCCACACGTTCACCTTTTGAGGATACTCAGTATGTATCTCACGCATCCAATGAATATTCTCCGCTGATCAAGATGTTTGTATTTGAATATCTATTTCATGTGTGTACGCTAGTCTCTAGTATATCTTTATTTTGTGGTGCGTTAAGACCAAATGCAACGAAGTTAAATTTTCGTAGACTTCTCTCTAGGTTAGTGCAACGCTTTTTCGTAGAATCTATTTCTATCTTCAACGTATTCAACTGAATTTTTAGACCGATGGGGTTTTCTTAGTCAGCTTCTAATTCAGCAGTCTGATTTGTTATAAATTCAACTAGAAGTGTATAGAGTTGCTTTTGTTCAGCAGACAAATCAGTACTCATGCTTATTATTATTACTTTTCCGCCCAACCTTTCTATATGCGAGAAAAGTATTGGTTTACCCCAAAAAAGTTGGAATTTTGAATTTTTTTTGAGTTATTTTCACGTTTTCCATGAACAACAACACGAAAAACCGGCTTTTAGAAAAAAATCCTGTGTGTATGTCGTCGTCGTCGTTGTCGTCGGCCACTTTCCCTTACAAGTCTTGTTAGCACGATACAGTCTCCGGAGTGCAATAAGTCAGCAATTTTATGATTGAATATTGTTAAGGACATGTCATAGATGAACCCCATTGATTTTCAGAACACCAGAGCCAGTACAACGGGTGCTATGATACTTGAAGTACGACATTTAGTAATTTTTTGGGAAATTTCAGTTTGTTAGCACGATACAGCCTCCGGAGTTAAATAAGTCACCAATTTTATGATGGAATATTATTCAGGACATCTCACTGATGAACCCTATTGATTTTAAGCTCACCAGAGTCAATACAACAGGTGCTACATTACTTTAAGTACGATACTTTTGTCATTTTTGGAGAAGTTTCAGTTTATTAGCACGATACAGCTTCCGGAGTATATACAAGTGACCAATTTTATGATTGGATATTATTCAGAGCGACTCAAAGATGAACCCAATTCATATTCAGCTCATTAAAGCCAGTACAACGGGTGCTAAGGTACTTGAAGTACCAAATTATTGTCACTTTTGGAGAATTTTCAGTTTGTTAGCACGATACAGCGTCTAGAGAGTATACGATTGATCAATTTTATGATTAAATATTGTTCAAGGTGTCTCACAGATGTACCCTATTGATTTTCAGTTGACTAGAGAGAGTACAGCGGGTCCTATAAATCCAGACATACCAAATTTTGGGTTATTTTTGGAGAAATTTCGGTTTGTTATCACGATACAACACCCGAAGTGTATACAAGTAACGATTTTATAATAGAATATTGTTCAGGGCAACATATGCGGAAAAGTTTATATTGACTTCTATTTTCTATTAGTAGAAAAGGCAAATCCATGTAACAGCAGTAAAAATATAGCGATTTTTAAAATATAATGGTGAAAACTCACATATTATGGATGTTCTAAGATATTTTGTTATGTATTGTATTCCAGTAGAAGTATGTTAGCATTTTGCAGATCCGAAACTATTTAATATTAATGATAAACCACAATTTATTTAACTTTTTGACGTAGCACGTCATTTTGTGTCCAGTCACTAAGCCAGCCATCCAGCCATATATAAAAGTAAAGAAGAAAATAAAAGAGTATATACAAGGCAAGGACAAGATTAGGGATGGAATGAGGTTGGAAATAAAATATTAGATGACATTTCCAAGAAATGCTACAAAAAACTGATAAGATGATACTAATGCAATACAAGAGGCAGAGTACATGATCCAAGGCAAAAAATAGGGTCTCGGAGAAAGAAAAATGATACACAGAAGACACAGGAATCTTTGACATTCGAAATAGAAGAACCAGAGGAAGCAATACAGACAGAAAGAAAAAAGAGCGAAGGATGGGAATGCTGAAGTGATAGATAAGGAAGAGATAAAACAGCAAAATTGGAACATGAAATGCGAAGTACAAATGTGGAATACCTGAGGGAAACTGAAACAATAGAGAAAGGCGATGTAGGTATAGGAAGCTATACAAATATTTTTGTCAATTCTTTGAGAGGTAAATTTTTTTCCAATCTTCAAACGTTACCACAGAGAAGTCACTTGTAGTTATACGTAATCAATTTTAAGGTTAAATGTAACAGTAGGTAGAGATTGTGAGTATACAAACCACCTAAATATTCATCTGTGAACTTTGTTACGGGCTTTGAAGAGGTACTGGGAAATCTTACACCTACATTTAACCTGATTTTCTCTGGTGACTTAAATATTGATTTTTCAAACGTTGTCTCTAATTTTTACAACTTAATTAGCAACATATTAGAAGTCTTTAATTTGAACCAAGTTATTGATCAACCCACGCATATAACGCTAATTCAAGTACACTCTTGGATGTAATAATTTGTTCAAGTAACTTAAAATGTGATAATATTCTTGCTGTTGACTGTCCAAACATTACCAAACATCACATAGTTACCTGCTCCTATGGATCCAAAAAAAACTCGGAGACGGCTCTAAGTTTTACACTTATAGATATTTTTCAAATTTTGTGCTCAATGATTTTTGTGCTGATCTGATTGCTACCAACTTTAATGATATCTTTCGAAGCAGTACAGTGGATAACAAGATTAAGTGTTTTTCTAAATTATTTTTAGACGCCTTTAACCGTCATGCTACTATAAAAACAGTTAAAATAACAAAACCTAAATCACTATGGGTCACTTCAAATCTTAAGCTAATGATGTCGTGAAGAAATAAAGCTTGACAAAGATTTAAAAAGACTAAAAACTTGGCCCATTTTAATTATTATAAAGATCTCAGAAATTTAACAAATAGGACAGTCAAACTAGAAAGAAAAGCTTATTTAGAGATCAAACTAACTACACAAACGAAATCAAACATCTGGAAATAGTTAAAATCTCTTGACATTTATGATAAAAAAGCTAATTGTGTAATCCCTCCCCACTTGTCTGACATTGATAAAATTAATGATTATTTTGTTAAAATAACTAATACCGTTCAAATACCCGATAATAATCTATTAAACTATTTTAATAGTAATATTAAAACTAATGCAGGTAACTTATTGTCTATTAAGTCTGAAGCTGTTGGTGCTGATCATATCAGCTTTAAAATTTAAATTATTTTTATTTATTTATTTAATTATAATTTAATTTAAATTTTGAATTTTAATTATAATTTAATTTGAAATTATACGGTTGTCCTTTCTTGTTAATTTATTTGAAGCACATTTTTAATTTTATTATTTCTACAAATACTTACCCAACAGTTTGGAAAAAGGCTTTTGTGGTTCCGTTACCTAAGATCTCTTCACCTATGGACTTCTCCGATTTACGTATAATTAGTATTCTCTGTTGTCTTCCAAAAGTTTTTGAATAACTCGTTGACAAGCAAATACGTGACTATTTAAAAGCATTCTCGTTACTCCCGCCATGTCAGTTCGGGTTTAGGTCAGGTTTTAGTTGTACTACTGTCCTATTAAAGGTCACAGATGATATCCACAGAGCAACTGATAATAATTTGTTAACTGTTTCAATTCTTTTAGATTATTCCAACGCCTTTGACCTAATTAATCATAATCTCCTTTTAGCCCTTTTAAAGTACATTGGGTTCACCTGAAGCAGTGTCGTTGCTTCAAAACTACTTACTCAACAGATGCCAAGCTGTTGTGCTAAATAATACTGTATCAAGATTTCGTTATATTTAAACTGGAGTACCTCAAGGCTCAATCTTGGGCCCCACTCCTATTTGTAATATATACTTCGATATTCTCCTTATCTCTAAAGTTTTACACAGTACATACCTATGCAGATGACACTCAACTCTCTCTTTCTTTTCCAGAACAAGACATTGAGGTTTCCTGCAATAGCATTAACAAAGATATTGAATCGTTAATAAATATATCCAGAATGTATTGCTTAACTGTTAATCCCACTAAATCCAAAATACTTCTATTTGGTCGCACCGCTACAAAAAAACGATCTCGTAATCACATTAAAATAAAAATTGGCAGTGAAGATCTCCGGCTAGAAAGTTGTGCCAAAAATTTAGGCATTCTCAATGACGAGTCGTTCAAATTTAGCTCTCATGTGTCCGATATTGCTAGAAAAGCTTATAGTAGCTTAAAATTATTATATGCAAATAAAGGTCTGTTAAACAAAAAGATTAAAAAAATGCTTTGTGAGTCAATTGTTTTAATCACATGCTAATTATGGAGACACAGTTTATGGGCCATGTTTATTTACATATGATGAGACAAGATTACAAAGAATTCAGAATTCTTGCATTCGATTCATTTGTGGATTACGCAGAAGGGATCACATTTCTTCACATTTAAAAACACTTGGATGGGTAAATATGAATTAGAGACGTGCCTTACATGCTTGCACTTTATTTATGAACATTATTAAAACTTATACACCCGCATATTTATAAAACAAAATAACTTTTAGAACTGACGTTCATAATATTAACATTAGACATAAGTATAAACTGACTCCACCTATCCACAAAACCAATTTGTTTCAGGGCTCTTTTTAGTTTTAAATAACCAGGCTACTAAATAGGATACCCGATTACTACCTAACATTTTCATTCCATAAATTTAAGTATACGGTTAAAATGGATTCAATTAATGGCAGGCTTGAACTAGACTAATGTTTTTGTTGTTTATTTTTTAACTATTTCAGTGGATCTTGTCTTGATGTGCTTCAACTTATTTGTTAATTTACATAGTTGTGTACTTTTTTATATTTGTATTTTTGCATTTGTAATTCACATAGTTGTGTGCATTTGAAAGGTTGAGTGGAAGAGCAGAACTAGGCTAATTGTTACAGATTAAGTAAGCTCCAAACTCTGCCTTTTGACCACGTTTTGTAATGTAATTTTTAGTTGCTGTAAAACTTGTGTGGTCAATAAAAGCGTGTTATTATTATTATTATTAGAAGGGTAAATAAAAAATTCCAGGAATTTTAACCCATTAAAAATGCTGAGGTTCTTTTAGTAATTCACTGTTTCAATCAGAAAAGCTTCTGAGAATTTTTAAGCAATGAAAAAGTGGTAATAATTGCGTTTTCATCGAGATTGCTCCAGGGAATTTTTTTTGTGAACTCCCTGAAATTGGATATTTATATAGGTATTACTTAGGATTTTTGTTCTCCTACGTTAATTAAAGTGAAAATAATGATTTTCTCTTCTGCTATAAAGAATATGGAGTAGAGTTGAATATCGACACATAAACTTATAAGCAACATTGACACAGAATTCAATGCTTGGTACCTTGATGATGGTTTTTTAGGTGGAAATACTAATTCCGTGTTCAAGTCTCTTGTCTATATTATAAACAATTCCAAGGATATTGGTCTTGAACTCAATTTCAGCGAATGCGAGTTATTTTTCATAGAATCACCAAATAATCTAACCATTGATAAATTTAATTCTGTAGCACCAGGCATAACAATTACCAACAGACAAAATTTATGTCTATTAGGTGCTCCTTTATTAAACGAATCCATTCTATCAGCGTTCAATAAAAAACTAACCTTTTTCAAAAAAATGTCATCTCGTTTATCCTGGTTACCCACACATATTGCTTATTACCTTCTCAAGAATTGCCTATTAATTCCAAAATTAACATATATCTCAAGATGTAGTCCGACCTGGTTACATAATGATATCTTAATCAATTTTGACAATACCATTCGTCATTCATTAGAGTCATTGATTAACATTAAATTAGAGGACTTTTCTTGGAAACAAGCTTCACTACCTGTTTCAAAAATCCTAGGATATACCTTTATTGCACATTGAAACAGAAAATCTGCTTCAGAAAACTATCAATTTACCAGACAATAAGGCTCGTTTGAATGCAGCATTTTCAAAGGAATCAGGAGCATGGTTGAACGCTCTATAGTCGGCCCCATTAGGTACGCTTCTAGATTACGAAAGTTTCCGTATTTCTATTGGTCTCCGTTTAGGTTGTCAAATTTGTGTGAAACATGGTCACTACACAGCATATTGCCGACATCCCTACACGGGACAGTGGCACGGATATAAAGATTCAAGGGTGCTATTAATATCCTGGAAATCTTTAGTCAGTGGAGAAGCATAAGTTCTCTTCTATGAACAAGATGACACAAAGTCCCACCTTCAAGTTTAATAAATTTTTATTTTCTTTATTAGTTTTTAAATTGTATATTTTCATTGTGAACCAATGTCTGTTTTGGTTATTTCTGCAAAATTTATTTATATATTTATATATACATTGTATTCTTATTTTGAATGTTTATTAATAAATAGTTATTGTAACAAATATACACTACGGCCGCCCCTGATAATACTACTTACATGTACACCAGCAAGAGGTCGCAAGCGACACCCACTACGACGGCGACCTGCGCAGAAGGGGAGTCAGTCTCATAACCGACGTAACATGAGTAACTAAGTTTTGATACTTTTGTGTTTTCAGTAGTAATATAACAAGAGAGTGAGAATAAATTGAAAATAATTTGAAAGATTTTTTGAAAAATTGTTGCCAGGCAATAGTCACGAGAGCCCGCAGGGCTCGAGTGGCTATTGCCAAATGGCAACAAGTTTGAACAAAATCTGTCAAATTATTTTCTAATTTATGGAACTCTCGAGTTATATTTGACTAGATTATTTTTTGATTCACAAATTTTTACAATAAAAAAGATCAATAAAACTATCATAAAATTATTGAAAGATTTAATTTAATTAATTATTACAATATACGAAAATATCGTTGACACATTATGAATATATTAAAAGAATTAACAATTTAAATTAGTACAATGAAAAACGCAATTATTAAAAATATTTCGAGACTCATTATTTATTGAGGATTTGGAATTGCTTGTTATATTAAGTGTTTCCTCCTGCGTATTTTCTCTAAGATTGTTTATTATCTTTAGTTTCTATAATCTTATTCGTTATTTCTTCATCAGAAAAGGTACTAAACCGATGATGTTCACTCATTTTATATATAACGTTGACACAATTAGATAATTATTTTGATTATTTTTTGACGTTTCTTAAAACCAATGAAATGCTTCTTTATTTGACACAAGGGTAAGTTTCAACCAATCATGTCATTATTATAGTGGGAATAAAGCTCTTGTGATTATTCTCGGGAATAATCACTGTTGCTTTTATTTGTCTAGCAAGTGTCAGATAGTTGTCAAAATAATTATCTAATTGTGTCAACGTTATATATAAAATGAGTGAACATCATCGGTTTAGTACCTTTTCTGATGAAGAAATAACGAATAAGATTATAGAAACTACTTCGAAAAATATTCTAATAAGTAATCAGTCTATATGGAGACAATTTAAGACCTTCACCAATTTGTGAATCAAAAAATAATCTAGTCAAATATAACTCGAGAGTTCCATAAATTAGAAAATAATTTGACATATTTTGTTCAAACTTGTTGCCATTTGGCGATAGCCACTCGAGCCCTGCGGGCTCTCGTGACTATTGCCTGGCAACAAGTTTTCAAAAAATCTGTCAAATTATTTTCAATTTATTCTCACTCTCTTGTTATATTACTACTGACAACTATCTGACACTTGCTAGACAAATAAAAGCAACAGTGATTATTCCCGATAATAATCACAAGAGCTTTATTCCCACTATAATAATGACACGATTGGTTGAAACTTACCCTTGTGTCAAATAAAGAAGCATTTCATTGGTTTTAAGAAACGTCAAAAAATAATCACATTGATATATTTTCTATTTAACTTAACATATTTTCTTACTCTGCATACCCAAAATCCTGAGACGTACATGCTACATTATCCATTATTCCAATATATCAAAATGTCACGATTTGGTAATAATACTGACAAGAATTAATGAAATTATAGAAGCTGTTTACAGTAAAAAGTTTGTGTGGAAAGTATTTATGGACTTTTCTATTGGTTTGTTCCAACGTCATTGAAAACCATTCAGCAACGGTCACGCTCATGGGCAGTACTAAAAAAGTGTTCCAACTAAAAATTGACGGTTCGTCGGACGGTTTTGATGGCGTTCCATCTGATTTTATGGCCGTTTACGAACGGTTTTGAAACGATCATTTCGGTACATGGTCGTAAGCTGAAACTGAATTGACTGACTTGCGCATTATTGTGTATTCTGTACATGTACAGCTTGTTGTCGTTTAACCTAATATTCGAAATTGTTATTGTTTCATAAACATTTTTATTTTCAATAAATCAAACAAATATTTAATAATGTAAGAAGTCGGAGATGGTGATATCATGTCAGATATTTCGAATGAAGATGATTTAGAGTTATAATTAAATAATCCCAGAATCAAAAATGAAAATTATTTAGGTACCTACCTTTATTTGTTTGTTGTATTGTACAGCTGAACCATGATGATGAAGACCAAGATATAATAAATATTAAAGATATAATTGCAAATACTTTGCCTTCTGAAACAGTATTTTCAATTTGACACTACAATGTATGAATGTGAATATTTTCAAAAATAAAACATTCATTTGCTTTGAACTGAGCAACTCATTATTCAAAAACAGGTACAAAGGTTTGTGATTGAAATATGATGTAAAAGAAAAGTAACAGAAAATATAATTTAGTGTCAACAAAAATTTCTCTCTCAACACTGCTTTTAGAATTTATCTTAGGTAAGACAAAATATGATATTTCTGTAACTTTTGTCGTTCATATTTTTATAGTTATTAAATATTAATTTCACCTTAAACGATCATTTTTCAGATTCTTAACATCAACTTTTATCTAAAACTTTTCATCCAGTGAACAGTCATTAAAACCGTTCCAACTTCACATTTTCGGGATCGTTTGCAAACGGTGTAAAGTCTGGACCTGCGCACAAAAACAGTCCAAACAGTTTCTGAATCGTTTCGTGACGATCTCAAAATCGTCGGTTGGAACAAACCTAAAGTATCCATTAGATGGAAATCGAACAGTGGAAGAATTGGCGTCGATTTTAAAAGATTCGGCTATGAACATGAGAAGAAAAGATGGTACAGAGTTTTAAAGAAGCTACAGTCAAAACCATTTGGAATTTAACACGTAAGGTGTTACAAGAAAAATACAATAAAAAAATGAAAGTTATTATTGGCCCATACAAAAGTGTTGTATTTCAACAAACGCGAGCTGCCCGCGATCCTATGCGACGAAAACTGCAACCGGATCTCTGAAAAAGAAAACAAAGTTCGGCAGCATTAAGTTGAATAGAAATAATCAAAATGATAAATTTATTGAACGAAAACACCCCCGAAGGGCTGCAACAGACATTCTATCACATAACCGCGGTAGAATTAGCAGCAGTATGAACCTGGAACCCGACTAAATAAAAAAATCTCATTTTAAGCTCACACTGACTACAAACGATGTAGGTAATTGTAGTAACATTATTTTTGTAGTAGAAATTGTAATGCCCGTAAAATAAAATCATCAAATTAAACCATTTACACATCATCCGATAAAAACTAAAACTACTTTAATACATTTAAAATAATTTGTTGTGTATTGTAGTACAATTTTAAATTTTGTAGTAAGAATCCCTGAAAAATTGAAATAATCGAATAAATCGAGAGAAAAATTATATCATTTCAGCTTCTCGCTTACTACAAACCGTGAAGGTAAATGTGGTAATCTTTTTATTTTTGTAATAGAAATTGTAATGCTCGAAAACTAAAATCGTCAAGTTAAACCAATACACATCCTCGGATTAAAACGAAAACTACTTACGTTATTCTTAAGAACAAATCGTTACTGGAGAGGAGCCAAAAATAATCACTGGTATGATTATATGCCTACTGGAAGAAATACGATTCAAAATTGGCTTGAAGACCAAAGAAAAAAGTACTAATTACTCCAACAGATCGACCGCGGTCAATCGGTTGGCCAAAAGTGGTCTATAAAAGCAAGAGCTAATAAGAATAAACGGTTTTAAAGATTAAAACTAACTTTTCCGCATCTGTGGCCCTGAACAATATTCTATCATGAAATTGTTACCTGTATACACTTCGGGGGACGTATCGTACTAACAAACCGAAATTTCTCCAAAAATAACCGAAAATTTAGTATATCTGGATTTATAGGACCCGCTGTACTTGCTCTAGTCAACTGAAATTCAATAGGATACATCTGTGGGACACCTTGAACAATATTCAATCATAAAATTGAACAATCATACAAATTCTCCAAAAATGACAAAAATTTGGTACTTCCAGTACCATAGCACCCGTAGTACGGGCTTCAGTGAGCTGAATATCAATAGGGTTCATGTTTGAGACGCTCTAAATAATATTTAATCATGAAATTGGTCACTTGTATATACTCCGGAGGCTGTATCGTGCTAACAAACTGAAACTTCTCCAAAACTGACAAAAATATCGTACTTAAAGTAGTGTAGCACCTGTTCCATTGGCTCTGGTGAGCTGAAAATCAATAGGGTTTATCAGTGAGATGTCCTAAATAATATACAATCATAAAATTGGTGACTTGTTGAACTCCGGAGGCTGTATCGTGCTAACAATCTAAAATTTCTCAAAAAATGACAAAATGTCGTACTTCAAGTATCATAGCACCCGTTGTGCTGGCTCTGGTGTTTGAAAATCAATAGGGTTCATCTGTGACATTAACAATATTCCATCATATAATTGGTGACTTATTGCACTCCGGAGGCTGTATCGTGCTAACAAGACATGTAAGGAAAAGTGGCCGACGACAACGACGACGACGACATACACACAAGATTTTTTTTCTAAAAACCGTTTTTTTTTGTTGTTGTAGTTGTTGGAAAACGTAAACGTAAAAATAACTCAAAAAAAAATTTCAAAATTTCAACTTTTTTTGGGGTAAACCAATACTTTTCTCGCATATTAGATAGGTTGGCGGAAAAGTAATATTGACCAAGAAAATCATAATCAAATTATTAACAGCACGCGTAGTGGAAATACATTTTCCCATGACCACATAGGAAAGTAACACATTTCGCACTCTTCACTCGCATGGAAAGTGATCTTTATTCTCACGCGTGCGGAAAGTAACTTTTCGTGCAACCGGACGCAAAACAAGCATTTTGCAGCCGCAACAGAGGCCGCAAAATGATATTTTGCGGCCGTTACCCAGAGTGACGGCCGACAAACATTTTTACGGCCGTTCCCATAGTGACTGCCGGCAAACTGAACGCCACTACAGCATTTAACATTTCTGAAATATGACAATAACAATGTATTTCGAACCAAAAACTATTTCCAAATTCACAACAGAAACATACTTTATTTTTGATATATATTAACATTGATTGTACTGTTTATATTATTACTGATATTTATCCCTGAAGATGAAGCAACTGAATCTATTGTTTCTGAACAATCATTATTTACATTAGACATAAACGTATTATTTTCTTTGGACATTAACATTTTGCGATTGACTACATTTGAACTAGATGCTACAGTGCCAGAAATTGCATCGGAAATTTTGTTCTTATTATGGATGGAATCCTGGACATATCCTTCCGCTACAGTAGTGGACTTCCATCCACCGTGGCGTTTAAGAACTGATATATCAGCACCTGTATTGGCAAGCAGCGTGGCGGAACTTCTTCTGAAACTGTGGCCTGTGTATGCCTCACTATTTGGTAAGCCGAGATATTTTGCAATCATACTAGGTATTTTTCCAATCGTATGCACTCCAACAACCTGTGCCGAGCACTTTCCATTTTCATATCTCAGAAATAGACGACGAATAGCAGTATGTTTTGGTCGAAGAGTTACATATTTATAGTAAATTCTTATATAATCTTGATTAGTAATGGTAAAGACACGCTTTTGATCAGTTTTAGTATCAGGAACAGTTACTATCAATACAGTTTTGTCTTCCTGAATATCTTCGAGGGTCATTATCACTAATTCATCTCGTCGCAATGCTCCTGATATTCCCATTATCAAAACTACCTATAATAATAATTATTATGAATAAAACATCATACTTCACTTTTTTTCCATATTTATATACCTTCCACAGTAGATGATTTGCATCACTAGCTTGTTTGAGGAATGAATCAATTTGCTCGTGCGTAAAAACTTTTGATTTCTTTGCTCGATAACCAACTGACTTTTTCTTGAGGAACGGTACCAATTTTAAAAACTTCTTTACGTCAATTCCCTCTCGTACGTTAAGCATAGTCTTTAACATAGAATAAATGCTCCATAAAGTTGAACTCTTCACAACTTTTGATCGCTGCATCAAATATCCTAATAATATGTTTTCTGACACCGTCTTGACATTTTGGTTGACACACCAATCTTTGAAGTTGCTGTAACATTTTTCATATTTCCGTTTAGATTTTTTGGGTATCAAATCAGAAAGTGCTGAGTCTATGAGATCTCTCAGCTCAGGAGGAGTGCAAGTAACTGAAATATCACTATCGCTATCGGACATCTTCACGACTTCACGAGAAATGTCAAATTGATTTGTATTGCTAAATATTTCATCTCCATAGAAACATTGTGATATTGACGTGTAATTTTCTCTATTCGCGTTGAAACGCTGACTTTTCTAAAGAGACATACTGTTGATTGAAATTATGTAATTTTCACGGTTGCACGAAAAATATTGTGTATACTATGGCCGCGAAATGTTTTCGCGACCTCGAGATTATCTTGCCTCGGCCGGAGCGGCCTCGGCGATAATCTCTCTCTCGGAACGCGAAAAAGCATTTTGCGGCCTTAGTGTACAAATAACTATTTCGCACGGCTGTCAATAAGCCGTCAAACCTGTGAATCCTGTAAGATTTACAGATGTATTTATTAATTGCTCTTCCTTATTGATATTATTTACATAGAAACTAGACTAAAACTAATTATTTATAAAAAATAATGGAAAGAAAAAAAACTTGTTGATACTCCTCAAACTGAACTAATTAATAATAATAATAATGACTTTATTGCTTTGTTATGAGAATACAAGTACAAGCAAAGGCGACGTTCGCTCTTAGATGGTGTTTTCGTACTAGAAGCACCAGCTAAGTAGCGCTCTTCCACGTAACCGCAAAACACAAAACTAAATATCCTTTCGTACAATATCATACATGCTAAGAAAACAAAAAACGCAAACTAAATATCAAATATCCTCTTGTACAATATCTTACATGCTAAGATAACAAAAGTTATGTAACATAATTCTGTAAATATTAAAATGAATAAGGCCAATTTTACCTGCTTAAAATTAGAATTTCAACGTTATACTATTATTAAATAGAGACTCTTTAATGTTAAGTTTAAATCGAGAAATGGGTAACGTTTTGTAATCTTCGGGAATTATGTTGTACAGATTTGCAATATTATATGAGAAGCTAGATCGGAATAACGAGGTTTTATGTTTCGGCATACTAATTTTATTTTTAAATCTTACATTAATATTGTGAACTTCTGATCTCTTTTTAATTTTTTTCGATAGGTAAAAAGGAATTTTGGTAAACATAATTTTATGAAATAGTACTGATCCATGAAGAATACGTCTATTTTTTATGTTCAGCCAGCCAAGGTCTGCAAGATGCTTAGAGGTTGGATTGCGACGTCTGATACCACAAATAAATCGAACACACATATTTTGAATTCGCTGAAGTCGATTTTGATCTAGTTGTGTTAAGGCGGGTCCATATACTACATCACAATAGTTAAACTGTGAAAGCACGAGACTATCACAGAGCATAATTTTGGTTGCTTTATTAAATAATTGTCTATGTGAGAATAGAAGTTTTAAGTTGCAAAACGCTTTCTGAATTATTGATGAGATATGATTAGAGAATGTTAAGGAATCATCTAAAACGAGACCTAGGTTTTTTTCACAATTAGATAAAATTAAATTATCATTATTAATTTTCAAATGTATTTTACTTTTGACTTTATTTTTCTCAATTCTACGTCCAAATAGCATAGCTTTTGATTTTGAAGGATTTATGCTTAGGCAGAATTTATTAGAAATATCTACAATAGTCTCTAATTCTTCATTAATTTTCATACAAGCATTTACAACTTCTGATTCTTTAAAATCCACGTACAACTGTGTATCGTCGGCATAATAGTGAGCCTTCATATAATTAAAGTAATTTGAAAATTGGGAGGTGTATAGGGTAAATAGCAAGGGTCCTAAGATGGAACCTTGCGGAACTCCTCGCCATAGGTAAATTTTCCTAGATAATTTTTTATTTATAAATACTCTTTGAGATCTATGATCTAAATAGGATTGCATCATTTTTTGCGCTTGTTTATCAAAACACATATAGTTAAATAGTGACAAAAGCAGCGGGTGATTAATTTTATCGAATGCCTTTGAGTAATCTAGTAAGATTAAAATGCATAGATGGTTGGAATCAATATAAGAATAAATGTCATCCAAAACTTTGAGGAGTGCAGTAGTGCAGCTGTATCCTGGACGAAACCCCGACTGGTGTTCAGGTAGAAGGTCGAATTTAGTGATGTGTTGACGAATCTGTTCATCCATCACTTTTTCTAGGATTTTAGAAAAGATACACTGAATACTTATGGGACGAAGTTCATTGAAATCAGCAGGATTATCCGTCTTAGGTATGGGTAGAACTTTAGATTCTTTCCAAATTAAAGGAAAAACGGAATTTTTTAGACAATAATTATATATGTGAGTAATAAATGATAAAATATGTGGGCAACAATAGAGAATCATAGTGATATTAATATTATCCGGTCCAGCTGCATTTGAATTTATTGAAAGTATTTTTTCATAAACTTTTAACTCATCAATTTCCCTAAATTTAAAATTATCAACATTCGGTAGTTTAGTTGAGAGATAGTGGCTTAGAATAGCAGCATCTGGGTTATTGTCACCCCCAATGCCATTGATGAAATGATTATTTATTGAGTCGGGATCTTGTAAGTGATCAGGAATAACTGTTGAACTTTTTTTGTTATGAATGATGTTATGCTTTTTCATTTCTTTCCAGATATTTTTCTTTCGTTTCAGTTGAAATTCAAAATATGCCTTTTTCTCGTGTTTAATTGCATGATTGACTTCATTACGAATTGATTTATAGTAATTCCAATGATTCTCATTTTTTGTTTTTTTGAATTTTAATAATGCTTTATCTCTCAATTTCATCATGTCCCTCAATGTATCAGTTAACCATGGAGACTTTTTTCTTGTTATTTTAACTTGACGCAGTGGTGCATGTGTTTGGAATAAATTTGAAATAGTTGAATTCAAAATCTTGATTTTACTTTCAATGTCATCAAGATGATAAATTTGTTGAAGATCAGAAGCTATTAAATCCTGATGAAAATGATGCGGTCCAAAATTCCTAAAGTCGCGGAACGTAAATTCAAACGGTTTAGGTTTTTTGATAGATAGCGATCCAATGCAACAAGATGGAAGGGAATGGTCTGATACTAAGGGATATTTAGTAACATTTACATTACTGATTTTTAAATTTTCTGAACACAAAATAACGTCGAGTAATTTTGGTCCTCTTGTTGGTTGATTAACAATTTGAATAAGATTGTAAGTGTCAAAAAGTGACTGCAGAGTTCTACACTGTAGGCTGCTTGGGTCTAAAAAGTTTATATTAAGGTCTCCCGCGCAAATAACATAATCAAAAAATGGCGAAAATGTGCTTAAACATAAATCAAATTCATTAGCAAAATCCTGATAAGGAAAATCATTAGGTCTGTAGAGTGAACCCAAGACATAATTTTTATTATTAAAACAAAACGAAATCCATAACTGTTCGGAATTAATGTTATTCAAATTAGTAATAAGTTTAGACTTGAATCTATTTTTGATATATATAACAGTACCCCCGCCTTTTCTCGGAGATCTATCACGTCTAAACATTTTATATCCCGGTAAATTTACTAATCTATTAACAATATGTGGTTTCAGCCACGACTCCGAAACTGTAATTAAATCAAATTTGTCTAATACTGCATCTTTGAATGCAAGAAAATTCGCTAAGATAGATCTTGCATTTATATGGCAAACAGATAATGGCTCATTCATTTTATTACATGTACTAAGAGATATTACAAGCTTCAAACAAAATAATACCAAAATTTAAGACCGTTACAAATAAAGGTTCAAAATATATTATTACTATACAAAAACAAGACAATATACCACAATTATGACCTCTATAAATAAAGAGTAGAGTTGAAAAATAGCGTAAGTACCACCATAACCGTTATTTCTTATTGCCGCTTCTTGTAACTCTATCTAGAGATGACGGGATCCCTCTTTTCTTAATACTCTCGCTTGAAGGTGGATCTGGAATTGGTAATGGCGTCTCCGTTTGTTGAGCAACGTTTGGTGCTGTTGAGTTATCTATAGACTGTAGTTGATTAACACTATACTCAACACCATTTACTATTAAATATTTACCATGAATTTTAGCTGTATGTTTCTGCGTTCTTGCAACTTTAAGGTGCTTAATTAGGGTTTTTTGATCTTCCCTATCTTCCTTGCAAAGATCTGATGCAATAAATATGTGCTTACCCTTCAATTTGCTAGCATTTTTTAGAATTTCTTTCTTTTTAATAAATGCACAAAACTCCAACTTAATGGTAGGTGTGTTGTTACTTTTGAAAACTGAATAGTTGTTAATATCTGCAGTTGTAACGGTTACTGCCAATAATTCACTCAGTTTTAAAAAAATAAATGCAAGAGTGTCGACTTCATCTGGTATATCCAGACCGTAAATAAAAATGTTGTTACGCCTTAAAGCTCTTTCTAAATGTATACACCTTGACGTAATAGTTTCTGTTTTATTTTCGAGTTCACCGATTTTTAAAGAGTTATTATTCAGATTCTCGAGAATTATTTTATTATCTTCCTTGATTTGTGTGGACAATGTTCCAACTTCAGTTTTGATGACATTTAAAAGCATATTGTACAACTGACTGTTACTTAAATCCTGGACATCGCCCATCTCTAACCATGTATAAATTGGTAAATTAGACTGATTCAAAAAAAAATAGAGAAAAAGTCGTTTCTATCGGAGGTTAATTAGTAGTTTTTTAGAAGTGTAATGCAATATGAAGATTATCAACTAAGATGTACTTTTATTAATTGTATAAAATTCAGATTTGAATTATCGTTATCAGAGATATATGTACTTACATTATTCTAATTATGATATTTCTTATATTTTTATTTTATTAAAACAAAATTTAGATATTTTTAAAGTTGAAATAATTAAGGGACAGCGACGAAATCCTGTTAATTCATTTGTTCCACAGTTATATCTAATAGCTACTTACTTGTTGTCGTTTTTTCAAACAATAATTATCGTTATTTCTTTATTTCACTATAAAAGTAATTGTAAATTCATGTGCAATTTTTATAGAAATAATATTCAAACATATACTGTCACAAATAAAACGTAAGATTAGTCAAGCAACTCAATACGATCTGATATTTACATATTGTTTAATAAAATGGGTGATGGTAGGAAAAATATTGTACATAACTTGTACGAAAGTGACTTTACACTCTCGTGGGATTGTCGCACTCGGCTTACGCCTCGTGCTACAATATTTCTCACTCGTGTGAAAAGTGTCACTTTCAGCACTCGTAACGTAATATACTATTTCATCAGTTATAGTAAATAACACGTCTGGATCTTCATTTAACTTTTCATATTGTTTTTTTCTTAATGACACCTTTAAATAAATTGTTTTTCCTCTGTATTTTTTCTATAAATAGCGAAAAAATGTGTATTTGAATAAACCTCGAACATTGATAAGTGCTCAAAAAATGCTTAACAACTCTCTCAAGCTTGTTGCTTACAGGCAACAGACCTCCGCCTGCAGCGTCAGCGTTGAACCGACGGGCTCAACAAATCCTTTTGTTCCGCTAGTAGGTCCATCCATCTTTTCCACTGAATATCGTAATGAAAGTTGACTTGTTTGTAATTGTCCAATAACCCACTGCAGAGGTCTACCAAGTTTCTCTTCTAGTGAGCTAATTATACCATTATATTCTCATGTATTTGTGGGGCATCCATCACAACCAATGCAAACTATTTCCGACCTTGTAAGATTGTGTTCAGAAAAGTAATCGACGATAGTGTGACGTAGATCGGCCATTTTGTTGACAGCGTTTACTGTAATATAAGAAAGTTTTTAAATTAGTGTTTGGAAGCTATTTTGTTATTTTTATAACCGTAAGTACTTTTTGCATATAAGTTATATTGGGAAGAGATCAGCAAAACACATTTTTTTGTCATATTCTAAAATTAGGAGAAATATAACCTCCCTTCTCAAAACATACTGTATATGAATCTGATTTAAGTTCATTTAATTAATATTCAACAGTACATTATAGACATTATTCCAAAATATACTTACAGTACAAAAAAATAAAACCACTCTTAAAAATAGTTTTACACAATATACGCAAATCACAAAATCAACACACTTTATTTGGAAAGTCGACACTCACCAACCCTAACAAGATAGCCAATACTACGACATCACTCCGGTCGTCTATTAGCAATGTCAATGGCTTTCCCAGACAATGGAACTGTGTTTTTTTTTAACCGATGAATCTCGATTTCCTCTATGGGTGAAATGTGATCTTCTTTAACTGTTATTCTTCGCATTTTCCCATCACTGTCTAGTAAATACGATGGGTGTCGTCAATTCTACGGTCAAAGTATAAGGCCTGTATTTTTACCTTTGTTTCCTTATTTAGAACTTCATAATCATAAGAGTTAAACTAACTATTTCTTATAGGTCCGTTTATACAATTGCCATAATCACAATCATAATCATAAGCATAATTTTACTGACCTTGAAGTTCCCAACTTTTAACTTTTATGATTATGATTATGACGGGATTTGAAGTGCGCATGCGTCGAAACCGACAGACTACCATAGAAAAAGTATATATAAAGGAAACTCAACATATATACTTTTTCTATGCAGGCGACATTGACAAGGGGGCGTTTCCATTACAGAATCCATTTTGTTGTCCATTTTTTCAGGCTTTGTTGTGATTCATTGTTTATACCATACACGTGTATTATATTTGTATCATACTTTGTTCATTTTTGTGAAGAACTGGTTTTGAAAGAATAAATTGAATTGATTTTTGGTCATACGCGATTGGTATTGTTCGTTGACACTACCGAGGAAAATACACAAAAGCTATCAAAAACAGAAATGACCATAGATAACCTTTTTGAAATGACGTTTGTCCACTGGTTTGACGTTTGTTTCACTTATCTGTAGGCTAACTTCATTTATATGAATCTTATTCTTATGACTGTGACTATTAAAGTTGTATAAACGCCTTTTGGAATTGTGATTGTGATTATGTTTATGATTCTGACTGTGATTATGATTATGACTATGTAAATGTTGTATAAACCCGCCTTAAGATTGGATACTGATAGGCTAGTGCAATTAGATTTTGAGACGATAAAAATTTGCAGCAAGAAGCGACTAGGTGGAAGTTTTAGTTTAAGGGGTAAATAGCATGATAAGAATAAATTAAACTCGAGATTCTTGGAAATGGTGAAATGAGGGTGGATGTTAGGGGTTGATAAGGTATTTTTGGAATTTCAGGCGGAAAATGACCTCCTAGCGAAAAATGA
Organism: Galeruca laticollis; assembly: GCA_963921935.1. Lineage (NCBI taxonomy): Eukaryota > Metazoa > Arthropoda > Insecta > Coleoptera > Chrysomelidae > Galeruca > Galeruca laticollis. Next base: position 45,819,959 of record OY998184.1, read on the forward strand.
ACTGTACACAAGCTGTAGAAAATAAAAAAACTTTTGTACGAAACTTTTTTCAACATAACCTCAAATTTCATGATTAAATTGCAAAAAACTGCGTTTTCCATTTTTTTCTTGCGCAATGTAAATTCAATTTTCATGAAACTTGGTGAAAGTGTTTCGCTTCTTATACTCAATAAGCATACATTAGTTTGAATCTGAAAAATTAGTGGTTTTTCATATTTTTCCAAAGAATTGCAATCTTTTCGGGGGAATTTTTTTTGGATTTTCATATTCTCCTCATGCTCCTTTTACCCTTTAGAATGTTTACTACAAGATGACCTAGATATATTTGGGCTTTATTTTTCATTAAATCGCTTAAAATCGAGAAGATCCGAAAAAAAAACGATTTTTCGGAGTCCAGTTTTTCAATATTCCGCATTTTGTGGATTTTTAAAATTATTTTCGCCAAAAAATATTGAATAGTGGTATAATTATATGCAACGATGTCATATCAATTAGTATTATAAGTATTCTGATATAGGTATGTTTGAATAAAATGATTCAAATACAGAATAATTCATGTATAACAGTTTATTATTTAAAAAAATAGAACTATATTTATTAGACAACATTGAATTATATTGTACAATCATTATTATTCGTCGAATTCTAAACAGCTTTCAGTATCCGAACAATCTACATCATCATCTAATTCCAATCCTTTATTTACATCATGATGGATTGTCGACTCTTACTTTCAAATATTTCGAATTCTCCATTTGAGCAATTGTCATCACATTTAATACATAGAGAACTGTATTTCGACCTATGTTTTATACTACCGCATCGCTTATCACAACCAGTTACACAGATAATACTTTTGTAACGTCTCTGGAATCACCTGAAGAAACAGACAAGGAAAAACCCTTGAGAAAATAATAGAAAAACATCTGTTCTATCACGCGATAGGTCCCGAAAGACCAACTCACTACCTACCACAAGGAGGGCAGTCCGACGTCTTAGAAATCGCTGTGTTCAAAGACAACGATGCCGACTGACATCAGGACCTTCGAAGGAGGCGATGTTCACGAACCGATTGTTCTCACCATAGGCAACGGCCCATGACAATTTGCCAAAACAAAAAATTAAACGAACTGGACAAAATTCAGAAGAATAGCTGGACAAGTCATAAGGCCGATAACGGAAATAACATACGCCGAAACCCTAGAAGAACAAATCTGTTTCTTCGAAGAAGCACTATTAGAAGCGCTGGAACGAAGTACCACAACGACCGTAGTAGACAAATACGGCAAATTCAAGAACATAGATGACGATCTAAGAAAATTGATGAGGGAAAAGAACCGAATCACGAGGAACGCACGTAGGACACGAAATCCCAACGAATTAAGGAGAGTCAGGGAAATAAAGGAAGAAATACAAGAAAAACTATAAGAGCACATGAGCGAAGAATAGAACAAAAGAACTAACGAATTAGACCCGCAAAAACCGAAGATATAGAACATTGCTAAAGTTCTGCGAGGGGATAAAAAACCGATGCCGCCAATATACGTAGAAAACGAGATGGTCTACACCGATGAAGAAAAAACGGAGGCCATGAAAAACACACTAGAGACAAGGACATGGATTTCTCAGACATGGTTTAAGAGCCCAATACCTAGAGGAGGACGGGCACGAACCACTGGAGTTCGCAATTCCGCGGGAAGTAAAAGAAATACTAAGACTACCATCAAAGAAAAATATACGCGGAATAGATGGAATCATAAACAGAGGGCTGAAAACCATGCCCAACAAAGGTATCACATACCTAACAAATATCATTAACGGCATCCTAAGGACGAAACACTTCTCGACAAGATAGAAACATGCAGGAAGAATCATGCTGAGAAAACCCGGAAAAAACCCAGCATTCCCGCAAAATTATAGACCAATCAGTTTGCTACCAACCATTAGTAAAATAGCTGAAACAACAATAATAAGGATTATAAACGAACAATCAAGTGTTCGAAACTTGATACTAGATGAACAGTTCGATTTCAGGAAATAACATAGCACCGAACAACAAATCTTGAGACCTATAGAATATACAACTCAACATAAGTATAGCCTTCGACCGAGTATGGCACGATGGGTTACTATACAAGATGAAAGAGGCATGATAGACAAAATCTCTCATGAAATTCCTGAACAGCTATCTCAAAGAGAGAAAATTCTATGTGAAAGTAGCGAACGAAAAATCGGAAATAGGCCCACAAGAAGCGGGAGTACCAAAAGGAGTAGTACTATCTCCCATGCTATACAACATATACACTGCAGACATTCCGAAAATAAAGAACGCCATGAATGCCCTCTACGCCGACGACACCGCCATAGTCACAAGATACGTGAAAGTGAAGAACATCACGAAAAGACTGCAAAAAACTGCAAATGAAGTCAACGAATGGTGCATATTGTGGAAAATAAAGATAAACAGCGAAAAAATCCAAGCGGTCTTGTTTATAAGAAAAAGAACTAACCGGCAACCAGAAGAAAAAATAAAAATCAACGGCGAAGAAATCGAATAAACAGAAATAGCCAAATAACTAGGACTAATGATGGATCAGGCACTGACATTCACCCAATATGTTGAAAGCGTAGTGGACAGAACGAAGCAAGCGAGGGCAAGCCTAGGCGGATTGATTAGCAAAATAGGCAAACTCAATCTTAAAACCAAGTTGAGATTTATAAGAAACATTATCATACCGATAATTACGAACGCCTCAGTCGCCTTGGGACACACATGCAACACAAACAGGAAAAAATTACAGGTCAATCAAAACACATCGATAAGACAAGCGACAAACGGCCCCTGGGGAGCCCAGGGCTGGTTGACGCACTTCTTGTATTTTTATTTTTAGCTTCCACATCATTAAGTTTTGGTGTGCTTTTGGTAACAAATAAGAAAGTTTAATGTTTTATCTTTCATATTAGACAAGAAAAATTTTTTTTAGCAACAGTTTAGGTATAAATTTTTTTGTAAAGATGGATGTCAGGTTGCGTCAACCAGCCCCGGGCCGGGGTTGGTTGACGCATACCATGGGGTTGGTTGACGCAGACAAAAAAGTAAAGTAAAACATCTGTTAAAATCCAAATTAAAAAAAATATATTAAATTCTAAAAATGGTGACTATCCAAGGAACATAAAAAAAGTAACTTTTCGATGAACAAAATATGCATTAAATCTAAAAAAGGTAACTTAATTAACAAATTTAATATTCTAGTTTAAAAAAATATGTCATTATTCGCTTTCACAGTTTACACAAACAAAGAAGACGTAGGGTCCCCAGCACAAGCTTTATGTGCCCACATTTCGCAACTGGTGCACCGGATCCATTTTTCGGATGAGGCACTATTTTTATAGCTATCTGTGCAATAAAGGCAAAAGCATTCATCTTCATCGGACTCATCATCGTCTTTGACTATTTTCCTTTTTTTTGTTTTTTTCTCTTTTGCATCGGACTTCCTCTTTGAGCAAATATTTCTTTTAACAGACTTTACATTTTTCTCTTGTTCTTCAAGAGCATCTTTTATTGGCGTGTCATACGCTTTCTTCTATTAGGTTTAGCGTCTTGCTTTCTAGGTCCGGCTTTTGGCAGCGGTTTTAATTGAAATGGGCTTACAGTAGGAGGCGAGCGTTCATTTTTTTCTTGAATAGAACTGTTAGTTGAAATGTTGTTTTCTTTCCCAGGCAGTGGACTTTTTGCTAACACTATATCTTTGGAGCATCCTGGCTGGTTAAGATCATCAGGTTCCTGTGAACACCCCGGTCGTGGTTTTAAAATCGAGTTTAGCTGAACTGGAACAACGTCCTTGTCAGCATTAGTTTCTGCGGGATCGTTAGGTGCATATCCTGGTAAAAACTCTTGATCGTCAAAAACGTCTCTATTGAAAGGGCTAATTCCAGATACCTTGAATCCCGCCATAATATTTTTCGGTGTTGCTGCCAGTCGCAGTGAGTCTCGAACTATTAGAGGGACATCGTATATTGACATCGTGCGTCCGGGATTGCTAGTGATCCAGGAGTCACTGGCTGAATTAACGTAATGTTTTAATGGTCCATAAACAGACCGATCGAGAGGCTGGAGCTTATGTGAGCAATGGGCTGGAAATGACAACGCCGTTACACCTTTAATTTTTAGATAATCAACGGCAGCTACAGACAAATGCGAATCATGATTGTCTAGCAAAAGTAGTACCGGTCTCTCTTTAGAATAACCAACGTGCTTGACAAAATGCTTAGCAAACTCCAAAAAGTGCTCTTTTTTCATCCAACCTGAAGGATTTGCGGTTCCAACTGCTCCAGGAGGGCCATTAGCGAGAAAACGTTTTCTGAAGTTAACCCTTTGAAAAACAAAGAACGGCGGGACAGAATTTCCCGTTGCAGATACCGCCAAAGCCATAGTAACTAAGGTGCCGCGTTTCAGGGAGGTTACGCGTCCCACCTGCTTATATCCACGCCTACCAAAAATTCGGTTAGGCTTTTGGACGATCGTAATCCCAGTTTCATCCATGTTCCATATTAGTGCTGCTTCTAATTTTAGGCGGTTGAGGGCCGTTTTTAAGTTGTCAAAGAACATTTAAACATTTTCTCTGTTGAAACTAGAAGCGCGAGCTAAGCTGGTTGCTTCTGGAGCTCTTACCGGAAGAGCACGATGTCATTTCATGTAGTATGTAAACCAATCCTCTCCAGCCATTTTTGTCACGTTCCAGGATTCAGGGTATTTAATGCGCAAAGCAGTGGCATAATCATACGCGAATTTTCTTACTTCTCTGACAGACAATCCAAAATTTATGTCGCTTGCCGTTTTAAGGTATTCCTCCAAATGATTTTTTTGTTGATCTGTGAGCACCTAACAATTATAAAAGACGTAAGGCATTTTTTGAAGCCTTAATATTTTTAAGAATAATTTAAAATATAATATACCTGGCGATTCCTGTAATATCCAACTTTTGTCGTTATTGCGGCATCACCATTAATTTCTTCCTCAGTAATTTTTTTGCAAAAACGTCTCAAAGTTGCCTCCGGGATCTCAAAGTCTTTTGCAGTTGCCCTAATGGATTTGTTGTCCATTTTAACCTCTCTAACTGCACTTAGTATGATATCTGGTGGAGTGATACTCCTTTCTGATGTTCCTTTACGAGAACGCATCTCGCTAAAATATAAAACAAAATATAAAATATTCTATTCTGAGCTCGGGGTTGGTTGACGCATGCGTCAACCAGCCCCTTGTTGTGTGCGTCAACCAGCCCCTGACCACGTTTTTGTATGTGTGATGCAATTGCACCTATACTATTTTATTCTTAGAAAATCTATTTAACAGTTCTTGTTTGGGACGGTTGAAGCTTTATGTAGCATCAAACCGATCTCAATTATCTTTAAAAATAAAGTTTCTAGAACAAAAACTGTAAAAAATTACTTACCACTGCCAAAAAACAGCAAACCGCACTGTACACAACACCACTGATGCAATCAAACTGAAACGAACGTTCGAGAGTGGTTTTTAATGGCGGCTTTAAAACAAACCGGTCGGCGACGTTGCCAAGTGTACTGTTTAAAAAAAAATTGAGGTGCGTCAACCAACCTGGTGCGTCAACCAGCCCCGGGCTCCCCTACAAAAGATGCGATAACATGTACGAGAACACACTAGAAAAAGTACTGGAAAGAATGGACGCAAGAGCAAGGAAACTCTTCGATGAACTAAAATCACACAGAACTTAGGGATCTAACGGACTACAAGAAAGAAGACTATAACAAGACAGATGACCAAGGAAGCAGTTAGAAAATTAAGCAGCACAAAGATAAAAACGCCAGCATAAAAAAACAAAACGTCAAAAAACCGTGCAAGCGAGCAATCGTCGGTACACCAAAAAAACAAAAAATCCTGGGAATACCAAGTAATAAAAATTAGGAACCACTCGACATGGTAACTAAGTGCTACCGATAAAGGTAGGCGCCGACTTACGAATCGGGGCAGATATAAAGAAGGCGATGGACCATTCAGTTTAGGGCATTTCTCGTCGAAGTAGGCAATAAAAGTTACGGCTTAGGCAGAGATCACACACACACCCTCACACACACACACACACACACACACACACACACACACACACAAGAGAGGATAGCCACCAGAGCTACCATTTCGAAAAAACAAGATCTGTGGGAATCTTTCACAGAGTTAGAGGAATAGGAAAGAGAATACTGTCGGAATGACAAGGGGTGGTGGAAGTCCTATTTCGTACACGCCCGCGGACCTAGTCGGGAGTGGATGCTAAATGGGACTTTCTCACGCGAGGGTGTGTGCGCGAGGTATAATTCATTGAATACCTCACCGTGCTTAAATTCATCAAACCTCAGCAAACTCGTCTTCTCGAATACAATCAAGTCCACCGCCATAATCTAAAACCCATTCTATACACATTTCTAAAAATGTCTCCTAGTCACTTTTTTAATAAAAATTACAAAAAATTAAATAATTGACAAATTCTCTTCAATATCTCTCTCAAGATGCCGGAGACACCTCAAATCTTCAAAATGCAACGTCTAAAGCTCAACTTCACAAATTTCTGACACCTAGCCAACCCAGTCTTATAATTATCCGCAACACAGCGTGGTTCGTCGTCTCCTAAGAGACCGAAAAATCACCCATATTCTAGTCACTTTTTATTATTCTATTCTAGACACTTCAACCACGCTTCTCCTCTTATATCAACTCTCGCTGCTAACCGAGTCAAACTTTCTCTCCAGTCATTTTCTAGCGAAAAGCTCACTGCACCGCCCTCCATTCTATACATCTTTTTAAAAAATCAATTCTAGACACCTTTTTTCTTCTCGTTCTGGACACTTTTTCACTACTTGGCTGTTTCAGCCTACGCTCCAAAAACACCAAGCTTACCTACGAGCGCCGCATAAACGATACGCCAATAAACACCCCCCAACTACAGCCCTACAGAGGAAATTAATTCTAGATTAATCATAGATAAGCTTCATCTTTAGAGGGCAATATGTAGTTTGGAGATTACCTCCTTCCGTTCATTCATGTTTCGCCTCTTAATTTCGTCCCTATACATCCCTCTGTGTCTTTCTGCCTCTCTCTACCTCTCCCTGTCTTTCCCCCTCTCTCTCTCCCCCTCTCTCTCTGCCCCTTTCTCTTTCTCTGTATCTCTTTTTTTTTCGAATAATTCGGAAAATATGAAACACCACAAATTTTTCAGTTTCAGAAAATTCATACATAAGTATAAAAAAACACTTTTACCAAGTTTCATGAAAATAGAATTTTTTTGATCGAGAAAAACAATAAAAACGAAAACATCAGTTTTTTTGAAATTTTCTCATGAAATTTGAGGTTAAGTTGAAACAAATCCCGCAAAAGTTTTTCATTTTTTTATTATCCACGGCTTGTGTGTACAAAATTTTCCGCCTGAAATTCCAAGAACACGTTTTCAACCCCAAAAATCCGCCACCATTTCCAAGGGTCTCGTTACATACCTTAAACTAAAACTTCTATCTATTCGCTGCCTGCCGCAATTTTTTTTTCGACTTGAAACTTTAGGCCTAATGCGCAGACTGAAACCACCACCGGAAGTTTAAAAAAATCCTGTTTATAAAGAAATTAGTAAAAATGTTAAAAATTTGAAGTTTTTTTAAAAGTTTAAGCCAAATGTGCAGACTCAAGATTCGCAAAAATTAAATATTTTACAGAATTATTACTAGGTCTCATCCACAGTCTTTGAAGGGTACCTGTTTCCGAAACAAATATCGACTGTTTTCACTCCACTCTACAACTCACACTGTAGCTGTTAGCAATGAAGAAGCGCAACTACGAGAAAGCCTGTCTACAAATAAGAAGCAATAGTCGACTACCATCATGTTTCTTTCACTCGGTTCTGTAAGCATTTTCCATGCTAATTACCTTCTCCATATCCCATATCCATGAAACACATACCGTTCTTCTGCCTTTCATGTAAATTATTTTTTATTACTTATCTAAATATAAATATTACTGGATTGTTTGTAATTGAATGTTGTATAATAACAGAACATCTGACTAAACAGGAAATTCAATTAATTGCAATGTTTTGAAAAACTACGCATGAAGTGAATTGAGTTCTTTAGATTCGAGATTACAATTATTGTAAAATCAACATTTGCTACGTTTGCTTCTTTCATTTTTCTTGAAGAAGTGAGTGTACTGCAAATAAAATTCCTATAGAGTGCTGACAATCGAATAGTTTCGAAATAGGCCAGTCTCATTTCAAGATGTCAGTAAATTAATGCTTACCGTTGTTGGTAGCCGAACAGTACACACGTGTTTTAAGCAGTGCCGCAACTAGGGGGGGCTAGAGGGGCTAAGCTCCTCTAAAGAGCCGCAAAGCCCCACAACCGGCAAACCCCCAAAAGTACCTATATAAGAAATTGAAAATACATGATGCAAAAGTTTAAAAAATGACAATTAATAAAGGCAAAACAAAGTACAACAAAAATTCAAACCGTTCATCGGTCGGGATAATCATATTTAACCCTTTGTCTACTAAAGGTACTTTAAAGTACCCCAACATGTTGGTACTTCCAAATATCACAGTGAGAAATATGAGAGATAGAGAGTTTTTTCATTGGAATTGTTTATTGTTAGCCCTTGTTAAAAAATGGGAATTCAAGTATAATATTGAAATTATAAATTTTGGTATACTTTTGTAAACGGTACTCTCAGGTACCTGTAGTACCTAATGCAATTGTATTTGAACATTTTAGATTAATAGTAGTATTGTTTTTGCTTTTATAGTTTATAACTACTATATTTTCTTGATCTTAATTGAAAAATTGGTAACTTTTTCTTTGTCTTTTATTCGTGGTTTATTTATTTATTTGTTTGTTTATTTATTTGTGGTTTATCTGTAATCTTTGGTCGTAGTGTAGGATATGAATCAGTACATTAGGGGTTTTCAGGAAATAATTCTTGATACAAAATTAATACCGTTAGTTGATCTACTAAATGCCTGTTTTGAACAAAATATAACAAACAGTTCATTTTAAATCTACCATATGAAGATAAGAAGTATCTGTAAGAATTTTAACCAGGAGGAAGTATACTTATGGAAAATGTGAAAAAAAAACAAAAACTTATATGCTTTGGATGGTTATAATGTCATACACTCGAAAGATGCGATAAATAATAGAAATATATGTGAGGGAAAGTTAGAAATTTTCTCACAAATCAATTAAAATAGGGTCAATAACCGGCGTGGTGATAGAGATGGAAATTATAAAAAATCAATAAATAATCTTCCAATGAACAGATCACTTTCAATCAGTAGAACTGAGTTTTTAGAAAGCTTTCATAGTTTAATTAGACTCTAAATACTTTGTTAGATATGATCAGGCGTTTATTTTAGGAAAAGTTAATCTCGATATATTAGAGAATAGTGTTCATACTGATCGCTACCTCAACCTAATGTCTGAAAATGGCTTCGTTTCGGTAATTAATTAACCAACATGAGTAACTAGCATTGCATCAACATGTATAGACCATGTTTTTGTTAATAATATATCTGGAATGATATAATGATGATATAACGATAATTCATTAGTTTTATTCAGCAGTTTTACAAACAAACATAACTGATCATTTCCCTATAGTTACAATTTGAAAAAACATTGGACATGAAAATAAAATTAGTAATATGACTTGCTATGAAAAGTTTAATAACAGAAAATTTATTGAAATATTGAATAAAATATCATGGAATGACTTAGATACTTCGGTTGACCCAGGCTTAATACATTCTATAACAAATTTAAAAATGCGATTAGTCAGTCCACTGTTGAAGTATCTTTCAAAAGTATAAAAAAGAAAAAACCATGGATAACATCGTGGCTTGTACAGTCAATAAAAATCCGAGATCGTTTATATAAAGAATATATGAAGCAACCATTGAATATAAATAAAAATATAGAGTATACAACTTACAGATATTACTTAAAGAAATTATTAAAACCGACAAAATCCAACTATTTTAAACTTTATATAATAAAATCAGGCAACTCATCAAAGAAAATGTGGAACGTAATTAGTAAATTTAGCAACAAATTTATGGAAAGAAATCATTCAATAAAAAAATTAATCCTGGAAGACAACTCTGAAATATTTGATTAACATAAAATATCGAACAAAATAAATTCTTACTTTGCCAATATCGGAAGGAATCTGAGTAAAATTATATTGTTACGAAACAGCATACTGGTATAGCCCCTGAATCCGACTCTGTCTAATCCATGTATAAAAGTTAAAACTATGGCGGATACGCAAGGATTTCTTAGAACTGTTTACGAAGGTGACTATCTTATCTAGATATTGTTTTTGTGACCAGTCTTATCTAGAAAATGCCAATTGTTTTTGTGTAAGCCGCAATCTACAATTATCTCGTAAAAAAAGCACTAATATATAAAGGACCGATCAGGGAGAGTTAGTTTAATTGATAAAGTGATCTCGACAAATAAACAAGAATACACTGAAATAGCGAACGGTAAAGTGTTGATATAAATTAATAATTAAGTTTGTGTGTATATAAATTAAATGTAAGTGAATAGTTGAGTGTATATAATTTAAGTGTTAGTGAGTAGTTTAATGTTTAAATAAATTCGTAAGTAGCTATACCGTGTGTTTAAAGTTTATCCCACCAAAAACGTTTTAATAAATAAGAAAAACATTACATTGGTGTCAGAAGTGGGATAATATAAATAAATTGCTACGTAAAAATGGCCAAGAGACTATGTGATCTGAAAGTGACGGAATTGAGAGCAAAATTGGAAGATCGTGAGTTGGAAACGTCTGGTAAGAAAAGTGAATTAGTAGAAAGAGAAAGACTTAAAGTGGCACTGGAAAATGACGGCTTTGATCCAGAATTATTTTTATTCAATGACGAGGCTTCCACCATATTCTCGTCAATGTCTGCCATGGAAGCAAATATTTCAATTAATGTGAAAAACGATTTTTCTGCCATGGACGAGAAGATTTCTGCTATGAAGAACGATATTTCTGCAGATATCTTATCATTGAAAAATAACATTGCTGCTGAAGTCGAGAATAAAATTTCGTCTCTAAAATCGGATATTGAGAATAAGATGACAACGATGAACGAGAAAATAAAATCAGACATGGAGAATAAGATGACAACGATGGAAAATCAGATGGACGAGAAAATCAAGGAGTTAGAGACCAAGATTGCCGATTTAAGAACACAAAACACTTCAGCAGAAGAAAAGAAGATCGAGATCTGCAAGCCAGAAATACAACCCAAGACAGATAATATTGGCAGTTTTACTCGAGTTAAGGCCGCAACGTTCGGTGGAAAGATGTCGTGGACCAATCACGTAAGACAGTTTGAAGCAGCCGCTAGAGTGAATAATTGGTCTGACAAGGAGAAAGCAGTGAATTTTACTATCGCGTTTCGGGGAAATGCCTTAGATGTACTTCAGACGATACCTCTGGAAGGAACGGATGATTTCGAGCAGCTAGAGAAGAGGTTGGACATACGATATGGTCACGAACATCTAAAACATTTGTGTTTTTACAACAATGCGAGATGAAGCATCTGTGATCATTGGATACACATAATATTGTTAAATGATAAATACTTGAATGGTTTAACACATAGAAGAATTTATGTGGAGAATATACATAGAAATATTACAAATATGATGTGGAAGAAATAGAATTAGAAGATTTATATATACATGGAAATATTATAAGATTAATATACAGATGGACATATTACATGAATATAAATTTAAGCATCATTCTTATGATGATAAAATGGCGTAAGCACTTATTTTTTTATTTATTTGAATTAGGCCGTTTTGTTAATGTTAAAGATTTATTTTATAACTAACTAAATAAAGTCCGTTTTCTTTCTATTTTAGATCGATCATTGCTGTGAATGTTTATCAAATTTACGAAATTAAGCACTTATTTGAGTTTTTTCTCTTATTATTGGCCAATAATATTATAAATTAACACTGACCTGTTGCTCTGGCATTGGGATAATGCTTCTGGACCCAGGAATACTCCTTTGAAGTTCCAATACCAATTTTGGAGAAATTTGGCTGATTTTCGCAGTAAAACCGGATGTGATTATCTGTGAGTACTATCAGAATTGTTTATAGTAGTAATTGATAAGTTTTGTCAAGTTAATTTTGGGAATTTTCGGGAACACTGCAACACAAGCTCCACGTATATCGACGCCAGCTTCCAACCTTTCGATTCTCAACTTTTATATTCTTAATATTACTTCATATAATACTTCTCTACTATAATTTTCAGACTAACTTCCACTTATATATCAACTTATTTCTTTTTAATTTCATTATATTTTATTCTTCTATATACTCCTCATATCATATTTCTTTTCAATATTCATCATTATTCAATATAATTAATTATTTCTTAAATTCATATATATATCAATATCAATTCCTTATTCCTTCATGTATTTTCAAGTTTTCTACCAAATTCTAATTGACATCAAACATTACCTCCTATATTTTTATCAATATCATTAGTTATTATCCTTTCTTATCCTTTATTACTTACATCTTATTTCCTTATTTCAAAAAATGTGAACTTCTATTTGATACTTGAGTTATTCTTATTTTTATCCCCTCTATCCTATATTTTTAATAGTTTCTTTCTATGTAAAGCCAGTATTTCTCATAAATTGTTTTTCTTTATTTGCTATATATATATATATATATATATATATATATATATATATATATATATATTGATGTGCCATATTCAAATTTTAAAACTGTTTTAATTATAAGTTTTACCTAATAAATTTTTCTCTATATTATATTATATTTATTCATTCATTTGTGTTTTTTTAAGGTTCTGAAGAAACAAACGTGATGAATTTAATTGGATCACCAGCTGCCAAATGGAAAACAAAACTCTGTCTAATATCTACTTTATCTTTGTACACTACCTAATATTAAATTTAAAACTATAGTTATGACTATTATTTCCTTTTTTCAAGTATTGCTCGTAACATAACATCATCTATTCATAATATCTATATACATGTTCTACATTGAACACTCCCCTTTCTAATTGTGTACCTGGATAGAATAAGCGATAACTGTTTTGAGCATCACTATTGTCGACTACGTATGGCCCTTCAAATGTTGATAATAATTTTTTACATTGATTTTCACCTTTCTTTGGTGTTCCTAAAGATCTTAATAGGACTAAATCTCCTTTTTCAAATCTAATCTTCTTATTATTTTTGTTTCCTTTTCTTTTCATAAATCTCATAGCACTTCTCTCCAAATTCTTGCTTACTTTATTTAAAACTTGAAACATATCCCATTCTCTCTGTATTATCCAATCACGTTCTGGGGGTATTCCTTTCAAAATAAATTGTGGACATTCTTCAGTAACTCCATTAGGTTATTGGTTTAAAAATTTCTCTACTTGATTCAGATTTTCTTCCCATAAATTGTGTCTATTATTACATAAAATCCTTAAATACTTAACAACTTCTTTGATATACCTCTCAGCTAGATTAGATGAAGGTCTTCTTATGCTTATGAAATTCATTTTAATATTATGATTTCTACACAAGCGTTTGACTTTTTCACTCACAAAGTAAGTAGCATGATCCAGTATTAAATTTTCCGGAGTTCCTATTTCTTCTATAAAATTTTTCAGACAAGATATTACTGTGTTTGCATTGGTACGTTGACAAGGAAAAGTTCTTACAAATTTTGAAAATATATCTACCATAACTAAAATATGTTTATTGTCTTGCTTGCTAGGTATTAATTGTGATATGAAATCAATAGCTACTATATGTAAAGGCTTGAGTGCTATTATAGGTTTTGGTCCACTAATATGATGATAGTTTCTTTCCTTCGCCAACTGACAAATATTACAAATTTTACAGATTTCTTTAACCAATGATATGTCCTTCTTTGCAGTGTAATTTTCTCTGAACAACATCCATAGTTTTCGAGATCCTATATGTCCATATTCCTCATGTAATTGTTTGAGAATTTCTTTAGCATATTCAGGTGTTATTAAATAAATTTCCCTATCTTCCATTTTCTTATACCAAACTCCCTCGTTTTGAAATGCTCCTCTTTTACAAGATTCTTGTAAATTTCTCCGATCCTCCATTATTTTCTCCAAAGTAAACAAACCTTCGGTTTTTTTCAACCTATTGATGCCAATTTGGAATTGTTGATCCTTCTTCTTCATTTCTGTTTCACGGCTAAGAGCATCCGCTACTATATTCGTTTTCCCAGGAATAAATTTTATTTCAAATTCATATTCCTGTAATAGAAGTATCCATCGATGTATCCTATTGTTTGCATAACGATTTTTAAACATTGCTGTTAAAGCTGAATGGTCTGTTTCCAAGTAAAATTTTGCTCCTAATAGATAAAAACGTAATTTAGTAATGCAAAATACAATGCTTGCCATCTCCAATTCAGTAACTGAGTATTTTCTTTCATAGTTTTTCGTTACTCGGGAAATAAAACTGATTGGTACCTCTCCTTCCTCTTGTTCTTGCAATAAAACTCCTGCTAACCTATCTATGGATGCATCTGTTCTTAAAATAAATGGCTTGTCATATTGAGGATGATAAACCTGCAAATTTTGTAAAAATATTTCTTTGAGTTCTTGAAAAGCTTGTTCTCTCCTAGCATCTCATTTCCATTTCGTTTCCTTCTTGAGTAATTCAATTAATGGAATTTCTTTATTACTGAGGTCTGGTATTAGTCGTTTGAAGTAGTTGAGAATTCCCAAAAATCCTCGAAGAGTTTTCAGATTAGTCGGTCTCTTATATTCCCTTATGGTTCTCATTCGTTCAGGGTTCATTCTCACTCCAGTAGAATTTAAAATATATCCCAAATACTGCACTTCTTTTTGGTAAAATTGACATTTTTCCATGTTCAATTTTAATCCTGCTCTTTCCAATTCTGCCAATATAGTCTTCAAATGTTCGTGATGTTGTTCTTCATTTTCTGAATATATTAAAATATCATCTATATAGTGCAATGTAAAATGTTCAAATTAATTAAGAACAGTGTGAAGTGTTCTTACCAATGCTGCACACGAACTCTGTAAACCAAATGGAACAACACAAAATTGGTATACTACACCATCAATCATAAATGCTGTATACGGACCACTTCTTTTATCTAATGGAATCAACCAAAAACTATGCTTCAAATCCAGTTTCGTGAATATGTTAGCTCTTGTAATCCTACCAAATATCCCCTCTACATTTAAAGGACTCTCATATTGTTTTTTAGTATATGAGTTGATATTTCTGGTATCCAGACATAATCTAATCTCACCTGACTTTTTTCGGACACATGTTATCGCACTTATATATGGAGAGTTGGATCTTTCTATAATACCATCTTGTATCATCTTTTCTAACTCCTGGTATACTTCATTTTTCAGCTTATAAGGAATGGGATAGGTTTTTATCTTGAAGTTACTAATATCCTTATTCATTTCCAACTTATGTATATACTTTGCTGCTATGCATACTTCTTTGTTGAAAAGTCTCCCATGTTTTGTTAATAACTCATCAATCTCTCTCCGATATTGTATGGGACAAAATTGTTCTTGTAGATCTTCCATAATTTCTATTTCGTTTATTTTACATTGTCTTTCCTCTAACTCTTGTTCTTCCTTTTTGTCAAAAGTTATTATATTACCTTCACATACCATGTACCCCTGTTTATAATCAATAATCATCTTGTGATTGCTCAATTCATCATTTCCCAAAATTACATCATATTTTAAATTCCTCACTACTAATAATTGTATTTTATAAGCTATATTTCCCAAATAAAAATCTGTAATTATGGTACTATTTGTATAATATACATTTTTATTATTCGCCCCTACTAATGATAGTTCCTTTGTATTTATCGTCATAATATCATCCTTATTTAAATTATCTATTATATCCTGTTTAATTAATGTTACCTCTGAACCCGTATCTATTAAAATTCTACAAAAAATATTTTGTAATCTACCCTGGATAAATATTAAATTAGGTTTTTCTACCTTTTTACTATTATTTTCATAATCTATAATAAATTCTCGAGGATCTTCATATCGCGATGAATAGATGATATTATGCACGTAAGGACGATTTGAGCAAAATTCGCTATATTGTCCTGTCCAGGAATACATTCTTCTACCTGTATCTCCTGTCTGACCATGTTCACTTGTCTCCTATTGTCATCATCCCTGTTTCTGTTTTGGTCTGGATTATTTTGATTTTCTCTTCCGTTTTGCCAGTTTCTTCCTCTATTATTGTTATTATTCCCATAATGATTTCTTCTCTCGATATTATTTTGGTTTCTATTGTTCTCTGGATATCTGTTTCCATTATTCCTCTCTCGATTTCTATTTTGCTCCCCATTTCCTTGATATCGTCTATCATCAAAGTTCCTATTTCCATAATTTCTATTTCCATTACCTTCATAATAATCTCTCCTAAAATTACCATTCCCATTTTGCCTTCGGGTATCGTTTCTTATATTTTCATTTCCTGGTTGATATCTAAGAAAACCATTTCCATTTTGGATACTTCTTTCCACTCTCTGCAAATATCTAGACAAATTGTCCATTGTTTTTATATTATGAAGAGCTATTGTTCCTGCAACTTCGGAATTGAAATGTCTCCCAACATTCAAAAGTAATTCCTCCTCCTTCATAACAGGTTCCAAATATTGTGCCATATTATAGAGTTGCATAGCATATGCATTTAAATTTTTATTCCGATTGTAATCAAATTTCCCGAAGTACAATCTTTCCCTAAAATTAGCTTGTTAACTTTCTCCCCAAAAATAGTTTATAAATTGATTCTCAAATTCTTCTAGATTGTTTATATTTTCCTCCTTATTACAGAACCATAATAGGGCATGTCCAGATAACATCCCTCTAATAATAATCTTCTTCTCCACTATATCTCCCATTCCTTTGAGTTTGCTTTTAATTATTTTAATAAACACCTTCGGATGAATGGTATTTATATTCCCATCAAACTTTACTCCGATATCCATGTTCTCCGTGTAGATTACTCCACCTCCATTTCCCCTAACATTAAATTCCATTTCCTCCATGCTTTCCTGCAATTTTCTATTCATTCCTTCCAGTTCTTTGTGAAAAATTTGTCCAATATGCTCGTTCCTCTCCTCACATGTTCCTGTTTGTTTTTGAACCTTTGCATCTAAAACCTTAAATTTATGTTCCGCGTTTTGCTGATAATTCTGCATAATTTCTTCAATTGTTTGTTTCCTGAATTTAATGTGTTCTCCTCCTTTAGTGATATCTTCAGTTTGTTTCCTTACTTCTGCTTGGATTGTTCCTGGTAATTCTTCTTTTATCCTCTTCCTAATTCATGAATTTGTTCTACCATTTGGTTTTCTATCTGCTCTCTAATTTTCATACCGTTTTCTTGAATTTCAATCCGTAGATGTTTATTTTGGTCCTCCATATCTTCTCTCACCTTGTCAATTTTCTTTCCAAATTCTTCATTAGTCTTCTTAAGTTCTTTAATTTCCTTACAATTTTCAAATTTCACTTCTTCTATTTTCTCTTCTAATCTGTTCATATTACCATTGATGTTGTTTATATCCCCTCTAATTTCTTCTCTCATACTATTCATATCTCCCCTCATTGTTTCCATATTTCCATTCATGTTGTCTATTTTTCCATTCAATCTCTCCTCCATTCTGATCAAAAATTGCATCATGTCCGTCTGATCCTCTCTACTTCTTCTTCTTTGCATTTCCTGTGTCCTATCTTCTTGTTCTACAGCTTCCCCATCTCCTGTCATACCATCTTCCTGTGCATCTCCTTCAAATTGTTGTCCTTGTTCCAAATAGACTGCTTGGTAATCTCCCATACCATGACTTCGTTCTTCCCTTTCCTCTTCCGAACCACTGTCTGCTCCTACCTGTCTTCCATCTCTCAACGTCATTCGTTGTGCCATTTTAATTGAGTTTTAAAATTTACAGATGTTTCCTAAATTTTTAATAAACCGCCCCACGTTTTGGGTGACAATTATTAATATATTCTGTTTTATATACTTACTTATATTTATTTTTATGAAGTTTGGATAATTATAATTTTATATGTTGAAATTTTGTTTTGATGTGGCTAGCTCAGTATTTATAATTTTATATGTTTTGAAATGTATTATTATTTTATTCGGGAGCATGAAACTCTGTCTGCTCTTTGAGTCCTGGCATTTAAAGATATTACCTTTATTTAAATAAAAAGAAACACTTTACTTTTTAAACACATTTAATTTTAAAATAAAAATTTTAATGCAATAATTATAAGTTGCGACGCCTATGGTTATCTCAAACGAAATTATCGATTTTTATATTCTCTCCTGTGCGCATGCTTAAAATCCAGTCATGCGGACTTAAAGCGTGAAATGAACATAGTTTTTACAACAATGCGAGATGAAGCATCTGTGATCATTAGATACACATAATATTGTTAAATAATAAATACTTGAATGGTTTAACACATAGAAGAATTTATGTGGAGAATATACATAGAAATATTACAAATATGCTGTGGAAGAAATAGAATTAGAAGATTTATATATACATAGAAATATTATAAGATTTATATACAGATGGACATATTACATGAATATAAATTTAAGCATCATTCTTATGATGATAAAATGGCGTAAGTACTTATTTTTTTATTTATTTGAATTAGGCCTTTTTGTTAATGTTGAAGATTTATTTTATAACTAACTAAATAAAATCCGTTTTCTTTCTATTTTAGATCGATCATTGCCGTGAATGTTTATCAAATTTACGAAATTAAGCACTTATTTAAGTTTTTTCTCTTATTATTGGCCAATAATATTTTAAATGAACACTGACCTGTTGCTCTGGCATTGTGATAATGCTTCTGAACCCAGGAATACTCCTCTGAAGTTCCAATACCAATTTTGGAGAAATTTGGCTGATTTTCGCAGTGATTATCTGTAAGTTCTATCAGAATTGTTCATAGTAGTAATTGATAAGTTTTGTCAAGTTAATTTTGGGAATTTCATGAATTTTCGGAAACACTGCAATACAAGCTCCACGTATATCGACGCCAGCTTCCAACCTACTAACGCTTCCTCTCGATTCTCAACTTTTTTCAATAAACAAGTATTTTGTGTTTTTAGGTCACTATTTCCAAAAGTTTTTTTCTTTACTTGTTGATTGAAAATTTAATCTGTCACTTTGTTTATAACCAATCAAATATTGTCCTATGCAATCGAATTATTAATTCAGTTTACTTAGTAGAAAAGTTCATACATATTCTATTTCACATTATTAATTCACTTGTAGAGAGTCTTTTGAGTTTTTGTCATACAAATGAATTAAAAATTGGTTATATACATAGATACATTTTAAATAGTTCTATATCTAATATTGTTATTAACAGTCTATTACTGTTACAATCATATTACTTAGAACATAAATCCTTTTATGTAATCTCTATCTAATCTTTGTATTAAATTATTTATACTATCTCCTTTAATAAATTATTATTTATTGATTCTATGTTCATTTTACTGACAATGTATCATTTTTCTTTATGTTATTAATAGTTTATCTATGAAAATCTATACTCCCTATTCTACTAAATATTTGTATTTATTTTATAATTTAACTACTTATATTTATAATTATCGTGACTTGACTATTCTAATAATTGTTTTATCTCAGATGAACAGCTGATTACATTATAGGAGATATTCATCGTCCTAGGCAACTTTATTTACTCCATTACATTTGTTAGGCAATTTCTAAATTTTGTACTATTATTGAGGTAATTTCTTTATTTATTAAATTGTTATAGACTAATTATTTAATATATGTTTACTTGATATGGTTTTAATTGAGAAAAGTGTTTCCTTTTTAATTGTCTTTTCTTAAATTATATTATTTTCATATGTTTTCATATTAGCAACATATTCCTATAGAACTAATTCTCTTAATATCTATGATATCTGGTTCAATATATATAAACTTGTAAATTTTATGGGGTACAGACAAAATGTATGGGTGGTTAAGAAGACTCAATTTTCAAAATACCAAGCTTTCGATCATTATAATCTTTTTCAAGGCTAAAATTACAAGTTTGTTAAACTTTTACACAAGGTTTACGATATAAATAAACAAAACTTACTAGTAGAGTGAGTAATTTCCTGAAGGGTTTCAAAATTGATAACATCATTTGAATTTCAGTTTTATATAATTACCAAATATTAATATCAATTGCTGCGAACGTGGTCTGTCGTAAGAAGGAATAAAAATTCAAAATAACTAATCAGTCATAGTTTTTTATATTATATTCAGGATTCTTTCTGTTTCGCTGAATTTATACAAAATAAGCAACTACCTCCAAATCATGTTATAATCAGCTTAGATGCTGTCTCACGCTTTAGTAATATTCCAATTTCATTGGTTAAGCAAAGTATTAAAAGGCACTGGCCAAATATAAGTAGATATTGTAAACTATCTTGTAACAATTTTATTGAATCCCTTGATCTTATTGAGGGTACCTTTTTACATATAACGACAAATTGTATGAACAAATTTTTGGTACACCAATGGAAAGCTCTGTCTCACCAATATATGCACAATATGTGATGGATGACTTGCTTGATAGTTGTATTCCAAAATTATCATTTGAAATCCCTTTTCTAAAAAAATATGTTGATGATCTAATTTGTGCAATTCCAAGTAATGATATAGGCACGTTTCTACAAGTTTTAATAGCCATGATACTAACATACAATTTACAATTGAAATAGAAACCAACAATAGTGTGCCTTTCTTAGACAGTTTATTGATAAGTAATCCAAAAAATATAGTTATATTGGATTGGTATAGAAAACCGATACTTGAATTACAACTCTTACCATTCCGAAAAAATAAAATAAATCTAGTTTTAGCCATGAAAAATAGAATAGCACGAATTTGTCATCCCACTCTTTTGAACAAAAATTAAAAAAAAATTCTTTTCGATATTTTATTAAAAGTTATCCTAGAACCCTATTGAAAAAATTGATTTTTAATACAACTATTGATACAAACCTCAACCATACACATATAAGCAACGAAAATGTACCCTTACATAATAATGGAACAATGAATACTAAATATGGGTCATTACCTTTTGTAAAAAACCTTTCAGACAAGATCAGTAGAATTTTTAAAAATGAAAGCATTAGAATTGCTAACAGGAATATTTTAAAGGTAGGACACATTTTTTCTAAAGTTAAACAGAAAGCTAAAAAGGAAATGAAAACCAACGTAATTTATAACATTCCCTGTATACATTGTAACTTAATTTATACTGGCCAGACCTCACGTACCTTAAAGCAACGTATAACCCAATATCAAATATGAAAGTGATTGCAGTCTAAACAAAAAAACTATTGCACGTGCAGAGCATGTTTTAGAGACTAAACATACAATGAATTATAAAGAAACTAAATTCTTGAATATAGAATCTAATAAAACTAAACGAGAATTTATCGACCTAGTAAACATAAAATTAAATCAACAATTCAATGAATAAGAGATCAGATAATAACAATGCTAGTGCAATATATACTCAACTTATTTACCTACAAAATAAACCAACAGCCTCTAGTAATAACACGGGTTCTCTACCTATAACATCAGATGATGAATATTAAATACAATGCATGATTTTATAATAACTAACATCTGTTTTAGAATCTCTTTTCTAATGTTCTGACTCATAGTCTCCCACATATCTTTCCAGATATTTAACAGTAACTAATAAATGCTAATAACTAAAGTTTTTATAACTCTTAAAATGTAACAACAAAAATTCGTGAAAGACTGATGTCACATAGTTAGTGTGGGACTATACATTGCGTTTTGACGGGATCGTTTTAGCAGGACCCGTTTGGCGGGATAGATAGAACGTATTGTTTTAAGTTAGATCGTCTATACATGTGCGGTACCGAAAGGCTGACAGGACTCAACCGCGTCTTGCTGCAGTTTAGCGGGAACCGCATAGCAACAAGAACACATTCTTTCAAACGGTAGCGTTTATACAGTGCGGTTGAACGGGATTAAATTTTCTAGTTAATTCTTAAATTTGGCTTTTTAATTTGACGTTTTATTACATTAATAGTCATGTTCGACACTGATAAGTTTATTCAGTATGTCCAAGAATACTCAGCAATATGGGAAAAGGGTTGCAAGGAGTATAGTGATCGAAATATAAAAGAAAAAAGCTGGTTCAATATTGGTGGTAATATGTTTGACGACTGGGAAGAAAAAACAGATCTGGAAAAGCAAGAAAAAGGTTAGTAAACTTATTTATTAACTCATTTTTTATATACAGGGTCTTCCAACTAAATTTGACTCCCTCCCTCCCTGTAACTAGAGAACCGAACATTTTTACAAAATTCGCTGAGACCCGTCGATTTTTGTTTTTAGGGGGAGCATTTTTGACTGTCAAGCCAACTTGATATGTTCATCCCCCTAACTCCCAGCCACCCTAACTTTAGAATTTCAAATGGAACTACCTTACTTCCAATACATCATTTGAAAGCCTTTTTCTTTGCGAATATTTTGGCGTTTCGTATTTGAAAATCGGTTAGGATTTGACACAGTTATTGAATAAAATGAAAAACTCTGTATTTTCAATATTAGTGGTATTTCTTGATTAAACATTCGTATATATCATCTATTGAATTTAAAACATGTGATGTTGCTGAAAAGGTACGGCTCCTGCGTCCATGAAGTAGTCGGCAAAATAATCTCTTACTTCACATCCTTGATCCCGTACACTTGGTCCACAATTATCTACTTCTGTGAAAGGATAAGTTTCCGATTCTTCATAATTAACACCATCTCTTTTGCGAACAAAATTATGCAGAATACAAGATGCTTTTATGATGTCGTCAATGAAATCTGGCTCTACAGGTATAGGAGTATGAAAAACTCTCCATTTATTGGCTAGAACTCCAAATGCGCATTCTACAGAACGTCTACATCTCGAGTGCCTATAATTATAAACTCTTCGACGAGGATTAAGCTGTCGGAAAGGAAATGGTCGCAAAAGATTCGTATGAACTTTAAATGCCTCATCGCCCACAAATACAAAAGGTTGAGGATTGGTGTTAGTGTTCGGTAAACACCTAGGTGCTGGCAAGTTTAACGTGTCAGAGTATAACTTTTTCCCTAATGGACTGTCTCTAAACACAATTGAATCTCCTTCCTTTCCATAAGCACCAACATCAATTGCTATGAAGCAAAGATTGGCATCAACAATTGCCAGTAACACAACTGAGAAATTTTTTTTATAATTGGAATACTTGGATCCAGATTTCTTTGGATTTGTACAACGAATATGTTTTCCATCTATGGCTCCCACACAATTTGGAAAATTGGTTTTTTTTGTAAAATGTCTCAGCGATTTCGAGCCATCTCTCCTTAGTAATATCAGGCATCTCGGTTTCTTGTAAGCAAGACCATATGGCTTGACAAGTTTCACGGACAATAACGCCAATTGTGCTTTTTGCTATATAAAATTCATATTGTAAGGCAGCAAAGTTGGTACCAGTAGCCAAAAACCTAAAAAATAAATAATTTACAGTGTTTAGATATTACTCTATGCAGGGTGTCTACTATAGAAACCGCCATACTTCAGGAGGTGATTATACAAGTAATTAAAAGAGAAATTATCAATTTTTCGAAAAAGTGTTATATTGCATTTTTTGTTCGAAATTACTTGTTTAATCACCCCCTGAAGTTAGGCGGTTTTTATAATAGACACCGTGTATAAGAGATTGTTTTTAATGTTTGTTTACAGTGAAAGAAATGAAAAATAAGTGGCGACACATTCGAGACAGTTCCGCGAAATTTGTGAACCAGGGAGCTTCTGGAGATCCTGCTCCCAGTAAGAAGAAAAAATATGTTTATGCCGATGCTCTGTCCTTCTTACAGCAAAGCATTGAAAAGAGAAGGTATGTGCATTTATATGTCAATAAGGACTTTGATAATGTAAATTGTAATTTTTATAGAACTTCTGGAAATATTGTGCACGAGGAAGATAATGATGAGACAGAAGAAATGGAAGAAGCAGCTACAAATTCTATTTCAAACGAAATAGGCAGTGCTGCTTCAAACAACGAAATAAGCAGTACTCCATCAACATCCATAAAAAAGAACATAAATCTAAAAAAATCAAACAGAGCGCGTAAGTCGGCAGACTGCACGTCTTTCCAGACACAATTGCTGCAAAAATTGGATGCCTCCCAAAACGCCGAAGAAGACTCTGACAGAGCATTTTTGCTGTCTCTTCTCCCCAATTTGAGAAGGGCTCAATGAGGAAGAAAAACTGGATTTTCGTTTGCATACCCTCCAATTCTTCAGGAACCTACGAGACAAAAATAGGCAGCAACCAATGCAGCAGCTTCCCACTCCTTTCCCATTATTTAATTATTCACAACCCTATCAATATTTTCAAAGTTCTTATCCTAACACAAGCCATCAACCACCACAGAACTCCTTACGTCCTACACATAACTCCTTACATTCTGCACATTCACGGTGCCCCACTGGTCAAACAACACCCCTGTTATCTCCAACCCCTTCTTCGTCGCAACTGTCACCTCATTCTAATGAGTCGTCCGTACACTCTCAACTTTCCGAATACCTTAACCTCGATATATAAAATTTTATAATGTTAATATTAAAACTAAAAATAAAAAAATCTCTTCCAACTAACCTGGGTGTTATTGTCAATCTTTCCTCTGCACATATTGGGTTCCTCCAATGAGTTACTTGTTTTGTGATATAAGGACGTAATGCATTTAACAATTCATCAAACGAGTTAATTGACATTCGGTAATATCCAAAAAACTTAACTTCATACTTTCGTATGTCGTTATAAAATATTGAAAATCTTTCACTTGTTTCTCTATTAGCATGAAAGGGATGAACGCTATATCTTCTTTCGATCGGTTTTCTAAGTAGGCCAGTAGCTTCAAGGGCACAAACAATTTTAATATTCGATAACATTATTTTTATCGAACCACCTACTTTACCGAAAGCTACAAAGAAATGACTCAGTCGTACGGTTTTTAGCGGGATAAACGATGGATGTATGTCCCGATGAAATTAATCCGGCTGAACGGGTCCCGTTTAGCCGCTCCCGTTAAAAACGCAATGTATAGTCCCACACTAACTTGTCATGGCACAAGGTTTTTTGGTAATTTTCAATTTGAAATAAAATTAAAGAAATTTCAAATTATAAAATCAAAGTTTACGCTACATCTATATGTTAGTGTTAATTAGGGTATTCAACCTTTAATCTTTAACCTTAATATTGACAGTTGTCGTCACTAATATACAAATAATAAAATGAAATTTCACGCTAGATCAAACAGTTAGTGTAAGTTAGGGTATTTAACCTTTAACCTTAACGTTGTCAGTTGTCACTGTTATTTAAAAATAAAAAAAGTCAAAAAACTATGACTGATTAATAATTTTGAATTTTTATTCCTTCCTACGACAGACCACATTCTCAGCATTTGATATTAATATTTGATAATTATATAAAACTGAAATCCAAATAATGTTATCAATTTTGAAATCCTTCAGGAAATTACTCACTTTACTAGTAAGTTTTATTTATTTATATCGTAAACATTGTGTGAAAGTTTGACAAAGTTGTAATTTTATCCTTTAAGAAGATAAAAATAAATTATCGAAAGCTTGGTATTGTGAAAATAGAGTCTTCTTAGCCACCCATACATTTTGGCTGTACCCCATAAAATTTTCAAGTTGGTTTTTCAACTAGTCAGCCGTGACTACCCTTTTACTTTATTATATATATATATATATATATATATATATATATATATATATATATATATATATATATATATATATACAAATTATTTGTTTTTCTTTAACCTTATATAATTTTATTTCCATTTTCCTTGGGCATCAGGTTATAAACGTAAATTCTGTATCAATTTATGTTTTTATTGACGTTTCGCTCTCTAATTCGGAGCATTTTCAAAAATTTAATACATTGATGTTTAACAATAAATTGAAAACGATTGAAATATTAAAATGGAATGTACACACACAGACGACGAAAACTGGTAACTAATAAAATAATTTCCAAAACAGTAAAATCGAAAGTACTTGCCTTAGAAACAACTCTTTACAATATACAAAGGACATTCAATAAGTTGATGTTATTATTATAATAAATTATAATATGTTTGGCTTAGATTTTTGATGTCTTGTTTATCGTTTACTGCATTGTTCTCTTTTTTTATATGTATCATTCCTTTTATTGTTAGTTTTTTGTAATTCAAATCTTGGTTTATTATTTTAGTATTATTAAAGTTAAATTTATGTTTTTTCATTTATATCATGTTTATGAAGCGCTGTGGAGGCGTTTTTTGTATATTTATGGCCATTAAGTCTATTTTCAAGATGTTGGGTTGTCATACCTATATATTTTTTGGGACAGTGTAAACATGGTATAGAATATATGACGTTAGATTTTTTTGAAGCATTTATTTGACTTTTTAATTTGACTTTGCAAGGGCATAATTGCAAAAACAATCCATCATGTCATTTTACGAAAATATTCAGCAACAATATGACAGAACAGTTGTAGCAACAATGAAAACGATAGCGAGATCATATCAGAACCTCGCTAGCCAACGAAATCGGAGGATATTCCTATTGCGATGCAAGGACAACATCCAACCGAAGTTTTTAAATTTTAACGTGTCTCACATAAATGTAACAGGTACGTGCCTCAGAAAAAAATTCAACAATATTATAAATAACACTAAATTAAAAATTATAAATTTAAGTATTTCTGATACAATACAAAACATAAAACTATTGAATTCGTTAATTACAAATGAAATTAATAAAATAACTAATATTATTCCTGAGAATATTCTTGAATAATTTTTAAAATTGGAGAAAGATAAATATGAAAAACAGTTCAATAGAATTAAAGAAAAAAATAAAAACAAACTTAATAAATTAATTGCACAAACCACATGCAAAGATTTTGAAATTAACACAACAAAATGGATTGAAAATCTATAAAATACAGATATACCTGCCGATATAGCAGATGTGTTGACGTTGGGTGAAAATTTTGCGATTCCATACAATACCGAAAATGAGCTACCCTGCACAGAGTATATTGCATGCATTGAAACCGCGATTGCAAATCAACCTGAACACACACAAAATATTATTAGAGCCGAAGCTGTTAATGCTATCACTAACCACAAAACTAAACTTCGTCATTACAGAGGTAAACCAACAATAAAATACAGAAAGATATACAAAAAAAAATTAAAAAAACCAAACATTTCATTAAAAATCACCCTCAGATCACGGTACTACAACCTGATAAAAGTAATAAAACTGTCATAATGAACACTACAGATTATGACACAAAAATAAATGAAATATTAAATAAAACAAATGTATATGAAAAAATAAAATCTGATCAAACAAAGTCCTTTCAAGAAAAAAATAATAAATTTGTTAAAAAACTTTTAGATAATCAATCAATGAGTGCAACGGAAGCTAAACAATTTCAAACATATGCCATACCACCAAGAATTTACGGTTTACCTAAATTACATAAACCTGACATACCGTTACGGCCAATAGTTTCTTATGTGCAATCCCCCTCTTACAAACTGTCTAAATATTTATCAAACTGTCTCTCACAAATAATCAACAAGATTCATTTACACTTAAACATTTTTTAGACACTGTTGAAATACCAAACAATTATAACATTATTTTTCTAGACGTAGTCTCAATGTATACCAACATTCCTAACGAACCAATAACGCATATATTAAAACATAAATAGAGATTATTAAAAGAACACACAACTCTCACGTATGAAGAACTAATAGAAGGGATAATGCTAATCTAAAACAATAAATTTTTTCAATATAAAAAAGATTTTTTTGAACAACTCAACGGGTGCACTATGGATTCACCAATTTCATCAACCCTCGCATAAATTGTAATGGAATGCCTTGAAGAAAATGTGCTGCACTATGGATTCACCAATTTCATCAACCCTCGCATAAATTGTAATGGAATGCCTTGAAGAAAATGTGCTTAACCAAATAAATTGCAATATATTATTTTTTAAAAGATACGTTGATGATTGCTTAGCTGCCTCCCATCCAATGAAATAAATCATATATTGACTGCTTTCAAATAATTTTCATCCAAAGCTTCAATTCACAATAGAAACAGAACAAAACAATACCATAAATTTTCTGGACATTTACAACAAAACATTTTATTAAAGAAACATCATCCGGTCGTTACTTGAATTACCACTCCCACCATCCTAATTCCCAAAAAACAGCGTAATCATAGGATTAGTAGATAGAGCCATCACACTTCCATCACCTGAATATCGTCCAGAAATTTTATATCAAACAAAAACAATATTACAAAAGAACGCACACATAAATATTACAATAGTCAAATCCAATCAACACAAACCAATACACTATCCCCTCTTACATACATCGCTATGCCATACACGAGTCAACTATCAGAAAAACTAAATTATATATTATCTAAACATAACATAAAAGTTTGTCATAGGTCACAAAATACTCTATCACCATTGTTCTCCAAATTAAAAAGTCAAATAAATGCTTCAAAAAAATCTAACGTCATATATTCTATACCATGTTTAGACTGTCCCAAAAAATATATAGGTATGACAACCCAACATCTTGAAAATAGACTTAATGACCATAAATATACAAGAAACGCCTCCACTGCGCTTCATAAACATGAGAAAAATGAAAAACATAAATTTAACTTTAATAATACTTAAATGATAAACCAAGATACTAATTACAAAAAACTAACAATAAAAGAAATGATATATATCAAAAAAAGAGAACAATGCAGTAAACGATAAACAAGACATCAAAAATCCAAGCCAGATATATTATAATTTATTATAATAATAACATCAACTTATTGAATGTCCCTTGTATTTTGTAAAGAGTTGTTTCTAAGGCAGGTACTTTCGATTTTATTGTTTTTGAAATTATTTTATTAGTTACCAGTTTTTGTCGTCTGTGTGTGTACATTCCATTTTAATCTTTCAATCGTTTTCAGTTTATTGCTAAACATCAATGTATTAAATTTTTGAAAATACTCCGAATTAGAGAGCGAAACGTCAATAAAAACATAAATTGATACAGAATTTACGTTTATAACCTGATGCCCAAGAAAAATGGAAATAAAATTATATATACATATCCTCTATCTAAATTCTATAGAAAACATTGAAATAAAGAAAATATGCATATTTAGATGTAATACTAGTTATCAATAATTTGAAAGGTTCAATATACCAATAAAATTTGACATTTCAATTTCATATGACATTACTGCAGAATAGACTCAATGACAGATAGATTTTAAACCGATTTGAAAAAACCAGAATACAGATGTCTCTATTAGCAAATGGCGCTTATAAATAAAATAATGAAAATCTCTCTTGGTATATAAAAACGTAAATTTAAAAAAAAAGAATTCTAGGTAACCAAAGGAGAAGAGAATTATTTATTGAAACATTTTCGTTAGTTGAATTTGAAATCCCCATGAGACAACATCATAATAGGAGTTGTCTCAAATTTAATGTTGAATATTAGGGAATTTATATAATCGTTATCAGTTCAACATATCTTGCCTTTTGTAAAGCCAGTGCGTGTACTAATCAGAAAGAATTACCGCTAAAGTGCAAGTGGTTTTCGCGTTTTCTAAATTATTGATTTGGAAACGTTTGTTCCGGAAATTCTAAAAATACGTTTTAGAATACGTACGAGATCTTCTAGTATCCAGTTTGGTAAGTCCAGTCCATATTATATATTATTCTCGAGAATTAATAGGCCTTTGATCAAAATTATTTCGAAAATAGATGCGTCTTATGATTAAATTATAGTAACGTTACTTATATAAAATTCTACGTCAAGTGCAGACAATTTTGGGAACAGACAATTTACAAGAAAATTTACGTATTTTACATTGACAGATATCAAGTATAAATTTAGACATTTTGAACTTTCGGTTAAATTATTTAGATCGGAAATTTCTAATATAGATTGTTTTTAATATTAAGGTTTGATAGAAAATTCTATCTTTGTTTATGCGTTTATGATTTTTTTTGAAGAGTTTTAATTTTTGTAAGTGTTATTTTGATAATATATTATATAAATTTGAATTCCAAATCTCTTTGGCTCTCTTTTCATATTCATTTTCATTGTATTTGATAATTTTTATACTATAGAAAATTTAGTATAATAAGTGACATTTAGTTAATCTCCTGACAGTAAATTCATATATGTCATAAGATAATTTAAATTGTCTTATAGTGTATTGGACAAACAGTTACTGTAGATTTGAATAGTGTGATACGTAATTTAAAAAATTATTTGGAAATTTACAAATTTGAATTATTAGTTGGAATCTCTGATCCCTCCCTGAGAAAAGAGTGAGTTGATTGGTGTTGTATTGATTTATCTTTCATAATATAAAATTTAATATTTATTCAGCCGGGCATATTAATTTGACAACTGCTGTCATTAAAAATTTTAAAGGTTATATTTAGAGGTAAAGGTGTTTTCACAATAGTGTAGTTATTATCACAAATTGTGATGACAGCTACAAATTAAATTCAGCATCATATAAATTCATATTCATATATAAAATATAATAAAATTAGTAAAACCCATTAGATATACTATAATATATATATATATATATATATATATATATATATATATATATATATATATACACATATATCTGAAGTTTTTCTTGCTTTTAGGTAATTTTTTAAAAATATAAATACAAAAAGACGGTTTAAGTTGTTGAGATTACCATCATTTATTAACGTTTCGTTTGGGCTTATTCAGCCTTTTTCCAAATAAATCTACACATTTAAAATAAATATGATTTTCTCACTAAGAGATACAATACAACAAAAAATTCTTTTTAATTACCCCAAACGTAGGATAATAGTTGATAATATACATTAAAATGTCCAGTCAAGAACTTCGCCAAAACATAAATTATTCTTATCACTCTTACTAAAAACAATATTCACAACAAAGAATCCACAACGTTCATACACATTAAAATTATTTACAGTACTGCTAGATTTATTTTACTGAGGTTGTTTGAATCTTTTTTATTGTTAATGGCATGCTAGTTTTTTTGGATAGCTATTGACTCCAAAATTTCCCTCTTTTTTGTATTTTGTTCCGACCTTATAATTTTTGGGTTTTCAAAATTGAATGTACGTTTTTTTGAGTTTTCGTGGAAAGTTAGAGCTGTTGTATTTTTTTTATCGTATTTATGATGTTTTATTCGATTTTCCAAATACTGGCTTCTTTGTCCAATGTAAACACCACTGCAGTCGATTATACCTTCAATGTTTATTTTCCCTAGGAAGAGGATGTCATCTCTACTATCCAGGAATGGGCCCCCATGTGCTGAATATAGGTGTTCGCCTAATGGCTGGTCAAACAAAGACTTATTTTTTGAGTGGGTTAAACACATTATAACATATTCCAAATGTAGTAAAGAGAATCCAGCTTTAATTATCTTACATAATCATACCCGTCACATAACATTAAAAACGTACAACTTGAGTGAAGAAAATGGAATTTGCATGTTATCAATTCCACCGCATGATTCACACAGAATGCAGCCCTTAGATGTAACACTCTATTCATCACTAAAACCTGCATTTCGAAGGGAATGTGATTTATACATAAAGTCAAAGGCGCTATTAAAAATAGCCCCTTGCGATCTGGCAGAACATTTTTACAAAGCTTATTCTAGAATCGCTACAATGGCTGTTGGAATTTCTGGATTTGAAACAACTGGAATATATCCGATAAATCCGAATAGATTTACCTACGAGGATTTTCTGGCATCGGATACTTTTAAGATGACTGATGATATGGAACCTATGGTAGTTATGAAAAATGTTGATACTTCGATTTATGATGTTACGAATAAATGCTCATCTTTTTCCAGGGAACAATCTCCACCAATGACTGTTGCAGCTCCACTGTACTCAGTCAAAAAACCACATAGTTCCATCATCAATCCTTCAATTAGCTGCAGTGAGGTAGGACCTTGTACATCCAAAGAGGAGCAGAAATCACTATCTGAAATATCTACAGTAACTTTTTAGAATCTTTTACCAGTCCCTGCTACCAGCAACAACAAAAAGTTAGGCAGTCGAGCTAAAAAACATTCCCAAATATTAACTGACTCGCCTCTTAAGCAACAATTAGAAGAACATGTGAAAAAAAGCAACATATGTTAAGAAACCAACGTTGATGAAAAAAAAAAAGAAAAAGGGTTTTAAGAAAAATTTGAAAAAATTGTTACAGATTGACTCTGAAGAAAATGATATTCTAATAACTTCTGGGGCACCTAAGGGCTATTCTAATAAATCCTCGTTACCCTTCTTATTTTTGTCACTGAGTAATACCTCCTCTCCAATGAAATTCTGTGCAATCCGAGCGGGTAAGGCCCATCCAGTCCGACTTCTGAGCTAGGTACGCCTGGGCTTAAAGCGGAATAATCTCCTTGCCAGGATAGGGTTTGTTCTCGGCAATCGGCCCCCTTTTTCCAACGTATGTACACCTTCCCGGGGAAGTACGGGTTGAGGGATAGGGTGATAAATAAAACTTATGGTAAACACCACACAGCGTATGTAATTAAACGTATATAATAGCTATATGAAAAAAAAATCAGACCAATCATATATACATTTGTCAAAATACTATACTTATAATAATGCGTGCGTCAAAATTAAATTTACAACTTAACGAAATCTGTCTACGCACTGAAGTAGCAACTATAATATATATAAAATAAACATTAGACGTACCCTGATATAAATCTCTCAACTAGTAATTATAGATATTTATCCGGTTCTCCGGTATACGCCGGAATTACTCACAAAATAATAAATTTCGGATTCCGCGTATAATATTAGTAGGATGGTAAATGAGAAAAGAGAGAGAAAGGAAAAATAGAAAGAAGCCCGAGGGGCCAAGTGCTTTCCTTTTTATATTTTTCTGTCTAGAATTTCCAGTTAGCTGGGTCGCATTCGATTCAGTAAACAAATAAACATAGGCCAATTACCTTGTGACCCCCAAGCGAATTTTTAGTTTACGTGTGCTTTATCACCAACGGCCTTGGAGTATGACGGCATTTAAAGTGGATATTTCCGTAGTGAAACAAGATTCTTATGTTATAACATTACAAAATAGTACAAATTTTTCGGTGTCAGCTTTTATAAGCCCCAAGGTTGTCTATCACCTTGAAATAAATGTGAAATGGAATTTAACCAAAATATGGTTTTCTTTTGTTATATATCAAATGGTCCCTGATTAAAACGGAAAAACCAATTCGCTCTTCTTAAAACTAAATTCAACTCTGTTATTTCTCGATTGCTCTCGCTCTCCTCTTATCTACCACACGAACCAAAAGATACTCTGTGTAAAAAAAAATGAGACAATAATAACGTAAGAAAACTTCTACGATCCTCAAATCAAGCTTTAACATGCCCGTTTAAATTCTTAAATTCTCTAAACCCTCGAGACACGCGGTAAATCTGGTCTTATTCACAAAAATATACGTTATTAAATAAAATAATACTTTTGTTCAAAAACTTACGGTAGAATAACTTCCCTTTTTATATTCTGCAGGAACTGCGTCTGTATCTCTAACTGGGTCGCTGCCCCGAAAATGCGAAATTTGCCGAGACGTGTTAGGATGATTTAGTGATAGCGTCGAGGGAAATTCCACCGGTTTGTGCTCTGATACTGGGGGACAGAATTCACTGTCAAGGAATCACCAAGTATTCCTATTACGCCCTGACACAACGGAGAAATTTTTACCTCGGGTATCACCAACACTAAAACACTATACTCTCGTACTCGGGGAAAGCCTTTCCCTTCGCGTGTACGACCCGTACTCTCTCGAGTCCTGAGCCGTTCTTCCTTTTTGTTTTTTTCCATTACCCGACTTTGGGTGTGAGATGTTTTTGTTTTTCGAGTTGCAGTTTTTCTTTGTTTTTGAAGCGTGCAGACTTTTTGTTATCGAAATAATGATATTTTTTTAAACAACTTTGTTTTGGTTTGACCCAGTAAATGTTTTATTTTTTTATTCTGTTTTGACTTTGTAAAGATTTTGTTAAACAATATGTGGGTCGTATTCTAGTTTCATATTAATTAAATTAAATTTTGTATTTACCGAGTGTTCCGAATTTTTGTACAATAATGTATTCATGTGTTTTTCGCATTTATTACAATATGGACGTAGAAATCATTTGCCAAGATGTTTAGTTGGACGATATTGAAAACGATAACCAAGGCGAACACATCAATTGTTTGATTTGTGAAGATTTTGGAACAGATGGTGAAATGTGGTACTGTTATGTAATATGCGATGGTTGGGTTCACGAGTTGTGTAGTGAGTGGGATACGCCCGAGAACTACAATTGTGACATTTGTATGAAAAAATAACATTTTCTGTTTTTTACCTTCATTATAAGTGTGTAGAAATTTTGTTTTTATTTTATATTGGCAGTAAATTGAGTAATATATTAATTCTGTCGTGTAGGTTGAGTCTATCTTATTATTTTTTCAAAAATAAAATATATATGAAATACACCCATTTAAAAACCACTAAAAATGCATTGACTGGAATTATCCGCCGAGTGGGAGAATATCGGTTAACGCCTACTTGATAGTAATTGCGTTATATATTTTCCGCAGTTTATACTTTCTGTTTAAATTTTATTCCACAGATTAGTCATTAGTTGAGAGTATTGAGTGTGATAGTTTAAATTAACAGTCATAATATTCTTTGTCGTTTATACACGATTTCGCTTAGGTGACCGCTATTCCCTTAGAGCAGCGGTTCCCAAACTTTTTTGATGGCGTACCACCTAATATGAAGTCTTCCTTTCATGTACCACCAGTATAAAAATGATTAATCATCATTCCATTGCCAACATAGTAAAGTTTGTAAATAACAATTAAAAAATAACATTTAGCCTTTTAAGTACTTTACTTTAAAACAATGTTTATTTAGTTCTTTGCAGTTAGTTGTAAATAAATTAGTTAAAATTAAACTTTTCATAGTTATAACCAATGCTTATTTTGAAATAAAAATTAGGATGAAAGAATATAAATAAACTTTAAGGTGTAGAACAAAACTGTATTTGGAAAACAATACAACAAATTCAAACATAAGTACACACAAGTTAATGAGAAGGATGAGCTTGTAGCGATTTGCTTAAAGTTGCAATGTCTGGTTTTATTGGGCTTAGCTTCAAACGCAAGTCATTTTCAACACAAGCCAGCCTATTTCTGTATTTGTTTTTAAGGTAACAAAGAGAAGAAAACGCAGCTTCACATAAGTAGGATGTTGAAAATGGGAGTAAAAACTTGACTGCTCGGTTGGCGATTTCACCGTAGTCTTGGCGTCGTTGAATCCAAAAGTCAATCAGGGTAGCTTTATCAAAAACTTCCTTCAAATCTGAGTCACAATTTAAGTCGAACAGTTGATCTTTTTCGGCTAATGAGAGATTGTCATTTTCTTAATGTCACTAAACGGGGTTTTCATCCACAAATGTTCTTTATAGTTTTCTGGGAAGTAAATGCTCAAGTTTTCCTTCAAAATGTTACAATGGTCACTGATATCACTAAGAACTGTCTTACTAAGTGAAAGCTCATTTTCTTCAACAAAAGTGCTGAGAGAAGGAAAAAACGAAACCTTGCTTTTCTTGGCTTCATCATCTGCAAAGGTGATTTTTTGTTTCAAGGCATTAATTTTGTCACACACTCGAAACGGGGTATTAGAAGTACCTTGAAAACTCATGTTCACATCATTGAGTTTTGAAAAAATGTCAGCTAAGTAAGCCAGTCGACACAGCCATAGTTCATCAGTAAAACGACTTCGTAGCTCAAAATCAGAATCTGTTAAAAAAATCAATATCTCGTGACGTAACTCAAAAACGCGAGTCAGCATCTTTCCTCTTGAAAGCCACCTAACTTCTGTGTGGAGCAGTAGTTGTTTATGAATACTGTCCATTTCTTGACATAAGTTGTGAAAAAGGCGTGAATTCAAGGCTCTGCTCTTAATAAAATTCACTGTCTTTACAGCCTCGTTCAAAACAGTTTTTAGTTGTGCTGGACAGCGTTTTGTTACAAGCGCTTCTCTGTGAAGGCTGCAGTGAATATGTTGTGCCTCCGGAGCTTCTTTTTTTATTTTAGTTACCAATCCACTATGAGCTCCTGTCATGGCTCTCGCACCATCCGTGCATATACCAACACATTTCTTCCAATCCATTCCATTCCTGAGCACAAATTCATTTACTTTATAAAATATGTCTTCTCCAGTAGTATGAGCTGAAAGAGTTTCACAAAATAACATATCTTCACCAACTGAGTATTTTTCTTCATAGCGAACATAACATAACAGTTGAGCCAAATTTGCGACATCTGTTGTTTCGTCCACTTGTATCGCAAAGTATTTACTACTGTTCACTTTCTTGAGTAAAATGTCTTTTACATTTAAAGCCATATTAGATATTCTTCTTGAAACAGTATTATCAGACAAGGAAACCACATCGAGCTGTTTTCCCTCTTTATCACCTATAATTGTGGAAACAAGGTCTTTAGCTGCTGGCAAAATTAGAGTCTCTCCAATAGTATGAGGTTTTAGTTCTTGTGCTATTCTCAGACTAACCTTGTATGAAGCTTCAACAGCCCTAGTGTTTAACCCCGTAAATGAAGTGATTGCTCCTTTATTCACTTTTAACTCAGACTCCTTCCGTTTAAAAAACTCTAATGGCTTGTTTATGAGATTGATATGCTTTGTATTAAAATGACGCAATAAAAGTGATGGTTTCATCGAATGATTTGACAAAGTTTCTAAACAAATGACACATTGTGGAACAGGTTCACTGAAATTTCCAGTATAAGTAAAACCAAACGATAAATACTTCTCATCATATTTACGTTTACCTGATTTCTTTTTGTTTTCACAAGTTCGTAACAAAGGCGTAGAAGTAGAGGAACAGCTTGGTTGCTCAGCATCTGTTCCTGCTGCAATAGGCTTTTCTTGTTCCGGTGACAAAGTTCTTTGCTTTTTAGAACTACTACACGTAGATCTTACCAAAAACTTATCCATTTCAATTCGACAGCTAACACTTACCAACAATGTTATTCTCACTGACTGATAGACACAAACTCTATATAAACAACAACACGTCAAACTGCAGGTTAGGTTTTCTACGGAGCTACGTAGTAGATAGTGCTCGCTGAGATGACAGACAGGCGACTGGGACTGGCTGACTGGCATCTGGCACAACACAATAACAAAGCGCGCGGCCTTGAACGGCGCTACTCCCCTCCACGCCCTCACAATCTTTCCCACTCCGACTGTCACCCCTCCATCCGCTGCTCGCTCACCCTCACGCTACTAGTAGAGTATACCAATTTTCGAACTTCACTCGCGTACCACCAGCAATGTTCCCGCGTACCACCAGTGGTACGCGTACCACAGTTTGGGAACCGTTGCCTTAGAGTAATAATAAACATAGAGAGGGCTATTCATTCATAAACACGTTTATTTTTGCGGCCAACAATTCTAAACGCCAGTAGTGAAATAATGAATGAATTACAAAAAGTGGGGATGGTATTGTAGATACATGGCATTGATAATTTCGGTTTTTCTGACAAACTTGACACCGACGAACCATGATAATTCAAAAACATCAAATTAATTAAATTAAAAGTTTATTTATACACTAAAAAGTCTTGAAAAACACATCAAAACGAAAGTAGTAAATGTTTACTCTCTAGTCGTAATGGCGCTCGTATAAACAAACCACGTTTGACATTATTTACTACAATACTACGGCGTATTTGAAATGATCGTCGATCACACTCTGACGATATTTGTATCTCTCTTTACATGGTAATTAAACAAGGACAAAACTACTAAATAGATTACTAATGACACATTGACAGGTACTGAAATTTTGAGCAAGGTCACCACTGTTAGTTATAACCATAAAGGTATCTAAGGATACAACGAATTCTTGTTTAAAATCTATATAAGAATATGCCTTTATTAAATAGAATTCAAGTATTATTAATTAATTTTAAAAGCAGCGACTCATATGCCTTCTTTTATTTGAATAACTTTTTAACAAATTTTCAATTAAAAATCTAATTTCTTTTTTCCCGCAACTAAAGAGGATTTGTAAATATGGCAAAGCAGTGGAAGTGTCCCGCAAGTGAGCTTAGAATGTGACTCAATGTTTGGGGCAGGAAAAAGTCAAAACAAACATATCTATTTTATTTGTTAATCTGAGGCTATTCCCCACACGCCCCTACTCGAGATATAACTTCTAGCAAAGCTTGATTTCAATCATTTTAGACGTAAGTTTCTCGGTGGTTTACCCAAATTAATTCGCAAAAAATTCACTGCGCCAATCTTTGGCTGGTAAGGAGACTAACTCTGCTACTACACAGTCAACATATCACTCCCTTTATGAATCACGTCTTCGTTATGACCTACCGTATTGTTGCATGTAAACAACTTTTTGACTTAACCTACACACTGCAAACAAACACATTAGGCAGGACCTTGTTTAAAATAGGGTAACGTGTTATAATCCCTATTCAAGAGAAGTTCAAAGTAATTTGTAGGTTACTAGCTACTTAGTAAATATATAATTTTTCTTGTTTTGGTTTGATTTATAAAAACATTTGTTTTCAACAGAACTATAATTGTGAAGTTTCGGTACTATTTTGTCAGAAATTATACTGCATTTAAGAGGGCCTGGGTACCCTCTGCATTTTCCAAAAATACTCTGAATATTAACCAAGCTATTGAAAAATAGTTACTGTTGCGTTCCTTTGGCGTCAGTTCCTTATATGGTTCTGAACGAACGAGAACTTCGTGATAAATTATATAATTTTTTATGAAAAAACACTGCTCTTATTTTTGATTAATATTTTATTACTCTTGACAAGGCTGTCACACTATTTCAATATATTATTGCTTCCATAGTAACAAAATAAATGCCACACAGTTGGCTGGACTTTATTAAGGCACACAGACCGCCCTATTGACTTCGTTTTTTTTAACAATTAAAAAATGATAATGCGAAACTGAACAGTTACTTCTACAAATTATCAGTCTAATGATCACTACTGCATAATCCATTATAAGAATGTATAATAAGTATCACACACTTTTTCCATGATTAAAAAAGTCTAACAGCGCTTATCTGGCCTATAAACAATTTTCAGATTAGGTATAAGCATTCGAATGGGAAAAAGTCATGCAAAAACAAAAACCACGCGCAAGACAAAGATCAGAAGAGAACGAAAAAGAGCACAGCGACGGGTAAACATTTTATGTTTGAAGAGAAGTAAAAGGCGTAATTTCGAAAGTTTCAATAATTTCATTTGGGAGTAGAAAAATATTTAGGGGAGGGTGACTTACAGTGGCCAGGTAAGGTACAGTGGCCACATAACGTTTATAATATATACAGGACTTGATCAGAAATGCAAAAATTAACGAAATGCATCGCCAAACCTTGAGAATCGTGTTTACGAAATCCTTAGTTTAGGTTAGTCACGGTAGACGAAAACAATTGGAAGCGTCTTTGTTCATCAGCTTTTGAAGTATTTCGGCAAGCAATTAAAGTGACCTTCAAATTTGTGATCCTTACATCAGAGTCGGCCTTAATAAATTTAATGGTTGTAAAATCATCAGGTATAGCGACGGATATAATTATTTTGTAGATACTTGGGCGATTTTACTAACGTAATTTTTATCTCTGAATTTACATAGATTTTAATTGCTCAACACTTTACTGTAATTATGATTGATTTGTGGATATTTTCAATGTTTCACATATTCATTAGCTGGAAATCAAAATTAGTTTTAATTCAATTATTTGGAGATTTCAAATGTTCTCATATTTATTGTTTAAATCCCATCACTTACCCAGAACTTTCAATCACATTAACTTTATTGTTGTCTGTGAATAACGATGTCACAAGAAATGAAACACAAAAATTTTTTATTTCTTTATTTATTTAGACATTACATAGAATAGAAACGGGGTAGATACAACAAAATGCCTTCAATATAAATACATCGTTTTGTCTGTGTACATTCAAAGTGAGTCGTTAGGTTAGGTTTATAATGAGTGGGTCAATGAGGCCCTCCACTGCGACTCGTGAGAGTCACCAAATTTCACCAAACAAATTCAGCTTCTTAACGTAGCCGATGAGTTTGTTCAGTGAATGATATTTCAGGTCCGAGGGCAAGAGAGGTGCCCTGCCAAACATCAGATACCTGACTCGAGCCGCGGCGGGGCAGGCACAAATTATATGCTTTGCTGTTTCATCATCTTCCAAACAAAGACGGCAAATCGGCAAGTTTCAGCATATGATGATTCAAACGACAGTGGTCTGTTAGAAGGCCTGTTAGGCACCGTAGATCGTGTCTATTATAGCCTAACATTTGTTTGGATACATTATTCGAAGGATGTATGAAGGCCTTTGAATGAACCAATCCTGGTATATTATGCCAGAAGTCTAAAACTCTTCTTGCAGTCCAGGTACTTAGTGTTTGTTTGGCAACACTTGTTGCGATGCCAATTGTAGGTTCTGGTTCGATAAAGTCATGAGCGGCACCCTCTCTTGAAAGAGAGTCAGCCTTCTCATTACCAACTATACCAGACTGACCAGGTATCCAAACCAGCGATACCCTGTTGCGTTCTACTATCGACGCGAGTCTTTTTTGGCAGTCTAGAACCAATTTAGACGTTACACGGTACGAGCTAAGTGCTTTCAAGGCCGCTTGGCTGTCCGTGAAATTTTTTATTGATCTATGTGTGTGGTTGGATTGTCACAAACTTTCGACACATGAAGCAATGGCATAAATTTCCGCCTGAAATACGGTTGCATAGGATCCCAGAGAGGTTGAGATTTCTGTCCTAGGTCTTCGCCCGTATAAACCCGCACCAGAGCCTGAGGGTGTCTTTGATCCATCACTGTACCAACAGATGTCTGCTCTTGAGAGTTCATCCTTGCGGAGGACCCATTCATCTCTATTTGGAAATAGGATGGTATAAGGCAGCTTATAGTTTACTGTTGGGGGCATTATATCAGAGGTCATTTCCAGAACACTATGACTTTCGGTGTATTCTACTTTGCTCTGTATAAGCCTGTCTTGTGCATTTAGAAATATGCACAATTCTATATGCTGTCCATCTGGCCTCCTTTTCCAGAAGTAGGTGGAGAGGAGGAAGGTCCAGGAGGATTTCCATGGCTGCTGACGGCGTGGGGCTGACAGCCCCAGTTATAGCCAAACTAGCCTGTCTCTGTGTGCCGTTTTCTGTAAAGCTTTTGACCACCAATCAATGGCTCTATATGTGATCATTGGTCTAACAATCATCACATATATTCAATGGATATATGTATAACCCTAGACAGTAAGCTTCTGTGGAATAAGCATGTTAAAATAACTGCTTATAAAGCAATAAGAGCTTTGATGGCTTGCAAAAATCTAGATGGTAAGAGGTGGGGCTGTAACCCAAAAATACTGCGATGGATGTACGCCATGATTGTGAGACCAGCAATTACGTATGGGGCAATAGTTGGGCGCACAAAAGCAAGTCAGTACAGCTCGAGGGAGACCCTCGACAAAGTTCAAAGGCTTGCCTGTGTGTGCATCACTGGAGCTATGAGAACGTGTCCAACTAGGGCACTTGAGATCATTACAGATCTCACGCCTCTACATCTGGTGATACAAATATTTGCCCAAGAGGTAATTCTTAGAATATCTAAGGAAGGTTCAGACAATGAGAGTATTAAAAATCAGGGAGCTTGGTCCTCTCTGACAAGAAACATCTCATTAGCGAATCTTCCCAGTGACGAAATGATCAGAGATATCCTCTGGCCACATTTCTATTGAAACACTCTGTTTCAAGTCAGTTGCCACAATATAAACTTCTATTAAACCCTCACAGCAGAGTTCAAGATTTATAAATCAAAGTAAAAACATTGACTTTTGCTGCACTTGAGAGTAAGATTAATCTTCTTTTTAATAATGTATAGTTCATAAATACAAAGCATAATCCTTACCATTTTGTAACATGATATTTTCAATATTGTTACTTTCTTTCTGGACAGAAGAATACTATGAAAATGAATAATTCTTTTAATTTATGTTTCAGTTGGGAATAATTCTGTAAACAATTTGGTAGTCTATTGATTACTTACCAAATGTGGTTTCTGCTACATAATTGCAATAGCTATTTTCATTTCTTGATGAAATGCTTTCAAGCATTGGAAATATTGTGTATTTGGTAAAAGGCGCTTTATATAGTTTACGACTTCGTATGTGTGTTTATTAAAATTATTTTCACACAAACGACAACTTCCCTTGCAAAATTTCGCAACTTTGTCCAACAGATCTTCTCTACCAGCAGCAATCGTCCATGCAGTAGCTCTCAAATAGTATAAGCCAAACATTAAGTTATAATGAGTACATTATTAATGTATAGATAGCAAACAATGGTTTATACATTGGCCCAATTTGCAAATACAATAATGGTTTTTAATGTCTCAGCTAAACTACTATGAAATACAGCAATATCTAACATCATCATTATAAATGACACCATAATCTGTATAGATAGGTATTTGTTTTGAAATATGCAAAAAATATATTTGTTTTTAATACAGTTTATACAGTTGCATTGAATTATTGTTCATCTAAACATTGTTTGCTAAAGCAATATTATAGCCAACAACAATAGATAACTAGACCATAAAGAGTAAGTATAGTATATTTTTGATAGAATATAAATAGCTTAATTTCCATATGAACAGAGAAACGGAAAAAGCTGTGATTGCAATTTTTGTTAATCAAATTTTTTGCAAAACAAATCATTGTCTTCAAATTTACTACTATATAAAAATTCATCATTATCACACAGCTATATGTTCGTCCACTGCTGGACATAATCCTCCCGTAAAGATTTCCATCTCTCCCTATTCTGTGCTACATTTAACCAGTTGGTTTGGATGCGCTTCAGATCATCTGACCAACGAGTGGGTGGTCTGCCTCTGCTACGGAAAGCGTGGTCTCGTGGTCTCCATTCAGTTATTTTTCTAGTCCATCTGCCGTCATTTATTATGGCTAGGTGACCCGCCCAGTTCTATTTTAGAGTCGATATTGTTGTGATAGCATCTATTACTCCGCTTCTTCTTCTGACCTCTGTGTTTGGAACTCTATCTCTCAGGGATAAGCCTAACATTATTCTTTCCATGCTTCTTTGCGCCACTCTTATTTTGTTCGCAGTGTTTCGGCTCCGTAGGTTAGTACTGGTAAAATACATTGGTCTTCTCCCAATTTAGCAGGTTTGATTATCCTTTCCCAATCGAATCTCGTGACCTAAGTATTTGTGGGAGTATACTTGCTCAATGTTTAAGTTGTTCACTGCTAGGTTTTCACTGGCAACTGGATTTGTTATGAACTTTGTTTTGTCTATATTGATTTTTAGCCCAATCTCTCTGCATGCTAGGTTCAACTCGCTCATCATTTCTTGCGCTTATTTGAGATCATTAGTAATTAATATCAGAACATCGGCGAAGCGAGGGTGACTAAGTTTTTCATTATTAATGTTGATGCCGAGGTTCTCGATGTTTGTGCGTTTGAACATGTGCTCTAAAAGGTTGGTAAATAATTTGGGGAAGATGACATCCCCCTGCCGCACACCCCTCTCTATTTGGAAGCTAGGAGTATCTTCATGAAATCTGATGACATCATAATTGCTTAATGATGTCGATGTAGCGATAATCGACTCTGCAATCAGCGAGGGCACTAAGCATATTATGGTGGTCTATTGTGTCAAAAGCTTTTGCATATACTACAAAAATGAGAACTTATGATTGATTATACTCTATGCATTTTTCAATGAGAATTTTAATTGTATGAAGATGATCATTTGTGCTATAGCCCTTACGAAATCCTGCCTGCTCAATAGGTTGGTAAAGATCGAGTTTAGCTGTCAGCCTATTGGGGATTATTCTCATAAACAGCTTATATATCTGCGATATCAGGCTAATTGGTCTCTAGTTTTCTATTTGAGCTATATCTCATTTCTTGTGTAAAATTATTATGATGGACTCATTCCATTGATGAGGTGTTATGGATTTTCTTAAACAAGCGTTGTATAGCTTACACAGTATTTTTAGAAGTGCCGATCCTCCTAGTTTTATATTTTCGGTGCTAATTTCATCATCTCCTGGTAATTTATTGGTTTCCATGTCTTTTAAGCAGTTGTTTATTTCGTCTTGAGTGATTTCCGGGGTGTCTTCTGATCCCTGGTTTTGTATTACGGGAATGC
This sequence comes from Galeruca laticollis, assembly GCA_963921935.1. Classification (NCBI taxonomy): domain Eukaryota; kingdom Metazoa; phylum Arthropoda; class Insecta; order Coleoptera; family Chrysomelidae; genus Galeruca; species Galeruca laticollis. The sequence goes on from OY998184.1 coordinate 45,864,612, forward strand.
CTACTCCAATTTCTGTTATTGTGGTTTTCTTATATAGTTCCGCATAGAAGCTTCTCACGATTAATAGGATGCCTCGCTTATTTCTGGTGGTTTGTCCATTCTTGTTGTTAATTATCTTACTTAATTGTTTCTTACCCTCAGAGAATTTTTTCCTAAGCACTTTCATTCCCCTGTTTTCCTCTATTACCCTAGATATTTCCTCTGTTTTGTGTAGCCTTACATCTCTTCGAATAGCCTTTGATATTTCTTTGTTGATTTCTCTTAGCTGAGTGGCATTGTTTTGATGTTTATCTGTTAGATTTCTTCTTTTTTTTCATCAACTTCTCCTCCTTTTTCGCTTCTTTTATTGCTGTTATTATTTGTTTGTTTGTTTCCTCAATCCTCTTCATTTGTCAGAATTGGTGATTGGCGAGAATTAAGGAGTTGTGCGTATTGGTCTGCGTTTTGTGTTGTTAATGATTTTCTAGAAGGTGTTTTTCTTATTAGTTTTGACCTCTCTTTTCTTGCATTTATGACTATTTTTGCTCTTACGGCTCTGTGGTCACTTCCGGTAGAAAATTTATTAAGAACAGTTACGTATTGCACTATGTTTTTCATTATCAGATCGATTTGGTTTTTTGTAACTCCGTCTCGGCTAGCCCAAGTCCATTTTCTCTGGGATGCCTTTTTGAAAAAGCTATTCATTGTATAAAAGTTGTTTTGTTGTAAGAAGTCAAGCAATGCTTGTCCTCTATCATTTCTTGTCCCATACCCATGACTTCCCAGTGATGTTTCTCTGTCGTCTTGTTTGTGGCCTAATCTCCCATAATCAAAGTGTAATGGGAATGTGTCTGCCGCAAAGCTGTGTTGATGTCGTCGTATAAGCTTTCGATATCTTCGTCCTTTTGCGTCGAGGTGGGGGCATAGGTTTGTATCATTTTCAATGTATATCTACTGTTTAATCTAAGTGTAAGGTATGCTACTCTGAGACATCGGGCACATGTGATTTGTGTATTAGGAAGCCCACTCCACCTTGGCTTATATTGTCTGTACCCACATAATATAGTTGGTGACCTGATTGAACTATCAGTTCTTTCTCTCCTTTTCGTTTATGCTAACTGATTCCCAGTATGTTCCACCTTAAGAACTTGAGCTCTTCCTCCAATTCCTGAAGTTTATATGTTGTCGATAGGGTTCTAACATTGTGATAATTTACAGCAGTTCGTTTCCCGTGGTAGCCCGATCCACTCCAGGGATTCTTAGCACCCTCCACCCGTGGTCTTGTCCTATCACTACCTTGATTGAGGAGACACGGGTCACCGGAGACTGAGGGCCTTGTATCTTTTCTACTCATATCGTATCATAAACGGGGTTTTTGGCCGTTTACCCTAACACGCTGGCCATTGCGGGTTGTTAAGGGGTCCACGGAGAGTTGCATTTCCTCAGCTCTCGTTCTAACGGTTATTCCGCCGTGACTCAGATGCGAGAGCCTCGTAGTTTGTCTAGCAGGGTGCACCGGGCGCCAAAAGTTTGGCATCAGCTCGAGCAGGTGAGGTTGGCAGTTGAGGTTGACTTTGGACCTTCTTAGTGCTCACCCATTAACACCTCTATATAAAAATTACACTAGCACTTATAACAAATAGGCAAATAAAAATATTCGGCAATAGCTTGCTTTTTGAAACAATACAAAACTATTTTTGACAGGCTGTCAGAATGCGCGTACTTATTGTTCTATGGCGAATAAGCTTTCCGATTATTTTTTGTTCCGTGGTTTAGTGCAATCGCTACGCCAGATACGTAGGCGTTGTATATCAGTAAATTTTTTATTTGTGAGACATTTCGATTGTTATCGATTGTTAACTTTTGTTAGCTTGGTAAGTTTTTAATATATTTTTATATTCTACTTTTAACTATACTATTTGGGATAGCATTCAACGATACATACCGATTAATTTATGCACGATGTTTACGAGGCTAGAATTTCTTTCTATAACAGTAAATTTCCCACAATAGCCATGCCTTAAGTGACATACAGTGGCCGTTTTTGTATTTCAGAAAAATGCCTCGTTCAAAGCCAAAGAAAATGGGTATTGGAAAAACCGCGGTACAGACGATGAAAAACGCGGTTAATGATATAAAAAATAATGATTTAGCAGTTAACGCTGCTTCATTGCGCCATTCTATACCTAGAACCAATATGTTGCCAAATTTAAGGTTGTCGAAGTGAAAAACATAGCTACTGGCTTAACACCAAATTGTACTGTAAGAAAAATATTTTCATTAGAAGAAGATCAGCAATTGTGCAATTTTTTGCAGGTTTCTCCACAGCTGCACCACGGCCTTACTCCAAAAAATATTCGATCATTGGCTTACGAATTGGCAGTTGATAATAATAAGCAATTTCCTTCCCCATGGACTGAGAATAAAATGGCTGGAAAAAAATGGTTATTCCGTTTCTTGAGAAGAAACCCTCTCTCAATTGGACTTCGAAGTCGACCTCACTAGGACGGGCTATGGGATTCAATAAAGTAGTTGTAGGATTTTTTGTTGAAATTTAAAAGCAGGTATTAAATAAATACACATTTCGATGAGGCAACATTTATAACATCGACGAAACTGCGCTTACGACGGTACACGTTTCTGGAAAATTATTGGCCATGAAAGGCAAGTAGGTTAAATGAAGTCAGCGGAAAGGGGCACGTTGTCCTTTATGTGGGACCATTATTGCAGATGGCAACTAGGTTCCTCCTTAATTGATTTTTCCAAGGAAATATTTTGAAGAGCACATGCTCAAAGGTGGTCCAAATGGATGTATTGGAGCGGCGTCACCTCTAGGGTGGATTACTGGATTACCTCAGAAATATTTGTTCAATGGCTCACACACTTTATTTCTTCGGAGGCAATAAAACTGGCTAAACAAGGTAGTATGGTTTTACTAACACTTCCCCCACACACACAAGATATGAGCTCCAGCCCCTGGATACAACCGTTTATGGTCCGTTGAAAACACATTATAATAATGCAAGTAAAATCTGGCTTACGAACTATCTAAGGCAGCGCATTACAATATATGAGGTTGTAGAAATTTTAGGACAGATATATAATATTGCATTTTCTTATAATAATTGCCTATATGCATTTAAATCAACATAAATATTTCCCTTCGATGAAAATATATTTCTTGATAATGATTTCATAGCGTCAACGGTAACGGATATATCTCTTAATGACTTGATTCAAGACCAACCGCTCCTGAGCGTGCAGTGAGCAAAAAAACGCTCCCAAAGCAATTCATTGGTCGTGGAATTATGAAACCATACCCAAAATCAACAAAGGTGTCAGAAAACAAATAGAAACGGACATAGAAAACCACCCAGATTTTGACAAGCACAACGGTCTACAAAGAAAGTGAGGAAGAACAATCTCAAAAGAAAGCAACACAAAACAGTCTTAACAAAACAGTGGGAATAAAAAGAAAAATTAGAAGAGGACACTGAAGAACAGAAAAAATATTCGGATTTGAAACAATCCAATAATAAACCAATTTTAAACATTGGCAGCAGCATCATCCTCAAAGTCAAAATATCTGGCGGTCTACCTTTCAGAGCCTTACAAAAATATTGAAAAGACAAGAGACCGGACCGTCAACATTCTGGTGGCTTTGGTGATATTATTGTCGCGCCATATTTTAGTCAGTTTTGTCATGGCTGACCGTGCTTGTTGAATGCGCCGACGAATCTCAACCTCGCAACCGCCTGAATTGTAAATCAGAGAACCGAGGTACAAAAAACTTTTGACCAACCTGACAACTACCCACCGATGTAGGTAATTTCAGGTTGATTTTTATGATCCCTATCGATGATCATGACTATGGTCTTGTTGTATTTGATACAGAGACCACACTCTGCGCTCTGTTGTTCTAAGATATTGAGTGTATTTACCAATTCTTCTTGAGAAGCAGCATTACTGTTGATAGATTTGTGATTGTTAGATTTGCAACTAAAAAGCAACAGAAATATTGCATAGGAAAGGTAACCGAAACTCTAAAAAATGAAGAATATCTTGTAATTTTTCTGTGTAAGCGTAAAGAAAAAAAATTTTCGTATCCAGATGTCGGAGACGAATCTATTGTTCACGTTACTGAGATGCATCTCCCAGCGTCAATCACCTCAGGGAGAACTGCAAGGACTCAAAGCCACGACTATTTTTCAATAGATTTATCATCCATTAGTTTGTATTAATTTGTTATGTGGCAATAAATACAATAAATATGCTTTCTAATACTGTTTGTGCTTATTTATGACAAACTATTATACAATATACATTCTTAGATCATGGCCACTGTAAGAACTCATGGTGATCACTGTACGCACCTAGTCACGAACTGTGGCCACCTTAACATTTTTTGTAAAAAAAATAATAACAAAAAAAATTGTGATTTGTTAGATGCCAAACTATTCAATATTTCTTTATCTAATTTTGACATATAAAGTGACATTTTTCAAAACTGACTTCCGTTAGCAAACGTCACATTTTTCGCAACCAGTTACATAATGAAAAATATTATGTAACTGGTGAGGAAAAATTAATTTTATCACCCAAAGCAATTCATTGGTCATGGAATTATGAAACCATACCCAAAATCAACAAAGGTGTCAGAAAACAAATAGAAACGGACATAGAAAACCACCCAGATTTTGACAAGCACAACGGTCTACAAAGAAAGTGAGGAAGAACAATCTCAAAAGAAAGCAACACAAAACAGTCTTAACAAAACAGTGGGAATAAAAAGAAACATTAGAAGAGGACACTGAAGAACAGAAAAAATATTCGGATTTGAAACAATCCAATAATAAACCAATTTTAAACATTGGCAGCAGCATCATCCTCAAAGTCAAAATATCAGGCGGTCTACCTTTCAGAGCCTTACAAAAATATTGAAAAGACAAGAGACCGGACCGTCAACATTCTGGTGGCTTTGGTGATATTATTGTCGCGCCATATTTTAGTCAGTTTTGTCGTGGCTGACCGTGCTTGTTGAATGCGCCGACGAATCTCAACCTCGCAACCGCCTGAATTGTAAATCAGAGAACCGAGGTACAAAAAACTTTTGACCAACCTGACAACTACCCACCGATGTAGGTAATTTCAGGTTAATTTTTATGATCCCTATCGATGATGAATCTATTGTTCACGTTACTGAGATGCATCTCCCAGCGTCAATCACCTCAGGGAGAACTGCAAGGACTCAAAGCCACGACTATTTTTCAATAGATTTATCATCCATTAGTTTGTATTAATTTGTTATGTGGCAATAAATACAATAAATATGCTTTCTAATACTGTTTGTGCTTATTTATGACAAACTATTATACAATATACATTCTTAGATCATGGCCACTGTAAGAACTCATGGTGATCACTGTACGCACCTAGTCACGAACTGTGGCCACCTTAACATTTTTTGTAAAAAAAATAATAACAAAAAAAATTGTGATTTGTTAGATGCCAAACTATTCAATATTTCTTTATCTAATTTTGACATATAAAGTGACATTTTTCAAAATTGACTTCCGTTAGCAAACGTCACATTTTTCGCAACCAGTTACATAATGAAAAATATTATGTAACTGGTGAGGAAAAATTAATTTTATCACCAGTTAATAAAAACAGGAGAGAAAAGAAGAAAGTTTAATGTGATATTATAGAAATATAATAACAACTAGAACTGAAGAGAACTACTAACAACAACTAGAACCATTTTCTTTTTTTTTTTTGCATTATAAATATGTATGACACAATTCGAACAGTTTGTTAGGTTAACCCCCGCAGAATTAGAAGTTGATGTAATTTCGTGATGCATAACTGATCATGAAATTGAGGTGCATGATTCACCAAGAATATCAGTGGCAATCCTTCTCTTATTTTCTAGGAAGTTCTCTACAATAGCCCTCAGATACCGTGCTGGATTTCCAGCCTCCATGTTGTTTCAAATTTAAAATGTCGGCACCAGAATCTGCCAACAAGGTAGCCGACGATCTTCTGAAGCAGTGTCCCGTAAATAAAACACGATTTGGTAACTTCAAAAACTGGGCAATAGTTTTTGGTAGACTACCAATTGTATTAATGCCAACTGGTTGTACGCGGCATGTACCATTAGTATATTTAACGAAAAATCTATCGTGTTTAACGTTACGTGGGCGCGAAACAATGTATTTCCTAACGAGCCAAGAAAATTTTGCCCTTCAATAAAGCCCTCTGTAATCACCAACTCACGCGTTACTTTTGTATTTGTGTTGGGGATTTTCACTACAAAATGGGAATCCTCATCGGAAATATTTCCGACACGTGGAAAAGTTAACACAGCCTTTCGACAAGCACCACCGATTCCTACGATCAATGCAGCCTTTGCCATTAAAAATGTTCTATCATTAGCTTTTGTGATAAACTGGTGGATATTTTTCTTCAGGAAGATATTAGATTTTTTTGCATAGTAGCTCTCTGATTGTCTCTTTAGAAATGCGTATAAGCTAGTGTATTTTGTTATATCAATATTCTTCTTCTAGGATAATTCACTTCGCAGCATAGAATACAGTGTCCAAAGTGTGGAAGCTTTTTGAGTTTTTCTTCCCTCGAAATAAGCTAATAAAACTTTCTTATTAACGTGTCCTATTTCCTTTTCTTCAACCCACTTCTCAAATTTTTCATAAGCCAGATCATACTCAACTTTAGATTTTTGTGGAATCACGGCCGATAATGCACTTTGTGCGGCCTCTTCTATTTAGAATGTTACGCTTACGTAGAATATTAATTAAATATTTACGAAAATAACTGGGAATTATTAATACTTCAAGCAACTACAATTCGAATAGACGAACCGTCAAGCAAATAAATAAACTTATTGCATATCCGCAGTGGCGCAATTGGCTAGCGCACAACAAGAGAGCCGTGACCAATGCTAGGGTTGAGAGTTCGAGCCTAAACTAGGGAATTTTTTTTTATTTAATATTATTGGTATAATAATAAAGAAAAGTCTGAAATTAATATATAAAATAAATGTATTGTCTTGTGTAATATTGGTTGCATAACTTGTAGGAATCAAAAAGAGCTGTTTTCAAATCAGAAAAGTTAATTAAAAATTGTTAAAAAGCACATAAAATAAATTAAATTTTCTTTTCGTCAAAACTAGATAAAATCTTGTATCGAACACGTTATGAAATGCTTTTTTGTGTAACTCGTGTCATTTTGCGGGACCTCGCTCGCCCAGCTACGAGGAGCTTGCACCTCCCGCAAAAATTTCTCTCGTTACCCAAAATGATGTACTTCATAACTGGTTACATGAATAGCTATGTTATGGCATGAACAAGTGTGTAACTAAAAATATTATGAAATTTAAATTATCATAGGCAAAATCTGGAAAACAAAAAAGGGTGGCCATTTATGTGCGCTCTCCTATATTGTCTTAGTAGTTTGTTGTAAACGTTTTTTTAGAGTGATTGAATTGTGTATACAATTTTTTATTACTTGGTTATCATGTTCCTCATCACAAACATGTATTTCTGTGTATACTATGGCCTGGTCTAAAGCCGATTTATGCTGCTAGTCTACTTTCCATGTTTTCCTCCAAACGTTGCCCCAAAAAACTTTAAATAATATACGACATTGTGCCTCTATATTTCTAACTATCCTTTCGGTGACATTGTTTTTGTTTTCCAAGCATGTGCAATGCTTGTACTTCTGTTTCCTCAGAAACTTATATAACTCTGTTTCAGGATTCTCTATGCCTGGTGCTGTTATATTTTCCAGTCGTTAGCAGCCAATTCGAGTTTTCCTTTTTAATATCACGTATATCTTTTAGGCTAGTCCTCAGTTATCGGTTTTCTCATTTAGTAATACTAAGAATGTCTCTCATTGAACGCGTGATATCGTCTTGTTATAGTTTCTTCCAGATTTATTGATATATGTTCTTCATAATCTTATATAGTGTCCGGTCTTCTTATTAAGTCCCATATTCTTCTGATGTCGGTAGAATAGTTTCTGATTTTGTTTATTCACATTCTCCATCTTTGTTTCAAAATCTTCTCTATCCTCCTTTTCTTCTTCTACTTTTTCTATACTCTCCTTTAGGTTGTTCATATTCATTATTTTTTCGTTTCACCAACCACTGTTATAGAAAAATTCCATCTGTCGTCACTCCATATGCTTGGACATTAGTTTCACTTATAACAGAATTAAGTATATATTTTTAATATTTTTATTGTAACATACCTAGTTTTGGTTGTGCCTATGATGTTAAAATCCTTTCTCAAATTTCTTCGTGCTGCACTTTATGATTTTGCCTTCCTCTTATATTTGCAAATATTCCCAATATTTTTGTATATACAAATTTATCTAAACTAATCTCAGTTCTGACTTAAATTCTGCTTTTCTTACTTGGATATTATTTTTTTATGATATGTAAATGTTTGAGTAACAATAAATGGGCCGGTTCTGTACTGTTCCCTTCGTAGCGTGTAACCTCAGAATTCACGAACTGAACTATTTATTCGTCAGCCTTTTCGCGCTTCGACAAATAAACGCAGACTTCTACAATAGTAACATACCAGCGAAACTTCGATTATGAGAAAATCGTGAAATCCTGCATTTTCCTACTGTTCCATGATGATTCAAGAAGTCGACTTTATCCTTTGGCAGGTTTATTTAATAATAAACTAGGTGAAATGTGTGAAAGGACTGAGGACTGAATTTTGAGGCTGTCTCGAGATATAACGTTTCAAATGTTTTTATTGGTTTTGCTCACTCGTCTCTCCTTTGTCTTCTAAGAGCGAGGATTACCTTTGTACATGATATTTACTATATTGAAAAACAAAGAAATAGATGATAGAGAATATTTAACTTCAAAGCAAGGTATTCAATTATATGATTTAAGGAAGTGCTTGATGAATTGCTGCCGTGTGCTGGAAGGTATTTATTATGTTTGAACAATACTCTTTTGTTTTAGAAAATATTCTACTTCTTCTTTATCATTTGAATATATTGTTGCTTGATCTCAATAGAAAGTTAATCGCTATTTTCAGTATATTATACAGGTGAACATATTTTTTTCTTAATTTTTTTTGGCGCGAATAGCTTTTTTCGGTACATTTGAGGTCATTTATGTATGGAAAGCGCAACGTTTTTTATAATTTTTTCTTCGGTCTCATCATTTTGTGCTACTCTTCCTCCTTGATTCAATAGTTTCAGTGGTAAGTGGGAATATAAAATTGGAACACTGATATTTTAAATCCCACTATGACTGACTCTAAGCCCACAAACTCGAAGCTCACATACTACAAGCCCACAAGTATGAGACCATGAAGTCATTCTGATATTGAATTCGAATTAAGTGACTCAATAAACATAGATATACGCTATATATGCTGACTGGAAGTCTCTTAAGACTGCAGCTAAATCTCTGGAATACTAAACTTGAATGGGGTAGTACTATGATTCATCGAATGTAGACGTATCTTTCACGTGCTCTGTTGAAAAGCAAGTTAATGTGAAAAAAGTTAACGGAAAAAATCTGACTTAGTGTGGTAGGTTGCAAAAAGACTGTTGATTGATTTAAGTGGAATAATAGAGTTTGCAGTTCTCTGCGGTAAATATGGGCACACGATCCAAGAAAGGTGAAGATGAATTGCACGAGTCAATAAAATTAATCGTGACTAAATTATGTACTTCTCAAGAGTTCATATCTCGGCTTAGTGACGCTGTAAGTAAAATTACTACTAAAAATCTTGAAAATAAACTAGTGCCACTAAAGGAAAAGATAAAACAGTTGGAGCAAATGGTGGATAAACAGGAAAAGGCTATAAATTTTCTCGAAGATGAAAATGAAAGTTATGATGAGCAATTTCGCCAAAGAAATTTAGTTTTACTGGTACCAAAGCAAAATGTGAAGCGTTATACCACACCCCACGTTATAAAGATTTTTAATCAAAAAATGAAATTATCGATCCGGGAATCTGATATTGAAGGATGTTTCAAACTAAGAAATAATGGTCACGTGACGCTGTCCTAGTTAAATTTTGTGATACGTATTGTCGTAATTTAGTATTTTCCACTAAGAAAATACTCAAAAATACCAAAATAATTATAAGAGAATATTTGACAGCTATACAGCAAAAAATATTGAAAGCAGCTATCACGAGAATTGGGAGAGAAGGTCAAGTATGGAGTAATTATGGTCAAATTTACTCAAAATTGAATAAAGAAGATAATATTCGAAAAATTTCTTCTTTAGAGGAACTGGACGAAATATCAGTATAAAATTTTTTATCTGTATCCTCAATATACATATCCTTTCAATAGTTAGGTTTTGTTTGCTCCGTCTTATAACTTTGTTCTAATTAATACTAATTGGTTGATTTTTATTTTAACTTTTCAAGAATATGCTTCAAGTATTTATATTATTTTCGACAGGCGCGTGCAATTGATGCGTCTCTAACTGTGACTTTTTTTTGTTTATATTTTGTTTTTAGATTGAATAGATAACATTAGCATTGTCACTTTTTAATTTTGTTTTGGATATCTTGTTAAATTGATTCGAATGAAATATTTAAAAATTGCTTGTTTAAATGCGAGGTCGTTAATTCCCTCACTACATAAAGTTAAGTTAATTGTGTCTGATGAAGGTATCGATATTCTTTTGAAATGTGAATCATGGTTAAAATAAACTATTACTGATAATGAGTTGCATATTAGCGGTTTTGATTTATACAGGGTAGATCGTAATGTTAATGGAAAGGGCCTTTGTAAGTATATTAGAAAGACAACTAAATGGGAAATAATTGATATTTATAATGTTGGATAAAAGTTACCATAAACAAGAAAACTTTAGCTGTTGGAGTGATATATAAACCACATGAACAAAATACAAGTATTTTTTTTAGATTAATTTGAAGATAGTCTAGCAACAATTTTTCCTACAGTTGATGAAATTGTTTGTATTAGCTTATTTATCATATGTAATTTATAACCGTTGGATGTTGCTATTTGTCTAATTGTATTAATCTCTCTATCAAAATTACATTTGTTCATAGGAACTGAAAATGCTATATGTATCATTGAATTATATGCCGCTCGTTTCTGTGACATGGGATGATTGGAACTATATGGAATAGTCACATCAGTGTGTTTTGGTTTTCGGTAAATTGAATAATCAAGTACATTATTAACTCTTTGAATTTTTAAATCAAGAAAATTGATTGAGCTATTTTCTTCAACTTCTAATGTGAATTTAATTTTTGGGTGTAAATTATTAATGCGACTGAAAAATATATCTAATTGTCGTTCACTACCTATAAAACAAGCTAATATGACATCTGCATATCTATACCAAAATAAAAAAAAACATTTTTTGAAATATTACTTTCAAAGATTCTTCTTTCTAAAGTGTCCATAAAATGTTGCCAAAATTGGTAATATAGGGCTTCCCATTGGTAAATCTTTATTTTGAATATATATCCTATTATCATAAGTGAAATAATTCTGATTAGTACATACATCAAATAAATTGAGTATATCTGATATTATTCCTAGATAAATTTTTTTTATCTTCTAGTAATTTTCTTACAAGTATTAGACATTCTTTAGGAGGAATTTTAGTGAACATATTAGTAACATCAAATGAAATGAGATTTTTTTATTAATTTTATTGAACTTCGAATTGAGTATTTAGATGTATATTCGTAACTATTAAGTATATTGTTAAGTCTCTTTGCCAATATATTATTAGAAGTATTAACATAAGAAACTACAGGTCTAATTGGTTTCGTTATTTTGTGTAATTTAACGGTTCCATATAATTGTGGAGACTGAGGATTCTTATTTATGACGGACCTCTTTTCGTAATCACTTTAAAGATGATTTGAATTAATAACAATATCCCTTACATTATTAGAAAACTTTTTTGTTGAGTCTGCTCTAAGAACTTTTACATCGTTAGATTCTATAAAGTTATATATTTTGAATTATAATCTTTAGTTGTTAATATGACAGTTGCGTTCCCCTTGTCAGATTTTGTAACTGTTAGGTTATTATCTTCTACTTTCTCTTTGATTGCACTTAGAACTGTAATGTCATTTTTTGTTTGACGTTTAACTTTTGAAGGTTCAATACTTTTGATTAAATTAGCAATTTCTAATTTCTTATAAAGAAAATGATTTGAATTATATTTTAAAGCTAATTCTGGCTCTGCCTCTCACGCTGATCGGTATTGTTTATATATAAGTGCCCTTTTTTCCAGAACCTTCTAGTATTGCGGCTCACAAAAACCATCGCCTCCCTGGAATTTTGTAGATAGAACTGATCCCAAAAACAATGTACCTCACAGTGCGGAGTCGGATTAAGGGATTACACCAGTGTGCGATTTCGTAACAATATCATTGAACTAACAGAAAAATATTTGGGATTCGAGGAAAGATAACTAACTCACCTCACATTCAAATATTAATTTTTAAGAAGCATTGTGCGTAATTTTGAATTTTTTCTTATTTATTTAGTGTCTCGACTACTCATAGGGATGTTGACAGTTGTTACAAATTCATGTGAAGTTATGTTTTACACAATAAAGAAACCTAAAATGTGATTTTAAGAACCTAATTATTTGTCTCAAATTAAATGAAATTAATTTAAGTTGCCTTATTTATTACCCACTATCTCGTGACCGCGAAAGCCAATCAGAGCGCGACGACTTTTCGAACAAGTTGACTTATTTCTTGAAATTTTAAACTAATTTTATTGATAATCTGTTAGACTAACAATAATATTTTACGATTTTTATCACAATGGAGACTGGATCCATCAAAAGAAATGATTGTAACTTACCGAAGATTCTATGATGAAACAAGTGAGTTTGCTAGGAACATGGATTATTGTGCTGCGGAGGAAAACGTGAAAATGCCTTTGTAAGTAGCTATAATTTCACATTGATATCTTTTATTACAAATTAGAGAGACACCTAATTAATTTTATATACTCGTTTATCATATTTAGAACTGTTAAAAGTTTGATGACGTCACGAGATGGTATGGAGCGTTTTAGCGGAAATTTTGAAGCCTATTTTTGTTTATATACCGGGTGTCCCACTTAACTTATCGGGGTTTTGATCGCTTATTGCTCAAACAGTTTTAGGAATAGAAACATGCGGTTTTCGCAAGTTCTATTGAAATTTATAAAATTTTTTTTCCAATATTGGGTATTTTATCGTAATGCCGGTTTGACCGGAAAGTACCACGGCGTTTTTTAGGGATAGAGCAACTTTGTTATTTTAAATAGAACACCCTGTATATTTTTAGTCTAACACAAAGCTCAATCTTTGAGCTTTCTAAACATATATAGTTTGTGCTGCTTTTTCCGGAAATTATGGCCTAAAATGTGAGTTTAATAACTTTAAGCATTTTCTGAGGCAATTTATTATAAATGTCGATAAAATTAACAATTTTGAACGTAAAGACATTTAACAAAAATAATATTATAACAAATTTCAAAATTGTGTCCTTGGACGTTTACACACATTCGTCATCTTTTAAGTTTCGATAACTAACGGGGCATTTGGAAATAAATTTATATATTTTTTATTTAGGCTTTGCTTAATGACAGCAAATAATTATTTCACGCAAACTGTCAGTTTTCCACAATTAGTTTTTTTATTTCTCTTTGAAAAATGTTCACGTTATCTGAAAAAGGAAAGCGTGTAATAATGTTTGCAGAAACGAAGGCAATTATTGTGGTGACACAAAGAAGATTTCGAAGAATGTTTAATAAACAACCACCCAGTGATAATGCAATAAGAAGTTGGTACCGTCAGTTATGGGACACAGGCACACTTGCTCATCAAAAAAGAGAGCGTAACCAAGACAATTTAGTAAATAGAGTTATTCAAGTTCAAGAAGCTTTAGAAGTAAATTCCACAACATCAGTTAGAAAATTGGTTAGCAATACGGGCGTTTCTAGGAGCACACTTCATAGGATTTAAAAAAAACAATTAAAATTAAAGGCTTACAAATTTCACTTGGTGCAGGAATTAAAAAAGAATCACCATGCCGTGAGCGTTAATTTTTGCCGCCAAGGTTCAAGAGTATTTACAGGAATTAATTACAGAAATCTTCTTATTATTTCTGATGAGACTACTTTCCACCTCAATGGTCAAGTAAATAGACACAACTGTCGCCTTTGGGGTTCAGAGAACCCTCACAGAACTACTGAATATGTAAGAAATTTACCCAAAGTAACGGTATGGTGTACCATGAGTTCTACAAAAATGTATGGCCCATTTTTCTTTAGTAAACCTATCGTTACCGCAGTAAATTATGTAGATATGCTACAACTGTACTTTTCTCCGCAACTTCAGCAAGATAATTTATTACAATCATGTTACTTTCAGCAGGATGGCGCAAGTCCACACCATGCATTTTTCATCAATAACGACACGAAAAAACGGTTTTTAGAAAAAAATCCTGTGTATGTCGTCGTCGTCGTTGTCGTCGGCCACTTTTCGTTACATGCCTTGTTAACACGATACAGCCTCCGGAGTGCAACAAGTCACCAGTTTTATGATTGAATATTGTTCAAGACATCTCACAGATGAACCCTATTGATTTTCAGCTCGCCCGAGCCAGTACAACGGGTGCTATGATACTTGAAGTACCACAATTTCATCATTTTTTGAGAAATTTCAGTTTGTTAGCACGATACAGCCTCCGGAGTACACAAGTGACCAATTTTATGATTGAATATTATTCAGGGCCTCTCACAGATGAAACCTATTGACTTTCAGCTCACCGGAGCCAGTGAAACAGGCTATAATACTTTAAGTACGACATTTTTGTCATTTTTGAAGAAGATGAACCCTATTGATATTCAGCTCACTAAAATCAGCAAAGCGAGTGCTATGGTACTTGAAGTACCAAATATTTAAAATTTTTGGAGAATTTTCAGTTTGTTAGTACGATGCACCCTCCAGAGTGTATACAAGTGACCAATTTTATGATTGAATATTGTTCAGGGAATCTTATAAATGAACCTCATTGATTTTTAGCTCACCAGAGCTAGTACAATGGGTGATATGGTACCTGAAGTGCCACATTTTTGGCCTTTTTTGGAGAAATTTCGGGTTGTCAGAACGATTCAGCCTCCGTAGTGTATACAAATGACCAATTTTTTAAATGGATATTTTTCAAGGTGCCTCATAGATGTACCCTATTGATTTTCAGCTAACTAGAGCGAGTACAGCGGTTCGTATAAATCCAGATATACTACATTTTTTGTTATTTTCGGAGATTGTTAGCACGATACATCCCCCGAAGTGTATAGAAGTGACAATTTTATAATAGAATATTGTTCAGGGCATCTCACATATGCGGAAAAGTCAGTTTTAATCTTTAAACCGTTAATTTTTTTATTTTCGTGTTTATATAGGGTCTATCTTCAAAATGAAAGTAACTCCAATAATTAGTCAACATCCCCATTGCAATTGACACAATTACTGTTAACAGAGCCTTCACAAAATTCACAATAGGCAAGAATACAACTCACAATTTATTCCTTGTTATAGTAATATCAATTTCTATCAATTTACATCAAATGCGATAATAATGTCTTTTGAATAAGTAAGAAACTTACCAAATGTTTCAGCCACACTCGAAATTTTCTTGAGACTTTAACCAGTGATTTTGGTTTTCGACCTACTTTTCTACAGAGTGTATCCCAAACATACTCTATAGGCGACAGTGCGACATATCTGCTGATCGGGCGGGCCAAGAGAGAGGATTGATATGGCCTCCTGCTCAATACTGTAATATAACAGCAGCCGCAGGGGTACCGGCAGTATATTGTACAATATTCAATTCTCGTAAGTAAGGTAGAGCACTGGAGCGCTATTCTCGACTTCCTTCGTATCGGTACGAATACTAACCGATCCGAAGGGTGTGCGTGCGAAGGATTTTGTGAAACCGAATTCTCGACTATCCTTCGTATCGAGTTAGATATTGGTAGAAGTTAGTGGAAAACGAGTAGAGCTACTAGTCATACTGGCGCAGAACACAATTTACGTTTGAAATAAGATCCTACTACCTATCTCAACAATTTAAGGCACTTTCATTTCAATCCCGCTCTCGTTCACTTGGATTCTTCGAGTCAGAATATTTTAATAGTGCGGTGATTTTCGTTTTGTTTAAGTCAATTTTTTCTTAGTTTATAGTTAGGTATTTAATAGATTTAGTAATTATTACTATTGCCAGTTCAATTTAGTGGATTTTGTGGACAATAATCTGTGAAAATATTTTGTGTAGGCAGTGGATTAGTTAACTCGACAGTAAGGTATGTATGAATTTGTTTCCGATAAAATAAAGTTTGAATTATGGTCGAGTGGCGCTTCTTTGCGCAGAAAATCGAATTTTTAACCAATATTTCAGTTGTTACTTTATCGAATTGTTTGAAAATTGAGTATATGAATTTGTAAATTTGAATAAGAAAGAAATGAGAGAGTATTTTTTTTTAATTTTTATTCACTTTCAAATGTTAAAATGTTTGTTCAATAATTCTTGACATTTTTTATTTCAGACAAAATCTGGAAACATGAGTGGCTCCAATGAAAGAATTCATAGTCAAGCTCGACAAATCATATACAGTGTATATCAATTTATGAAAATAGAAAAAGAACAGGATGCCCTAAAAATTCCTCTGAGCAGTTTGCAGGAGAGAGTAGCCAAAGCTGTAATGTTTCTGTCGCCTCGGTGAAACGTATTGTTAGTGAAGGTAATAGAAAACCCCCCGGTGAACGCTTTAAATCGCCCCGAAAAACCCTCAACAAACCTTCAACTTCTAAAGGATCCGTTGATGAATTTGAGGAAGAAATAATTCGAAAAATTATTTATTCATACACAGCGATACATAACAGAAGGCCTACCATGAAAAGAATCTTCGAATCGGTAACAAATGAAACTGGGATAAATTTTACTGGCAAAATAGATTCGTTTAGACGATTGGTTAAAAGGATGGGATTCGGATGGAAAAAAACTAAAGATAACAGAAAAGTTTTAATGGAGAAATTCGACATAAAAGCAAAAAGAATTGAATATTTAAGGAAGTTCAGAAAATACAAAAAAGAGGGACGGCCAATTATATATACTGTTGAAACCTACATTCACAGTTCACATACGGTACCAAAAGCATGGGACGATGGCAAAAATAAATGCTTAAAAGTACCTGTGTCTAAAAGTCAAAGGCTTATTATCTTACATGCTGGAGGTGAAGCAGGATTCATACCTAGGGCGCTTACAATTTTTAAATCGGGAATGAAAATCGGAGACTATCACGACGACATGAACAATACAAATTTTGTCAAGTGGTTGAAAGAAAAATTCATTCCCAATGCTCCAAAAAAATGTGTATTGGTATTAGATAATGCCTCTTATCACAATGCATTGTTAGAACCCATTCCAAATTTTTCATGGAAAAAGATGCAATGTAGAAGTGGCTTACTGAAAGAAATATTTTTCATGGGTTAAAAGCAACTAAAGCTGAACTATCTTCAATTATAAAAATGCACAAGGTAGGTTTTAAAACATACATAATAGATTAAATGACATGACATTTAAACGCTACGTTTACCACCCTATCATCCGGAGCTAAACCCAATAAAAAAAATATGGGCGTTGGTAAAGAACGAAGTAGCTGCTTGCAACGTAACTTTTAAATTAGAAGATGTGTGGAAATTAACAGAAAAAACATTTTGCGAGGTGACTGTAGAACATTGGAAAAATATTTGCGCGAATGTGACAAAAGTTGAAAACGAATATATTGAAAGAGAACATATTATGGACAACGTGGCGGATTTAATAATAAACTTAGGAGAGGATAGTAGTGACAGCGAAAGTGAATTTTCAGATAATGAAGCCGACGACGATGATGACTGAGGTTGCAAGCCCATCGTGTAGCCTGTTATTTTTTTACTTCAATTTTAACTTCAATCATATAACTTTTCAGTATTAAATGACAATTGTTTGATTTAATTAATTATGATTAACATTTGTTATTCTCTATAAAAATAATGTGCACAACACATCTGTAAAGTCCTTTTTGGGAATCATGTGATTGTCGTGTTCGGTTCATGGGAAAATATTCATATTGGTCTAAAAATTTAATTTTAACTTAAATTTTGATTTCCAATTCTAATTATCAACTGATGATCAACTTTTTATTTTTTTACTAATATTTATTTTAGATATAGTGAAATATTAGCTTATTACGGCTGTAATAAGCTTTTAATGCTTTTTGGGTAATAAATAAATCAATGTTTTAAATTCTATTTTTAAATAAAATAATAACGTAATTTTTAACCTACTTCTCCTCGGGTATAAGATGCAAACCCATTTTATGGTACCATCAGACAGACTTTTTCAGGTCTCACTTTAATAATACTATGCATCGTTGCCGTTTACTTCTGCGCAACTATTTTCCAGGTCATAGCTCTACTCGTTTTCCACTAACTTATATTCGAATTACTCGAATGAAATATGTCAACAATATAAAATAACCTAAAAACTTTATGTTTATATTATTTAATTATAATTGTTGGATTTTTTCACATCTATTCACAAACAATATACCTATAATACTTAATATTTGCAATGAATAGTGGTAAAAAATCTGCATCAATTACCGAAACTCAAAAAAGAACAATGATCGAGTTTTAAAAAAGAATCATGTCTTAATTAGTGGTAAATTTTCGAATTATTTTACATTTAAAGATGCTATTGTAAAGTGGGAAGAAATCGCTATGGTATTAAATAGTATATACCTGGTGCAAATAAAGACTGGCGCAATTGGAGGAAGGTAAGTATACAATTTTCAATAATTAATAATTTAATTAATATTCCCATTCTTATTGACATGGCAAGATTTGCGGTCTAGGACAAAATTGAAAAAAGTGAAATTAACAAACAGTATAGAGGTACTGGTGGAGGACCGCCTACTGAAAAGGAGTTAACACCTTCAAAATTATCAATATTGGACATAATAAAAGTTGTTTCAATTGGAGAACATGCAGTACCAGAATCTACTGCGACTTTTAATTTTGAAACTGATAAACAAGAACAGGACTTACTCGATGGAGAACAAACTTTCTTTGGTGAAGTTGAGGAAGATATATCAAATATAGAAAATAATACACCCTCAACAACAACAAGTCAGAGGAAAGTTCCTCAAAGATCAAAAATTCATAATACGAGGATAGTTAGTGATTTTAATACATTGTATAAACAAAAACTTGATATAAAAGAGAATTAATATAATAAAAAAATTGAGCTTTTATCAAGAATTGCAGTTGCCAGAGAAAAATCAGCAACTTCTATCGAAAAAATTGCAGACACTCTCACTAAATTTACAAATAATTTAACATAAATAATTATGTTGTAGATTCTTAAAAATATTATCATTTTTTTAGGGATTTCAGTTAATTTTAGTTTTGTGATATTGTTAAATATAATTCATTAAATGTACCTGTCGCAACAGTATTTGTTTTTTTTTGGTATAAGACAGATGTATATGTGTATATTTTTTGTGTATAATAGTTTTACTTATTTTACAATAGAAATTTTAATAATATTTTGTGTGGTACCTACCTAGATTTGTGAAATCCTAAATAACCAATTATAATATATCATGTTTATTGAGGAGTTATAACATAGCTGGGATAGATTATAAAAGAAAAGGCTGGTGATTTAATTAACTAAGTTTATTTCAAACAAGAATTAGAAATATAGAATATAAATCATTTTTAATAACCAATAATAATTTTAACAATAGTGCAAAAAGAGTGACTAAAATCAATGATAGAGCCAGAATCTTTTGTTAAAAATAAAAATTTCCAATAAGGTTAGTATTATAAGTTTTTATCTAGATTTCTTATGGTTGATTGTTGGAATTTTTCTCAACCAATACACACTTGAACACATTTCAATAAAATTTCCAAAAAGTGCTAAAATCATTTTTTGAACATGTACTCCACTAAATCCCATCCCTAGCAGACTATAGGTACTATCAAAATGTTATTAAATGTCTTAAAATATGAACTATAATTACATCCTATGTCTAAATATATTATAAATTAAATTTTGCCTTGCTGCACGACCCATAACAAGATCTTCATTGATTCTTGCAATACCATTTTCCTCCATATTTTCAAGAATACCTTGTTGCAATACAGCTAAAAGTAAATATTTTAATATTAAATATGTCAGATAAGTTGGTATTACCATAAATTCCAAAATCAATGTCTTCTCCGTCATCATTATTTTCTGGTTCTGGTACATTATATTCAATACATAAATTGTGTAAGAATGCACAAGACTTTATAATTTTACATGCAGTTTCAGGATCATAATGCAGCACTCTATGCTAAAGACAACAACGAAATCTCATTTTCAAAAGACCATTGCATCTTTCAATTATGTTTCTTGTAGATTTGTGAATATAATTGTATACATATTCAGGTGTATTTACAGCTGGCTCATTTCCCAATGGAGTTAAACACCATGATCGCAATGGATAACCAGAATTACATATAATATGTATTCATTTTATTTTAATATTATATTAAACAAAATAGCACTTACCCAAAAGACAATAATCAGTATGACCTCTAGCATGCAACTGATGTAAAACTGTTTGTACATTTGAATTGTTCCAAATAAATGCATCATTAGTACTACCAGGATATCTTGCATTGATATTAATGATTTTCATATTAGCATCACATATCTAAAATAAAATATATTGTATAGGTATACCTATTCTGTAACTAATAAATTATGTCACATTGTGATTTAAAAAGACAACATTACCAATTGTACATTAATTGAATTATATCCTTTCCTATTCACATGAATGTATTCAGAGTAATCTGGAACTCCTATTTTAGGTGGATAGATAGCGATGTGTGGACAGTCAATACAGCCAACTACTCCTGGAAAGTTATATTTTTTAAAAAACCTAAAACAATATATAGATAATTTTTATTAGATTGACAGTGACAACAATTTTTATACTGTAATCTTGCAGAATTTAACTCCTGAAAATTTTGAGGAAACTTAATGCATTCATTGAAAATGTCAGGCTGATTTATTGCCTCTATGACTTCTTCAATACATCTGTTCACGGCTAACATTTAAATGTAAATTTTTTCCAACATCAAGTTACCACTTGCAAAAAATTTTAATGCTACCAATATCTGGAAAAGATAAACAAAAATAGGTACAATAATATTTATAAAATACATTCAGAAGTTTTTTTACTTACCTTATCAGCAACACTCAAATCTGTTGGACGAACTTTGTCTTTAATATAGGTTTGCAGAAATTTTTTCAAAAATCTAAACAAATCCTTAGAAATTCTGAACATTTGAATAAACTGTCTATCGCTCAAAACATTTAACGGATCATAACCAATAATATTAATCTCATTATCCGGATTTAAAAAATTATCAACGTAATTGATAAATGAAATTGACTGTCTTGACCCTTACTTCGTGAAATATGCTCATATTAGTGTTTTTAAATGAAACTCACGGTCTCTAGTTAATTCCACAATATAATACAAGTTATTGAAAATTCTAAAAAATTGACAATTGTTTCGATAAATCAATATCATCGTCAGAATGACGTTACATTTCATTTTATGCCTACCTGATGTTTAGTAGTTATTTTTGGCTAGACCAAGAAGTAACCTAACTTGTGATTGGCTTAATATATGTTTATAGAAAAAGAAGAAGATGTGATATTACAAATATTGAAGCTTAGATATTATTAGCCCTATGGCGATATCCTGGATATCATTTTTCCAATTAAGATCAGTATAACTATGCAATGATATAGAAAACCAGGAAAACTATATCTGCTGATCTTTACAATTATCACTTAAGAAGACAGTTTATTAGTGGAGAATTCCCTAGATTTAACTGTTCATTGACAACTTCATATTGTGGGTTTCTTAAATGTCTTCTAATTTCCAGTTCTTCAAGGAAATCCAGTTCTTGTTTCTTTTCACAAATATGGAGCACTTCTAGTTCTGTGTTAGGTGTCAATGAACGATTGGTGTCAAGTAGATGTTTTGCGTAGTGGGATTCATCTGGTTGTTTTAATCTGTATGCTCGTAAGTGCTCACTTTATCGTATTTCAAAATTCCTAAGGGTCTGACCCAAATAGACAGCATAACATTCTGGACATTTGAGTTTATATATACCTGACTTCTTTAATAGTGGTATTTTTGTTTTTACATTTAACAATTTTGTACTAACGTTACTTTCTGTTTTAAAAGAAATTGTTGTATTCGTTGCTGAAGATATTATCTTTGAAATATTATTAGAAATATTTCCTGCATATGTGATGGTTTTATAAGTTTTGATTTCATCAGCTTGTTTAGGATATATTAGTTGTAATGCCACTTTTTTCTCTTTTTTACTAATTAGCTTATTTATCATATCTAATGGATAACCGTTAGATGTTGCTATTTGTCTAATTGTATTAATCTCTCTATCAAAATTACATTTGTTCATAGGAACTGAAAAAGCTCTATGTATCATTGAATTATATGCTGCTAGTCTGTGTGACACAGGGTGGTTAGAATTGAATGGAATTGTCACATCAGTCTGTGTTGGTTTTCGGTAAATTGAATAATCAAGTACATTATTAACTCTTTGAATTTTTAAATCAAGAAAATGAAATTATAACTTATAAAACCATCACATATGCAGGAAATATTTCTAATAATATTTCAAAGATAATATCTTCAGCAACGAATACAACAATTTCTTTTAAAACAGAAAGTAACGTAAGTACAAAATTGTTAAATGTAAAAACAAAAATACCACTATTAAAGAAGTCAGGTATATATAAACTCAAATGTCCAGAATGTAATGCTGTCTATTTGGGTCAGACCCTTAGGAATTTTGAAATACGATACAGTGAGCACTTACGAGCATACATATTAAAACAACCAGATAACTAGAAGTGCTGCATATTTGTGAAAAGAAACAAGAACTGGATTTCCTTGGAGAACTGGAAATTAGAAGACATTTAAGAAACCCACAGTATGAAGTTGTCAATGAACAGTTAAATCTAGGGAATTCACCACTAATAAACTGTCTTCTTAAGTGATAATTGTAAAGATCAGCAGATATAGTTTTCCTGGTTTTCTATATCATTGCACAGTTATACTGATCTTAATTGGAAAAATGATATCCAGGATATCACCATAGGGCTAATAATATCTAAGCTTCAATATTTGTAATATCACATCTTCTTCTTTTTTCTATAAACATATATTAAGCCAATCACAAGTTAGGTTACTTCTTGGTCTAGCCAAAAATAACTACTAAACATCAGGTAGGCATAAAATGAAATGTAACTTCTGTCATTCTGACGATGATATTGATTTATCGAAACAATTGTCAATTTTTTAGAATTTTCAATAACTTGTATTATATTGTGGAATTAACTAAAGACCGTGAGTTTCATTTAAGAACACCAGTAATTGATAAACATAAACTCAGTTATTTTTGATATTCGGAGTAGACTCATCTGTGATTCGGACCCTAAAGACCGCTCGTCCGAAGAGTCAAGAATAGATTAATCCGAAAATTTCACAAACGCGAGTGACCTTGATTTATACGAAGTGTCGAGAATAGCGCCCCTGGTTCCAAGACATCATCAATGTAACCTCAAGCAGTTGAATGCTACCGTAAAAATACTAGCGTACTTCCACTATTACTATACTACTACAGTACCCCAAACCACTGACTCTATTCTATTCGTCTTCCGAATTCGTTCTTCATTGTACCAATCCAATCTGCAAACGCGGTGAATATTTGTCTCAAAGTCGCTCAATTCACGATACTGGCTGTCAAACATCAACACAACCCAATGAAACTAATCATATCTAAAGGAATTCAGCAATAATGAAGAAACCATTTTTTTCAGAATATCGACAAAAATGGTATATAGTTTACTTGGTTTTACTTCAAAATTGTATCATTTCATGTTGGAGACAAACAAGTAACTTATGATGAAATAGTATATTGTATACCTAGGCGGTAAAGTGGTATTTTTCAGGCCGAAAGAAGATATGGACAGGCGAGGTGGAGCCGAGCCTGGCCACTTCTTGAGGCCTGAAAAGGCGCTTCACTGCCGTGGTTCACACATAATTTTTTTTCCTACACAATAATTGTTGGTAATATTTTTTGTACCAAAATTTTAGTTCGTAATATAAAATTCAATACTGTGAGTCATTTTTTCCATAGTGATAATGAAAATTGCATTACGTATAGTACGGTTAACAAAAGATATACCTTGCTTGGATAATTTTGATAACTGAACATGCTCAAAAAAGGAAGTGATTAGTTGAAGTTGTTGCTCCTGTGTCTATTATACTTTCTATTGAAGGAATCATTTCAGCAGTGTTATGTAGATTCATTAGTTGTGTTAGTCATAGTAGAAGATGCGGCCATGTCGTTAGTATTGAACAGTTTTCTAGTGACATTTATTTTATTATTTGAACAAACTTCAACGTTGCCTGTCGCTACGCTGGTTAACTGTCAAGTTAACTTCAAACAAACATCAAATGTGACAACTCATGATTAAATGAATTTGTAGACGTTGACAACTGCTAACAATAATTTATTTTTATATTGTCGTTTAGCGGCATTGTTGATCTTAAGCAATTCCCTTTTATTTCTTTAGACTAGTTAATGTGATTCAAAATAGGATATGCTATTTTAAGTGGGACATCAATCAAAATGGCAATGTTTATTTGATTTATGTTAATTGGGTCGCCACCTAGTGTGAAAATCAAAAATTTATTTTCTCGGCTAGCCGTGGAAAACGCAACTTTCTCGTCTCCATAAAGCCGGTAAAATTCAACTTTCTTACAGTGTAGGATAAAAATAATTTTTCACTCATTTTGTATATTTGGAGGCTAGTGCACAGCGATATTTCCTTGTAGATTTCACAAGTACGAATCCATTTATAGATTTGAAATCTATTGTAAATAGAATAGGAACATAATTTTCACCTTCAATAGATAATCGATCATACTGTACATATTTCTGAGAGGCATGAACTAAGTAATTTGAATTTAGTTATAATTTCAAAGGACAATTCACTTCCATTTCTTGACACATTTTCCAATTTTTGTTCTAATTGAAAGACAGAAAATATTGGCAAATTCTTTTTCTGTTTCATTAAATATTTTTATTCTCGGGTCTGGTAGTATTATTATAAGAGGGAGACATTTCTGACCTAACATTTTCTATATCGTTTATAGTGGGAAGACCCGTAATAATATTGCAACCTGATAGCCTAGTGTCTACACAACCATCGACCAACAGTATTTAATCCCGTTTGTGCAAAAAAGGCAATTGAGAAAGTAGTAACGGAGATGGCAAGTGAGCAATAGTGCGGAAAAAAGTTCGCCATTTAATATTGATGGTTTCATCGGTTTCTCTAACGATTCGCCATTAGGAAAAAATCCATTTAGAGTAGAAAAAAAAGAAAAAAGTAAACGCAAAAACTCAGGAACTTCCACCGCATTTCGTTTCTTAAGAGCTGCAAAAGTGTTAAGACGCCTCCGGAGAATAAATAAATTGTTAGTGGTGTTGCCAATTGAATTATATGATTAATTTGCGGTATTCTGAAGAAACTTTAAGTGCTGACTGTAATTTAGTTTGGTAAACGATTTATTTAGTGGTACTTTTAACGGGTTCTAATCAAATGAGTACATTCTCGTAAACTGATTGAACAGATAAGTTTACAAATTATATTGGATATAACTTGGCCTGTATGAAGAATTTAGATATGAATGAATCTATAGAATATCTCAAATATTACAGAAAAAACTTCTAATATTCAAAAATAGAATATTATTCAACGAGCGTGTAAAGGAAGCTATTACACACTCGGAATAATTACAACATTCGCCTAAGCGATTACACGCGAGTTAAATACAATACTTTATCTACCACAATTTTCTACATTTTGATTTCTTATTATGGTCATTTTGCAGGCCATTATTTTCGTTAAATACCATGTTTTCTCTATATTTTTGTTCTACGGTGTAAAATGTAAAATTGATGACTGACGACCCAACTTTCAATTTAACCTATAAAATGTCCTACTTAACTTCTGGATATTATTAATACAGATCAAAACATTTTTAATTTGTAGAAGTGTAGTGGCAGTACTTCCGATAATAACTTCAAGATTGACTAGAATTCCGATAAACAAACAATGTTTGAATATTCCTCCCGGGTTCAATTTAGCCGACCCAGAATTCCATGTCCATTCAGACGTAGACCTACTGTTAGGTGCTGGAGCATATTATGAACTTCCACTTCCACAGGTCCACAAGTTAGGCTCTAAATTTCCTACCCTCCAGTTAACAAGGCTGGGATGGGTGATCGCAGGGCAGTTGCTAATCGATCTCAAGTCTCTCTTTTCTGTCAAATTCTGGGAAGTCGAAGAACTCTCAGAAGTCAAGTCCTTATCAGCTGACGAAGTATTGGCTGAACAAATATTCATTCAAATACACGTACGTTTGGAAGACGGAACTTTCCAAGTGAATTTTCCTTTCAAAGATCCCACCGGTAATAATCCACTCGGTGAATCCTTCCATATTGCAAAAAAAACGATTTTTTTATTTAGAAAAACGTCCAAAATAACCCAGAGTTATCTTCAGATTATAAAAAATTCATTGATGGATATGTTTCTTTGAAACATACAACCTGCGTTCCATTTGATCTCAACGACAAACCCGTTGGGAACAAATACTTCCTTCCACATCACTGTGTAATCAAATATTCCAGTGAAACTACTAAACTCAGGGTAGTTTCTGATGCTTCCAGCAAAATTTCGACTGGAATTTCCTTGAATGATATCCTACACAAAGGCTACGGAGCTCAGCCGTACCTATACGACACACTAGGTCGGTTTTCTTTATACAAGTTTGTCCTGACCTGAGATATCCAGAAAATGTATCGCTCTGTTAAAATGAATCATTCGCAATTGCACTTCCAGAATATTTTGTGGAGAAACTCACCGCAAGAGGATCTGTAATGCATCCAACTATCCACGGTGACTTATGGAGTCACTTGTTCGTCATTCTTTGCTATAAGAGTACTAAAAGAACTCGCTTCCAATTCTAATGAATTTATTCCAGCGCAAAGGGCCTTGTCACATCAAATGTACGTAGATGATGTACTTCATGGTGCTGATTCAATATCCGAGTTGGAAGAGTCCTATCACCAACTCATTACATTATTAAATTCCGTGGGTTTCCGACTGCATAATTGGTCATCCAATTGCTCGCAATTTCGACAAAAATATTGTGACTCCTCTAACCCAATCCAACTGGAAATAGAAATGTAAGACACTCCCAACAAGGTTTTGGGGTTATGTTGGAATCCGTCCTCGGACGAATTTGCCATCTCCTTACCTAAATTCATTCCTTCAGAAACTCCTTCTAAGCGCAAGGCGTTATCCCTCCTAGCTCAGATGTTTGATCCAATCGGATACTTGAGCCCATTCATAGTCGTAGGAAAGATTTTCATGCGTAGATTGTGGCTATCAAAGCTTTTCTGGGACGAACCTCTGATTCCTGAACTATCCCAAGAATGGAAAAAATTCATATACTCCATTGATTCCTTAAGACGTTTCAAAATTCCTAGATATCTGTTTTCCGATAAAATCATAAATAAAGGTTCAAATTCATAGCTTTGCTGATAGCAGCGAGCGAGCTTATGGTTCCTGTTTATATTTCAGAACTACTTATTCCGACAACACCGTCTCCAACACTTTAGTAAGTTCCAAGTCGAGAGTTACGCCTCTCAAGACGGTTTCACTAACGCGCCTTGAACTATGTGCAATGGTACTACTTTCTAAGTTAACCCAAAGGATTTTCAAGATATTCGAGAATTGTGTAGAATGCGAATCCATCAATCTGTGGACTGACTCCCAGATAGCCCTCTGCTGGATTCAATCACATCCTTCCCGTTGGCATACATTTGTGGTCAACAGAGTTTCCCAAACTCAAATTTCCATACCGCAAGCTAATTGCAGGCATGTTCGTTCTTCTAAAAATCCTGCCGATTTGCTGTCCAGAGGAGTACTCGCTCCCGATCTGTTAAATTCCGAGCTATGGTGGAATGATCCTGATTTCCTCTCCGAATTAAATGACGACTTTTCTAAATTCACGTTGAAACCTCCGAATGTCGTACCCGGACAAAAGGGCAACAAGCTTCAAGTGTTGGTGGCAACCACCAACTGCGAATTCAAATTTTGGAACCCCAAATTTGAAATATTTTCTTCGTTCAATAAGTTGTTGCATACCATAGCTTATATACTCCGGTTTGTGTCCAATTCCAAGGGCAAAGAACCAAGGCTCCACGGCCCCTTGTCCATATCAGAAATAAATTCTGCCTTAGTGCTGGTCCTTCGAAACTTACAGTTCAAATACATTTCCAAGCAGATTTCAGAATTGAAGTCCCTCAAAACCATTTCCGACAAAGGCATATTAGCACTCAATCCTTTTATCAATGATAAAGGACTCCTCTGCGTCGGAGGCCGTTTGCGACATGCAGACGTTCCTGAGTCTCATAAGCATCCCGTGCTCCTTCCAGCTAAAAACCACGTAGTTTCCCTCCTGCTTAAGAGACAGCATGTCAGATTGGAACACGCTGGTGCCCAATCACCTCTTGCTAGCGTCCGCTTGCAATATTGGCCCCTGAATAGAATTAGGGAAGTAAAAAGAGTGATTCATGAATGTATGACTTGTTTCCGTTTCCGAGTTGTTTCTGCTCAACAAATTATGTCCGACTTGCCAGCAGACATAGTTAAGCCTTCGACACCCTTTGAAAGGGTAGGCATCGGCTATGGTGGCTCTTTCTTTATAAAATCTTCCCGCCTCCGAAAGACTCCTATCACAAAGTGTTACATGGCGGTTTTCATATGCATGACCACGAAGGCCATCCACTTGAAGCTAGTGTCCTCCTTATCCACTGAAGTCTTCCTGCTCACCCTGAAGCGTTTCATTTCACGTAGGGGAATTCCTACCGTCATCTACAGTGACAACTCCACCAATTATGTAGGCGCCAGAAATCATTTGAATGAATTCCGCGAATTCTTCTCTAATTCCGATTTATCCGATCACATCAAAACATTCGCTCCTGAAACCAGCTTCGAGTGGAAGTTCATTCCTCCTCGCAGTCCCCATTGGGGAGGTCTGTGGGAATCCGCTGTCCGTGGTGTCAAAAGATAGCTGCAACGTATCGCTGAAAACTCACCTTCGAGGAGTTGAGTACCGTTCTCATCCAAATTGAGGCAATCCTAAACTCTAGACCATTGTGTCCTATATCTATTGATCCCAATGACTTCCAAGTCCTAACACCCGGTCATTTCCTAATTGGCTGTCCTTTAACCTCCTATTCTGACCACAGTGTCACACACCTGCCTGAAAACAGAGTTGCATACTGGCGAAGACGTTCTCAAATGCAACAGTACTTCTGGAAAAGATAGACTACAGAGTACTTGAACCGTTTACAAAATCGGCCCAGTTAAGACCTAAATGT
The DNA here is from genome assembly GCA_963921935.1 of Galeruca laticollis. Taxonomy (NCBI): domain Eukaryota; kingdom Metazoa; phylum Arthropoda; class Insecta; order Coleoptera; family Chrysomelidae; genus Galeruca; species Galeruca laticollis. The sequence continues at coordinate 45,894,250 of OY998184.1, forward strand.
TTAAGTATTTACAGAAAGTAATACATGCCGTCTTTCCTGCATAAGTGCATTTCTTTGTATAAAGTTAAAAGTTAAAGATACGTTATTTTTATAGTGTTTTGGAAACTAAAAGGAGAAAAAAGTGAGATTGTTCTTTATTCTTAGATCAAACTGAAAGGCTTGTCCCCATTCATTGTTTCAACTGTATATATTTCTGACGTCGGTTAAAGCTTATTAAATATTACTGGATTGTTGACGCGATTACAGTGTATTTATTTTTGCCCAGAACCGGCTACTACGAAGACACAGTCCGCTAATCGAAGGCAGATTTATCCAAACTGTGCTATGGTAAAACGGACGTACCATGTGGAATACTTTAAATTGCAATAAAGGTTTTAGTTTTATTGTTAAATTAGGATTTTTCCGTGACAAATAAATAGCTGAATACGTCTTCATTTAACTAAATAATTATTTTGTTACAAATTGATATTTGTACATTTTGAAAATTAATTATGAACTCTTTTCCTATATCCACATATATATTTTCATTCCTCAGAAACTGGCCGCTTATCGTTGATGCAGATGTTATCGAAGAGGAAGATTATTGCACCCAATTTACAGATGAAGATGTTATCGTGGAGGCTATTGATCTCGAAGCTTATATTGGGCATGATGTGGCTAATGTAGAGGCAGACTGTTGCACCTAATTCACAATTTTATTTGCAGTATGCATCTTATTTTGCATCGAATCGTCTATATACCGTTCTGCTACAGATGTTGACCTCCACCCACCATAACGCTTCAATACGGTGATATCACCTTCTACGTCAATAAAAATCGTTGCAGAGGATCTTATGAATGCATGTTCAGTATAAAATTGTGCTAAATTTAGTTATGCCAATTCTTCGACTTTTGATAATTCACAAAGAAACAGCTAAATCACGGAAAATTTACGAAACCGCGTATTCAAGATTTAAGGAATGGAAAATGAAAAAGCCATGCAGTTCTTTCTCGACAACAATGTTATTAGCTTATTTTTCGGAATTAGCACAACAAAAGCCATCAACAGTGTGGTCGAATTATTCAATGATTAAAAGTATGTTACGATCCAATAATAATGTAGACATTTCAAAATATTTCAAACTAATTACATTTCTGAAACAAAATGAGAAAGGTTACAAGTCCAAGAAAGCTGCGATTTTTACGAGTACACAAATTAGTGATTTTTTAAATAATGCACCCGATGAAGTTTATTTAATGGTCAAGGTTGTTGTTGCATTTGGGATTGCAGGAGCTTGTCGAGTTTGTGAAATCAGCCAGGTAACATTAGATGATATTGAAGATTCGGGTAAGTTATTATTTGTGAAACTGAAGCAAACAAAGAATGATGTAAACAGGAGATTTGTAGTTACTGAAGAATATATTAAATATTACCGAATGTACATAGCCCTTCGTCCAGCAGCAGCAAAGGATCGCCGCCTGTTTTATGCATATCGCAATGGAAAATGTATCAATCAGGTTGTGGGTAAAAATCAGTTTTATAAGGTACCTGAAACAGTAGCTAATTTTCTTCAACTCGAAAATGCTAACCCATATACAGGTCATTCATTTCGAAGATCATCTGCTACACTTTTAGTTGAATCTGGGGGAGACTTGATGACACTAAATAAACATGGTGACTGGAAGTCATCAACGGTCGCTGAAGGGTATGTTGATGAATCGGTGGCACACAGAACAGAAATTACTAATAAAGTGTTCAGAACGTGTGGCAGTTCTGAAATAAAACCTGATTTGCGACCAGGTACATCAACAGCAGTTGTGTCCATGTCAGAGAAAAATATTATTTCAACACAAGAAAATTCGTCTGTTGTACCGAATAGTTCAAAGAACCTGTCATTCATGCAATGCACATTTAATAATTGTACTTTTGATATAAAGGAAATGTAACATATGTTCAATAAAATATTCTAAAATCAAATATCTTCCTTTATCTATATGTATATATATCCGAGAAAAAAGTACTTTTTTCCCGGGGAAAAGAGTAATTTCGTGAAAAGTTGTATGTTGTTACCTGTCAATAGACATAAAATGTAAAATTTTTTCCTGTTACAGAAAAATAACTATTTGTGTACCTAGGCGCGAAGGTGCTAGTTTTACGGGCCGACAGAAGAAAGGACGCCTGGAAAACCACTTTCGCGGCGTAGAACCTTGAAAGCTGTCATTGCAGTCCAGCATTCATAAATGAACATATTAGTAATTATACTAAAAGTTACCTCTTTTTGTGAGGTTAGAAGTCATATTTATTATAAATTGTCTCCACCACATTGCCTAATTTGATGGCATTTATACTTCTACATTGACAAATTATTGTCAACGTCAACACTGAGAATTGTCCTAGCCGATAATACAAAGATGACGCAATCAAAAATCAGCCAATTATTACGTTCATTTTTTCTTTGTGAATGCAATTCTGGGCTCAATTTTTCTAAGCACTAATTGTAATTGCATTGTGAATGAAGCTTTAAGTCACAATTTGAAATTTGAAAGTGATAGCGTCGTTATTTATAATAGGGTGCCATCTAGTGTTATTTTGGTTGCCTGCCTAGTCATTATTTGCCATTTTTCCCGTCTAGCCGTGCTAATACCTACTTTCTCGTCCCAATAGAGCCACGAAAATTGAGTTTTCGAGTAGTGTAGGATAAAAACATTGATTTATTATTAATTAGCATCATAAGCCAAATTATCATAAAAACTGTAACAACCAACAGGTACTACTGATTTTATCTGCTGCAAATGTTGCGATTTTGTCTTATTGATTGATCTCTTGGCATTATACATTGGTGGGGTGATAATTCATTTAGAAATAGATTTTGGCCTCTGCGGTAGTTTTAGCCAATTGTCATGAAATTATAATTTATAATTAATCCTTCCATTTGGTTACTCAAACTCAAATCCGAATGAACAAAATTGGCTTCAAGATTTATCAGAAAACCCAGTTTGCTGTAGGTACTCTCATGAGTCTCCAGGAAGTTGATATTTAATCGAAGAATTTATCTTCAATTTTCGGTCTAACCAAAATACTTTCTCTCAGCTTAGCTTCTTCAGACATATTTCTTCTTGTTTTTCTCAAGCTTTCACAAATTTATTTAACAGAGCAAGCTTTTTTCATATACAAAGTTGTAAGTGAGATTTAATTGATTGAAAATGAATTCTGAAATTCTGAATTTCTCCCAAAAATTTTCATAAATATGCGTACTGAGAGTTAATGCAAATAAACTAAAGACTGATACGAATATTTAACATATAGCAGTAACAAAATGTGAGTAACTTCATTCTAACTTATCCTGATTAGTACGTAAACAAGCATGGTAGCTGCGTTTTGTCAAAAATACGCCCGGCTCTAATAAATATTAATTTAGTATTTCTAAAAATGAATTTATATATATAATCGACCTATTACTCTTCTCTCAGGGTGGGATCAAACTGTTAAAAAAATTAATTATTCAAAATTTGTTTAACTGTTTACGTATCTCTAAATGATCTGTTTCACTATTGGTCAGAACCTATAGTATTTGTATGTTCAATATTATAAAAGGCACTTTAAATCTCTGATGACGTTTCAAATATTTTTGTCATTGAAAATTACCAACTGTCACTGATTTGGTCGACAGTTTTATTTAATAAAAAATGTTTAATTTTCTGAAATAATGTTATAAAAAGACTATAGTGAGTAGGAATGCAAAATTCTATATTATACTACTAGATTCAAATACAAATTAACAAATTGATATTCCCCAAACTTATTATAAACGAAACAACAGTCGTAATTTCTACGAAACATAAAATCACTACAACCTATATGCTATAAATTAACCTAATGAAAAACGTTTAATAAAAGTTCCAATTGTCGATCTAAATCTTGATATGGATAAATGTCAAAAACGAGCTTCACTCAAATTTTTCTAGTTCAAAACTTTTCTTCTCTTATGTGAATTTCCTTATATGATTTATTAATTTTGTTTGCAATCAAAAATCTAATAGATGCATCTATGTCAAATTTAATTTAAAAATAGGCCTTATCATTTCCCGAGAAATTATTGTAAAAAAACTGGATCGGACTCACCTACTAATAACTGGACAACTCGTACAATTCTAATTGATCTTAGAATTCAGGAAACTTTCTAAATTTTATTTAGAAATCTGGAACACATTCACTACACACGATGCAATTCTTATTCGAATTATGCACGCACTGGCTTTATAATGAAATGGCTTTTGAATCTGGTTGTATAAATATACAACTTCTACTATCTACCAAAATTTGAGACAACTCTAATTACGATGTTGCCTCTTCGGGATTTCAAACACAACTAACTAAACTTTCTTCAAATAAATAAATCTCCTCTCCTGTGGTTACGAAAAATTCCTTTATTTAAAAAAAGATACTTATTTATGTTTCCCTATAACAAAGAGAGATTTGAATTCTTTTATTATCATTGTAATTCTGATAGCAGAGACATCTGTATTTTAAAATTTCAAATATATTCTCCAAAATGTAATATAATTCTGTCTATCATTAAATATATTCTACATAAACTTCATCCGAAAATTAAAATGTCACATTTGATTTGTATACCGAATCTTTCAAAATTATTGATTATACAAATAATACAGTGTGTATCGAAAGTAGTGCATACAAATATAAAAAGTTTCCCTTATTTCAATGTTTCTTTTACATTATATATACAACACAAAACGCATATATATATATATATATATGTATATATATATATATATATATATGTATATATATATATATATAAACAATACTATATTTCCTGCGTCTTTTCATCCTTCCGACGTTTTGGCGTCTCCCTTAAATCAAAGAGTATATTATGTTCTAATGACTTACTTCCAATGTCCTTATTGATACAAACGCGTAGATACTTTGAAATTTCAATATACTCTTAAAACAAAAAAGTTTTTTTTCCAAAATTTATCATACATCTTGCAGACATTTCTGCATCCGTACATATTACCGATTTTTCTGCATCCGCAAATATACTCATTCACCACATGTGCAACTCTGCGTCCGATTTCGGGTATTATGTTCATCGCATCCACCTTTCTGCATCCAGCAGTGGTGCCAGATATATAAGCGCCTCGAATTTGTTTCGTATTCATTAACTCTGCGAGAGAAATTGGTGATAATCGTGAATCAGTATAAGTATATAGTGTGTTTCACTATAAGGTCACCTCCAAAGTTAGCCAAATTGGCATGAAAGTTAAAATTGCAAAGAATATTCTGTCTATATCTGTAACTGTGAAATATTTCTTCATGATATAACTTTTTTTGTGTAGGAGATCATTATTTCACTGTCAAAATTCATAAATTGGATATGGCGGCTCCCAGCTGACGACAAGTTTTTTTATTATGGCTGTAGTCTATTCAAAATTGAAAGTAAAAAAATTCAAGAGAAATTTTGTTAAACAAATACACTAAAAATAAAAATAAATAAATGAATAATGTTTTTAAAGAGAACGTTTTTAAAAATTCGCAAAAAAATAATAATTTATTTGATTTTTTGACCTAGGTGAGCTAAAATTCAAAATCTTGCTGCTAATAATAGGTATTGTTGCAGGACAAAATTTTGAATCTGTTAACCAATAATCAAAATTTATAAAGATAATAATTTTTATTCTCTAGGGAATTTGTTGAAAAACTTGTTTTTATAAGTACCGATTTACTTTGTTAGTGCATTTGTCTGAAAATAGTTTTCAATGATATCCATTCAAACTATTGACTACACGACACTTGAGAAACATTGCATTGTGAAAATCGTAGGTTTGGTATGCAAAGCTAAATGTTTGGTACACGTTTTGAAAATTCCGATGTGAAAAGGAAGTAAATATGATTTTCCCACGGATCACATACCAAATGACTATCCCAGGAAAATAACATAAAAGAAATAAGCGATTTCTATATAGGTGTTCACTTCTTTGATAAATCATCAATTTCTGTGAATATATGTTTTTGGAATCAATTTTCATCTAATCAAGCAATGAATTCTCGTTAATCTAGACTAAAAAAACTCCTCAGATTTTTGGGATGTTCTCCCATAGGAATGAGGAAAAAAGTTTTTTACTTCAGTTACATAGTGTTTGTAAAATAAAACGTTTTGGATAAACATGTAATAAAAAACGATTTTATAGACAAGTTTTTATTAGAACTGTACTAAAACGAATAAAATAAGCTAATGTTATAGCTGACAATGATATAATATTTTTTTTAGTTGAATTATTTGGTTTCAATAAGCTTGTCGCGCGAAATGTTCATAAAAGTAGGCATCAATTAATTTCATGGGACAGTGATTGGTTGACGTGTAAAAACTAGTCGAGGCATTTATTTTTTCCCAATTTGCACAACAAGCTATTTGAAACCAAATAATTCAACAAAACATAAGTATATCATTGTCGGCGATATACTTGAACATATTTTATTAATTTTAGTACAACGCACATAAATACTTGTCTTTTAAAAGTTGTTTCATTATTTATTTCATTTCATGCTTTTTAGTTATTGCGCCTTAATCTGTTCATTTCTAATAGAGCATCGTGATTACAAGTTCTTTTCCCTGTAAGTTTTGAGCTATCTGCTAACGACGCCCATTTCACCAAATCATGCAATCATGAACCGTTCAACAGATTCTTTGTAACTTCACTACAGAGTCGCCTACCATACTGAATTCGGAATAACTTTACTCGGCAGATCCTATCACAAAACTTCATTAATTTTGCCAAAGAAATCATGATCTCAGACCACAAAAACTACCACACACCATTTTTTAATAGAATCTAACCATAATTACAAAACTCTTCCTCCATCTTGTGGCCGCCATTTTGAATTTAAGAATTTCGACGAGAAATTCGTATTTTCTGAGTCCGAATACCCATACATACCAATTTTGAATCGAATCGGAAAATAATCAGAATGTTCTTTCGCCATCTTGAATTAATGAAGGTTGACAAAAAATTCATAAACTCCGATCCCTCACCAATTTTGAATAGAATCAGGACATATTAACAAATCTCGTCTGCCATGCTGAAGCGGCGATTTCATTTTTTCAACAAAAATTCCATAATGCATTGTAACAGGAATTATGAACACGTGACAAATTTCAAGTTAATCCTAAGACTAGAAGTGGGTCAAAATTCAGTTGCAAAATTTGAACGAACTAACAAGTTACTTATCTAAATAAGCAAAAAGGAGTTTATCTAACCCATGGTTAGAAAATCAGGTATTAAAAAGATAAAATATTTCTCCTAAAATAGAATGTATAACAAGTAATAAAAGTTCAAACTAACATTCATTTTTGTTCAAAGAATTCAACAATATCATTCAATACCGTTTCTTTTCAAAAATATAAGAACATTTTTTTGAATATATTAAAAAAATATTTATTTATTTTCCAATTTTATAAAATCATTCGATATAGAGAAAATTTCTTCATTTTGAATTCACAAAAACCTGAAAATAATAAAATGCATTTTGTTTCAACAAATCCAATATGGAAATAGTTTCAGTAGTTGAAATACACGAGAAGTGAAAAACGCGATAAAAAACATGTTAACAGTAAAACTGAGTATAAAATGTTGATAATAATAATAGTTTTTTGTTTAAATAGTCCTAAACTTGTAAAATTGCTACATGATGCACGAAGTTCTGAGTGCAACAAATATGCTTTTTGCACATTCTACACACAACATTCTTTTCTGTAAGAAAAAACGTTTCTTTTAAATATGTCATGTTTTGAGGAATATTCAAGGGAACCTAAGTATTTATAGTTACTATTTTCATTGGTACACTCAAATTTGATAATTTGAACCATAAATCATCAAACTTGTCAATATTCTTCAGTTCTGTCATTTTGACAAAGAATTCTTCAATCCCTACACCAAAAAGTCCTAGGTACCGATTTTGATTAGAATAGGACACTAAATCACAAAATTCGTTTGCCAACTCGTAACGGAAAAATAGTTTCTTCAGATGTGTGAGGTATAAACTACCTCCTTTCCGAGCTGGCGAAAGAATTTTTTGTGGATAACAGATTCAAAAGCTTGCTGCACAAGAATACTTATATTTAAACTGAAAATATTTCACGGCAATATTTTGAATCTTTTGATTACACAAATCTGAATAAATTTAATTAAACTTCTTATGAATTTGGACAAAACCTTCATAATCTTTGCCAACCAATCTGGAATAGAATCGGACTATAAATTACAAAACTCATTCGTCATTTTGAGATTTGGAATTCAGATTATAAAGGTCATTCTGAATAACCCAATTCAAACCGACGAAAGAAATCAAAACTCCAATATAAGAAATTCTAAAAGCGACGCTGAACGTCATACCCACTTTTGAACGTCCTCCTGTCACAATGCAAGAGTAATTCTATATATTAATACGGAAAATAAAATACTATAACATTACCTAATCTTATGGCTGAAATTTTAGGACATTCTTCGATCTTTTGCCTAAACGGTACAATATCGAAAAATGGCCTTAAATTCTGCGTTAACTGAGGTTAACTCAATAATTCAAAGTGGTTTGGTCGAAAGCCACGGTCAGAAAACAACGTTTTTTTACAGCTTTGTTTAAAACGGAAATATAGTACTATATATGAGTCTGCAGCTTGGAAATGAATACCCTAAGAGAAAAACTCCAGTAGATCATCAAATTCTACGTCCACTGAACACAAAAGTTGAGCAAGTATAATAATTTCTTATAAGAAATGAAAAAGCATTGGCTGTATTTGTAATATTTTAGCCTTAAAAAAGAATATAATGGTCAGAATTTGTTTATAACTTGATAAGCAATGAAATGATTGATATCACTTTGTAAACTCTATTGAGAAATGCCAATTGTGATTTTTGAGTAGAAAAAATTCTTAACTTAATCATATAAATGATGGAAATATAAAAAATCCATTAAAAACAATGAATAAATAAGAATGGTTTCTTCAAGTCATCATAGTCATAAGACAATATGACGAATGAAAAGAAAAAAATAGTTCATTTGTCTACAAACCATTTATAAACAAATGACGTGAAAAAATTCATAAAGTTTCTAAAAATGGGAAATTTAATTTTTTGTTAACTTTAAAAAATTATAATAAACAAAATAAAAATTATAAATAATGGAAACATCGTTCTTCTGTTTCCTTGTTTACTAAGTAGTTGGAGGAAATCTATTACTGAGAAACTGCACTAAAAATAATCCAATCCGAACCCGTCGAAAGAAGGTGAAATCCAACATAAGAAATATGTGATATATTCTAAAAGAAACACTGAATGGCATATCCACCTATGAACGTCCTCTAGTCACACTGCAGTATCAACTATAAATAAAAACACAGAAAATAAAGCACTACAACATTGCCAAATCTCGTGGACGCAGAATGATCGAAATGGTGACAAAAATATACGCCATCCCGATATACGCAGAGCGTGAACAGCGCACCAACTCGGAGTTTGGTTGAACTACGATATACGTAAACTGGCGACCATTCTCACAAATGGGCATCCGGCTAAAAATTTATTCTTTTACGTTTTCGACCATCCTGCATTTAATGGCGCAAAAAACTTTTCTGCGTCCATATACGGACGCAGAAAGTCGCGGGACGCAGGTATTAATGTAAAAACCACAATGTACGGACGCACAGTTATCGAAGAGATGTAAATATATATATATATATATATATATATATATATATATATATATATATATATATATATATTTACATCTCTTCGATAACTGTGCGTCCGTACATTGTGGGTTTTACATTAATACCTGCGTCCCGCGACTTTCTGCGTCCGTATATGGACGCAGAAAAGTTTTTTGCGCCATTAAATGCAGGATGGTCGAAAACGTAAAAGAATAAATTTTTAGCCGGACGCCCATTTGTGAGAATGGTCGCCAGTTTACGTATATCGTAGTTCAACCAAACTCCGAGTTGGTGCGCTGTTCACGCTCTGCGTATATCGGGATGGCGTATATTTTTGTCACCATTTCGATCATTCTGCGTCCACGAGATTTGGCAATGTTGTAGTGCTTTATTTTCTGTGTTTTTATTTATAGTTGATACTGCAGTGTGACTAGAGGACGTTCATAGGTGGATATGCCATTCAGTGTTTCTTTCAGAATATATTACATATTTCTTATGTTGGATTTCACCTTCTTTCGACGGGTTCGGATTGGATTATTTTTAGTGCAGTTTCTCAGTAATAGATTTCCTCCAACTACTTAGTAAACAAGGAAACAGAAGAACGCTGTCTCCATTATTTATAATTTTGATTTAACTGACAATACAGCTCCGCGCGACCACTACGGTTAATAATAAGTCTATACATTTTTCGCTTCTTTCTACAAAGGATACAAAAAAATTTAGAAGTTGATTATTTTGTTTATTATAATTTTTTAAAGTTAACAAAAAATTAAATTTCCCATTTTTAGAAACTTTATGAATTTTTTCACGTCATTTGTTTATAAATGGTTTGTAGTCAAATGAATTTTTTCTTTTCATTCGTCATATTGTCTTATGACTTGAAGAAACCATTCTTATTTATTCATTGTTTTTAATGGATTTTTTATATTTCCATCATTTATATGATTAAGTTAAGAATTTTTTCTACTCAAAAATCACAATTGGCATTTCCCAATAGAGTTTACAAAGTAATATCAATCATTTCATTGCTTATCAAGTTATAAACAAATTCTGACCATTATATTCTTTTTTAAGACTAAAAAATTACAAATACAGCCAATGCTTTTTCATTTCTTATAAGAAATTTTTATACTTGCTCAACTTTTGTGTTCAGTGGACGTAGAATTTGATGATCTACTGGAGTTTTTCTCTTAGAGTATTCATTTCCAAGCTGCAGACTCATATATAGTACTATATTTCCGTTTTAAACAAAGCTGTAAAAAAACGTTGTTTTCTGACCGTGGTTTTCGACCAAACCACTTTGAATGAATTATTGAGTTAACGCAGAATTTAAGGCTATTTTTCGATATTGTACCGTTTAGGCAAAATATCGAAGAAAGTCCTAGAATTTCAGCCATGAGATTAGGTAACGTTATAGTATTTTATTTTCCGTATTAATATATAGAATTAATCTTGCATTGTGACAGGAGGACGTTCAAAAGTGGGTATGCCGTTCAACGTCGCTTTTAGAATTTCTTATATTGGAGTTTTGATTTCTTTCGTCGGGTTTGAATTGGGTTATTCAGAATGACCTTTATAATCTGAATTCCAAATCTCAAAATGACGAATGAGTTTTGTAATTTATAGTCCGATTCTATTCCAGATTGGTTGGCAAAGATTATGAAGGTTTTGTCCAAATTCATAAGAAGTTTAATTAAATTTATTCAGATTTGTGTAATCTAAAGATTCAAAATATTGCCGTGAAATATTTTCAGTTTGAATATAAGTATTCTTGTGCAGCAAACTTTTGAATCTGTTATCCACAAAAAATTCTTTCGCCAGCTCGGAAAGGAGGTAGTTTATACCTCACACATCTGAAGAAACTATTTTTCCGTTACGAGCTGGCAAACGAATTTTGTGATTTAGTGTCCTATTCTAATCAAAATCGGTACCTAGGACTTTTTGGTGTAGGGATTGAAGAATTCATTGTCAAAATGACAGAACTGAAGAATATTGACAAGTTTGTTGATTTATGGTTCAAATTATCAAATTTGAGTGTACCAATGAAAATGGTAACTATAAATACTTAGGTTCCCTTGAATATTCTTCAAAACATGACATATTTAAAAGAAACGTTTTTTCTTACAGAAAAGAATGTTGTGTGTAGCATGTGCAAAAAGCATATTTGTTGCACTCAGAACTTCGTGCATCATTAGCAATTTTACAAGTTTAGGACTATTTAAACAAAAAACTATTATTATTATCAACATTTTATACTCAGTTTTACTGTTAACATGTTTTTTATCGCGTTTTTCACTTCTCGTGTATTTCAACTACTGAAACTATTTCCATATTGGATTTGTTGAAACAAAATGCATTTTATTATTTTCAGGTTTTTGTGAATTCAAAATGAAGAAATTTTCTCTATATCGAATGATTTTATAAAATTGGAAAATAAATAAATATTTTTTTAATATATTCAAAAAAATGTTCTTATATTTTTGAAAAGAAACGGTATTGAATGATATTGTTGAATTCTTTGAACAAAAATGAATGTTAGTTTGAACTTTCATTACTTGTTATACATTCTATTTTAGGAGAAATATTTTATCTTTTTAATACCTGATTTTCTAACCATGGGTTAGATAAACTCCTTTTTGCTTATTTAGATAAGTAACTTGTTAGTTCGTTCAAATTTTGCAACTGAATTTTGACCCACTTCTAGTCTTACGATTAACTTGAAATTTGTAAGGTGTTCATAATTCCTGTTACAATGCATTATGGAATTTTTGTTGAAAAAATGAAATCGCCGCTTCAGCATGGCAGACGAGATTTATTAATATGTCCTGATTCGATTCAAAATTGGTGAGGGATCGGAGTTTATGAATTTTTTGTCAACCTTCATTAATTCAAGATGACGAAAGAACATTCTGATTATTTTCCGATTCGATTCAAAATTGGTATGTATGGGTATTCGGACTCAGAAAAAACGAATTTTTCGTCGAAATTCTTAAATTCAAAATGGCGGCCACAAGATGGAGGAAGAGTTTTGTAATTATGGTTAGATTCTATTAAAAAATGGTGTGTGGTAGTTTTTGTGGTCTGAGATCATGATTTCTTTGGCAAAATTAATGAAGTTTTGTGATAGGATCTGCCGAGTAAAGTTATTCCGAATTCAGTATGGTAGGCGATTCTGTAGTGAAGTTACAAAGAATCTGTTGAACGGTTCATGATTGCATGATTTGGTGAAATGGGCGTCGTTAGCAGATAGCTCAAAACTTACAGGGAAAAGAACTTGTAATCACGATGCTCTATTAGAAATGAACAGATTAAGGCGCAATAACTAAAAAGCATGAAATGAAATAAATAATAAAACAACTTTTAAAAGACAAGTATTTATGTGAGTTGTACTAAAATTAATAAAATATGTTCAAGTATATCGCCGACAATGATATACTTATGTTTTGTTGAATTATTTGGTTTCAAATAGCTTGTTGTGCAAATTGGGAAAAAAATAAATGCCTCGACTAGTTTTTACCCGTCAACCAATCACTGTCCCATGAAATTAATTGATGCCTACTTTTATGAACATTTCGCGCGACAAGCTTATTGAAACCAAATAATTCAACTAAAAAAAATATTATATCATTGTCAGCTATAACATGAGCTTATTTTAATCGTTTTAGTACAGTTCTATAAAATCGTTTTTTATTAGATGTTTTTCCAAAACTTTTTATTTTACAAACACTATGTAACTGAAGTAAAAAACTTTTTTCCTCATTCCTATGGGAGAACATCCCAAAAATCTGAAGAGTTTTTTTAGTCTAGATTAACGAGAATTCATGGCTTGATTAGATGAAAATTGATTACAAAAATATATATTCACAGAAATTGATGATTTATCAAAGAAGTGAACACCCATATAGAAATCGCTTATTTCTTTTATGTTATTTTCCTGGGATAGTCATTTGGTATGTGATCCGTGGGAAAATCATATTTACTTCCTTTTCACATCGGAATTTTTAAAACATGTACCAAACATTTAACTTTGCATACCAAACCTAGGATTTTCACAATGCAATGTTTCTCAAGCGTCGTGTATTCAATAGTTTGAATTGATATCATCGAAAACTATTTTCAGACAAATGCACTAACAAAGTAGGTAAATCGGTACTTATAAAAACAAGTTTTTCAACAAATTCCCTAGAGAATAAAAATTATTATCTTTATAAATTTTGATTATTGGTTAACAGATTCAAAATTTTGTCCTGCAACAATACCTATTATTAGCAGCAAGATTTTGAATTTTAGCCCACCTAGGTCAAAAAATCAAATACATTATTATTTTTTTGCGAATTTTTAAAAACTTTCTCTTTAAAAACATTATTCATTTATTTATTTTTTTTTAGTGTATTTGTTTAACAAAATTTCTCTTGAATTTTTTTACTTTCAATTTTGAATAGACTACAGCCATAATAAAAAAACTTGTCGTCAGCTGGGAGCCGCCATATGGAATTTATGAATTTTGACAGTGAAATAATGATCTCCTACACAAAAAAAGTTATATCATGAAGAAATATTTCACAGTTACAGATATAGACAGAATATTCTTTGCAATTTTAACTTTCATGCCAATTTGGCTAACTTTGGAGGTGACCTTAAAGTGAAACACACTATATACTTATACTGATTCACGATTATCACCAATTTCTCTCGCAGAGTTAATGAGTACGAAACAAATTCGAGGCGCTTATATATCTGGCACCACTGCTGGATGCAGAAAGGTGGATGCGATGAACATAATACCCGAAATCGGACGCAGAGTTGCACATGTGGTGAATGAGTATATTTGCGGATGCAGAAAAATCGGTAATATGTACGGATGCAGAAATGTCTGCAAGATGTATGATAAATTTTGGAAAAAAAACTTTTTTGTTTTAAGAGTATATTGAAATTTCAAAGTATCTACGCGTTTGTATCAATAAGGATATTGGAAGTAAGTCATTAGAACATAATATACTCTTTGATTTAAGGGAGACGCCGAAATGTCGGAAGGATGAAAAGACGCAGGAAATATAGTATTGTTATATATATATATATATATATATATATATATATATATGTTATATACCTTAAATTACTTAATCAGCACATTGTGTAATAACATGTTGTTTTATAAACTGTTGAACCTTATTTTTGCTTACATTGTATTTTTTACCTTTTTGAATTGTTTAGTTATATTGTCAGTCTAGAATTTACTTCGAATCTTGAAACTTGTAACTTTTGTTAAATAAATAATTTTTAAAAAACCTTTTTCCGTGTGTAAAAAGTTATTTGGCGCAGTCAGTAGGATTAGATGAAACCGAAAATAATATAAAATCTCGATACTATTGGCCTAATCAAAGATCTTCTATTCAAACGTACATTAACGAATGCGAAATATGTCAATTAACAAAATATGATCGCAAACCCGTAAAACCATATTTTAATATTACCCCAACAGCTATTAAACCATTTCAAATAATACATTTAGATACTATTACTTTAGAAAATACGAAATTTCTAACTATTATAGACTCATTTTCAAAATACGGGCAGTTGTATAAATTGAACTCAGCCCAAGGTATAGAGATAGTTAATAATTTAATTAGATATTTCACCCATCATTGTATACCGGAACAAATAATATGCGATAACGGAACAGAATTAAAAAATAGTTTAGTAAAAGATTTATTAGAAACTCATAAAATACAAATTCATTTTATCAGTTCACAACATCCTGAAGCAAACGGCATTGCCGAACGATTTCATTCAACAATTATTGAACATATTAGACTTCTAAATAATCAGAACGAATTTAAGAAAGAACCTATTGAAATAAAAGTAAATTATGCTCTTTTGGCATATAATAATAGTATTCACTCTGTAACGAAACTAAAACCATACGAAATTATCACAGGTCATTTGGAGAATAACTCTTCTTTTGATTTAGACATTGATCGACAATTAGTAAATAATTATATTCATAATCACAAAGAAAAAATGAAATCACTTTATTCTAAAGTAAATAAATCATTGCAAGAAACTAAAGATAAAGTTATTTCAAAAGCTAATGAAAGTAGAGAAGATCTTCCAGACCCTCTACCTACAAAAGTATTTGTCAAAAATAAGCAGATTAAAAGTAAGACAAAAAATAAATATCAACCTGAAAAAATAAAATCCGTAAACAGAAAACATAAAACCGCGAAAATTGTAACACGTCATTTTAATACCGCTGAAGATATTCATATTTCAAATATAAAACGACCTAAGAAGAAACCTTATACTTTTATTACAGATTCTTCTCATTCGGACAAGCAAGAATAGAAATAAAAGACATCACTAATAACCTAGGAATTTTACCAATAAATCTTGGACCGGCAAAACTACAAAAATCAAGTCATACATTTGTACATTTCTATAACTTAAGTCCGAAGAATATAATTCTTTAAATAAACACTTTGAAAATATCACAGTTGAGATATCAAATAGTACATATTTCGTACAACAAACGGAAAATATAGTTAATCTTATTTTCAATGTTAAGAGTAATATAGAAGAAAAATTAGGAAATTTAAATATTCATTCTATAACAAATAGAAACAAAAGAGGCTTAATAAATGGACTTGGATCTATAATAAAAGCCGTAACCGGCAACCTTGATTCTCAAGACGAAGAAAAAATAAATATAATCTTAGAGCATTTAAAACAAAATCAAGCTAATCTTCAAAGTCAAATTCAAATGCAGTACAGCGTTAGCGAACAAATAATAAATAACTTCAATAAAACTATTCAAGATATTCAAAATAATGAAATATTGCTCAAATCGAAATTATTAGACATAAAATATATGCTTGACCTTCAAGTGCAATATGAGAATCTTATTTATCTCAAAGATATGTTGAATGAAGTTTTAATTATTTATAATGTTATATTAGATGTAATAGAAACTGTAGAGAATTCCTGGACATTCTGCAAACTAAAGTCATTGCACCCTAGTATAATTAAACCCAAGGAATTATTTACAGAGTTGCAAAAAATATCTTCGTATTATAAATTACAATTACCGTTGGAATTGAAATACGAGAATATTTTATACTTTGAATCAATTTTAGATGTAACATGTAGAGTAAGTAAAAATAGAATAGAATATTTTCTATCAATTCCCATAGATTTTAATATAGAGTTTGAATTATTTTATTTATTACCCATACCTACTAAGTTAGAATCAGAATTCGTAATAATAATACCAAATTCAAAGTATTTGCTAAGATCTGATACATAGATAAAACCTCTAAACGATATTTGTACAAGAAGTGAAAATTTTCAATGTGCTTCACACCTTCAAGATAATAATAAACAGTTATGTGAAGAACAAATACTATTAATGGAAACTCTACTAACTGCGAATACACTAAAATCAAAATTATTGAAAATCATTTGGAAATTATACCAGAAATAAACCAATACCTAGTAGTATTTCCAGAAGAAGAAAAATTGATAATTAAATGTTCAGAAGACACTGAAATCAAAATTTTAAAAGGAATTTTCCTAATCAAAAATTCGCCATGTAAAATAACTTTTATAAATCAAGAATTAATATTTCAAGATAGAACTTATGGTCAACCACTGGTACTGAATAAACTTCAGACACATCTTAATAAAATTAAAATCCAGCCTTTGGAAATAAAATTGAAAAAATTAAAATTAAAAGAAATATCTTCGCAAGGATTGACACCAATTCAGGAAGAACAATTAAATCTCCATATTCCTAGCATATGGACTATATTTCTATATTCTAGCGGAGTATTGATAATTATTTGGCTACTCTTGAAGAAAATTCAGAAAAGAAGAAAATCAGAAGAAACTCCAATGGAATTACAAGAAAAGAAAATTCAACTTCCAGGGGGTGCGTCGATCTAATGGGGGAGGTGTTATATACCTTAAATTACTTAGTACATATTAAATAAATTACTTAATCAGCACATTGTGTAATAACATGTTGTTTTATAAACTGTTGAACCTTATTTTTGCTTACATTGTATTTTTTACCTTTTTGAATTGTTTAGTTATATTGTCAGTCTAGAATTTACTTCGAATCTTGAAACTTGTAACTTTTGTTAAATAAATAATTTTTAAAAAACCTTTTTCCGTGTGTAAAAAGTTATTTTATATATATATATTCAATCAAATGCAATGATCTATTACGATAAGTGTAAGTAACTTCATTGTACATCATAATTGTAAGTTCAACCAACAATACATCGCTTTTAAGCAAAACTTTGGAGAAACTATACAAAAATAAGCAATTTTTTTTTCTTCAGCATTGCTTTGAAAGTTAACATAATTAGAACAAACCCACTTCTTCCTATGTTTACTTCTTTGTTTTCATTGATTAAGTCATACAGTATAATACTTTACATACTACTGATGTTAAATTGAACTTTGAAAAACATTGCGTTATGTTTAATTGAAAAACAGAGGCTTTTTAACTTTGTCATGTCCGTCGCTGTCCAGAACGGCAACAAAGGTGAGTTAGTACGTGTAAACAGTCCCACTGCATTATTTACGAATGTTGAAAGTAGAATGCGGCACGTGCAAACGGTCTCGTAAACTTAAAAACCGTCCACATAAATGTAAGTCGACTTCTTTTCGTATTTTACGAAGTTAGAAACTCTAGAGAACGGGAAATGAGGATAGAAAAGGTCAATGCGGGATTTATGCTTTTGCTGATATATGTTCAGATTTAAATGTTCATTTATAAAAAGTTAAAGGGAAATAAATCTGTATTCAAACTCTTACAGAGAGAATATTTTGGACTCTCCGATTTC
Organism: Galeruca laticollis; assembly: GCA_963921935.1. Classification (NCBI taxonomy): domain Eukaryota; kingdom Metazoa; phylum Arthropoda; class Insecta; order Coleoptera; family Chrysomelidae; genus Galeruca; species Galeruca laticollis. The sequence goes on from OY998184.1 coordinate 45,912,806, forward strand.
ATGAAGATTATAATTTACACAATTATTTCTTTTATTCTACTTCACCTTGCAACAATAATAACATCATTATTGCGTTTATGAGAATTGCAGGTATTGATGGGAGTGCCACGCTCAAACATTGTTGGAGGTATGTGAGATCTGTGAGAATAAATAAATATTTTAGTATTTCTGAATGGGACTACTTGATATAACGTACTACGAGAAAAAAAGTTGGCATGAAAAAATTTAATAAATAAACAAAACAATTATTTTAGAACAGATTAAATTCAACCGATGATATGACACTGAATAATATATTGTAAATTTATTGATGAAAATTGAAATAACTAGGATATTATTCTGAATGATGAAAATTGAGAAAAATAGGATATCATTCGGAGTAGGGGAAAGTGGTTCAAAACGATCCCTAGTGGTAAAACGATTACCTTGGCTTTTACTGACTTACGAAGTGCCATCTGTAGTTTGAGTGAACATCGTTTTCGGCGCCACTGGTTTAGCCAAAGTTTTATGGCAATGTGAGCATCACGGAATATTTCATTAAAATGAAATAAAAGTAGGCTTGTTTAAAGTAAGACACGCATTAATTCAATATTGTGTAGTTTTAGTGTATTTATAATTGATGTAATAGGAGTGTTTGTGTTGGTTTCCTATATGAATCAGCAATATAATAGGTAATTATTTATTATTCTAACTGCTGAAATAAGTTTTTTTTTTTGTGAAGTTTTTTAGATCGAAGTATTTGGGATCAAACAATCCTCTCATAAGAGGGCAAAATGGTCCTAGCGATAATTTTACCCACATTGTATTGTTTAATGTTTGTGGTTTTATATGCATTTTTTTTAATTCGTTTTGTATTGAGTTAGTTAAGAGTAATTTAAAGTAAAGTTTATTTGCATAGATCACGAATGATAGGATTTTTAAATGAAATTACATTGGTAACTCTTGGTTTAAGGAACAATGCCGAGGAATTATGTCAGAAAAACTACCTGCCAAAATTGGAGCGAAAGCTCCATCAATAAGGCTTTAGATGCTATGAAAAGTGGCATGTAGTATAAAAAATCCAGTAAAGAATTCTTCGTGGCGATAATGGCTTTAAAAAGACGAGCCAAGGGAAAAAAACGTTTATGCTATTGGAAGTGCCAAGGTCTTGGAAAGTAGACGGACAGTATTCAATCAAGAACAGGAGTGGGAACTCTGAGGATATATTAAAGATATGGAAGCCAGAATGGACGGATTTACAACTAAATATATACTTTCCCTTGCTTATCAATTAGCCGGAAGGAACAACATAAAACATCCATTTTCTGCAGAGAAAAGCAGAGTTGGTAAGGATTGTCTAAGGAAGTTCCGAAAAAGGCATTCCGACATCACCATGCGTACACCGGAGTCGACGTCAGCTGCTTGTGCTCGCGATTTTAACAAGCCGGTTATTGAAATTGACTGTCTCGACCCTTACTTCGTGGAATATGCTCATATTAGTGTTTTTAAATGAAACTCAAGGTCTCTAGTTAATTCCACAATATAATACAAGTTATTGAAAATTCTAAAAAATTGACAATTGTTTCGATAAATCAATATCATCGTCAGAATGACAGAAGTTACATTTCATTTTATGCCTACCTGATGTTTAGTAGTTATATTTGGCTAGACCAAGAAGTAACCTAACTTGTGATTGGCTTAATATATGTTTATAGAAAAAAGAAGAAGATGTGATATTACAAATATTGAAGCTTAGATATTATTAGCCCTATGGTGATATCCTGGATATCATTTTTCCAATTAAGATCTGTATAACTGTGCAATGATATGGATAACCAGGAAAACTATATCTGCTGATCTTTACAATTATCACTTAAGAAGACAGTTTATTAGTGGAGAATTCCCTAGATTAAACTGTTCATTGACAACTTCATATTGTGGGTTTCTTAAATGTCTTCTAATTTCCAGTTCTTCAAGGAAATCCAGTTCTTGTTTCTTTTCACAAATATGCAGTACTTCTAGTTTTGTGTTAGGTGTCAATGAATGATTGGTGTCAAGTAGATGTTTTGCGTAGTGGGATTTATCTGGTTGTTTTAATCTGTATGCTCGTAAGTGCTCACTGTATCGTATTTCAAAATTCCTAAGGGTCTGACCCAAATAGACAGCATTACATTCTGGACATTTGAGTTTGTATATACCTGACTTCTTTAATAGTGGTATTTTTGTTTTTACATTTAACAATTTTGTACTAACGTTACTTTCTGTTTTAAAAGAAATTGTTGTATTCGTTGCTGAAGATATTTTCTTTGAAATATTATTAGAAATATTTCCTGCATATGAAACTGTAAGTACCTACATACCAACACACTTTGCACCACGATTTGAAAACCTTTCAGACACTAATTTTACAAATAGTGCAATAGAATTTTTAAATAAAGGTTTAAAGTACAGCATACCACCTAAATTTACGAATAATATTAAACAAATTATAGCTACAGAGTCAGAAATAGCTTTAAAATCTAATTCAAATAATTTTCTTTATGAGGAATTAAAAATTGCCAATTTAATCAAAAATATTGAACCTTCAAAAGTTAAACGTCAAACAAAAAATGACATTTCAGTTTTAAACGCAATAAAAAAGAAGATTGAGAATAATAACCTAACAGTTACAAAATCTGATATGGGAAACGCTACTGTCATTTTGACGACTGAAAATTACAATTCCAAAGTATATAACTTTATAGAATCCAGCGATGTAAAAGTTCTTAAAGCAGACCCAACAAAGAAGTTTTCTAATAATGTAAGGGATATTGTTAATAATTCAAATTATCTTTTAAATTATTACGAAAAGAGGTCTATCATACATAAGAATCCTCATATTCCACAATTATATGGAACAGTTAAATTACATAAAATAACGAAACCAATTAGACCTGTAGTCTCTTATGTTAATACTCCTAATAATATATTGGCAAAGAAGCTCAACAATATACTCAATACTTACGGATATGAATCTCAGTACTCAATTAGAAATTCAATAGAACTGGTCAAAAAGTTGAAAGCAATCCCCTTACAAGATAACTATAAACTCATATCGTTCGATGTAACTAATATGTTTACTAAAATTCCTCCTAAAGAATGTCTAATACTTGTAAGAAAATCACTAGAAGATAAAAATATTAATCCAGGAATAATATCAGATATACTTAATTTATTTGATGTATGCATTAATCAGAATTATTTCACTTTTGACAATAAGATATATATTCAAAATGAAGGTTTACCAATGGGAAGCCCTATATCACCTATTTTAGCAAACATTTTTATGGACAATTTAGAAAGAAAGATCTTTGGAAGTAATATTTCGAAAAATATTTTATTTTGGTATAGATATGTAGATGACATATTAGCTTGTTTTATGGGTAGTGAACGACAATTAGATGTATTTTTCAACCACATCAATAATTTACACCCGAAAATTAAATTTACATTAGAAATTGAAGAAAATAGCTCAATCAATTTTCTTGATTTAAAAAATCAAAGAGTTGATAATGTACTTGATTATTCAATTTACCGAAAACCAACACAAACTGATGTAACAATTCCATTCAATTCTAACCACCCTGTGTCACGCAGACTAGCAGCATATAATTCAATGATACATAGAGCTTTTTCAGTTCCTATGAACAAATGTAATTTTGATAGAGAGATTAATACAATTAGACAAATAGCAACATCTAACGGTTATTCATTAGATATGATAAATAAGCTAATTAGTAAAAATGAGAAAAAAGTGGCATTACAACTAATATATCCTAAACAAGCTGATGAAATTAAAACTTATAAAAACATCACATATGCAGGAAATATTTCTAATAATATTTCAAAGTTAATATCTTCAGCAACGAATACAACAATTTCTTTTAAAACAGAAAGTAACGTTAGTACAAAATTGTTAAATGTAAAAACAAAAATACCACTATTAAAGAAGTCGGGTATATACAAACTCAAATGTCCAGAATGTAATGTTGTCTATTTGGGTCAGACCCTTAGGAATTTTGAAATACGATACAGTGAGCACTTACGAGCATACAGATTAAAACAACCAGATAAATCCCACTACGCAAAACATCTACTTGACACCAATCATTCATTGACACCTAACATAAAACTAGAAGTACTGCATATTTGTGAAAAGGAACAAGTACTGGATTTCCTTGAAGAACTGGAAATTAGAAGACATTTAAGAAACCCACAATATGAAGTTGTCAATGAACAGTTAAATCTAGGGAATTCTCCACTAATAAACTGTGATAATTGTAAAGATCAGCAGATATAGTTTTCCTGGTTTTCTATATCTTTGCACAGTTATACTGATCTTAATTGGAAAAATGATATCCAGGATATCACCATAGGGCTAATAATATCTAAGCTTCAATATTTGTAATATCACATCTTCTTCTTTTTTCTATAAACATATATTAAGCCAATCACAAGTTAGGTTACTTCTTGGTCTAGCCAAATATAACTACTAAACATCAGGTAGGCATAAAATGAAATGTAACTTCTGTCATTCTGACGATGATATTGATTTATCGAAACAATTGTGAATTTTTTAGAATTTTCAATAACTTGTATTATATTGTGGAATTAACTAGAGACCTTTAGTTTCATATAAAAACACTAAGCCGGTTATTGATAAGTTTTATAGTATTTTACAAAACGTTCAAGAGAAACATTTGTCTATCGTGTTTACAATATGGATGAGACAAATTCAAATACGGTTCCAACCAGAAACACTATAGTTTTTGCCAGAAAAGGTCGAAAGCAGGTAGCTAGGATAACGTCAGCTGAAAGAAGTGAGACAACTACTGCAGTTATTCACGGATTAGCTGGAGGATATTTCATAACTCTAATGCTCATTTTTCGAAGAATAAGGAATAATAAGGATGAAAATTGAATTCATGGATGGTGCACTACCAGGATCGATATATGTTTGCAATTTATCAGGCTGGTTTAAAATGGAAGTGTTCCCACGATAGTCAGAGCACTTACTAGCCCATACTAAACCATCAGCTGAAGATCATGCTCTATTGATACTGGACGGCCACTTATCTCATACTAAAAATTTGCACGTCATACTAAAATTCAGAGAGAATACTGTCACAATTTTATATCTGCCACCATATTGCACCCATAAACTGCAACCTCTTGACGTTGCGGTTATGTATACACTGAGCGTGTATCACAATCAGGCGCTCAAAAAATAGATTAATAACAATCCAGGACGAGTGGTTTCTATTTTCCAAATCAGTAAAATCTTTGAAGAATCATACATGAAAGCCGCTGTATATTTAATAGTAGATTATACCACGAGTCAATAATGATAGCTATTATTCTCGAGGAATTTTTACGAACCGAGCCGCGTTAGCGGCGAGGGAGTAACATTCCGAGAGAAGAATAGCCATTATTGCGAGTAGTATACTCTACTTTATTTACGACAAATTTATTTATTTTAGATTTTTAATGAACAACTTTATTTGTCAATAACATTTAAATTAGTGATAGTACAATTAATAAACTGAATTGGTCGTGAATTATGATTAACTTTGGAAGAGTTTTCAACACGAATATTTGGAATTTCGGTTGCTGTAAAAGAAGAAGTTGCTTCATTACTATTTATCTGTTTGGCAATAGTATCTGCTGTAGTTGTTTTGTTTCTCATAGACTGATCAATGTATCCTTCAGCTACTTGGGTAGATTTCCAGCCCCCATGACGCTTCAATCCAGTTATATCGTCTCCTCCATCAATGTACAGAGTGGCAGATGATCTGCGATAACAATGGCCGGTATAACTTTGAGGATTTGGCAAGTTTAAATATTTGGCAATTTGTCTACCAATGTCTGCAAATTTGTTTTTTCCTATACGTTGTATTGTACATTTCGATTTCTGATAATTTAGAAAGAATGAATTGGTTCCTACATGTGACGGACGGAGATCGATGCACTTCTTTACAATATTGTGAAACGTACTGTTTATGGTGAATTTTCGTACAATTTTAGTTTTAGTCTTGGGTATTGTTATCAATAACTCTGTTTGGAAATCCTTCACGTCTTCTATCTTCATTTCATAAAGCTCGTTTGAGCGGCATGCGCCCATAATTCCAATAACTAATATAACCTGAATCAAAAAAGAACATGAGTTTTTGAATAGATCAGATTAAATATGAACATTTACCTTATGCAAAAGAAAAATTTCATCAGGAGCTCTGTCAATAAATTTCCTAATTTCTTCCGGGGTCAGAGTGGAAGATTTCTTTGCTTGAAATCCTTCAGATTTTCTTTTTAAAAATGCTCGTAGTTTCTTATATTTTTCCAGATCAACGTCATGGTTTATATTTAACACAGATTTAATCATTGAATAGAATGACCATAATGAAGATGGCTTGTATTTTGCACCCTATTCAGCGAAATAGGCCAGCAGAACATTTTCGGAATAAGAGTTTGCCTTGTTTCGAAGACGCCATTCGTTGAACGATGCGTACGTTTTATTATAAATGGATTTCGATGTTTCTGGTATTAAGGTAGATGTTGTTGCTGCAGCTAATTGTTTAATTTCTGGTGGTGTACAAGTGAAAGATTCTTAATTTTCATTCATTTTAATACAAATACACAAACACTACGCGTTTGACACTGACACTTTTGAGTTTGGTTATATTGTTTCCATGGTATTATTTAATTCGAGAAATTTTGTGATAGGAGTACAAGAGGGAATAAAGACTATTAATCCCTCGTCATTATTCACTAAGGGATTAATATATGGCATTATACTTCAAAAACCACAAGTATAATACTTATATTATATATTAGTCGTAAATAAATATTATTAAAGAGTTTGAGAAGAGAGGAATACTGTCATTAAACCCTGATGATTTTACTGATCTAGATTACATCGCGGCTGAAACTACGGAGCAAGACGAAAACGAAATTTTAGAACGACGTCCTTCGACCAGAGTAGCGCCTGATACAGATGGCAACATCGCTGCACCTACTGAATCACCACTCAATTCCATTCAATTGCCACATATAATAGGGAAGGAAACTTTAAATGAAACACAATCTATACGTCACTCCATATTCGCCTTTCATTTGAACAACAGAAATATTACATAGTTCTACATCAGCGGTTGCATCCTCGTCTTTTATTGGCCCCCTTCATTTTACTCCACCCTCGTGCTCAGAAGCTAAGGTATCATCTCTCCAGGTCATCCAACATTCACATGCACCATATGAATATTTACCTTTCCGTCATAATCCACCGGCACAGGCAGATACCGATATGGAAACATTGTGTAGTTCTGCAGCACCAATTCATTCTACATCGTTCAGTATTCCACCATGCTAAATTCAGGCATTACCAAAAATAACTGGTAAACTCATAACGGTCAAGAAAGTGGAATACTCATAAGCAGAAGAAGAAAAACAAAAGAAGACTGACAACGAAATGAAAAAAGTTGAACGGCTGAATAAAAAAATAAAAAAACTAATGAAAACGTTAATTTGAAAGAAAATGTAGATGTGACTCGGAAAAGAAGGAACACATATGGATGATCACAAAAGCGTAGACAACAAAAAAGTCAGAATCGTTTCGGGCGAATATTATAAGTGGATCAGATACTGTATTTGCTTGAGGGGGGGGGGGCATGATGCGTGCGCTGGAGTTAATTCCGATGAGGCAGACGATTTCACATGCGTCTTTTGTGCCGAAGATCATTTTCGTTCTGTTAAAAAGCAATTGAGTCGGTAAAACGAATGTAATCATAACAGAGTTTAATTTTAAAAAAATTTGTTTATTATTTTATTTTCTAAATATTAAAATTGTTTTTGATCTTAAAAATTTTTCAATTTTTAGAAGTATCCTTAAGTTTTTCACTGAAATATCTTTATGTTACAGTTTTTGTTGAAATTAAAATTGTTTGCACCAATGTTTAAATTCTTATTAGTAGTCTTGTTCTCTTTAAGAATTGATGGTCAGTGGATTTCTCAGTAATAGGCAACACACCTTGCTCATTTATATATAAATAAAAGACATATATACTTCTCCGTTATAGATAATTAGTGCTGTTAGAAAAAGTCAGTTAAAACTATAGTTTTAGATAGTGAGTTAGAATAAAACGTTTGAATAAGCCATCTTCATATAAAACATTGTGATTGAATCAATATAAAACCATTTTTCAATCATAAATTACAAAGAATTCAGGTCAACAGTTGAGTAAATTACGAGCTTGTCAATTTCCTTGATTTACCCTATCTGTCCGTACCTTGATCCCTAGTCTTATTTGGCGAAACTTCGACAGGACAGCCAGAATTGGGGTTACTTTTTTTAATCCAGATAATTTGTAAGTTTTTTATTCCGAATTAAATTAGAATCTACAGTCCCCTGATAGTCTTTAGAATCACACCGTACATTTTTTTGGCCCTATGAGCCGGATTTAGTATTATTTGTAAAATATTCATATTGCCGGAATCAGTTACAGTAGTAACAAAGTAGAACTTCGTAGTTTTAACTAGTTGAAAGAGAAAACGATATTTCCAATATTGTTCATATGCTAGATTTTGTGCTTATTCAAACAATAATATAGAAAGTTTCAATTATTTATAGGTAATTTTTATAGTCGAATTGATTTAAATATAGAATAGAATAGATCTTTCCTAAATAGGTCGTTTCATAGTATAGTCAAATCGTCTAATAAAACATATTTTATAGTTTAGTAATTCAATCAAACAATATTTTATTCTTTAGTAATTCAGTTGTTGTTTTTGTGCAATTAATTATTATTGGGGCTAATTTTCCATTACATTTTCGTTACACTGATAGTAGTGATACAAAATGACACAAAAACAACAACAATTAAGAATTTTAGTTGCAAAAAAGGAGCAGTATTTTACCAGAATTTAACGTTTGTTTGATAATAGAGATGTTTCAACGCCAGAAAAGGCAAATCAATTTCTCATTAGATATGAAAGTTTAGGAACAACTAAAACCAACTTTTTAGATATTTTAGATAAAACTAACACACTAGAGTACGAGATAAATGACAACTTTGTTCCAATTAAACAAATTTTAGAAACATTTGACTAATTGATTTGTCACATAGAGCGTGTAGCTAAAAAGGTAAATGTTGACATTGCTAGGGAATCACAACCATTACGTCAAAATAGTAGTAAATCTACTCGTAAATTACCGGAATTACCGTTTCCGAAATTTAACGGGGATATCGGGGCCTTTGCTTATCGAATGTTATAATAATATGATCCATAACAGTTGTGAGTTGACTGATATAGATCGAGCTCACTATCTGATAGTTTGTTTAACTGGTAGTGCCCTGTCTGTTTGCTCAGGTATTGCCCCACAGGCGATAATTACAGAATTATTTCCCAAGCCCTTAAAGGTAAATTTGAAGACAAACGTGTCTTAGCTAATACGTTTTTAGAACAATTATTTCGTTTGAAGCGAGCTCAATATGAAAATGCTACCACTTAAATTTATTTTTAGAAAAATTTCATCCTGCAGTTACGGCACTAAGTCAATTAGATATTCCTGACTTATCAGACTATATTTAAGCCTATTTAGCATTTCAAAAAATCAATCCTGAGACTCAAAGATTATTTGAAAATACTTGGAGAAGTTCTGAAATGCCTTCTTACAACGATATTTATTTATTATTTATTAAAGTCCTAACAGGTTTTACAACCTAATTATAAGGACATTAGCTACATAATACAAAATATGAAATACAAAATACCGAATCCAAATTACGAAATACAAAGTACAAAATAGAAAATACAAAACTGACAGAACCAAACCGAATATCTTCTAGTCCGGTAATTTTTAAATATTTATATATTTCATACCTAAATTGCGACAACGGGATTAAAAAATTTATTTCCGACAATTGATATACATTGTTCGCTAGTTTCAACAAGGAATTCAGAGGTGAGGAGGAGATGGAAGATTCTAGTATTCCAAAAGGAATTTTGCATCTTGTTACCTTTTGGGGTACTTTAAAGGGCATTAAAGAAGTATAGCACTAGAATTTGTGATACTGTTTATCAATTTATACAAGAAGGTCATTACTAATAACTGACTGTAGAGAAATAACATTAAATTCTATTCGTAATCTTGTTGATCTCACTGTTAGATAGTCTGGCCATTTTCGGTATTTCTTGAAATAAAGATATCTCAGGAATCTATTTTGTACTCTCTCAACAGCTTCCAAATGTACTTTTGCTTGCTCGCCCCAAATGAGAGATGCAAAGTCTAACTTAGGTCTAACCAAAGTGTTATACAAGACAGATATTGTATTAATATCTGAGAAAAAGTACGTTTACCTCCAAATAAAGCCTAACATACGATTTGCACTAGCAACAGATTTACTAATATGTGAAGCATATGATAGTTTATTATCATATGTTACACCCAAATCTTCAATTTCTTGTAATCTACATAAAGTATCCTTTTCAATTTGTTAATCAAAAATAATACACTCTTTTTTACGAGACACGGACATAACAGAACATTTATTAATACTGAACTTTAGTATAGTAACTTTTGTAAAAGAGCAAGCTAAACCTTGTACTAGAACAGGTAGTTGTCAGAAATCCAATATTACTAATAATAAAAATAATACAAGTATTCATAGTAACAATCATTTGAACAAAAGCAAAGCAAGAGTAACTCACTCCTTTGTTGTTAAAGGAAATACTAGTAGTTTTGATTGCGTCATATGCAAAGAAAATTCGCATTCAATACTTGTTTGTCCCAAATTTTTGGAATTGTCCCGTGAAAAACGCTATCATCTTGTAAGGGAGAATAATTTATGTTTAAACTATTTATCTAGGCACAAAGTTATTAATTGCAAGAGCAATTATACTCGTAGAATTTGCCAACGTAAGCATCACATTTGTTACATTTTAAATCATCAATGCAAAGTATAGCCAATAGTGTAGGTAAGTCCGACCAACTAATCAGTGATAACTCGGAAACAAATGGTCGTAATGTCTCAGAAATTTGTAAATATTCCACCGCAGGTCCTTTTTCTTCCACTTTAATTACAAATGGTGGTACTTCCATGGAGTATCCAGTACCCCCAGTAGTGAATTGATGTTCGGTTACCCATAGTCACAATAACTCATCCTCTAGTAATACTGTGTTATTGTCCACAGCGAAAGTGCTTGTTCTAGATAGTTTCGGAAATTCTCACGATGCCCGATTTCTAATTGATAGCGGTAGTCAGGCAAATTTTCTTTCCCTAAAATTTCCTCTAACGATATATCATTCTCATGTTTATGGAATTGGATCCGCTAGTAGTTCCGTATATGGATGTTCAACTATAGTAGTGATTTCGCAGGTGAATACCACCAAACAGTATTCCGGTATTCTTTGGAGGTACTGACTGTTGACAAAATCGCAGATCAGTTACCCGCTTCTCGCGTCGATTTAAGTGCTTAATCACATTTGAAATCGCTTCCTTTAGCCGATGGTAGTTTTCATTTTCCGCAAAAAATTGATGGAATTCTTGGAGCTAATGTGTTTGCTCATTTGAAAGATGACAAACGAGTTGTTGGTTTACCAAACACACCAGTAACAGTAGAAACCCCGTATTGATACTCACAGTTTTTCTGCTATTTTAGAGCGGCCTCTCGAAAAGTTAGTAAATAAATTCTGGGAGGTTGAATATTTTCCAACTTCTTCAGTGATAGTTGACCCAGTTGATATTTAAATTCTTATTCGTAGTCTAGTTATCTTTAAGAATAGATGGTCAGTTGATTCTTTAGTAATAGACAACACACCTTGCTCATTTATATATAAATAAAAGACAGATATACTGGTCCGATATAGATAATTAGTGTTAGTCAGTTAAAAATATAGTTTTAGATAGTGAGCTAGAATAAAACGCTTGAATAAGCCATCGTCATATAAAAAATCGTGATTCAATCAATATAAAACTATTTTTCAATCCTAAGTAACAGTGAATTCAGGTCAACAGTTGAGTAAACTACGAGTTTGTAAATTTCCTTGATTTACCCTACTTATCCGTACCTTGATCCCTATGTGGTGATTAAAAGTAAGCGTTCCACTTGCTAAGCCCTTCAACAACCATACCAATAATGAGGGAGAACACTTACTTCCAATCGGTGGGAAATAAATAATACCATAGTTTGTATCAAAAATCACTGGGATAATATATTTAGAAAACTAATAACATTTTAAGCTGGGACCATTTACTGATCTTTGGTACTTTGTACACTCCTTGGTATATTTTGAAATATCTTCTGGAAGGGCGGTTACTAATTTATTATTATTATTAAAGTAAGTAAGTTACCTGACAAATATTTTTTCTCTTCAAGATAGGCCGTTGAAGTGTGTGATGCATTAATATAATTTATATCATTCTCAACATTGTTACCTAAAAATATAAAATAATATGAGCAGTTGCATTACCAATCATAAGCATTACTGCCAATAAAAATGATAAAAAGTATGTACCCTCTTGTCCACTATTAGTTGAAACATTGAGTCCATACCATTTTCAGGTTTCTTGCATGCCGCTTCTTTCAACTTTTGCAAAAAAGTCATTCTTTTTGCCATTTTGAGAAATCGTTTAATTCACCAATGAGTATAATTTCCTAAAATAATAACTTGATGATTATCAGGAATAATGACGTAAAAACATTTTAATTGAACAATCTCATCCTGAAATGTCATGAACACAGACATATTTCGTAATAAGGAAGGAAAACATTTTAATTTTTTCAAGAATAACGACGTTTCTTCATAACGACAATATAAAATCAGTTTTTCTTTATAAATATTGACTTAAGTAAGATTGGTCAGTATAAAACAATCAGTATATTAATGAATCATCCTTAGTTATTCAAGAACACAGGCGCATTAAAACATCAGACACAAAAACACTAACATTCTATCGAAAACAACGACGAATCACGAAATAAGTCCATATTATTAAAAAACTTGTATGCACTATTGTGGCCGAACACTAAAAGCGTCTGTGTTTGCGTAAATCGAGCATGGGTACACCTTGACATCGACGGTGCAACTGAAATGAGCCCTTATTCGTGATACACGTTCATGTTGTTTGTCTCAAGTGAATAATGACGCTATCTCTGTTTGCTCGAAATCGGCGTTGGGTCATTATTATCAATAAAATATCAGTTATTTCTGATCGTCATGTGTACTTATGTTAATTTTGAGTTGAGTCGGTGTTCTAGCAAACCGGCGAAATATAATAAATATAACTGGTGTACACTTATATTTTCACCTAATTAACCTGCTTATAACTTCTAAACAGCTGAAGGTAGAAAAGTGTAATTTTTTCTAAAATGTTTCATTTTTCGACAATGTATGTCATACTGGTTATAGAAACTTACCAGTATAAGTAGAGCTACTTCTTATAAATCCAAATTGGAATATGAAGATGAACTATTGTAACCTATATTTACAATGAGTGGCTCGATCATTTCATCAGTAATATTGTCCAACTTCCACATTTTCTCTTCTTCTTTAATCGTGTGATTTACTGCGTTTTCCCAGTTTTCAGGCTACACATTATTTACAGCCTCCCCTCATTTTAAAAGAACTACTTTTTTTTAAGGTTCTCCCTATATCTGTGCCCATACCAGGTCAATCGGGCTAAGTTCGCAATGATATGATGGTTATCAGGTGATCTAACCACCGTCTTCCCACGATTTTTTTGCAATTTCATCCGTTTCATATTTTTTGAATTTCTCTTTCCGAAGGTAACACAAATAATACTGTAATGTTTTTCTAATTTATTTAAAACGTAAACGGGTGGGATAAATTTCAAACACTCGGTATGGCTACTCACTAATTTATTTAAACACTAACTCACTAACACTTAATTTATATATACTTAACTAATCACTTATATTTAATTTATATGCACACAAACTTGATTATTAATTAGCACTTTACTGTTCGGTGTATTCTTTGTTTATTTCTCGAGATCACTTTATCAACTCCCTCCTCCGCTGATCGGTCCTTACTTATATTAATGCCTTTCTTAGTAGAAAATTCCGGGCTGCGGCTTACACAGACAAAAATAATTTTTCTGGTCTTTTCTAGATAAGTCTGGTCACAAAAACAATTTTTAGATAAGATACTCCAAACAGTTATAAAAACACTGCGTATCCGCCATAATTTTAATTTTCATACCTGGCTTAGACAGAGTCGGATTTAGGGTCTATACCAGTGTGCTGTTCGTAACATTACCCCCTCCTTAAATGGAAGTTCCTCCTGGAACTTTTGTGTAGCCGAGACTGGATGTTTGAATCGGCAACTGGTCCCATTTCTACACTTTCCGATCTTATGGAAATAGCAGGGCACTGTCTTCATCGGATACTGATAACGGGGGTTGTAGCTGCAAATTAATATCTGGACACCGGTATCTCTAAAGATAACTTCTACCATGTTCCTGATAACTCGCCAATCCAACTGGTTACTCGCTATCTTAGGCATAGCCAGTTTCTTCACGCTGGATTGTAACACATGGTCTCGGAGGTTACGAAGTGCTTCCCACACATCGCGGTAGGTAGATCGATCTTTAAATTCTTCTTTAGTTACCACGTAGAAGACGTACCGCGAATTATGTTTCAGTGTCTTACCAGGGGCTGGAATCTGGTCTTCAAGTTTTTCTAATTGCCCGAACTTCTTTCGAAAGACGGTTGCCAACCCTCGTGCGTTCTTGATACGGGCAGGGATGTTGTATGCCAGTGAATAATCTTCCGGGAGAGTGAACAAATCTTGTTGTTGTTCCTAAGTGACTCCATATCTGGCTTTCCCGGTACCTCCATACGCGCCCATAAATTCATCGAAGGTGGGGTCAGACACATCTCGAATAAGGTTTACTCCTTCCTCTATGTCATGGTCTCCTTCGAATGGCGCTAGTCGGTTTTGGTGAACTATTTTTGGTTTTCCGTTGGGGATCTTGCTTATGCGATCCTTTTCTTGATTAAGTATGGACCTTCCCAGGATTTTTGTAATTTTGGAGAAAATCCTTTTCTCCTCGCCGGGTTGTGTAACCATACTTTGTCTCTAAAACCGCCTTCTGTGGCCTGCGTGTCGTACCGACTTTTCATTCTGTCGCTGGCAACTTGAAGATTTATTCGAACTAATTCATGAATATCGTCCAGCCTTCTTCTCAATTGGATTGCGTAGTCTTCGCCTGCTAGATCTTCTCCAGGCCGGCAGCCAAATTCCAGGTCACAAGGAAGCCTCATTTCACGTTCAAATAGGAATTTCGCCGGTGTTTCACCCGTGGACTCATTGACGGCAGATCGATAAGCCAATGCGAATAGGGAAAGATAGTGGTCCCAATCTCTCTGATGGCTGGATACTACTTTGGACAGGTATTTTTCAATAGTCCTGTTCATTCTCTCGACCATTCCATCTGACTGTGGATGTAATGCTATTGTCCTGGTCTTCTTCATTCCCAGCTTCTCGCAAATCTCCTGGAATAGATGACTTTCGAAATTTCTTCCCTGGTCGCTGTGGACTTCCAAGGGCACTCCATATCGGCTGATAAATTATTTCACCAATACATTTGCTACAGTTGTGGCCTCTTGGTTCGGGATAGCGTAAATTTCCACCCATTTTGTGAAATAATCCATTACAACCAGTATGTATTTGCTACCATTTTCTGTTGTCGGAAATGATCCAGCGATGTCTAAAGCAATCCTTTCGAAAGGGCTTTCAACATTGTACTGTTTCATGGGTGCCTTTCTCTTGCGATGTGGTCCATTACTCGTAAAACAAGTCGTACATTTCTTACACCAGTCCTTTACATCGTCGGAGCTATTCATCCAATAAAACCTTTCATGGACTCGCTGAAGGGCTTTCTTCACTCCCAGATGACCTGCCGATGGACTGTCGTGTAACTTCTTCAGTACCTCAGCTACTCTCGCTCTCGGGATAACTATCTGTCTTCTCTTCTCGGAACCATCATCGTTCTCAAGGATTCTTTTCAATGGGCCTTCTTCCAGGACAAGGGAGTCCCACTGAGCCCAATATGCCTCGAGTGTCGGTGAAAATCTTGACACTCCTTGCCAGGTAGGTCGCCGATTTTCTTCCTTCCATTGCCGGATCATCTTCAGGTGAGGATCATTCTCCTGATCTTCTCTGATCCTGGTGGGTGACCATTCCTCGTTGACTACAGTAGTTCTTGAAATTGCAGCTTCCCTAGATTCCACCTTGTTGCAGTGGGAGCAGTCTGTTGGGCACGGCCGTCTGGACAGGGAGTAGGTATTTCGGTGACTCACACCGGCTCGATGTTCGATGCTGAAATCATATTCTTGAAGTCGTTCAATCTATCGAGCGATCTGACCCTCGGGATTCTTGAACTGCATCAACCACTTGAGTGCTGCATGATCAGTCCGGATTAAAAACTTCCTACCATAGAGATACTGGTAAAAGTGTTCCACGGACTTCACTACTGCCAAAAGTTCTCTTCTTGTGACGCAGTAGTTTCGTTCTGGTTTGGAGAGGACTTTACTGAAATATCCCAGCACTCTTTCTTGCCCTCCTTGGATCTGTGAGAGCACTCCACCAATTCCTACGTTGCTTGCGTCAGTGGCAAGAATAGAGTCTCCCTCTGGTAATGGATATCCCAATATCGGCGCCGAGGTTAAATGCCTCTTCAAAAGTTTCAAAAGCCGTTTGACAGTCTTCGTCCCATTGGAAAGCTCTTGCTTCTTCTGTAAGTCGCGTTAGAGGCTTGGCAATGTCTCCAAACTTCCTGATAAATCTTCTATAATACGTGCAAAGTCCAAGGAAACTCCTAATTTGATGTTTGTCGGTTGGTTGCGGCCATTGCTGGATGGAAGCAATTTTTTCTGGATCCACCGCCACTCCTTCATTGCTCACTATATGACCTAGATAGTTGACTCGGTTTTGGAACAGCTGACATTTCTTCGGGTTTAACATGGGCTGGGCAGCTTGGAGTCGTTTGAATACGTCTTCCAAATTCTTCAGATGTTCGTCAAATGTCTTCCCCAGTACTACGATGTCGTCCAAATAGACCAGGCATGTCTTCCAAGACAACCCTCTCAAGACATTTTCCATGAGTCTTTCAAATGTCGCAGGCGCATTACAGAGCCCGAATGGCATGACGTTGAATTGCCATAATCCAGATCCGGTGGTAAAAGCAGTCTTCTCTTCATCTTCTGCGTCCATTTCCACTTGCCAATAACCAGACTTCAGGTCCAAGGTGGAAAACAGTTTACTGCAGGCCAATGTGTCTAGCGTATCGTCGATTCGAGGCAGAGGATAGCTGTCTTTCTTCATCACGTTGTTAAGCTGACGATAATCCACGCAGAATCTCGTAGTTCCATCCTTTTTCTTGACGAGCACTACTGGAGACACCCATGGACTAGTAGATGGTTCTATTACTTTTTCTTCTGCCATCTCTCGAATTATTCTTTCAGCTTCCTCTCTTTTCGCTTGTGGAAGTCTTCGAGCTGATTGCCTAATTGGCTTAGCATTACCAGTATCGATTTTGTGTTTGACGGCTGATGTTCTGCCAGTCTTTCCTCCTTTTGGTACGAATAAGTCTCGATACTGCAAGAGAAATTCTCTCATTCTCTTTTTTTCAGCTCGATCCAAATATTGACCAGCTACTGATAACATCTGTTCGAATCTGGCATTAGAATTGTCAGTGGTCGTTGTTTGGCGAACTATAGACGTCACTGGTATGCAGGATCCGATCCTAGTTTCCTTCTTGATGGTGCCTGGGTAATCATTCACGTTTATTACACGTACTGGGATCTCTTTCGCCGACGTAACCAATCCTTTTCCAATTAGTACTCCTTTGCCAACTTCTTCGTGTGGTTCCTTGGCTCCATCATCAACGGTGTAACTTCCTCCATGATTCCCTGTAGCCGTGCTACTATCATGGTTTCGCTTCGTGCAGGTAGAACGGTATCTTCCTGTACAGCTGCCAACACCGCGCTGCCTTCATGTTGATGAAGGAATACCTCCTCGGAGCCCACTTTATTGGTTCTGTTTCTAAAGTCTAATTGGAGACCATGTACATTCATTACGTCCATTCCCAGAATCACGTCTTCTTCAATGTTAGCTACGAATACCGTAGGCGTGAACTTTTCTGCTCCATTTCCCAATTGGATTTGAGTTACCCCGTGAACGTTGGCACTCTCGCCTGTGGCGGTCCGCAGTCTCGTTGGTAGAAGCTTCTTCTTGGGGTTTATTATCTCTGGTCGTATAATGGTTCTAGTTGCTCCAGTGTCAACCAGCAGAGCATATGTCTTGCCATTTACTTCGCCATCCACATATACACTGTCATTGCGACATCTGAGCGAAGCTATCAGTATGAGAGGGTCTTTGGAACGATCATGGGTCGGCGCTGCCCCCTCGCAGCCGACCCATTCTAGTTTTCCTGTGACTGGGGTTCTTGGTTTGCAGGAGTCTTGGGGCGCTTACACGAACTACGTACATGCCCTAGCTCGCCACAATTCCAGCATCTGATTTTTCTCGGTTTCTTGTCCATCATACCTTTTATGAAACTGGCGAATTGGTCAAATCTGTCTTCGTCACCTTCTCCTTGGTTGGTCCTAACTTTGTTATATCCTGAAGCCTTCGTTGCTGCTTCATATTCAAGAGCAGCTGTCAATGCGTCGACTAATGTTTTCGGATGGGCTAAACGAAGTGTCCTCTGCATATCGGGGTCACGTAAGCCATCAATAAAGGCCTGGATGCCCAGACATTCCATCATGTTCTCTGGTGCTGAAGGATAAGCAAATCGAACTAGTCGAGCAATGTCCACTTCATATTCTTGAAGGGATTCATTCCGTTTCTGCCTTCGGTTCTTCAGCTGAGATTGGTACAAATGTTCTAGATGTTCATGACCATATCGCATGTCCAACCTCTTCTTCAGCTGCTCGAAGTCGTCCGTTTCTTCCAAAGGTATTGTCTGAAGTACATCTAAGGCATCCCCGCGAAGCGCGATGGTTAAATTCACTGTCTTCTCTCTATCGGACCAATTATTCACTCTAGCGGCTGCTTCAAATTGTTTCACATAATTGGTCCACGACATTTTTCCATCGAACGTTGGGGCCTTTACTCGGGTAAAACTGCCAATGTCTTCAAACTCAGGTAGTGTTTCAGGCTTGCAAGGTTTCGTTTGCTCGGTCTTCTTTTCTTCCTCTG
This sequence comes from Galeruca laticollis, assembly GCA_963921935.1. Taxonomy (NCBI): domain Eukaryota; kingdom Metazoa; phylum Arthropoda; class Insecta; order Coleoptera; family Chrysomelidae; genus Galeruca; species Galeruca laticollis. The sequence continues at coordinate 45,932,046 of OY998184.1, forward strand.
GCGTGCCTCGCGTTCTTGAATCGGCAATCTTTTCCTCTAACTCCTTGATTTTCTCGTCTATCGTTGTAATCTTATTCTCGATTTTCTCGTCCATTGTTGACATTTTATTCTCGATTTTCTCGTCCATCGTTGACATCTTATTCTCGATTTCAGATTTTAGGGACGAAATTTCATTTTCAACGTTAGCGGCAATGTCATTTTTCATTAATAAGATATCGGCAGATATATCGTTCTTCAAAGTAGAAATCTTCTCGTCCATGTTCTCGCCCATGGCAGAAATCTTCTCGTCCATGCTAGCAGAAATATCAGCAGAAATGTCGTGCTTCATATCAGAAATCTTCTCTTCCATGGCAGAAATCTTCTCGTCCATGTTAGCCGAAATATCATTCTTCATAGTAGAAATCTTCTCGCCCATGTTAGCAGAAATATTAGCAGAAATTGACGAGATTGAGGTGGAAGCCTCGTCTTTAAATAAAACTGTTTCTGGACCAAAGCCGTTATTTTCCAGTGCCACTTTAAGTCTTTTTTGAAGAAATTGACTGTCTCGACCCTTACTTCGTGGAATATGCTCATTTAGTGTTTTTAAATGAAACTCAAGGTCTCTAGTTAATTCCACAATATAATACAAGTTATTGAAAATTCTAAAAAATTGACAATTGTTTCGATAAATCAATATCATCGTCAGAATTGATTTATCGAAACAATTGTCAATTTTTTAGAATTTTCAATAACTTGTATTATATTGTGGAATTAACTAGAGACCTTGAGTTTCATTTAAAAACACTAATTAAGTCTTTCTACTAATTCACTTTTCTTACCGGTCGTTTCCAACTCACGATCTTCCAATTCTGCTCTTAATTCCGCCACTCTCAAATCACATAGTCTCTTGGCCATTTTTACGTAGCAATTTTTTTATATTACCCACACCTGACACCAATGTAATGTTTTTCTTATTTATTTAAAACGTAAACGGGTGGGATAAATTTCAAACACTCGGTATTGGCTACTTACTAATTTATTTAAACACTAACTCACTAACACTTAATTTATACATACTTAACTAATCACTTATATTTAATTTATATGCACACAAACTTGATTATTAATTAGCACTTTACTGTTCGGTGTATTCTTTGTTTATTTCTCGAGATCACTTTATCAACTCCCTCCTCCGCTGATCGGTCCTTATTTATGTTAATGCCTTTCTTACTAGAAAATTCCGGGCTGCGGCTTACACAGACACAAATAATTTTTCTGGCCTTTTCTAGATAAGTCTGGTCACAAAAACAATGTTTAGATAAGATAGTCTTAAACAGTTATAAAAACACTGCGTATCCGCCATAATTTTAATTTTCATACCTGGCTTAGACAGAGTCGGATTTAGGGTCTATACCAGTGTGCTGTTTCGTAACAATACAGTTCTTTTCTCACAGAACCGGGATGGAGCTTAATATTCTTTGCATTCAGCCAATTCAGTAAATCTTTTTCAACCACATGGTTGTGGGCAATTTTTCTGAAAGTCTCGAGTGATAACATGCATTATTCATTACTATTATACAGTTCTAAGGAAGAAGGTCTATCATTTGTTCGAAACATTCTTTAAAGACATCATCATTCATGTCCTGATAGTAGTCACCGGTACGAGTAGATTCAAAAGTCAATAAACCACCTTTAACAAACCGTTTTAACTGCCGATGTGTACTATTTAATCAATCTGCGCCTCTTTTCTGATGGTGGATTCAAATCAGTAGATAAATTATTTTAAAAAGTCTATCTTAGACTTGTAACAGTTTCATTTTGCCAAAATGTACTTGGTGTTTGTCCCCCATTGATCCATGTTTCATCTTAATAAAATATATTTCTTCTTTGGTTTCTCATTTCTTTTATAGTCCTTAGGTAATTTCTTCTCCATACTACAATATCGCTTCTTTCTATTAAAATAGACTTCTGGAATGCTTTTTGCAGCAAAAATCCATTTCTTTTAAAAGTTTGCATAATGTGCTTCGAATCAATTCAGAGCAATCCTTATCATCTCGGACCGCGGTAAGAAGAGTGTCTGTCCACTGTCGGAAATTCTCTTCTAAAGAAGAACGCATGCACTTTCCTTCGAAGTCTTTCTTTCAAATGATTTTCTATTTGAAATTTTGGTTTTCCTGGAGCTTCACGTACTACTTATTAATTTCACTGTGTCACCAACACTATTACATAAATGTTTGTCTGTAAATGATTTAAAACAATTAAATATTAATGTTTTTTCATTAACTGTTAAAGACCAATTTTTCGGCGTTTACGCGGCCCTTCCAAATTTTCCACAACCACACTAGAATTCACAATAGACTGCACCTTGCAAGTTGCAACTAAACGACTTTTCTTGAACTGTTACGAATACACAACTTGGACCTCCTTACTAAATGGAAAAACATACAATCGAATTTTCGGTGTAAGAGATTCTTGGAAAATAAAACAAAATTTCTAACCCTTATTGGCAACTAGGCCCTTATTGAACATTATCTTATGATACGGCTATGTAATATTCAATTCCCGGAGCTTTTGGCCTGTCCAAACCTTTTTATATTGCTCTGTAGAGCTCATGGTTATTAAAGGCCAATAAAAGATCGAAAACTTGTATTAGCTCAGATACATTTATGAAAATTTTTGGAAATGTTTACATTATTTTGTAATAATATATAAAATTACCGTTTTTTTTAAAATATTCTTTATTACAGTTATAAATCCCATCTACTACATGTCAGAAAAAAACATATCAAAATATGGATACCGATGGTCTGGTAATTTTTCTTCCTTGTAGTGTACGTCTACTGAATCGTGGCTCCTTACTATTTGTACTATCCACATGTTTTCACAGTCAATACCAACTTTGTACCTTGTAACATTTTTGATTCCTAGAATATTTCGGCTCGTCTATCCCTGAAAAGTAGCTAAAAAACAGGGTGAAATTACCGTTTTATTACTCTCTCGTACAAAAAAATAGACTATAATAATGGATGACGGATTATGAATATGAAATTATTGGTCTACACTCTATATTTTTATACATATTTATTCGGAAATGATTTGATTCTACTCTAACTCATTTATATTTGAAGTATTTTATCTATTTGATGAGATTGGATGCAATCTCAGAAAAAAGACATCTGATTGAAATTTCAATAATATCTAATTTTCCACCCCAATAAATCAAACTCACAGTTAATCGCCTTAGTTTTTGGTCAAACCGCATCCCTCCCTTTATACACGACCATAACAAGCTACTAAACTCAATTACCGTTTTTAATAACGACAGATGGTTGATGTAATTGAGTCACGATCGGGAAAACCAGTCGCTGCTTTCAGTGAATCCCCTGAGATGCGTTTTCTCTTCCCAATAAAAAAACGGGTAACTGGATCGAACAATTTGAAAAGGGTACCGCTTTACATTAGAAACGATTAAGTTGCATGAATTGTTCGGGAAAATTAACAAAAGATTTATGATGGTAGCTGCAACGTGGTGAATTTCCATAGATTTTCTAATTTACTATAGTATCTTACATTACGAGTGCGGAAAGTGACACTTTCCACTCGAGTGGAAAATATTGTAGCACGAGGCGCAAGCCGAGTGCGACAATCCCACGAGTGTGAAAAGTCACTTTCGCACAAGTAATGTACAATATTTTCCCTACGACCCCCATTTCATTAAACAATATGTAAATATCAGATCGTGTATATTGAGTTGCCTGACCAATGTTACCTTTTATTTGTGACAGTATATGTTTGAATATTGTTTCTATAAAAAACGCACACTTCCATAGCGAAATATAGAAAAAACTATATTTAATGTTTATTCGAAAAAATAACAATAAGTAAGTACTTATTAGATACAACTGGGAAACAAATTGAATTATATATTTTACAGGGCGAGATGCACGTTTCAGGGCGACGCTGAAGGAACAGTATAACTGAATAGTATTTTTATACATCTCACAATTTAGGAAATTTTCTCCTCTTTAAAATGTCATGGGAATAATTTCGTAATTTAAATAAGCAATTAGTGCTTTTTGACGCCAAAAAATACAACTTTTCCGTTTTTTGCATTTTAACGATTTTTTTTTACTTAAAGTGGTTTAGTTCCATTGTTGATAATAAAAGTAGAAGTGTTTACAAAGAAAATGAGACCCGACTGAAAAAAAGCTTGAACACGCTCTTGAAAAAAGTAGTTTTTTTGTAAATTTCTCAGAAACTACTCAAGGAAAAACAAAAAAATTTGGATTATTTGGCATCAAAAAAGCTACATTTTAGCCAAATTTGAGAGCGTTCAGATTTTTTTCGCCGAATTAAGAATATAAAACGAGAAAATAACTTATTTACATTTTATTACAAAATTTTGAGGTTATGTAAAAAATCTACGACAACAAAAATTGTAGATTTTTTAATTGCCTATAACTTTTCCATTCAACTTTTTTCGATAAAACAAGAAATTACGCCGAAAATTGCAAGAAACCCGTTTTCCCTACCTTTCCCACCCCCGCCCCTCAGACTTTTAAAAAAATTACGTTGTCGGAAAGTAGTACCCAACATTTATAACTCCATTATCTACCATTTTCCGCTGAGAATGCCCTGTAAGGATTGAATTCCTAAATCGATCACTTTTGGAGGTAGTTGGCCTGTGTGCGTATTCTCTGTATCGTCATAGAAAGGAAATTTCTTTCTATAAATTCTCTATACCACTTCACCTTATTCTGTAAGCTACTTTGGCATTGGTCGTCTGTCACGAACGATTGGCTCGGTAGAAAGGAATAGAAAGACCATTGTAGGTCTTGCTATGATGTTTTGAGTATCCCTGTCTCTTTTTAACACACAATCATTAAATTGGTCTTTGTTGGCATGTTTACTTTTCTTCAAAGGAAAGGTGTATATAGGTTATGTTATGTTTATGTTATTTTGTGGTTTATATATACAAGTTTATATATGTGGGACAATAATTTTTGGAGTAATTAAGTATTATTAATATTATTGAAATTTAATACATAAACAAGTGCAGAGGGTACCTAAATAATACATATTTATGGCCATTTACGATAACCTGTAAATGTGAAATATTTCTGCGTTGAACGTTGTGTTAAATTAATTACTAATCTTCTTAATTTTTGTTCTTAATCCAATTCTTAAAAAGTTCAATATATTTATTAACATTGGTGATTTTAAGAATTAAGAAATTCTTCTCTCTAAACGTAATTGGTTTTGTCGTTCTTCATCTTCTACTTGTAGCAAAAGAATAAATGAATTGGGGCCATACTTTATAATGTACTCGCAATAAAAATTGAAAAAACGAATACTAAGAACAGATAATACGCTATGCTATAGTTTATAATATTTACACCTCACACTATATATATAATAACAGTTGTAATAAATTAATAATTACAATAATAATAATTGACTCCCACAATGAAATAATTCTCGTAACTATTATCCTCCTGAAAAATTAACAAATAATTATTGCTATTATTGCCGACTCAATCAAAAGATATCCCAAATTCTCCTAAAAACAGGTCAATGTTTTTACATTCAATAATTATCAGTTCTCTATAGCCGATATAGGTTCACGAAATAGAAAGAAATGTCCTCTCTATACTTATAGAAAAAAATTCCTTTTTTCGAGACGACATAGAATACGCGCCCGTGCCTATTATTACAGTAAAGGTCTATTTATAAACTTGCAGTTGCCGTCGCCGTTACCGTTCCCGCTCCCGTTGCTGTTTGACGTTGCAGTTGCCATTGTTAGTGTCAATTTATAAACCCGACGTTTGATATTCGCCGCCGTTGTGTTCAGGGTAGATAATATTTATCTTTATTACCTCTTTCTACTTCTACCATGATTTCTTGAGTCAATGTCATGAAGAACATTATTGTCATCCACATCGAAATTCATTCTTCACAAAGCACAAATCATCAAATCAATAAAAATAAATCTTAATCAACGTAAATCAGCTACCCAGGTTTTAATAACATATTTAAGGTTATGTTAAACCCACTAAACTCGATTCTTGCCAAACGACTAGGCTTTTTATTGGTTGATATGCGAACGGCACGAACAGCGAGCTGCAAAACTTAAAACTTCGTTATGCCTGAACGTCAGAGAACGTCATACTCAACGGCGAACGGTAACAGCAACGGAGAATATAAATGCGTAAATGTGAAAGTAGCTTTTTAACTTCCAACGGAAACGGCAACTGCGAGCGGAAACGGCAACTGCAAGTTTATAAATCGGCCTTAAGAGTTGTTTTACGGCGAGGCGAGTCTGGAATATAAACTGTACTGTAATAATATCTAATGGATGAGTATCATCTGATTATTTTATTTCATCCTGTCTTTATAATCTTTTTGAATAAAAAATTACATCAAAATTTGAAAAAATATTTGTTGGCAAATAACGGGCGTTCAATAATGGTTATTGTCATTGTTGGCTGGGGTTTATTTATTAATAAATATGGCTCCTATAAAAATTAATTAAAATAAAGGTCCTACTTACTTCATCTAGAAATTAAGCTAAGATAGCATATTCCTGGAAGTTTGTCACTTTATGAAATTGATTCCATTGATAAAACAATTCATATTTTTTTATATATCTATTTGAAAATTTTGTTGTTGCTTCCGCGGTCTTATTTAAAATCTCATTCGAAATCTCCATAATTTCCGACAAAAATATTACTTACGATTCTATCTATTTTCAGTGACAACTTGTCAAAAATCGAAAGTAACAAGTCATTGTTTTTAATATTAAATCATGGTTGCCAGGCAACGCATTACGGTACCTGATGCTGTAATGCTCAATTTACCGACCGCAAATGAGCACAGGGTAAGTAGACTCAATGCTTCCACATTATTATTAATTATTTTATATGATCATCGTAGATAAAATAATTAACGTATTTGGTAAAATATTCCGACTCAAATTCCCAACAAGAAGATCTATTCAACGGTATGAGCAATATTCTTTATAAAATTATACCATATTTTATTCATAAATGCAGTGTTGAGAACCAAATCATATCGAAGTATTAGCTTTATTTCACGAAACATACACAATTAGTGAAGAAAACCCAGAGCTCTGTCATTTTCTTTTCATTTTATTCATTTAATTTTTTAATACAGTCAAAAAAGAATTATTTTAATATTATTTATATTTATTTGTAAATATTTTTTATGTGCCCCACGTTGCGGGTGCCAATTTATTGTGATTTATTTAATATTTATCAATATGTGAATGAATTTTAATTTGCCCCACGTTGGTTGCGTCAATTTATTGTGGTTTAGGGTTTATCAATTTTAATGTTATAAAATTTCCTATCAGTAAAAGTTTTTAATTCGCCTCACTTTGGGCCGACAATTTATTGTGGTTTAGTGCTCCTGTGGTACTGTTTTTATTTGTATTATAGTTTACTTTATATGAATTATATATTATTATTTGCCCGGTATATTTGAAAAAATAAATTCAAAAGATCTCAAGAACTGATTACACTCACCTTTTTATACTTTTAAAATCCTAGCTTTAACTATATAGATGAGAACTCAATAACCTCAGGATCTTGGGTTCATGGAAAAAAATAATCTTATACTAGTTTTTATTATAAGCGCCGAAAAATTTTGTGATCAACTAAAAAGTTTCAAATAAAAATGAAATTCTTGTCTTTCTTTTCTCTACAAATTTTTACAGAACGGTCCTGTACATTCTGTCTCGAAACCTTCCACAGTTGCGATACGCCTCATCAATGCTGCCAACTGATAAACTAAATAATAGTCTTGAGAAGAAATTCACCAACAATTCAGTTGAATCTTTCCAAATAGAAGACGTTGTTCAATGTGAAATCATGAAAAACAAATACATTATTCGAATACAAATTGTTTAAAAGGAATAACTTATCTACAGTGATCGTTTATTCAACACACATTCACAAATATGGATTCATATTAAATATAAGTACAACTATGCAACATATTATACACCAAAATAAACCATGTGATGTCAATAAGCTTTAAAACGAAAAATGGCGGATGTGAAATTTCAGAGTTTAACAATATATACACAATGCAAGTGCGTTTATTTAACTTTTAAACGAAATAGTTTTAAATACCTTTTCACTTATGTCCAATTCACCCTGTGTATACCTTTGTAAATACCTTTTCTAGGTTTCTTCCTTGGATACTCTGCAGTCCCTCTTGTTTAGGAATAAACCAAAGATGATTTTATAATCCATTTACATTTTTGATGGGTTTCCATAGTCAAATTCTTTCTAAGATGTATCATGGAGATATTATTTCCACGATACAACACTTCACTTATACGGATAAATATTCGAGGTTAGTATTTCTCTATTAATAAATATCTTGTTATCTTTCACTCATTAATTGCTTTCACAAATTTTACTGAACTATTTTATTGAATAATGTATTTCTTTTTTATATTTACCAATTGATTATCTTGTTAATACTCAAATTCTGTTCCATAAAATTCAATATTTACCCCCATTGATTGTTAAAAAAAATTCCACCTAGTTATTAGGGCCCATTATCAACAACCTTCTCCTTCATTTTTTCTCAATTTCCAAATCAGCTTGCCGCTGATTGAAACATTACAAGTATTATTCACCAATCGAATATGTTACAAAAATTTTTGTTGGTAAATCTCACCTCACGTTTCAAATTATTTATTTATTTATTTTAGAACATTCCGTTTTATATTTCTAAATAATCAAGTTACATATTCTACTTCCTTTTATATAATTTCAAAAGTATTTTGAACTGACAGTTATATTTATTTTCACTTGATCTATTAAATATGACAAACAATTTAAAAAATGTCAGACAATATAACCCTAATGTTGTTATTATTTTGACTTTTATCCCTTGACATATTATAAAAGAATTTCCTAGTAATTCCAAAGAGTTTCTTACGATATCTAATAGAATATTTTAAAACAAATCATAATCTTCTGACTATTACTATCTGATGAATAGATTCTTACAATTTATATAAGGTGACGTTCTGAAGGTTTTCTCTTGATAGCTGGAATTTGAGTTATCTCTACCATGTGCGCATGTTCAAGGTACATTATAAAGTTTCTTTATGTTTCTTTGGTTTGATTTACTATTTCTTTTATTTCTTAAATAGGTTTTCTTTCATAAATCGACTATTTCTTATGATTTGAGTGGCAACCAAATTCTAAATTTAATATTTATATACAGTGTGTAGCATGTTCTTTCCCATATTGATATATTTGATATATACAATATATATATATATATATATATATATATATATATATATATATATATATATATATATATATATGTATTTTGTACTGATTACATTATGTGTGGAATTTTAATTGTTTAAATTTAATGTTTTTAAAACCTTCCTATTAGTTAAATTTTTAATTCGCCTCACATTGGGCCGAAAAACTTGTACTGAATATATTATTTATCAATATGTGAATATATTAATTAAAATTCTATTTTCCCAACGTTGCTGTTGCCAAATTTGTACTGAATATTATATTACGAGTATTTATTATTTGAAACCGAATAATTGTTAATAATCGTTGAACATGTATAACTCTATCAAAGGGTAGGGTTCAATTGCGCCATTCAAATTTACTATTATTTTTTGGATTTTCAAATTAAAATGAATAAGCTTATGATTCAGAATTTTTTTAAAAACATAGAAGTTTATAAACAGGAAACGTGTATACACTACAAAAATAATAAACTATAATTACTTTGAAACAATAAAAATACTAGATTAATTACAAATTATGAATGCATTCCTTTTAAGTTTTTAAATAAAGGCCTATTTAATTTTAGAGATCTCTAATAAATTTATTTCGGTACCTTTTAATTTTCTTAACATCGCTGCACTACCAAATTTATATATATATATATATATATATATATATATATATAACGGCAGAAGTAATTTCAAGTATATATATATATATATATATATATATATATATATATATATATATATATATATATATATATATATATACTTGAAATTACTTCTGCCGTTCCGCCAAACAACAAACAAAAATAATGACAACTCCTCTTCACATATTTAACAGGCAATATGTCTGCAGAGATATCCTTTAAATTGAAATACTACGATCTTCTTCTCTTGAAATAACTTTCTTTCTAAACCAGCTCAACTTTAAAACACTCACAAATTTTGTTTAGTACCTTGACCAAATTTACGTTAATTGTAACAACAATTTATATTGGGAACTTGTAGGATCTTCAAATAATATTTCAAATACTATATTATCTTATATAAATATCTCTCTACTCTTCTCAGTTTATTACCTTTTAGTTTTGATTTCAATTATTCCTGGTTTTTCTTTAAATTCTATGACATAGACGAGTTAAATTATTATATCCCATTCACTTTGAGGTTTTCAAAATCACTCACGTTTTCAATTTTCATCCATCAAACAACAGCGTTCGGTTGCTATGGAAACTTATCTATCTATACATTATGAATTAAATAAACATTGTACCTTTGTCAATAATTGGCTGTGTATATTAAAATAAACCATTAAATTTTAAAGCCGTATATGAAGCATGAAATAACATTTTAGTATTAGAATTGAGAATGTATATAGATGAGGATTTTCATACATATAAATATTAACATAACTTGTTTACTATTTATTAAAAATTCCTGAAATCCCTTGCATAAAACAACATATTTTCTAACTGTATAAAATGTGTCGTGTTTCTTCTAAATTATTATAAATTTCATATTAATTTCGACGGATTCTTTTGAAATTTCATCATCTACTGACTTATTAGTGTTGATTTCTCTTGAAAATGAATCGGATTTCAATATTTTCGATTCTGACGGTTCAACGAGTATATTGTCTGTTCCACTATCTTTGGTGATTTTTATTCAATATGGTTGTGAGGATTTTGTTCACTGTTTTTATTATCGGCATCTATAATTGATTTAGACATGTTCTATTTTAATTTATAAATATTCGTTAAAGTACTCAAGCAAATAGATTCAAAGGCGCTCATTATACTCGCTGGATGGTTCAGACCATGATAACTTTCCCAAAATTTGTTTTCTTATTTATTTGATTCTAAAAGAAATGAGAAAACCAAATTTTCCTTATTTATTACTTCTGATTGCCTATTTATTAAGATTCTAATTATTTACATTATAAGAAATCAACTAGAACAATTATTACAATAATGTTCATTCAATACTTTGTTCTATATTATTTTAAACTCATTATTATTATTATTTATTCTGTTCATTATATAACCATCAATAGTTATTTTTTCGATAATTTCAGTATATACAACGCATTTATTATCCTACTTACAATATTCTACATTTCCCATAGTTAATTTTTTATGAGGATTGTTTATAAAACTATTATTTATTTACAATTCTTTATTTAACTATAATGTAGTATTTTTTATAATAATTATCTGTTGTTTTTTTTGAATATCATCCCCTAATTTCATTGTTTTGATTTTTAGTGGATGATTTTAGAATTATTGATCTTATCTAGTATATTTTCATACTGGTGCTTTATATAGAGGTACGATAGTATATTTTATTATTTTGGCATACTTATATCTTCATGTTTCTTCGTGAAACTAATGAATTTATGAATAGTGTATATGCTTTCCTTGTAGTTCCTTCTCCTAATGATTTGCATACTTCTAATATTATCTTTTATTTCATATAGTAATGGATGCATCTTTGAATCAGAATATTCAATCCCTCTCACTTTCATTCTATGCACATAAATTCGCCTCTCTCAACTCCCTCGACACTATTTTCACATTTCTATTCATCAAATTATTCATAATTATATAATATTCATCCATTCAATCTATAATTCCACTCAATTTATTTTCTTCATAATAATAATAATTTTATTTATTTCAATATTATTTATTTTCATTATACTTAACATTAACCTTTTTTTTTCTTCTTCCACCATATCTTTATTTTCAAAGTCTATTCATCATCTATTAAATTTCAATTTCTATTCATAATATTATTGTTTTATCTTTATATCTTTTCAGTACATCTGTTTCTATAATTACATTCTATCTAAGTTCGTTATTACCATTAGTTGTATATAATTGCCATTATATATTTCATTTATCTCTTTATATATCTATTATTTAAGCACCAAAATTATGTTACTTGAAATACCTTTTTTATCATTCACCAAATTTAAGTTTGTTTTTCAAATTTGTTAATCATTATTATCATTAGAATTATTGTTATCGAATTGTAGATTATCATATTCCATTTTATTTCTTCAAATACTATTATTCTATCTATATCTAATTATCTTAATGCTACTAATGGAAAATCTATTTCTATTATTATAAGTAGAGAAATTATTATTTGAATTGTTGTAGCTATAACGCTAATATCTATCTGATCTAATTATATATTTACATATCCTAATTTCTATCTATTTTAACTATATTTACTTAAAATTTCCCATACTTTTAATTTTAACACCATTTTATTACCTCTTGTATGGTAAACCACATCAATACGTAATGTTCTTTATTTTCCCTTATTATTTTTTTCATTCCCCCCATATCTAATATTATTTTGAATCTCACTTTCAAATTTTTTAATAATATTCTCAGATGTAGTTTGTTATCATTAAATTTGTATTTTGTTGTTCCATATATTGTTTTTATTCCTACATAATCAATATTGGCTCCTATTTCATCTATTCCCTCAACTAGATTTTGTATGTGTATAATGTCCAATTTTAATTCTCGTTTTATGTTGTTATTTTCCTTTTCTGTTGTTTCAAAATTCATTTTAATTTTCTCCATTTTCTCAACTTGGTTTTGTATTTTTACTATATCCATTTCCAAGAGACCTTTTGTCTTGTTGTTCTCTTTTTCTGCTATTTTAAAATTCTTTTCAATTTCTTTATTCATATCTTCTTATATGTTTTGTATGCTTTTATTTGTCTTCATTATCTCTCTGTCTAATTTCGTTATACTTTCGCTATTCCCTCTTATTTTTCTAGTATTCTCTCCTATTTCAATTTTCAATTCATTTTCATTTTCCTTTAAACTTTCCATTTCTGTCGATTGTATTTCTTCCATTTCAGTTGATCTTCCTAACATTTCGTTTCTAATTTCTTCTTTTGTTTCATGGATTCTTTCTTCTGTATATCTTTTAGATTCTTCCAATTGCTTTCTTACATTTTCTATATTCTCTCCCATTCTTTGACTACTTGTCTTTATTTCCTCTTTTATTTCTTTTCTCATTCTTTGACTACTCGTCTTTATTTCCTCTTTTATTCCTTCTCTCATTCTTTGACTACTTGTCTTTATTTCCTCTTTTATTTCTTCTCTCATTCTTTGACTACTTGTCTACATTACCTCTTTTATTTCATCTCTCTGAATATCAAATTTTCTGCTTATAATGTCATTCTGTCTATTAAATAATTGTTGTAACATTTCCATCATTCTATTTTGTTCACTTCTATTTCCAGCACCTTCTCCTTGATTCTGTCCTACCATCTCTTCTCTACTTCTCATTGTTTCTTCATGTTCATCAATTGGAAAGGCTCCTTCTCTTCCCTCTGTCTCTTCATCATTCTACTGATTATGTTCCCCTTGTTCCAAATATTGTATTTGGAAATCACCCATACCATGTCTTCTTTCTTCTCTCTCTTCATCTGATCCACTTTCTGCTCCTATCTGCTCACCATCTCTAAGTATCATTCTTCTTTCCATTTTGCTTTCATTTTATCATTTGTCAAAGTACAATTTAATAAATTTAATGTTTTATAAATAGCTGTTAAGATCTTCTAAATTTTCAAACCAATTTTTTTTATGTAAATTTTTTTATATGCAAATTTTTTATATGCCCCACGTTGCAGCGACATTTGTACTGGATTATATTATGTGTGGAATTTTAATTGTTTGAATTTAATGTTTTTAAAACCTTCCTATTAGTTAAATTTTTAATTCGCCTCACATTGGGCCGACAAACTTGTACTGAATATATTATTTATCAATATGTGAATATAATAATTAAAATTTTATTCTCCCAACGTTGCTGTTGCCAAATTTGTACTGAATATCATATTACGAGTATTTATTATTTGAAACTGGATAATTGTTAATAATCGTTGAACATGTATAACTCTATCATAGGGTAGGGTTTAATTGCGCCACTCAAGTTTACTATAAGTTGTTGGATTGCCAAATTAAAATAAATAAGCTTATGATTTCAGAAATTTTTTAAAACATAGAAGTTTATAAACAGGAAACGTGTATACACTACAAAAATAATAAACTATAATTACTTTGAGACAATAAAAATACTAGATTAATTACAAATTATGAATGCATTTCTTTTAAGTTTTCAAATAAAGGCCTATTTGATTTTAGAGATCTCCAATAAATTTATTTCGGTACCTTTTAATTTTCTAAACGTGGCTGCACCACCAAATTTAGATATATATACTTGGAATCTCTTCTGCCGTTCCGTCAAACAAAAATAATGACAACTCCTCTTCACATATTGAACAGGCAATATGTCTGCAGAGATATCCTTTAAATTTAAACACTACGATCTTCTTCTCTTAAAATAACTTTGTTTCTAAACCAGCTCAACTTTAAAACACTCACAAATTTTGTTTAGTACCTTGACCAAGTTTACGTTAATTGTAACAACAATTTATATTGGGAACTTCAAATAATATTTCAAATACTATATTAACTTATATAAATATCTTTCTACTCTTCTCAGTTTAATACCTTTTAGTTTTGATTTCAATTATTTCTGGTTTTTCTTTAAATTTTATAACATAGACGAGTTAAATTATTATAACTTATTCACTTTGACGTTTCCAAAATCACTCACGTTTTCAATTTTCATCCATCAAACAACAGCGTTCGGTTGCTATGGAAACTTATTTATCTATACATTATGAATTATATAAACATTGTGTCTTTGTCGATGATTGGCTGTGTATATTACAATAAACCATTAAATTTTAAAGCCGTATATGAAGCATAAAATAACATTTTAGTATTCGAAATAAGAATGTATATAGATGAGGATTTTCATGCATATAAATATTAACTTAACTTATTTACTATTTATTAAAAATTCCTGAAATCCGTTGCATAAAAAAACATATTTACTAACTGCATAAAATGTGTCGTGTTTCTTTTAAATTATTATAAATTTCATTCTAATTTCGACGGATTCTTTTGAAATTTCATCATCTACTGAGTTATTAGTGTTAATTTCCCTTGAAAATGAATCGGACTTCAATATTTTCGATTCTGACGGTTCAACGAGTATATTGTCTGTTCCACTATCTTTGGTGATTTTTATTCAATATGGTTGTGAGGATTGTGTTTACTGTCTTTATTATCGGCATCTATAATTGATTTAGACATGTTTTTTTTACAATTTATAAATATTCGTTAATGTACTCAAGCAAATAGATTCAAAGGCGCTCATTATACTCGCTGGATGGTTCAGACCATGATAATATATATATATATATATATATATATATATATATATAGTGCGTGACATATGAACAATAAGCAACGAATAGATTAGTGGGTATTGCACGCAAATAGAAGAATGGGCTATTGAAAGGAGTGGTAACCGCAGACATGCATGTTTCTGGCTCATTAGCCGGCATCGGTACGGTACAACCAAGAAAATATGTGATACATGGGAGCAAAGGTGTTAAATGAAACATGAGAAAATGTAACAGAATTCAGCAGGATAGTCAAACACAACATTTGTGTCAGTAATATCAGATGTTTCAGACGGGAGTGTTATGTGCACCTCCGTGTCTATGTTGGTTGTTGTCTCGGATATTCGAGATCTTCTAATATTACTGACACAAATGTTGTGTTTGACTATCCTGCTGAATTCTGTTATATTTTCTCATGTTTCATTCAACACCTTTTCTCCCATGTTTCACATCTTTTCTTGGTTGTACCGTACCGATGACGGCTAATGAGCCAGAAACATGCATGTCTGCGGTTACCACTCTTTTCAGTATCCTATTCTTCTATTTGCGTGCAATACCCACTAATCTATTCGTTGCTTATTATATATATATATATATATATATATATATATATATATATATATATATATATATATATATATATATGTATGTATATGTATATCTATTTCTATATCAGCTAATACATTTTATTATTGTATAATGTATAATTGTGGTAACATTTTCATTTTCATGTGTATTTTATATCTTCTGAGCATGTTAATATACATGAAATTATTTTTATATTTAAATTCCGCAAATATCGAAACAAGTTAATCACTTATCGATTATTTCTTTATTCATCACCTGTAACGCATGAATTTATTCATATTATATTATTATATATTGTATTTCAATGAATAAAGTTCATAATAATAATTACAAAGTATTAGAAATATAAATAGTAATTGAATACAATACGCCACAAAAGCTGTAAGAAACAGCTTGTTAGTAGTATCTACATAACGTTAACGACAAAATTAATCTTACGAATAACAATAATGACACAAATAATAGCACAAATAATACATATTATAATCAGAAAATCACGATAAAATTTAAAACAAACAAACATATGATGCGAAATGAAATAAATGAATAATAAATAAACAAAATTATGAACCAATCTAATACTACAGAAAAAGAACCCTGTTTTTATTAAACAATTTAATTGAATGAACACCGACAATTCCAATTTTCTGCCAATGTAACCATGTGTAGATGTAGATACTTCTTACATTAGGATTTTTAATTCGCAGAATTCTTTTTCCTGCTCTAATATAAAAGTTTTTAGTTTCTTTTAAATAATAGTTTGATTGTTTTTAATTTAATCTGGAATACGGTTGTAAATCTTAACGGAATAAAAAGAATATGTTTTCTGACAACTCGTCTTTATCATCCTAGTGACAGTATGGTATATTCCTAGTTTTATAGTTATGGATTGGTAAGTTATATGTATTCTTTGATCTGTGTTATTTCACTGAAACAGATAAAAAGTATAGCTGCTTAAGATCTAATATTCTACTATCAGAATACAAAAGATCGGCAGAATATAGGTTTGGTTTCGATATTTTGATTTTTAGAAATCTCCTCTGAATGATATTTATTGGCTGCAGATGAGTTTCTTGCGCAGTTCCCTATACGTGAATTCCATATCGAAGATGACTTTCCACCAATCCAAAATACAAATTCCGCCACCCGGAATTTCAATGTGGAATAGCCGAATAAAATGTTGAATGAGTATTAAGTTTTAATAATTATGATTTTGGAATAGGTAATTACCGATATTTGTTGTTCGTCCACTATAACAAGTTCTATAACTAAGTATAGAAACTGAAGCTAAGTAGGAACTAACCAAAGCGAAGAAAACTTTATTTCGGCACTTCTTGCAAGTAATGTGCTCCCTACAAATAAAATATAACACAAAATTGAAAACCATGCCACGATCCGCCATATCATGCTTGTCATTTGTTTCGTTCGTCAGCACAGATAACCAACAGTTCGTCTTCTGTTTTCTCCTTTTTTTTTGTAATTTTATGAATACATCAATCAAACAGCTCACCCGATTATGTTACTATGATATATTACTGAGAGGTTTATAAAAAAACATCCTATAAACGTATTCGCAGGAAGTTACTAAAAATTAATTCGAGAGATGTTACAAAGTAACTGCAAAATGTGATCATCTTAGAAACATGGAAATATGTAATATTACAGTAATGTTCTGTATGTGTCATTAGTAAGAAGTATACAAATTAACATCGTATGAATGTTTCCTATGGGAAGTTGCTAAAAAGAAGTTCATAGGATGTGTATGTAACTGCGAATTCAAGTATTATTATGTATATCAAAAATGTTTTATTAACATGACGTGTATGTTAATAAAGTTGGTTATAAAATTTAGACATCTAGGAGATATGTTATTAACGTTTTAAATTAACATCACGAAAAGTCTCTGAAAAGAACATCACAAAAAAGTCTTGTTATGTTTCTTGTTTAGTTGGCAAGGTTTTAACTTCAATTTCTAGTCGGCAACCGTTCTGTAATTCCTTATTTATCAGTGCAAACAACACATAAAAAATCATCGTGGCACGAAATAACCATTAAATTCCCCTCTACTTTCCCTCTTACATCGAATCCTCAAGAAAGTCTATTTATTAGCCAATCCGAACAGAAAGAAAGCCATAAATCAATCTTGTCAACATGTTTACCAAATATCTATTGGCTTACACTCATCTTTATAACACGTAGAGATTCGGGAAATCAGTGTGTTTACCTCTCTGAAAATGAGTTCAAGACTCTAATAAGAAGTGTTCTCGAAGTAGTTGAATAAAATATTATTCGCCGCGTAGGTATATCTTTCTCGGGTAATTCCCCTAGTTGCAACCTGCAGTATAAATCTGTACAATCTAAAAACTTCTATATATAAAAAGAAAATGTATCAAGTAATGTTTGGGGTTTATCTTTAGTCAATGTAATGTATTTACAAGTCGTCATTATACGCATGAAATTGTTAAACTAGATTAAGTTCATCATCCTCACCTAGGAAACAGTGTCAACTACAAGATAGTTAATAAGATGAGTTGTATCTACGATCAATTTTAATGATCCATGGAAGTGAATTAGCTACTCAAAGCTAGTGGTTCCAGTATCAAGTCAACGGAGGTCTTCTGTACGGTACCTTAGAGTAAAGGAGGGAAATCAACAAATTACAGTCCACTGGGAATAAATTAATTCCTTCCCAAGCCCTCGAATACTTGTCCAACTTCAAACAAGTATCCTGTATCCCGTAGTTCTCCAGTGTTTTTATTTGATTACCGTGGTTAACAGTATCGAATGCTTTTGCTAGATCCAAAAAAATACATATGCATGTTCTATTCCTATTTAGAGTATGAACCATTTTGGTGGTTAAATTTAATAAAGCAGTGTGTGCAAAATTGTTCTGTTTAACGTTCCAGCAGTCGCGTGTATTTGCCAGATACATAGTGATTCTCGTGCTGCTTCTCGTGACACTTTAAAATGTACCCATTGAAAAAATAATAATCTGGGTATTATTTTATGTTATAGCTATTCCCTCCACCATTAAGGGTTTTGAGCCATTTCCACCTTCACCCCACCTGGAAGCTATTCCCTCCACCAGCTATGGGATGGAAGGTATTGAGTCATTTTGCCACTTTCACTAAATGTGTTGTGAAGCGAAAAACCCATTAATCGGCATAAAGTCAAACGTAAGTAGATAGTTTTAAGAAATAAATATGTAAATGTTCAGAATTGTATATATGTAAAATTGACAATCTTGCTTATTATATTTTTTTCATTTATTTTAATTGATCGGTAAGTAGTAAAAACTGATAATTTTATTTAATGCCAAAGTTTCTTCCAATACATTCAATTGAAGGCATTTACAAAGTAAAAATAAATGCTTTCCAATTAGCAAAAGCCCTATTTTTCCACTGAGTACTTATATTTTGAGTTTACTCCTTAAGAAACGATTTTCATATATAGCGCATGGTATGACAATTTATGGGAAAGTCAGTATTAACTTTTGTTTGAGCCATTAGGCCTCAGTATTTGGTCAGCGGTAACCAAAATATCCAATAGAAACAAAAAATAAAAAAATCTATAAGTCAAGAAATAATTCAGCAATAAAAAAATCATGAATTCAAAAAAAATGGAAAACTCCAAAATTTAAACATTCAAACATTTTTTGATTATTATTTTAATAGTAAGCACGTTTTGTTTTCTTTTGTTGATATAAATTTTCAATCATATTTGTCTGTTTATTTATTTACTGTTGTTACTTTGTTCGTTTACTTATATAACTGTTGTTAACTGTAGAAGCTGATCCAGAAACGAGAAAGGATTTCCACAAGACGGTGGGATTTTTAAGAGCCATGAAGACCTATTTAATAATTACAGTAGAGAAATAAAGACGTGTTTTAAGTGGAAATGAAATGTTAGATATATTATTCTGAATTTTGTACTCTTATATGTTATTACGTGGTACCTTGTATTTACAGAGCTGGACAGCAGTTA
Organism: Galeruca laticollis; assembly: GCA_963921935.1. Taxonomy (NCBI): domain Eukaryota; kingdom Metazoa; phylum Arthropoda; class Insecta; order Coleoptera; family Chrysomelidae; genus Galeruca; species Galeruca laticollis. The sequence goes on from OY998184.1 coordinate 45,952,184, forward strand.
ACTACGTTTCCTTTAAAAATGTTTTAATCACTTTTGTCCTAACAGTCACAGAAATTATACTCAAATATTTTCTTTCACAGAAAGTTGCCAAAAATAGTAGTTAACTACTCATTGCTAACACTTTTTTTGATTAAGTGGTTAGCAGTTATACTCTACTAGTTTGTCTAGCTCTGTGTGTTTATATGAGTATAATAATAAATAAATAAATTAATATAAGCTTATCATAAATAATTTTCTAATTTTATTTGGATTTAACATCATTTAAAAATCTAATAATACTCCAATCTACAATGTATGTTACTCAAATTGTTTTTAATTATTGTATTGTTTTTACATTATATATTCTGTTTCTTAAGAAAAGTACTTTGTGAAAGAAATTATGTGTTGTGTATTTTTATACCAAAATAAATAAACTGTTTATATGATTATTGTTTTATTTTTTCCATTTTAAGCATTTATGGCCCATCATTTGATATTTCATTTAATTTAACTCAACATCTTATCATTATTGAGTTAAATTGAATGAAATGTCAAATGATGGACTATAAATTGCTATTTTGAAAAAAAATAATTATAATACAGTAGATTTGAATATACCGCCAAAACCTAAAATTACAGAAATCTTTTCAACTTCACTCATTTGTTTAGTCGACAGGCTCTTTAGATGGCGCCACAATTAGTGTCTCATCTATCTGTGGGTTATCTGTGATTGGTATCCCTTCCTCTTCCTAGATCTGATCAAGTTTCTTTTTAGTCGACAAATCGAAGTCGAAGTGTAAACACAGTTTTTGATATTATCGATTTGTTTCTTCTAGATACACGGCGACCAATTATGTAAGTTTACGTTTTTATTTTAAATTTAAGTTTTTATGCAATAAATATTTAAAAAAAATTGTGTGATATGTGGCTCAATTAGTTGGGTTTTATCTTTTAGACATTATACAAAAAATTAAACATGTATCTAATAGATACCAGTGACTAATAATGTTTGTACATTGACACTTAGATGGCTCTATGAACGAAGAGATAGGTAAAGCTGAAATTATTATGTTTTATAATACCAAAGGTGGCGTAGATACCCTGGATAAAATGTGCAATTCATTCAACGTGGCAAGAAATACTAAACGCTGGCCCATGGTCGTGTTTTATTCTTTATTGAATATGGCAGGTATCAATAGTCAAGTAATATACCTAGGTAATCAGAAAGAGGTTAAAAACAGAAGATGCTTTTTAAGACTTCCATCTAATCAACTAACGGAAGAATATATTCAAAGAGAACCAATCAGTTCTGAGGGCCTTAGACGACAACAAGTATTACTAAATATAAATCCGGACGAAACGTAAAATGACAAACCAGCGGAAGCGCTTACAAACAAACAAAAAGCTGTTTTCCATGTTACCAACAATTCAAAAAGTATCGATTATCAAAATATGGTTGTCTAATAAATGCTGTCACCAAATGTAATAAATTAGACCCTTCTATCTCGGGTCCGCTGTCACCAGTGTAATAAGTTGCTGTCCACCAAATGAAATAAAGCATCCGAGCGTGAAAAAAAATGAATCCAGTCTGATTTAGGCGGGGACCTCCTGGGCTTAAAGCGTTCGAATTACCTTTGCTAGGCCAGAGTTGTTCTCTTTGTTCAGCCTCGTATCCAAATGCCTTGGTCAGTCTAGATGGAAAGTCGTGGTAGGGATCTGAATAAAGTTTCGGTAACCTCAAATGTATAAAAAAAATATATTATATATTTCACTGTATAAAATATGACCAAAAAAAATAATATATCTTTCCCAATAAAAAATATTATACACTTATATACAAATTTTTCAAGGTGTGAATGGACCGTATGATTTCGCCCCTATTTCGTAATTTGACCTGCCTCACTGCGAGAATAATTATCTACTGAAAAAAGGTACTAATCGACCGCTGCTAATTTTCTATTTGTCGAATGTCATTGTACTTTATGTAAATAGAATGGAAAAGTGGAGAATTATAATTCTGCTAATTTGGTAAATCTTATCGGTGAACAGTTCAGTGTGTATAAAAAAAATCAGAGTTGCTGCTTTGCTTTCGCGCGAATAAAATATATTTTTTTATTTATTTCACTAGATATGAGTAAATGATATAACCGCGTCTGAAAAACAAAATTATTCAATCGTTGCGAAAATTCAACGGAGACAAAATCATACGCTGCGTGCAAATGATATAAATTACAATTAGTCTTGTTTTAAAATTTACCTACGCCTATCCTAAGTCCTGTCAAGTTACATATACACTAAAGAAAAATCGTTCCTACAATCTTGTTTAAAATCTTACTATAATATCTCATACGATAAAATTATATCTATAAATCGAGCGGTGCACAAATTATGAGCCAGGACCTACAGATTTAACTGAACCTATGAACTTGTCTAATAACACAGTGAAGAAACTGTTATATATTCTACCTATGCAAATATTTATGTTATCAATATCAAGTTTAGAATCAGCGCACAAAAAAAATAATTGAATCTCTCCCAAAAAAATCTTAGACTTGTTCAAAAACTTACTGTGTGGATACTATCCTCCTCCTGTCTCTGCTCACTGACTGATTTCAATATTTATCTATAAACTGCGGATGACGCTATATTTCTAGCACACGGTGTCGAGATATGCTGGATCACGGTCGGAGAGAGAGTTTTTTCCGTTTTGTGTTTCCTCAGGGGGACATGGTTCACTGTCAAGGATATCTGAGTATCGCTTTGACGCCCTGACACAACGGAGAGAAACTTCTCCCTATGAACCCGCGAACACTGAAAAAAAACTGACACCCGTTACCGTGACAGGGAAGGACTTTTTCCCTTCGCCTTTTTCTTCCGTCTCTGTGCTCTGTCTGCTCTGATCTTACTTTTTATTATTCCCCCAAATTTTGTTCGAGGTTTTGTGTTGAATTGCTAAGGTTGCATTTTTAAGCTATTGCATTAGCTTCTATCGCGGGCCTTGAGCGTGGAGACCGAATCCAGAAATTTCGTAACGAAAATAAACTGACACGATACGAGGACTGTCCAGTAAATTTTAATACCCATATGCTTATACGAGGACTGTCCAATGAATTTAGATTTTTTAATACTTATACGAGGACTGCCCAATGAATGTTGATACTTTTATGACTATACAAGGACTGTCCAATAAATTTTAATTCTTTTATACTTATACGAGGACTGCCCAATAAATGTTGATACTTGTATGACTATACGAAGAATGTCCAATAAGTCTTGATTATTTTATGATGATACGAGGACTGTCCAATAAATTTTGATTCTTTTATACTTATACGAGGACCTCCCAATACATTCTAATACTTTTATGATTATTTTATGTTGATACGAGGACTGTCCAATAAGTTTTCATACCTATATACTTGTACGAGGACTGTCCAATAATTTTTGATTATTTTATGATGATACGAGGACTGTCAATTTATTTTATCTCTTTTATACTTATACGATGACTACCCAATAAATTTTGATACTTTTATGACTATACGGGGACTGCTCAATAAATTTTGATACTTTTATGACTATACAAGGATTGTCCAATAAGTTTTGATTATTTTATGCTCATACGAGGATTGTCGAATACGTTTTGATTGTTTTATATTTATACGAGGACTGCACAATAAATTTCGATACTTTTATGATTATACGAGTGCTGTCCAATAAGTTTTGATTATTTTTTGTTGATACGAGGACTGCTCAATAAACTTTAATACTAATATGATTAAACGAGGACTATCCAATACATTTAGATCCTTTTATACTTATACGAGGAGTGTTCAATAAATTTCGATTATTTCATACTTATACGAGGACTGCCCAATAAATGTTGATACTTTCATGATTATACGAGGACTGTCCAATAAGTTTTGATTATTTAATGCTGATACCAGGACTGTCCAATAAATTTTGATACTTGTATAATTATACGAGGACTGTCCAATGAGTTTTGATTATTTTATGCTGATACGAGGACTGTGAAAGTGAAGCTTCTAATGCTAAAAAAAGAGCTAAAATGAAAAAGAAATTGTGAACGTCAAAGTGTGAAGCTCTATGCAATAGCTTTACCGCGGCAGTCTCCGAGTGCCACACGTCTTTTTTTTGTTTTAGAGTGGCTTCAATTTTTATTACTAACCGTTTGTAAACGAAACAATAATTTGAATTTGCTCTAGTTAGTTGTTATATTGTTGCAGAATGTTATGGTTCTGTCTCATTTTTGTTAAACAAAAAGTATGTCGACTTCTACTTTTATTATATTTGAAATAAAATATATATTTTACCGTGTGTTCTGGAAGTTACTGATTTGATTTTCTCCTATTTAATATTCGCATTTATTACAGTTGCCTAGAATGTAAGAAGAATTTATGTTTCGATCATTTTAATATTATCTGCAATAATTGTTTGAGTTTTAAAAAGTAAAACTCTTTAAATAATTACCCTCACATTCGTTTATTTCAACCCTTTCTTTACTTTTTATTCAATGCATCTCAGAGATACAAGTGCGACTTACGGTGTACCATTCGAGACGTTACAGCCGGAAGGTTAAATCCAAACTGGTGGGACGATATTAAACTCCCTTTGGTTTTGTATAAGTCCAATCTTATTTTCAATATTCTTTCAAAATTTTTAGACATGTGTGGTGCTAATGATATTGGTCGATAGTTGATAGGGATTTGTCTCCATTTTTTTTCACCTTATGTATAATATTCGTGATATATGTATACATATAAGGGAATTATCGGATTGGAGTGATTTTGACGTTTCGAGTGGATCTACACGTTTTATATGTTTCTGAATTCAAAAAACCTATTATTAAGAAATGTCGGTCGCTCGCTTGGTCAGTCGGTCTGTCAACACGGTAACGGTACGGTTACACCAAAACCTATTCATCGGTCGATTTCGGGTCGGAGCTGTTCGGACGAGTGCCTCGGACGCTTGTCTGTATACACTGCAGTCGATAACGGACGTTGTTGGTTAAACTATGTAGTCAGTTAACAGAGCATCATACAAAGTGAAGACGTGTTTTTTTGAAATGGAGGATTTTGAAGAAATGTATTTATTAGAAAATACTTACCGCAATTACATACGTCGAAGTCAACGTAGGCGATGTCGCCGTGAGTGGGTTAATGAAATATTCATTCCCAGAAATCAACTGGGCGAATTTCACCACCTTTTTGGGGAGTTAATATTAGAACCTATCAAATTCTTCGAATATTTTAGGAGGAGCTATAGCACATTTCAATATATTTTAAACGCAGTCGAACCACTGATAACAAAACAGAATACAAACTATCGGGAATGTATATCATCGCTGAAAAGACTTGCGATAACTTTGCGGTAAGTACCTACGTATAGATTTTGGCTTTGAAAATATTTACCACCATTATTAAAGAGCCACGCCTATTATCTGAATCAATAAAAATGTTATCTTTTCGTTTCAAGTACTTTGCTACTGGAGAATCTTTTCGATCTTTAGTATTTTCGTTCAGAATTTCAAATTGCACCATTGGAAAGATTGTGAGAGAAAGTTGCAAGGTTATATTTGAAAGTTTAGTACCACGTCATATCCCAATGCCTACCGACGAAATGATTCACCAAAATGCTGAATTATGTTGGTCACTGTGGAGTGTTCCTAATTGTATTGGTGCATTGGACGGTAAACATATTCGATTGAAATGTCCTTCGAATTCTGGAAGTATGTACTATAATTACAAGCATTTTTTTTCCATTGTTTTGCAAGCAGTTGCAAGCCCGGATTACAAATTTTTATTTATTGAAGTAGGAGCTTATGGACAACAAAGTGATAGTGGTACGTTCGCAACTACGGCGTTATTTAGACATTTTGAAAATGGGCAGTTACATTTTTCTAAATGTTTACCAAATACCACTACTGTGTTGCCCTTGGTATTACTAGCTGATGAAGCCTATCCCCTTAAACGGTATACTATGAGGCCGTACCCGAGGCGTAACCTTGGAGAAGAGGAACGGCTTTTCAACGAACGTTTGTCAAATGCTCGAGTAGTAATTGAATGCGCTTTTGGTATAATAAAACAAAAATGGAGAATGCATAGATACTACTACAGAAAACGCTGAAACTTTTGTAAAATGTATCTGTTTACTACACAATATTCTAATAAATAAGGAGGGACAACCAAGACACAGTTATTCAGCAGATCAAACGAGAAATTAAGGTCACAGAAGTAACTTTGCTTCAAGAGGGCAAAACAGAAGCTCCACTGAAGCTCATAATATTCGTGAAGCTTTCAAACAGTTTTTTTGTAATACAAATATTTAGATATTAATAATTATTGTAATATTTTAGTACGAGAATTTTAATTCTAGCGTAAACTTAGGTCCAAAAAATTGTAAATAAAAAATACTTAAGTAACTTTTAGTGGTTTTATTTATATTATTGATGAAAAAATATTCAAATATAGGTTGTGAAATAAGAATAAAGCCTTCGCCACAAACAGAAAGCGTAATTACGCGGCGTCAAATCGCTAGCCTGACGCCGCGTTATGTTTGTGGCGAAGCCTTAACTTATAAATCGAGATTTGCATAAGTAGAAGAATACAGTTGAATTGCTGGCTGGGCAGTTGTTGAAGTTTGTGTAGCCATAATCGAACTTCTGGTGGCTGGTGGCAAGTAGCCCTCCGCAGATGTGGATGGTTGTAAAAGTGTCATTGGATTCGTGGTCAACATCAACAACGTTGCTCGGAAGTGACACATTTGATGACATTTCACCAGAATCGGGACGGCTTAATTCTTCTGTAGAATAGCAGCTTACGGGAGAATATAGAGCTTGATTTTTTTCTTCCTCCGTAAACAACGTCTAACAACTTTCGTTGAACGGAGAGTTTTCTATTTCGTGGCACTTCTTTTAAGTATGGAAGTGAACTCAATAAAAAGTTTCGACCAGGGTCTTCTGTAAACTTATCAGCTGACCTGAACTCAAATAATTGAAGCTTTCGTTTTTCGATCTGTAAATACTCTTGTTCGACGTCAGTATTTCGCTTGTTCAAAAGTCTTCCAGTTGAAAAGTTAAAACGATGAGCTTGTGTTACAGATACACGAACAGGATTTGTGTTTGATATGGTATGTTGTTACGTCGTAGAATTTTCAAAGTGGCTCGAATTAGAAGTTCTTGGCTGCGAATCAGGTGAATGCTCAGATTGCGGTATTAACTGTAACTGTGATTCTGATAACACCTTGTAAAACTGAGATGATTCTGTATCATCTAGATGTTCTTGGCTGGGGCTTCTTAGTTCAAGCTAATTTCCAATTAATGGCTTAGGAGCGGTTTGTTTCGACAGGAATAATAACATATTATAATATGCCCATGAAGATGATTTGTGATCTGCCGCAGCGCCAAATTTACCTGGTTGTTATACTCTTTGCGAAATTGGTCTCTCAAGTTAGACCATTTTTTTATGTCTGCTACTGGTATATCCATTTCTGAAGCAATTTCGTCCCATAGCCGTTTCGCAATATCTCGATTATTGTAAGTTTTCGAATGTTTGTCCCACAATGCTGGCCTATTATAAACACAAGTAATTAATTTTTCATTATCCATCCTTTATAAAAATGACTCGAACGTAGAGAGCACCGGGAAAAACTGACAAAAATCTAAACAAGTTCGGACTCGGGCGACGTGGGTTGTAGCAGTGTATGCGCTTCTAAACTTTTACATACGTTTGGTTTGATCGGCCGAGTTTGGCCGTCCACGCCCGAGCATACTTCGGCCGATGGCGGATTTGGTGTACGCGTACCGTTACTCAAAAAACGCTACCGAATTTTTTAATGAAATTTTATATGTAGGTTCACAACGTAAAAACTGAGGCTCAGTTCGTAAATGAGCAAAATCTTTTGTACAGTTTAATACATTTTTCTCAATTTTAGACCCGAAATGATTTTTTATTCCACCAACTAACATCTTCGTTGAAATCCTCGTATCAAAAAATCCTCTATCCAAAATTTCATCGAAATCGGATTTACAATCCATAGGCGGGGGGGGGAGGGGTTTGACCCTTTGGAATCGGTATTTTCAAAGAAAAGTTCAACTTTGATGTTTATTAAGTTGCTGTATTCTTTCATGATAGCATGAACACTCCTATTTGGATTTTCAAGAATTTCAGTCCTTCCATTGCATAGGCAGACGTAGTTACTACAAACTTTTTAAGATAATTTTTTACAAATATTTCTACTCCAGCTTTAATCCAGTATATTGTCTACAGATATGAAACTGAAAAATTCAATTATGGAAAGAAAATGAGATGTATCGATCTATCGAAAGGCGTAAGAATGGAATCGATTTATATCATAGTTTCGAAACGAGAGCATCAATTTTAAATTCTCGTGAAGCGGGAACTATTTATATCAACGTCTAGAGAAAAAAAATGGAGAAAACAACTCCGATAAAAAATTTTAACCCCAAAACTTGGCGCGTCTTGTGGCGCCCACTTTTGCGATAAAATCTTATTATTTTTGCCTGCGCCGTCGTGCTCAAAAAATCGCGCGTGTTTGAAAGACTTCTTTATCCACTTGGTGAAATTCTAAAAGTAATTCCACCTGAGTTCGCAGTAATTGAAAATTAATCCTTCGTTGTTACGCCCATGCGTTCCCTTAAAATAACGAAGAGTGCACTCGTCAATTCTTTTCAACCGTCGTGACCGTTGTCAGCACCTTATAAGGAAATTTGACTAAAATTCCTTATAAGGAGATTTGAGTAAGAACGCCCGCTAATTGGCTGGAGCTTAAAACGCACCCTGAATACCGGCGAGATGTAGCTTTGGAAGAGCAGTTAGGGGAGGTCGGGTATAGTTGTAACAATTTTTACTTATGATTTTTTTCTGTTACTGTCTATAAAATTAAAAAGAAACATAAATGCCTCCATGTGTGCCAAAGATATAGCTATAGACATAATTAATATTAATGATGTTGGTCACTTCATTAACAAGAAAAAATATATATAATGTGGTGGGACAGAATGTTACAATCGTATCCGCAGGTGTGACTATTGTAACATGCACGGGGGTCAAATGTAACAAAGTCTGAAAGTATTGAAGATAATATTTATTAGTGAAAAAAATTAAGAATACATATTTAGTGAAACATTATGATTCTAAAACTAAACCAATTAGAATCATTTCACATTAAAGCCATATTCTCAATTAAAAAAGAATATAAAACAAGATAATATTATTTTCATTTAAATTAAATGAAAAATAAACACTAGTCACTCTCATCATCATCATCATCGCAGTTCAAACAATAGAAAAAGTCGGATCGTAGCTTATGAACACATGATTCGTGTGCCCATTGTTTGCACTTATTACACTGAATGCATGTCGCTTTGGGTTTCCCGGTGTAGGGTTCAAAGCAATATAGGCAAAATGAATCTTCTGTTTCAGAATCTTCCATTTCAGAATCTTCCGTTTCTTCATCTGTCACACGAGAGGAACCTAGTCTACCATCGATCTTTTTAGACTTCCTAGATAAACTTTTATTATTTGTGCCTTTAAGTTTTTTGGTTTTTGCTTCATCTTCACTTTCCACTACATTTCTTTTTATGGTGTTTGCTTTCTGTTTCCTCTTACTCTGTTCTTCTTCAAGAATCAGCTTTTCTGGCGTATCTGTTAAAATAGCACTATGCTTCTTTCTTCTCTTCGTAATTTGCTTTTTTATGCCACCTGCTGCCTTTGGAAGAGGGCGAATTTGTTCAAGAACCCGAAAGGATTGATTCAGATCTTCTGGGTTATCTGGTCTTCTGCTGGGACCTGGTATAGCTACATTTGCGACACTTCCGTCATTTTCATTGCTTGTAGCCGTAGTTTCTACTAAGTTATTTTCTAGTAAATCCCTGTCAGTTACAGATGAAGGCGAAAATTCGTCGTCTCCAAAAATATCCCTGTTAAAGGTCCAAATTCCTGACACCCTGAATCCTCCCATAATATTTGTGGGTGTTGTTGCTTTTGGAAATGCCTCAGCAACTACACCGGGGATATCGTATATAGTCATTGTCTGACCGGGATGCGATTTCATCCAATTGTCCATTGCACCATTGACGTAATGTTTGAAAGGACCGTAGACACCACGGTCCAACGGCTGTAACTTGTGCGATGTATGTGGGGGGAACGACAATAAAACAACTCCATTAGCTCTACAGAACTCTATAGTTGGCACATATAGGTGGGAATCATGATTGTCCAACAAAAGTAGAACTTTTTTTTCAGGTGTGGGTCTCACATGCTTTACGAAGTGTTTCATGAAAATTAAAAACGTATCTTCGTTCATCCAGCCGGAGCCATTCGCCTCACCGATACATCCTGGGGGACCATTGCTTATAAAATGTGCTTGAAATTTTTTGCGAGGGAAGATGAAGAGAGATAGGGGACAGTGTTTCCGACAGCACTAACAGCTGTGCAAACAGTTACCAAAGTGCCCCGTTCTCCAGAAGTAACTGCACCTACTTGTTTTGTGCCTTTTATGGCAACGATTTTGTTTGGCTTTTGTACGGTGGTGACCCCAGTTTCGTCGACGTTGTAAATGTCAGCGGCCTCAAATTTATATTTTTCAAGAAGATTTGAGAGATTATCGTAGAATTTGCCGACATTTACTTTGTTAAAGTTAATCGCACGTGCATAGCTGGTTGCCTCTGGAGTTCTTATAGATAAATTAGGGTGTCTATGCATGAAATTTGTAAACCAGTCCTTACCAGCTTGTCCATTTTCTGACCATTTGGGAGGGACCGCCATTTCGTTTTCTTTCGCGAATTGATACACCTGGGAACAAAAATTTAATAAACATTGGTTTTTAGGCTTTTATTTGAACTACTAACCAATTTACGAATTTCTTTTGGCGTTAGCCCAAAATATATAACTGAAGACATCCGTATATATCTCAAAAACGCTTCTTCTTGTTCTTCTGATGAAATTCTCGTGTGTGGATTGTAACCCATTTTTGGCATTTCACCATTATTTCGTTTTTTCATATAACGGTTAAGTGTTACGTGGCAAATATCTAAATCTCTTGGTACCTGTCGTTGTGAAAGATTTCCCTCCATTATTAGATTAGCTGCCCTTTCCATTAGTTCATTTGAAGGACTTCGGTTGGTTTTTCTAATTCTTTGGCATGGCATTGTTCCCTGAAACATGGAATTCATAAACTCAACATAAGGGGTACAAATGTAACACGTTATAATTGTACCGACTAGTGTTGTTACATTTGTACCCGAACGACATTTTGAAATGTTTGGCTTAGTTACCAGAACAAGACAAGTCATAACCTCAAATTAGCATTAGAACTTTTTAAAGTCATGTTTGCTCTAAACGTCTACTATAAATTCTTTGCGATAAATGTAAACATGGTATAGGTTATACATAAAAAAGCAAAACACTAAAATTTTACTTACATGTCTTCAAAACAACCTATTTAACATAACTTTTGACTCGTATTACATGGACCGCTCTAATCACCATGCAAACTACTTCACACTACAACCTATTTGTTGGCCACGTTGCCAAATTTAAAACATTACACTAGACGTTTTTCTATCTGTTGTTACATTCGTACCGCGTTACAATTGTACCCGACCTCCCCTACTACTAAGATGTCATAACGTACAGCTGCAATTTCATCATTTTACATTTTATGGTTTTATGTAATATGTTAGTAGTGAGAATATATTTTATTGTTAGTTAGTGTTGTGTTTTGCCTATGGATTACACCTTATAACTTCAAAGAAAAGGATAAATAAATATCCAATTGTTTTCACCACTTATACTTTAATATACTATTTAATATTTTTAATAAAGAGAATTTCGGAAAACGGATAGCAAAAATGGAATGCCAAGGTAAAAATACGTGGTATTTGATAATTTTACTATATATCAAATTTTTATCCAGGACCTCGAAATTTTTTAAATCATTTTGACATGCCTCTATTTAAAATTTAATATTTTTGAAACTGCAGTAGCTATCGACTTTATTCTTACACCATTCGACAAAAAAAAGATGTGCCTTAATTACCAATTGTCTTTAGTTTCTTCCATTAAATATTTGTAGGAAATATATGGGGTAAAAATAGAGCTAACAAATTTTATTAGAATTTACCAAAAAAAAAAAAATCGTAGCGGCTACGTTTATGAATTGGAAAGACCGAAATTGGTGAAAATAGAAAGAGAGGAGTTGATACTAATATGAAAAAATATGGCAAGTTTCCACCAGCATCACTAACTGAGTTATTGGATAGCAAAGTTGACATTTTTTTACCAAAAATATCTTTGGACTGAAAATCGAAAAAAAAATTGTTTCCGATTTCCATGAAATTTTGAAAATGGAATTTTCCGGATAACTATACATCAAAATAAAAAACTGACATGATTTTTCAAGTGAAGTATTAGAAAAAAAATAATTTGTGAAATCTAATAGCTTCGTTTCATAAGGTGAAGTTACGTGCTGGGTACATAAACTGGTTAGAAGTGTAGTGAATTACTAAAATCATTACATTTGAACATTAGCAATGAAAAACAATGTTTATAATAAAAAAATATTTTATTATATTTAACAACAAATATGTAGAAAAACTCACACTTTTTCAAGAAAGGAAAGGACTTATCACAGGTGAGAACATGAAGAGTCTGTTCTTAACAATTTAGAAAAAATCTTCACCTCCCTAACGGTAAAGCTATTTCTAATTTGCACATAAAAAAGATCATTCGCGCTTTATTTAATGATGTCCGTAACTGCCTCCATAAGATGAAGAATGTCCACCGAAGCCACCAGAGCTGATTCCTCCATGGCTACCGAAGTCTAGAGAGCCTAATCCTCCATGACCACCAAGGCTTCCATAATTGAATCCTCCGTGTCCTCCTAATCCTCCAGAGCCGAATCCTCCATGACCACCAAGACTTCCATAATTGAATCCTCCGTGTCCGCTTAACCCTCCAGAGCTGAATCTTCCATGACCACCAAGGCTTCCGTAACTGGATCCTCCGTGTCCGCTCAATCCACCTGAGCCGAATCCTCCATCACTACCGCCAAAATCTCCACTGCCGTGGCCAGCATTAATAATAAATGGAACGGGTTTTTTGACTATCTGAACATCTGGTACATGAACTGGTACTGGTTTATGAACTGGTACTGGGTAGGGTTTTGGAATGTGTACGGGATATTTCACTGGATATGGTACTTTATAGGGTACGTTGACTGGTACAGGTACGTTCTTAACAACTTTGACGGGGTATGGTTTATCAATATGTACTGGGTATGGTTTAGGTATATGAACAGCGTAAGGCTTATCTACTTTGACAGCTACTGGTACTTTGACAGGGTAAGGTACTTTTTTCTCAACTGGAACAGGGTAGGGATGTGGTACTGGTACAGGTATAGTTTTGTGCAAGGTTATATGACTTATGTGACCTTCATCACCTCCTCCGACTCCGAATCCACCTCCAATACCACCTCCAATGCCACCACCAACGCCTCCAAAACTACCATGCTCTCCAAAATCTCCTCCACTGCTTCCAAGGTCGATTAATCCACCATGACCTCCACCTAGACTGATACTTCCATATCCGCCACTTCCACTACCATGACCAAAGTCATCACCACCTCCAAGGAGAAGTCCACGCTTCTTCTTTGGTGCTTCTTCAGCTAGCACAGAAGCTATAAGGATAGCGCAAATCTGAAAAATGAAATTTATGGAATGTAATATTTTAAGAAAACTATTAAGAGTTTGATAAAAAATGTTTACTTGAGGATATAATGAAAACTGGTTAGAAATATATCAGGCATGAATAAAAAACAATGAATAAGAGCAATAGATAGTAACATCAGACTAATTGATTCTGCCAATACCTCTACTATCTCGAAGGAGTGGCGGAAATGGATCAATGAATACAAAATATGAATTATTCACTTATATTTATTGTATCGCTTTCAGGAATCTACTTCAGTACTAGTAACGAATTCTCTTTTATGTGTCCTATCGAATTGCTCATGCTTTTTATATTGGATAGAAAAGAAGTCGTTGGAACCGAATCAGAAGAATAGGGTAATTGTTTGATAAGATTAGATTTTGGAAATCCTTCCAAAATGATGTGTAATATGATACGTTGGTATATCTTCTCTCCAAATCTTGTCTTTTTGGAAGCGTTATCTAATATTTTTAGTGCTACCGTAAGCCAGATTGCTTTTGAAATACGAAATTTGATATTTATCGGATCAAATGAACTGATAGAATTGACCACTGTAGGCAAACTAAACGACAGATGCCATTTTTAAATGATTCGATACTTCCTCGACTGTACTAAATATGGGGAATTTGAGTACTTACGGTTATTGAAATACATTGATGAAGTAATTTATTATATATCTGTAGCTGAGAGGTAAACAATCGTAGCTCCAGTTTTTGCCAATATTGTGTTCACATCATATTCAAACTTCTCTTTTTGAATTCCCTATTCTGGTGAAGAATCGTAAGTCATTTATTGCTGGTTGCCAATTGTTTCATTCTGAAGAGTGTAGTATCTCCATTTATCAGTGAGGTGAAGAAGCTATCTTCACAAGCATCGTGAACGTTGTTTATTTATTGATTTGCCGATTAAGAAACCTAGCGGAGTACAAAAAGATCAAAGACTACTTTAATAAAACTTTAATAAATGGAGCAGAACATATGATAAAGCCGGGCAAGTAAATTTTGCCAAAACAATAAAATCGGGCTGTGCAGCATGTAGAAAAAACTGCATTGAAATTATATCAGAGGATACTAGAAAACAAATGTTTAAGGAATATTGGTGTGTAGAGGTGAACTGGGTATAAAAGGACAGTTCATTCGTTACCATGTTGGGACAAAATCGACAGAACATCATAGACCAAAAGACTATAATGAATAATGCGAAAAGAAAACAATTAACTATTCATTGAGATACAACTAAAAAATTTTATGTATGTAAAAGGTATTTTTTAAATACTTTGGGAGTTCGGAGACTGATGGTTTTGTTTTGAGGGATATGTGAGGACGACATGTGCCACCCAATAAACTACCTAAAGAAGTTCTTATTGGAGTGAGAGCACACATTCAATCGTTTCCATGTTACGAAAGTCACTACACTACAGTCACCAAGTAGCTAAAGTTTGGGCTTATAGAAAATGCTTTAGCACGGCGTTTAATTTAGCATTTAAAAACTTTCAGGTGATACTTGTGATAAGTGTGATGAGTTCACTTTAAGATTTGAAGATTCCAAAGACAGCGAAGAAGAATATGAATATCATTTGGAGGAAGCAGATACAATATAACAAAGTAAGAAAAATGACAAAGAATACAGCAAGAATTCGAAAGATAGAACCAAAGTTGTAATGCTAGTTTTGCTAAAATATCTCCCCACACCATACCTCTGAAATAAACAAAGATTTATTTTCTTAATCTGTAGACCTTATATTCAACTATTTACGATTCAACAGATAATTTGTCTTATTGCATGATATGGGATGAATCAGAAGCTGGGTAAGAGGGAAACAAAATCGTATCAGCATTGATCAAATGGGTAGAAAATGTTCTCGCTGGTACTACCATAAAGCACCTAATTTGATCGGATAACTGCTTTAGTCAGAATAATAATATTATTAATATTATCATGATGCTGAGTTATTTATGGCTATTGAAAATCTGCCCAAGTTTGAAGACAGTGGAACACAAATTCTAATTACGAGGTCATACACACATGGACGCAGATCATTTGCACGATTGAATTGAAAGGTCTCTGGAAAACAGCCGACTATGGAAATATGAATCCCTTGGGTTTGGCAACAATTAATAACGTCAACATCAAACACGACGACTACTAGTATAGTCAACCTGAAGCTCAATTTACTAATAATAAAGATTATACCCCAAAACAAGATTTTTACTTTTCCGCCCAACCTATCTAATATGCGAGAAAAGTATCGTTTTTTTTTTAAAAAAAAATGGAATTTGTAAAAAAAATGAGTTGTTTTTACGTTTTTCATCAAGGACAACACGAAAAAACGGTTTTTAGAAAAAATATCCTGTGTGTATGTCGTCGTCGTCGTTGTCGTCGGCCACTTTTCGTTCAGTTTGTTAGCACGATACAGCCTCCAGAATGTATACAAGTGACCAACTTTCTAATTGAATATTATTCAGGAAATCTTATAAATGAATCTTATTAATTTTTAGCTCACCAGACGGGTGCTATGGTACCTGAAGTGTCACATTTTTGGTCCTTTTTGAAGATATTTCGGGTTTTCAGCACGATACAGCCTCCGGAGTATCTACAAGTGACCACTTTTATAATTGGATATTCTTCAAGGTCTCACAGATGTACCTTATTTATCTTCAGCTGACTAGAGCGAGTACAACGGGTCCTATAAATCCAGATATACTACATTTTTGGTTATTTTTGGAGAAATTTAGGCTTGTTAGCACGATAAAAAATCCCCTGAAGTGTATACAAGTGACAATTTCATGATATAATATTGTTTAAGGCTTCTCACAGATGCGGAAAAGTTAGTTTTAATCTTTAAAACCGTTTATTTAATATCGTGTATTGTTCATTTCAAAGTCCAAGCTAGCCATCCTAGCACCGTCTTTTACATGCTAAATTTTAACGATGATGAATTTAAAACTTTTAATGTCGCCCGGTCTAATCGTAATTCAACACCATTGCCTGAAGAAATACTTAGCTTATGCAAAAAGGAAAGTATGATTTTTTAATGAAAAGTTTACAGTGGACTCCTGAGAAATTCCATAATTTTTATGAAAACATCGATTTGTAAAGAATATGTTGAAGATAATTCTGATGAATGAGAATGTGAATTTTTCTGTTGTACTGGTGTTTTATTCAAAAGGTTTGTGAGAACATTCAGTTTTTATTGGTAATTTTTAGTTTGGTAATAATATTCTTCATGAAAATAAAATTGGTTTTGCATTATAATGTCATATTTTCATTATCACCTGCTTTTTCTAATAGAGGTAAAAATTTGTAAGTCCAAAATAAAAGTACATGTAAGTTTTTATGAAACAATGTAAATGGCTACCAAAACAGATCATAGGGTTTATTAGAATACTAGCATAATACATTTCTCCAGTCTTGGGAATTTTTTCAAATTCCAAAATTCATTACCGATTCCCTTCGTTTTGCTCATTACTACTGAAAAATTCCTCGTGTGGACGTACGATTGTTTACCTCTCAGCTACAGATATATATTATATAATTTAGAAATATAGGAAGAATTATAGAATAAAATTAATTATGGCTATTTTCTATTTTTCATTAAATTTTAAAATTTAGTCCTAAATTTATATCGAATGTGTAGGATTCATTTCCTTTATAATTATTCCGAAAGTAAAAAAATAGAGGATGTACCTTCATCCGTCATTCTGACGTGCCAGTTTATTGTATGCTAAATGAAATATTTTATTCATATATGATTGAAGAAAAAAATTTAAATTTGATAATTTTTGAATGAGGTGCATTTTTGTTATAGCGTATAGAGATTTACAACAAGAACTATAATTATATTTAGAGGAATAATTTACCTTCTTGAAATATTACAGAAAATCTAAATCATAATGTGTTCTAATTAATTCTCACTTATATTTATGTCGCAATATATTGAAATTAATGATGTGATAAGTTTTTTAATTGAATTTATTTAACTGTGAAAATAAATGTTTTTTATATATTTTTCAGACTAGGTTGAAGACTGAAAACAAGAATAATTGTAATAATGCAATGGAGTTACTGTAATTCATATCAATTCTTTGAATTATGATCAACATGCAATATGGATCTAGCTTCCAAACACAGTATGGGCGAATGGTATATTTCATTGTGGATGCAATCATAATTTTCTACTTTTCAATTTATTTAAAAAATAATATGGAAATTACAAAAACAAATGAGAAGGTTTCAAATGATATGAGCATTTAAGAAAAATTAGGACAACTAAAAGCCATTTTTGTCCTTGTCATAAGAAGGCATTAAAAAACAATGAACACATTTTTTGCGGTAATAAAAAATGCGATTAATTTCAATTCTACAAATATTTCACGGTTCGCATTCTGAACTTCTGTCTGGCACTTGC
Organism: Galeruca laticollis; assembly: GCA_963921935.1. Lineage (NCBI taxonomy): Eukaryota > Metazoa > Arthropoda > Insecta > Coleoptera > Chrysomelidae > Galeruca > Galeruca laticollis. Next base: position 45,970,322 of record OY998184.1, read on the forward strand.
TCACAAAACTATAACGAGTACCATTCTAATACCGTTCTTTTAATAATCTAGTTAGCGAACTCACCAGAATCTTCATGTTCACTAATAAAAATAAGTAGAGAGAAACTGATGTAGTTTAGACGGGCGCGGTTGGTATTTATACCAGCCACCAAATACCATCCTCCCCATGGTGATAGTCTTTATCGGTGAATACTTTCCCTCTTCCCCGCAATCTGGGTTAATAAAAAAAATGTAACCTTGTGAAACACCGTCTTCAATCCATTTTTTATATCACTTCCTACTCATTAATACCGATCATTTCAATAATATAATTTAATATATCTAGATCAGTGACTTATTTTAAACTATTCTTCTTATTCGTCGCAAAATGTGATGAATTTATGGTATAGATGCAGTACTTGGATATAAGGTAGTAATATACATGGTGTATCATGATACGCTGAACACAGAGAGAAAATTGTAGGAAACCTTCAATTATATTGTTGATCATATTATCAAGTAAAGCTTTCAAATATTATCTCAAAATAACAGTTATGGCAGAAACTATTTTAAATTTAATTTGTGCTGTTTTAGTAAAATGGGAAATAGTTATATACTGTTATATTAATAGAGGTCAGTTGTGGCAGAGTCAGTCAGTCAAAAAATTGACATGTTAATAAGTTTAATTGTTAAAAAGTAGTATTGTATTTTGCCAAGTATTGAATAAACTTGTGAAAGTTATAACAGTGGTGACAGCGGTAAAAGTAATTTATGGTCAATACTAGATGTACAAATTACGACACCGATATGGAAGCTAATAGTGGAGCACCAGCATTTCTTCAGATGATGGAGCATGAAATACAGGAAATAAAACAAGAGAAGGAGGAAGAGGAACGGAAAAGAAAATAAGAAAAGGAAGAAGGCGAAACCGTAGGAAACAAGAAAAGGCAGAAGAGGAACACAGGAGGACCGTGGAGAAAGAGGAAAGGAAGCAAATATTAGAGGTACTGTCCGATTCTAGTTCTACCTTCAAAAGTAAAATAGCGGCCTTTGATAACAAAATAGATTCAATAGAAGGAGGCCTAAAAACAGACATAAAAACAGTTAAGGAAGATTTGGCAACAGTAGAAAAACATTCAAAAATGGTATAGAAAAATTTAAAAACGACAGAGAAATATTTAAAAACAGACCAGCTTGACCTAAGACAAAAATTAGATGCATTAGTAAAGAAAATAGAAGGTGATCCCATTGATAGCAGTTTCATTAGTGATAGTGCCAGAATTTAAATAGTAACTTTGGGACACAACTAGGTTATCAAGCTACCTACATATGATGGCCAATTATCTTAGGAGACATATCGACGCCAATTTGAAGCAGCAGCTAGTGCCAATGGGTGGAATGATCAAGAGAAAGCCACCTTCCTTACGATTGCTCTTCGTGGATAAGCCGCATGCCTTCTGCAATTATTACCCCAAGGCAACCCTGGCTATGACGTCATTATCCAAACTTTGGAGAACAGGTATGGACAGCAACAAGTTTTCCAAAGTCAATTGTAGATGCGCATGCAGAAATTAGACGATAGCCTCCAAGAATATGGAAGTGACATAGAAATACTATTGAGTTTAGCATATCCACATGCACCTAAATAATTTTTGGAACAATTTGGCGTTCAAGCATTCATTGATGGTTTAAGAGATACAGAAATGCAACAAGCCCTTCGATTACGCCCCCATCTGATACTACAATAAGTATTAAGTTTTGCTCAAGAATTCGAAGCTGCTAAAACCATTTCCAAAACTGGACGTCCAAAATTACGACCGATACACTTCGAGGAGGAGAATTTAACCGAAGTTATAGCTAGAATCGTAAAACTACTGAAAGACACGCTACAAAGTCGTACACCAATTCAAGAATCCCGGAAATGTTTCAATTGCGGAAGAATTGGACATGTACAGAGAACATGTAGAGTTCCATCAGGATCTCAAAGCCAAGTTAGGAACTTGGATAACCAGACACCATCAAGACAACTTACATCCTCGCAGAGCCCAGTTAGAAACCGAGCTCATAGCCCCACGATTCGCACATAGTCTTTGTTTAAAAATGGTCGAAATTTAACTGTTAGGGGACAATTAGAAAATCACGATTGAAAATTAATTTATTGTTGAGACTGGGGCAACTAGATCAATTCTGTGGTGATTTGCCAAAAGCTGATATGTCATTTTTTTCAATTTTTAGGTTATATCACCCTGATATGTAATCGAGTCCAAAGTTTTACTACGCCAAAAGCTGATATGTCAATCCAAGAGTCTGAGCATGCGTTACAAATTTACATTAGTCGATATGTCTGTGAACGCAATTTCAGTTTTTGCCAAAACCTGTTATGTCTGACATATCATGTTTGGTCGGCTTTGGGAAGGTGACATAGTGGTGACATATCAAGTTTTGACAAATAGTATTAAGGTTATGTCAGTGCAGCTTCTGTTTATTTTAGTTTAGTTTTTAATATAAAAAGCCAATAAAACAGGTAAGTAGGTTTATTTGTTGTACTTTAAGAAACTAAATACAACGGAGGCAGTGGTTTTTGGAATTCAGTAATTGGAACTAAATTAATTTTTTAATTAAGGGCCGGTTTATTCACATTTAAGTAAATTTGATAATTTTCACGTAGTTATCAGTGATCTACCAATGGGGAATCGTTAATCATAGCAACAACTGGATAAATTTACAAATTTAATAATTAAACGGCGAATTAACTGAGCCTTAGTAAAATTTTAAAAAACTAAAGAAAATCATTCCAGTACTAATATTAATACAGGTTATTGATTTTTTTAGATTTAAACCATGTCACGAGGAAAACGAATGTTAGAAATGGTAAAAATTCAGCTTAATGAAATTAGTGCCAATGAAACTCAGAAAGTCACTGTTGAAAAAATTCCCAGTCTAGCTGATTTAGCTCCTTCCACCGCTATTCTTCTCGAACCAAACATAAATGAATTTCAACCAGAGGAAAACAGAAATAATTTAAATAATTATTATTCTACACCTGAACCAAGCTGCAGTAACAGTCGAGCAGATGAAAATATTGGTTATGATTTACAAAATGATTATGATAGCGAGTCTTGTGACGACGACAGGGATGTCGATTATGTTCCTAAAGATTCATCGGAAGAATCTGAAAATGAACCATCTATTGTAAGAATTGGGCCGAAGACAATCAGATTAGATAATTCTTCAAATCTAAATAGGGAAGAAAACACAAATCAAGCAAATGAAGAAAACAAGATCGAAGCGGCAAACGATCAAGGTAGGAAACGAAAGTCAGTTAACAGAAAATTAATGAAGGAAAAGAAATTAAAAGGAGAAGAGTATTCAACTAGAAAGGGTATTTTGGTACCAGCTAAAAAGTTTACACCTGTCATTAGCTGTTGCAGGAAGAATTGTGCTGATAAACTACCTCCAGAGAGTCAAAAAATAATTTTCGATGACTTTTTAAAAAATGTTACAAACAAAGATCAAGTTTTAAGCGACAGGATTAAATTGTCCGAAAAAAAAATAGAACGAAAAGGAAGAAGTAAAACTGGCATTACGAGAGAGAGACAAATAACAGCGTCTTACTTTGTTACGTTCAGCGATAAGGAAATAAATATTTGCAAGACTATGTTTCAAAAAGTCCATTCAGTCACAAGAGGAAAAGTTGATATTTTAATTCAAAAGCGACGTGCGTGCCAAACTGGATTTATAGACGACAATTTAAGTGGACGGCAGAAACCAGTAAATGCAAGAGAGGAAGAAAGACTAGAAGTAATAAACCATATTAACAGTTTCCCAAAATATCAGAGTCACTACTCAAGAAGCCATACATCAAAATTGTATTTAGCACCTACGCTTAGCATTGCAAAAATGTATGACATGTATGTTAACAAAAGAAAGACTGAAGGAATGGAAAAACCATTGTGTTATTCAATGTATGCAAAAATATTTAATGAACTAGGCTATAAAATAAAAAACCCAAGTATTGACACTTGCAAAACGTGCGACAAGCTCCAAAATGATATTAAATGTGCAGCTACTGAAGAAGAACGAAACAAGAAAGTAGAGGAGAAAGATAAACATCTGGAACTGGCGGAAAAAGCTTACAGTCAAAAAAAAAATGACAAAGAGAGAGCTAGAAATTCCGAAACTGAGCGAGTCATTGTTTTCGACCTTCAACAGAATTTGCCTACGCCGACTTTGACCACAAGTGAAGTATATTATAAAAGACAATTATGGACCTATAACTTTACCATGAGAGATTGTTGTACAGAAATTACAACTTGTTTTATGTGGCACGAAGCTTTGTCAGACCGTGGAGCAGATCAAATTGCCTCTTGTATAGTTCACTTTTTGAAAGATTTGCCCGATAGTGTTAATAAGGTAGTTTTATATTCAGATTCTTGCCCCGGTCAAAATAAAAATAATACTGTGGCAGCTGCACTTTCTTGGTTTCTGCATCAGTCGAAAAATATAAACATTATTGAACACAAGTTCTTAGAAGTTGGCCACTCCAGACTAGAATGTGACTCCGATCATGCACGTATCGAACGAGCCAAAAAAGCTGCATGTGATACCGAATTAAGGATTCCTCATGATTGGTATCAGTTTGTTCGAACCGTTCGAGGGAAGAAACCTTTCAAGGTTGTTGAAATGCAAAAAGAAGACTTTCTGCTATATTCTTCTTTGTTAAGAAGCGTTTTTGTTAAGCGCGATCACACCGAAGAAGGAGCAAATATACGTTGGCATGATATTAAAGTGTTACGCTTCTCAAAAGAACTGCCACTTGGAGTTATTGAAGTGAAGTATTCGCACGATGAGAATGAGCAGTTTTGTCGGCTTAACATTAAAAGAAGAGGAAACGTTATCCCCGAATTTTTACCACAGGTTTATGATGGTCCCAAACCTATCAATCCAAAGAAGAAAGAGAATCTTGTGTTTCTGTTAAAATACATAGACAGCGTTTACCACCCATTTTATCAGAATCTTACCGTAAATGCAAATGCTGAAGATGCTCTATGAAATTTTGTTGTTATAATACTTAACTTTTGATAATAAAGTATGTTAATATAATACACTGTGGTGTTCCTTTAGATAAACACTTTCACAGTATTAAAAAAAAATGATAAATTTCATAGTAAAAAAGTCATTTCCATTGTTGATATGTCAAAAATGATTTCACGGCAAAAGTTGATATGTCATTCAAAGTCACTTTTTTCAATTTTGAAAAAAGTTTTAATCAAAATCAACGGTCCCCTGTGGTCTACGTATTTTAACATTCTAATAAAAATACTTACATACAGAAAATAGACATTATTTTGAGGGACTTGTTTGCGAAAATAGATTTGTCATTTTCTTAAAAACTTTAAAGTGGCGTCCTGTAAACTTAATAAAATCGACATATCAGCTTTTGGCAAATCACCACAGAATTGTACGCACAGATATGTTGACACAGAATTACGCAAGAACCCCTAAAGGCGGTGTGCTGGAAACCGCAACTGGTCATACTACTCCGATTTTGGGACAAGTAACAGCACGCATTCGAATTGGAAACGCGGCCATAGTTCACTCAATTCTCATTTTTGGTAGCAAACATTATGGATGAATGTGTTTTGGGTTTAGGCATTATGCAAGACAAATTTGTAATAGATTTGAGAAACAAAATTGTATCAATCGACAACGAATAAGTAATTTTCAGTGGTGGAAATGATCAATTGCACAAAATGAAAGTTATAGTTGATGAAGATATAAGAATTCCGGTAAATTCAGGAAGCATTGTCACGGCTCATCTTGAAGAAAAATCTAAAGATCTGACTATGGGGTTTATTGAACCACGTGAACCGACAGAAGATGGAGTAATGGTAGTCAAATGTCTGGTAAAAATAGAATAGGAAATTCCCGTTCGCGGGGCCAGTACAGACCAGTTGAACTAAAGACAAATCACGAGTTGGGATATTGTGAAACAGTGAAGAGCATAGTGAATTTATGTGATAATCCCAAACCCGAAAAAGAGCCACAAAATAAAGTCGACGACCAACTTATAGAGACACTCATTAAAGACTTTGACAAACTAACACCCGAAAAAGCGAGCAATGCAAAGAAATTTGTCTTGAATCACCTTAGTCTTTTCGAATCCGGAAAATCTACAGGGCGAACCAACTTGGTCCACCATAGAATTAATATACGAGATGCACCACCGATACGTCAAAACCCAAGAAGACTTCCATTCGCTGAACAAATAGATGTAAAGAATATGATACAAAACATGTTGGATGAGAACATTATTGAAGATTCATCTAGACCGTGGTGTTCCAAAGTTGTTTTAGTAACTAAGAAAGATGGAAGTACAAGATTCTGCGTTGACTATCGCAAATTAAATCATGTTACTGTAAAAGACAGCCACCCCCTACCACGTATAAACGATTCACTGGACACCCTATCCGGCTACCATATTCGACTTAACGAGCGGATACTGGCAAGTTAAAGTTCATCCCGATGATAGAGAAAAACCAGCATTCTCTGGTGGAAATGGCCTCTATCGATTTCAAGTACTTCCATTTGGTCTATGCAATGCTCCAGCCACTTTTGAAATACTTATGGAAATGGTGTTAAAAAGACTGACGTGGAAAACCTGTCTGTGTTATTTAGATGACATCATTATAATGGGAAAAATCTAGAAGAAGTTTTAAGCCGACTGAAAAATGCAAACTTAAAATTGCATTCCAAGAAATGCTTCTTATTTCTACCTGAAGTTTTATATTTGGGTCACATTGTGAATAAAAACTGATCCGGCAAAAATTTCAGCGATTCAAGAGTGGCCAAAAACAAGAGATAAACATGAGGTTCCTCAATTTTTTGGACTTTGTATATATTACCAGAAATTCTTTAAAAATTTTGTTAAGATGGCCCAAGCAGTGGACGTAGCAAGCTTAGCCAAGAAGAAGAATGAGAGTATCGAAGTAAAAATAAAACCAAGCCAAACAGCTAACAAACAAACTCCAAAACATGATGGAAAAAACTTCTATCAACTAGAAATGAACTTCCTGGAAAAAAATGTGTTCTCAGATAACGGAAAGGAGGTGAGCTCAAAAAGGAAACGGAAAAAGTCACCAGATTATAACGAAAACGTAAGATCTGCTTGGAAGGATATCGTAAAACTGATGTTATGACTGACCAAAAAAATGCATTGGGACCCAGGGAACAGTTAAAAGTACGCCTAACACAAAGGCAGAGATGAAAAAAGCAATACACGATATCTGGTACCACTAATGCCTACCAAGAGAAGAGTGCCAGCATCTGAAGCTTTCATTGACTTGGTTAGTGCTGAACAAGAAGTCGCAGATATAGGTTCTGATATTTGAATATGCGGATTTCATTTGATTTAATTTTTGATATTTGTTAGATAAATATTTTCGAACAGTTGTGCCCCATCGGTTAAGAAAATTATCAAAGTTTTATTTATTATTGTAATTTCCAGAGGATTTAGTTAAGTTTGTTTTTGAAATAAAGCATCATATTTCACGAGTTTCTGTTTTGTTTATAATATGTTTGATATTGCGAAAAGTCCAATATCTACAGCTAGTTTTCTTACTTCAAAAGAAAGAAAAGTCCTTTACTGCGCTTCATTTACAGCTAATTTTCTTATTTCATTTTGATAAAGTATTATCTCATTAATTTTTGAAGAAATACCATTCAAAACCGATATTTTAGCTGCCGAACTATTGTTTTGATGGAGTATTCTCGTGAAATCATTATAAAAGTAATGCTGTAGTTTATTCTCAAACTCCATTGAAATTCTAGAACAAGATCTTCATTTCCTCAAAAGGTATTATAAAAGTCGATTTTTCTCCCTTGTTATAATAATGTAGTTACTGTGTTTTGCATTGGGACGCCCCACATTTGGTTATAAAGTTAGAGTAAAAAACACATTTTGTGTCACCTTGTATACAATGACGTATACCAAATTTTCTTAAAATCCAAAACATGTACTAGCCTAGTGTACTCTATTTCTGAATAAAATAGATATCGGCAAAAATGGCAATTAATAGGAGAATATTAGTCATTATAAATAAATGGGTGGTTAACCTCACTGCTCTAATTAGAAAATGAATTAGTGACAAGCCTTTCGAATTTCAACTGTATGAGTACTACCGCCTTCTCGATGATACCTTTATAACCATGAAGTGTTTGGATGAGGGATCTCAAAATCTATTCATAAAAGTGCCTTGCCAGTTCTGGCATCAGCCAGGCAATAAGAATCAGAATCCAATTATCTTCCTGTCGCTTGTGACTTGACGGTGAATTCAAATGTGCTAAATTAAGTAGGTATAAGTGGCCAATCAAAAACGAATTTAATAGTATCGGTGACATTCTACGTTCTTACAACGTCGATCGATTTTTTGATTGGATTCCATAAAATTGGAAAACTAGAGCGAATATGACGAGAATATAAACTGCAGATTTTTCCCATTGTCAGACTACTAACATTTAACAAAATAAATTAAATTCACTGTTGGAATGCAAATGCATAGAATAAGAGACGACGACAATTTGAAAATACGAGGAATTTTTTATTTGCATTCATGTAATTCCGCATCACCTGCTTAAAATTATAAGCAGAAGGAAAACACATTTTATACATTTTTAGATTATTTACGGTAGAGAACAGTTGAGAGTTTTTTAACTACATTAACATTAACTTTGAATTGAATACATGGTGATCATTTTTGGAGCAAAATTCTTTCAATAGAATCGGCCCAAAACAAAACTTTTACCCGATGGCACAATCTATAATTCCATTTTATTCACAGAATGTACCCCAAATGAGGCAAATACGAAATATCAATATCAAAATCAACTTGACGAAGTCAGCTATTCTCAGGTATTGGAAGTAATGAATTATCCTTTATTATATCTTCTGTTGTAATTTAAATTTTTGTTTATGTAGAACACACTTCTCAGAAGTTTCATCTTATTCAGTACATCGGTATAAAGCTACTTCACGTAACGGTTACAAAAGGGAATATGATTTTCAGTCTATATCCATGTAGTATTGTTGCGTCAAATTGCGCTATATTAGAATAAATACCATTTTCGAAAGTAAGACATCTGGAACGATTCTTCATCATGACACGTACTTTTTGAAGTGAAAGTTTTTATGGGTCACTACAGGAGTTTTGGCATGAGAGTAAACTCATAAGGCTAACTAATCTGTTAGACCCTTTGTCCTTTTCTAATTATTCTTCACTTAAGCTGATGGCTGGATATACAACAATCAGTGTAGATGATGTAACCATCAGAGGCTGATTTGTAAAAAGCTGTTCACAGGGAGGGGTACTCTTGCCACTACTGTGGAACATGGTCTTAGGCTCCTTGGTCAGCCGCCTCAACGATAGCAACTTCTACACAATAGCCTATGCAGATGACCTATCGATTTTGCTAATAGGAAGATTCAAGGAGACACTCTGTGCTTTAATGCAGGAGACCCCCAATGTCAAAGAACAATGGTGCAGAGATCATTCACTGTCAATAAATCCAAAAAAGACGGAGATGGCTCTTTTCACGAAAAAAAGGAAGCTTGCAAAAGATCAAGCCCCAAAGCTCCTAGATACCAAACTTAATTTCTCTTCATAGGTGAAATACTTAGGGGTCACCTTTGACAGTAAGTTAACGTGGAACTCTCACTTAGAAAGTATAGTTAAAAAAGCATATGTTTCTTATGAGCAGTGACGTAGAACCATCGGCCGCACCTTAGGAATGTCTCCCAGGGTCGCTGCCTGGATCTACACTGCCATCATCAGACCTATGCTGACGTACGGTGCGATTGCCCGGGGAGTTAAAGCAAACCAGCTGACAGTCGTCCGTAAACTGGATCAAATCCGAAGAACAGCATGCCTCAACACTACAGGAGGCATGAGAACCACACCAACAAGAGCTATGGAGGTAATCCTCGGTCTCACTTCCCTTGACATACCTATACATCAAGAAGATTGTTTTGATGACCATGACACGTCTACGCTCTACCGGTATACAACCTGATGTAGGATCCCGTAAACTGAGGCGTAACTTATGGCATGAGGCCCTCAGGGAGGTCCCACCGCTGCAGGCCAATACGGACTCGATTCCACCGTGATATGCCTTCAACAGGCCCTACAAGGTAATCTTCAAAAACAACGCACAAGATCCTTTGGAAGAAGGCGCAATCCGCATCTTCACAGATGGGTCTAAATCCAATGTGGGCTCAGGATGTGGCATTTTTCCAGATCCCTGAATCTAAACATAAAATGAGCAATGGGATGCAATGCAAGGGCTGCTCAAACAGAGCTCACTGCTATCTGTATCACTGCAAAAGAGATTACCAAAAGGAAAATCACAGATAATAATATATACATCCTTACGGACGGTAGACAAACACTACTAGCCCTGAACAGACCACGCATTAGTACTAGGATGTCACATGGCCTTAATCGAAGCCTGTAACAACAATACGGTCACTTTAGGCTGGATCAAGGGCCATGAGAAATCGAAAGGAAACCGTATTGCAGACTCGCTAGCCAGGAAGGCAGCCTCCCACAAACTCTTGGGACCTGGCACGTTCATTGGTCTATCGGCGTCAGCGACGGCCGACCTATTAAAGGAACACTCCCTTAATAAGTTTAAGGGTAGATGGGACGACGCAAAAGGCTACAGTATCCGGATAGCAAAGTAGCCAAGAAATACGTGACTATGAATAGGCAGAACCTACGAACAGCCACGGGTATTCTGATTGGTCACTGCCACCTACGAAAACACCTCCACAGACTTGATCTGTCTAACACCCCACTTTGTAGAGGATGTGAACAAGAATATGAGACTGTCGAACACATTCTTTGCGAATGTCAGACACTCTCTCATTTTAAGTTTCAAGCATTCGGCGAACACAGGCTAACATACGCTAGTATGAGGGAACTTAATTCTGACGACGTTATCGCCTACTTCAAGGAAGTAGGTTGGATGACGAGCTAGAAAGAGGTTTTGGACCTCAGAAGGATGCAACATGGGTCAATCGTGGCCTAAGTGCTGTGGGATCACCCACCCTTCAAACTTTCACAGATACAGAGAAGCTGAGTGAGAGACACGCCATGCTGCTCTCACTTCCTGATACCCCAATTGACTCGTTCAACTGACTACGTCACTGTGCTAGTTAATAGAGCACAAATGATAAAATCAAACAGCATTTGCTAAACCTGCGTACTAACGCCTCACCTGGCTTAGATGGTCTGACACCCTATTTACTTAAAAGATGTTCCGACGCTTTCGCTACTCCGCTATGTTTATTAATGCAATCGTCCTTCACAAACAGCTCTCTGCCTTCATGTTGGAAACTAGCTTGTGTCACCCCCATTTTTAAGAAGGGCAATAAGCTCGATAACCACAATTATCGCCCAATAAGTTTATTACCCGTCGTCAGTAAAGTAATGGAATCCATTATTTCTGCGACTATGATGGATTTCCTCCTCGAACAACATATTATTCTAAAATAACAACACGGATTTATTCCAGGGCGGTCAACACTTATTAACTCACTTCATTGTGTGAATGACTGGTTGGCCCCTGTACAAGTTAGAGCATTTCGGTATTAGAGGAAACTTTAAACTATGGATTGTTTCTACAAGGTTCGAGTTGGTGACTCCTTTTCTCATAAAAGACCAGTCAAAAGTGGAGCTCCGCAGGGCTCAGTCTTGGGCCCCCTTTTGTGTACAATGTACACTAGCGATTTACCATTTCACGTTTCCAGCAAAATATCGCAATATGCCGATGACTAGGTACGAGTGCAGCGAAGCGGAACGAGTTCCTTGTGAAACGAGTGACTAAAGACGTTTTTAACACGAGGTGCTTACTATACTTTTTCTTCGCCCGCGGGAAGGAAAAAAATATATTATATTTGAATTATATTCACTATATGACGGACGATAGCTGACAGCTGACTGACAAACCAAATGACGCACAATAACAAAATTATCAAGGAACGTGAACTTTAACATACAAAAGATACATTTGATTTGACGTTTAAAAAACAAAAGATAAACGATATGTGACTCTTCGCTTTTTCAACGCTAGTGTTCAAAGAGTCGTTTTGTGCATGTCAAACCCGTGTTCAAAATGCGGTTTTAGTAACGGAAGTAGAAAATATATTTTTGAATATTTAGAAATTTCGATGTCTGAAACGTACAGGGTTATTGGTTATAATTTGACCACCCCTTTATTTCTCTTATGCATACAGATACAAAAATAAGTCTTAAATAAAAGTTGTAGGAGTATGAATGAATTTTAATAAAATGTACTTTGTATACCAATAGCGTTTTTGAATTACGGGGTATAATATAAAACTATATTTTTTTAAATAGAATGACCTGTATATTATGACATATTCGATAGGGCCTTTTTTTCTCATAACTAAAATATATACTTTCATAGATCTAGCTTTTATACTTTCCAAAATAATGGACAGTAAACTCCTAAAGTATTTAAGTTAGTATTTAGCTAAAAAAAGTAGTTGGCAATGCATGGCTTACAGCACTTGTTGATATTATCTGTCAAAACTAAGTAACTTCTAAAGTAATAGAGGGTGAATGTTTAAAAAATAGGCGACTGGGTGAGACATCAACAAAGAACCTAAAAAACAATAGTGTTTATTACGAAATACAATACTATAGCAAACAACATAAAAAGCAATACGGTGTTTATTACAAAATAGAAACCGATTTGATATTTTCATAAATGTTAAGCAAACTAAAGTAAGTGCTCAAAATGACCGCCGTTAGTTTCAATACAAAGTTCATACCTTCTCCTTAAATTTTCTATACAGTTAAAATTTTTATTACTATTTCGATGGTTACGAAGTTCAATTTCAGCTTCAATTTTCTATCTAATTATTGCAATACTGTTACTGGTATCGGAATAAACTTGGTGTTCTCGCACTTCTCATACATTATGCGGAGGTGTTCCGTATTGTTGCCATATCATGACATTAAGCGCATCTTCTAGAAATTCCTGAAGTAAATCGTCAACTTGTGGCAGAATGTCATCGAAATATAATTGACCCGTTAAAGTGAAATTATAGAATATTGGCCCAACTACTTTACACCGAAAAATTCCACACCAGACATGAATCGATTTTTTACCTGATTTTTTAATTTGTTTAATTTTGTATTTCCTAAAACTTTTTCGTTTCGACGAACATCTATTTTTTCTCTTAAACAGACCTGATATAGAGAAACTTGAATCATTCGTCCAAATAATTTGTTTAAAGTAATTTTCGTTGTCGTCTAAATTTCTTATCATTTGTTGACAGAATTCCAATCGTTTTCGCTAATGTTCTTCACATAGTTCCTGCACTAGTAAAATTTTGTAAGAACGATAATTATTATTTTTTAGTGTTTTTTGAACTTTATAGTAAATTGTCTGTAATTCGCCGGAAGCTTTTTTTATACTACTCCTGCATTCTCTAAAATAGAAATAATGGATATTTTGATGCGTCTTATTCTAAGAATATATTTTTAGGTAATTCAATATTAATTGAATGAAAGTAGATATTATTTTACCTTCAAAGTGTAACAGTATATTCAACTATTCTTCTTCATTTACTATGGCAATACGTTTCTTTCTCAAAAAGTTATGATAGACATTGACGTGATGGTAAATATTTACAAATGTGTTTAAACTAGGACATCGTCGATTTGGATACCACTGTAAATATTCTCGTCTTGCAGCACATTTATTATTGTTATTTTTGACATATACAGAAAATATTTCTACTTTTTCAGAAGCCATATAATACATTTTTGAAAAATATAGCTAGAAATTAGTTGTATTTGTTACGTTAGTTTATAATTTTGACACATAACATTAACAATATTGCAGTAAGACACTACGTGTTTTAGCTAGATACTAACTTAAATACTTTAGGAATTTACTGTCCATTATTTTGGAAAGTATAAAAGCTAGACCTATAAAAGTATATATTTTTGTTATGAAATAAAAAGACCTCTCCGAATATGTCATAATATACAGGGTGGTCTATTAAAAAATATATATTCTTATTTTATACCCCCTAATGCAAAATCGCTACTAGTGTACAAAGTATATTTTATTAAAATTCATTTATACTCCTACAACTTTTATTTGAAACTTTTTTTTGTATCTGTATGCATAAGAGAAATAAAGGGGTGGTCAAATTATAACCAATAACCCCGTACCTATATACAAGTAGGTACACAAGGACACGCGACGAGTTGATTAGATCTATATTTCGAAAACGATTCGTACGATTTTTATGATAATTTGCACGTAGGCGTTATTGACTATGATGAATTGGAATAAATTATTTTGACAGTCGTGCTATTTCCTGTTATACCGGAAGTTGATCATAACTTCGTTATTTTGAATGGAACGTATATTTTTACATTTTTAGAATCATCAAGACGAGCAATTAGTATCAATATAACAGGGATCTACGGCCACTTGAAATTCGGGGTTTTTTGACATCAGGTGATTGTGTCGAGTTGAAAATTGCGAAAAACGGCATATGTATCCCTATCCTAACTTTTTATGTACTATGCGGTGACATGAAAAATTATTTTATACAAGGTGGCCGAAAACTTAATTTATTAAATTCGTTATTAATTGCGATATTGATATCAAAGAAGTAAAAACTTATATTATTATTAAGAATTATTGTTTATTTAGTATGATGGTTTTTATTCAACTTCATGTTTAGGTACATGGTTTACCTGTTTAGGTTGTTTATGTAAGTAGGGTCACTTGCTTTATAAGTCATCGCCGGCGCCGGTCTAATTAAATGATTTCCTGAATTTTTGTTGCATCCTCGCTAGGAAAAACTGAATTAAATATTCTTGTTCTAGTTAAGAGGGGCCTCCTCACAGGTATATAAACCTAAAAACCTACACAATACTAGTTACTAATTTACTAATTATTTGGTTCAAAATATTTACGATAGATGTCGATAGTAGTATTGAATCGGCTTTTACTTATTCAACATGTTTTCTCTCTCTGTCTTTCCACTCTTGACGGTTCAAAGAAACGCATCTCTGTTCGAATGTTTTGATTTCAAATATTTCAACTTATTGTGAGCACAGAAACCTCATCTCTGTTTTTTATGTTACATCCAAACCACAGCACACCTGTGCATAGATAAGAGAATATTATATACACGGATCCAAACCAAATTTGTTGACATAATTTCCATTTGAGTGTAGATTTCTGATTATTTAAAAGTTTCATAAATGTTTTTGAAAGGAATAAATTGTTAAAAAGTACGTAATCGTATCGACCCGATATCAAAAATTATAGTTATGATAATGTAAATTATCCTGCAACCCCAATCCGTATTTTTTCATTTTGAAAGCTATGTTTGAGGTTATGTTTACTGGATTATTTGATTAATGTGAATATATGAGATAAATAATACTGATGGTTTGTTCTAGTATCATCAAACCATCTTTCAACATTCTCTTGAAACCCTGTTTTAATCATAATATGGGTTTGTTAGCGAAAAGCGAAAAATGCTTAATTGAAGTGAAGTGACCTTTGAAGTATCTGAATGAAGAAAAATTAAAACCGCTCTCCAAAGACAAGAATTGCATAATTCATTTTGATGAATATATAATAGTGATAATTGAAAAATATAACTATTATCACCTGATACAAGGTGCATTACATATTGCATGAAAGGACATGTGCTATTTAATAATATGGATACCAAGTGACAGCATTGTGGGAATTGCTAGAAATTAAGAATGGAAGAAAAATATACATACTTTAAAAACATTCTACCTTTCAAAATTTGTACCATTTATATTAACATAATAAAATGTTTTCATAATTATAAATTTTTGTTTGTTTCATGCTAAGAAAATTAAACTGCGGAAAAGTTGCAAATGTACATGATTCAAAATAGGCCATTTAGTCTGAAAACACAGAACGTCGTGTCACAACTTTGCCTCAATCTAATCATATTTGTATCAGTTTCAGAGTTTCTGTTGGTTGCTTTCAAATTTTATTTGACATGTAGGCTCTTTTTTCAACTACATGTGTAAATATATTCAATTTTATCTAGAAACAAATAATATAAACAAAGAGTTTCCAAATTTATTATACAAAGAAATATTTACTTGTAATACAATGCTTTACATTTAATAGAAAGAGGAAAGTAAGGTACAGTGAGGAATTTCAATTTAAAATAGCAAACGTTTAAAAAATTTAAAGCGAAAGATCTGTAATGACAAATAATAATGTATATATTGTGGGGAGATCGATATATACAGTACAAAATCAAACATACAATCAACATGTACAAGTTTGCTTCTACCTTGTTTGCAAAGATTGATCATATGTGTTGTGGAGATTGGAACTGAAATATTTTTCCTTCATTATACAAAAAAATAGTTGGTTCATTCTCTTTTTTCCATGACAGATACACATATGTGTGAGCACCTGAATGGTAAATATTTTTTTTGTTTCTGTATAACACATTATTGGTTTTATTACTTTTCCACCCAACCCATCAAATATGCGAGAAAAGTATAGGTTTACCCAAAAAAAAGTTTTGGATTTTTTTGAGTTGTTTTCACGTTTTTCAGCAAGAGCAACAAAAAAAAATGGTTTTTAGAAAATAATATCTATATAACTCGATACAGCCCTCGAAGTGCAACAAGTAGACAAAATTAACTTTTTAGTCGTCCTTTGTTTTACAATTTTTTTTAATATCAACAACTAAGACTATTACTAAGTCATCCTTTAATAATAATTTGGTCCTTATTGTCTTTGATTTTTTGAAATGGTTATATAATCAAACAATTTGCAAGGAATTTCGACTATTGGCTAGACAGAGTTTTAAAATATTTATGGTTCAAAGACTTTTAAAATATAATGTTACCTACTCCATTCATTAATTTTATTCAACAATTACTATTACCTATGGTGCATAGACTATAGCAAGCTAAAAAGTGGATAACCATCCTTATTTCTTAAAAAATCTTTGGACAGGTTGTTAAGAGAAAAACAAGTACACCTTGTCATTCTCTTGTTAAAACTGTTCTTAAAAAGACTTATTGTATGACGGAGGTAATGGAGTATGGAACTCTTAAGGAAAAAGTGGCTAGCATTTTTGAACAAGTACACAATGTTGTGCTGGTTGATTCAGGATTGTGGGTAGATGTTCAACACGGTTTTCTAGGTGCTTCTCCTGTTGGTAAATATATTTAACATAATAAATAATTACCATGTGTTATAAATTCAATTTGCATATTAAATGACATACATTTATTGATAAAATATTTTAGGGCTTGTAGGTGATGATGCACTACTTGAAATAAAATGCCTCCACTCTGCATAAAAACTGAATTTACAAACAAATACAATAAGCGAAATAATTGACCTCATGAAGAACAAAATTTATATAGAAAAACACAACAATCAACAATAAAATTCAACTTAAGCGGAATCACAATTACTATTATCAGGTATAAACATGATATATTTATTTTAAAGAAAAAAAACTTAAAATCATTCTCACATAATATAATCACTTTGATGTATTTACCAACAATAGATAAGAATAACATTAGAAAGTAGTTATTTGTGTAATAGGTGTAAAAGTGCATTTTTGTTGCAAGGAAGCATGAAGCACTAAACACAATCTTGTGTAGTAAATATAAATAGCATTTACGAAGCACAAATTTACTTATTTAGCATGAAAATTACTTAATTATAATCACTTACAAATACAATACACACTAAACTATAAATTTGAGATATTTTTATGAACACAAAACATATGACAACAGCATTTGACCCATAGAGAAAGCTATAATAATATTTGTCTATGAATTGACCATCGTCTTCTGTCATTGTTCTATATTGTTCTATACAGCGCCATGCATCAAGACGGTCGAGCGGTTGTACTAAAGTAAAAAGATGTTCGTTTGCAATAATTTGCGCACAACAAATCTCAAAAAATACAATGGTTTTTGAGATTTCATATTTTCAGAATCTAATTCTCTAGGCTTCCTTTTGGGGCTCAGGTTTTGGTGTCCAGATTGGTGACCACAAATTGTCAAAACTGTCAAAATGACACCATCACTTAATGGCTTATATCTTTTTTATAACAATATAAAACTCAACCAAAATACCTGATCCCCAAGACAAAGGTCCAAGTTATATTGTGTTGAAACTTCAACACTTAATTTCCCTGCGTTCTTTAGATTTTTTGTGTACAAAATGACCTAAATTTTGTTGCAAATCACGGGTGCCAACTGTTTCCAGGCTCCGAAAACGTGAGGCCCCTCTTAAATTCAAATTTAAATAGAACTATTCATTTATCTTGACTACATTACCAAAGGGGGGATGGAAATTGTATCTATCGCAAAATGATAAACAATCGAAGACAACCAATAAAAACACAGTTTTTATTTTCCTTCCTTCCATATCGATCGACTTAGATTCATTCTCTCCAGAATTTTGACCATTGTTCAATTGTGACTTGATTGACTTCATTGTACCTATATCCGAATATTAAAGTTTGAAACTTTCAAATTTCCACGCGCGTTCTTTGTGAGCATATTGTGATATCGAATTGGTAAGTTTGTTACATTCGTGTAATTATACAAAAAATATATTTCATAACTATATTGATATAATTTAGACATTAGTTACTATTTAAATTTCATTGTTTTAACATTTTTATATTTCTCGAAAATTTTTGAAATGGCAATTGAAGGAGTCAAAGAATGTTTGACGTTTCGCTTTCAATTTAAGACAGCTTCAGTCATCTAAAATGAGAAAGATAATTTCAGATGTTTCGGAAATGTCTGAAATTGAATACAAACCTTCAAACACTCTTTGAAATTTTGTTGTTCGCATTCTGTTAATCGAAGTTTTCATTTGATATCGATTTCCTGTTGAAAAATACGTGAAGTTTTGGTACTAATAAATTGCACACAGTCGTCAAGAAACTTTTCAAATTTACCAAAAACATATGAACTTCATTCTAAAGGAGAAATTTAAAGGGTTTGAAACCTAGAGAACACTGTCAAGAAATATGATCCCAATTCATCATTGTGATTGTCGCTGTTCAGAAAGTTCGAAATGCCAGAGGGAAAACAATGGAAATAAAAATGATTCGCCGAAATTTACTAGTGTAAAAAGAAAAATTGGGCTCACTTAATTTAGCACTTAACGTTTCGGAACTTAAAACAGATGCCTTCGAGATATGGTTATGCCGCTACCTATTACATTTTAAGGCATTCGCTGTCGTACGCTGACTACCGAGATCGTGAAAGAAGGGAAGTCAAACGCGAACTTTTAAAACGTAGTTTTCGAGTAGATGGGACATTACCGTAAATATTTTCCTTGAGTTATACGCCGGCTCTGGCACACTCTTTCTCTTCCAGCTAGCAGCCAGCTCGTTTTCCAGATTTATCGTTTAAATTATGCCTCCAGTCACATAATAAGGGACATAATTTCAGATTGTGATACTGAAAGAAGTGAACAGGAGGATTTTCAAGTAATTATTTTTGTAATGTTTTAAGAATTGCGTTAGGGAACAAAAACTTTCTCGTCGACCTTACATATATTATTATTTATCTCTATTTTAATTTACTTTATTACCATGCCCTAGCATCTTTTATGGAACATTTTGATTTATTTCGAAGTGCGCGGGAAGAAAGATGAGTGGGCAATAAGAAAAACATAAACTTACAAAATTAGCATTTCGATTATATAAGATGTTTCTGTTAAAGTACATAATCAGGTATCATTAATTTACACATTTACAGTACTCTATTGCAATAAAATTATTTAGCAGCTATTTTAAATGTACTTCATGATCATAGATGGCGCCTTTGTTTGTACGTTACCTAATAATTTAAACATTTCTCCAAAGCATGGGATTCCACTCTTAATAGTGAACGTACCCTGACATATTTTACATCACATTTCATTGCAAAAAAATGCAAAATTTAACCAGAAAGAAGCAGTAGCCTTCAGAGCAGAAGATAGAAGACACAAAGGTTTTAATAATAAAAGGTGTACAGTCAACAACAAGGTCAAAAAAAAATGTTATTTATGTGGAAAACCAGGCCAATACGCTAAAGATCGTCATTATAAAAATAAAATAATGTGTAAAATATGCAAGAACCATGAACAGGAGAACTTTTTTTTAGAAAACGGAAAGGCAAACATCAAGTAACTACTCTCCGAATTTTGAAAATGACGAAACAAAGTAGCATTGCTGTCACAATGCTTTCCCTGTAAATGTGAAGAGTTTGTTGTGAATTCGGCATGTACTTCTCATATATCATGACCAACAATGCAGGTATTAATAATTGTATCGAAAACAGAAAAAATTATATATTGGATGCCAAGAAAAATGAGAAAATGCAAGCTGCTGAGAGTTCAAATAGTGGGTAAAAAGTACCCTCAGTAAATGCAGTAATTGAGAACGGAGGTGAAGTCCTACTTAAACAAAATAAGATTATAGTCTCAAAAAATAACAAAGGAATTCTAAAAGGCGAAAAAGAAGAGAATGGCTTGTATGTAGTGAAGTTGTTTAACACCAACGAGGAAACCGTATTGGCTGAGAATAACGCTGAAAAAACTTTAACGGATTGGCATAAAAAAATGGCACATATAAATTTCGATGAAGTTAGAAAAAAATTTAAGATACATGAAATAAAATTGTACTGATTGTCTCCTTGGAAAACAACACAGATTGTCTTTCCAGTTAACCAGATCAGGAGCCAATAATATTGGTGAATGCTGATTTATGTGGTCTTTTCCAAATAGAACCACTAGAACAAACAATATATTTCCTATTAATTAAATATTATTTTTCGGGCTACAGATTTGCATTTTACTTAAAACACAAAACATAAGTTATAGATTCGTTCCGAAAGTTTATTGAGATGACCAAAAATCGAACATGCTCCTAAATACAAAGACTTCGAACAGATAACGGCTTGGATTTGTTAATAAATCTTGAAATTTTTATTTGAGAGTAAGGGAATTATACACGATAAAACTTGTCCATATAGTCCAGAATAAAATGGACGTGCTGAAAGAGACATGTTACTTAATATATGTTAATAAAAAAACGAAGAATATATGATATTACAAATATTAAAGCTTAGATATTATTAACCCTATGAGGGTTTCCTGGATATCTTTTTCCCATTTAATATCAGTATAACTGTGTTTCCTACCACAAATATGTAGTACTTCTAATTCTGTGTTAGGTGTCTATGAATGTTTGCTGTCAAGTAGATGTATTTATCTAGTTGCTTTGATCTGTATGCTCGTGAATGTTCACTCTATCTGATTTCAAAATTTCTAATGGTTTGACCCAAATAGATAGCATTACATTCTGGACATTTAAGTTTATATTTGACATAACTCCGTTTTTTTATTGTAGTATTTATCATTGTAGATTTATAGGTTAAGTTTCTTCTCTTTTATTTCCGTAGAGAGAATGCATTCAATCTACTACGTCTAACATTAAACTATCTTAAAATTTCTCATCGATATTTATTGTGACCTAAATTTGGTATTCCGTTCTTTAAAAACTTCAAACTTAACTAATTAATAAACATATTTTGGAATCAATTAGTTTGTTTTTTTCTGGAGTAGTTTTGTTGGGCATTGATATATTGAAAGTATGACACAGATGGTAGCCATAAATCTGGAATGTTGAAATATTGAACCCGTACGCCCTGAAAGCAGAAGCAAAGAGTTCTAAAATAAGATAGACAGTTACATAAAACTAAAATTTACATCTATATCAAACATTATTATAGCCGGAGCACACAAATTCATAAATGATTCAAGTTCAATAAAACAAAATGTTTGTTAGAGCCCAAGTGTGACAATTTACAATTTGACATTGACATTAATCAAAATTTCATATTAATTTTCCAAATTTATATTACAATAGAAATAAATATCGTCACAATTCATATATATATATATATATATATATATATATCGATAGCGGTAGAAGTGGCGTCCGTATATATTTGTAGCGCTGTGGCATCCTCCGATATACACAATATGTATATAGAACAGCCCCAATGCATAGAGATCACGCACAGAGTGGCTTCCTATTATTTGGCAACACTGGGAGATCGATTATTAGTAGGTAGATTTCAATTTCTTTAAGAATCGGTGTGTCCTGTATATTGTGTATAGATCGCGTTCAAAGTGACTTCCAGTAATTTTAAATATGTATTTATTTTTCTTTTGAGAGAGGAGAATGAAACATATATTCTAATAATAGGGATGTTGACGGTTGGTACAAATCCATGTGAAGCTATATTTTACACGTAAAAGATAGTTTTTAGAAACCTAAAATAACATTCTAAAAAACTTATTATTCGTTTTAAATCAAACTTATTTGTCATAACCCAGTTATGAATATGGACTATCTTGATAATTTGTTGAAACAATGATAATATTTTACGATTTTTATCACAATGGAGACTTGATCCATCAAATGGAATAGCTGTAACTTACCGAAGATTGATTCTATAATGGTGCGTACATTGACATACTTTATTACAAATGGGAAAGACACATTACTTATTTCATATACTCTTTTATCATATTTAGAGCTACTTAACATCTATATCAACGAAATAAAACTTGAAATCAGCTCTGTAAACAAACAAACTGCTAATGAGTAATTGACTTTTTATTTCTACCACAACCAAAAATATCTAAAATGTTTTTCAATTGGTATTTGTAGTTTATCAGAGACTATAAGTTACATTAATGTTAATGAAAAAGACTATCCATCTAAAATATATTATGTAAGGAAATAGCAGTAAGTAAAACGCAAAATACGTACTACAACACATATTATTACAAGTTACAGGGGCAACTAGTTTCGGCACACTGAGCTATCATCAGGGCTTGAATGTATATATAATTCACTTGAAAAGTGTTATAAAAGAAAAGTTGCCACATGCCCGTGGCATCCAGCGGAATCCAAGATGTGTCAGGAGGTAATATGGAAGATATATTGTAGAAAATTTTTATTAAAATCAGGAAAATTTAGATAATTATGGAAACGTCAAACAAAATTAAAATTAGATAACATTAGGAGAAGCAATTGAAATTAAATTAATGTATAACTAAAAGAAAAAGAAAGAAAATATGGACTTCCTCCTACGGCAGAATCCGTCTGAAGCAAGAAGTCCAGTAATTGAATAGTCGTATTAGGAAAATGAGCAATAGGGAGGACCGAATGCGGACTAACGATAAACAACTTTTGCGTTCTGTTACTCCCCATGATAGTAATTATATACTCAGAATTCATATTTTAATACTCATAATTCACACCATTTGTATATTCATAGTCGTAGGAAAAATAGAGTGAATTACTCGTTAGAAATTATATTTCCTGCACTCGTCCGGAACATGTCACTTTCCAAACTTCTTATACAATGCTATTCAAATTCGAGTCTATGCATTGGGATAATGGTAACTGTAAGAGATATAGTGATAGTTGAATGGGGGTAAAGTTGTGTATTTCAGAGGTCATACATTTGATTCAAGACAATCTAGCTTCTATTGTTCTAGAGTTATACCGGAAAAATTGAAAATTTTGAAATTCTACTTTTGCCTACATTTTTTTATTTTGCGAGGATTTTCCAAAACTTTGCCAGAACAACATTTTGTATATTGAACTATGATCAGAATAATTTTAACCTCTTTTAATATCCCATAACAGCTGTAATTGAAAAATATCAGCGAATAAGAAGTTGATCAATGCCAAGTTGATCATACAACAAGATCTCGTTTAATTATTGTAGATTTGAAATATTACCGGTAATAGCTCAATATTTCCAGAACAGTCTGTAGTTCAGATGTAAATACTACGCCGATATGAAACATGACTCTTGTCATTTGAATCAATGTGATTAATAAGATAGATTTGTATTTGAAAATAAAAACTTGAGGGTGGCACAATTTTAACGATACTTTGTATATAATTTTTTTCGCATAGAGCATGCTGCAAATTTTTTTAGTTCGAATACAAAAGCTTCTCAATCTGTAACCTACAGAATAATCCACGTTATACATCCAAAGAAATTATTTTTCACTTTCTAGCGCATTTGAATAAAAGTTTGTCATTAAAAAGTCTTTTTATGATTTTGTTTTATGCTTTTAGTCTTCTCGTCAATCTATGCATTTCTGATACAGCTTCATTATTATGATGTAACTTTTCCGTGAGTTCTGAGCTATAATGAGTAACTGATTTGCCATCGTGGAGCCACGATATTGAATTTTGATAATCTCTGGCTAAATTCGTAACCTCAACCCACAATTGGACAATAATCACAAATCTCGTCCTCCATTTTGGAGCCGCCATGTTGAATTTATGAATTTTGATATAGAGTTTAATATTTCACGTATTCAAACATCTGACTATAATTTAGGGTTCAAATGGAAATTCAATGAAGTTTTTTTTTCAAATAGATTAACCTAAATATTTTTCAATATTTGGATTCTTGAAAACTTGGAACATGTATCATACGAGTACTTCATACTCTATCTTAAGCAATGATGGTTCCAAGACATGTCAAATGAGTCGCCCATTTTATCAGTTTGAAATAAAATAAACTATTATACCAGAAATCCTAAATATATTGCATTGTGATTTTGGTGGCCTTGTATGTTCCAGTACTAAAAAAAACTTCTTCCGATTCTATTGCTGTAAAATTTGATATTCAGTCGCTGATTTGGAAAATAGCTGAAGTCCCATATGCAGAAAAGTTCAACGTTATAAATGATTCTCATGCAGCCATTAATTCTCATCATCATATTAATCAAAATGCCAACATTGAAAATGTTATCATCATAACTCTGAAAATCGGAACTTTAGACCCAGAACACTCTGTAAGATTTTGTATATGGGGTTTAATAGTTGGCTTCCACTTGAAATAAATATTTGACGTTAGCAGCATCTGACTGTCAGATTTAACACCACCTCTTGTAGAATCAGGAGGAATGTTATTGTTCTTATCATACCTACATACGTATAATACCCCCGAAATGACATTGAAAATAATATCGGATTTCTCGCACACACTTTCACTTTTTGTTAGAAATGATAGAATGTACGACTCGAAAATCGTCAAAGATGAGTCAAGGATATGATAAATGTTTAACATACTTTTTCTTAGAATCCAAATTTAAAAAACATTTAGGGAGCTCCTTTCGTAATGACAAAGTTCGTTAGGTTTCTGATTGAACCGGAAATGACAGTCAGATGTTTAAATACCTGAAATGTTCATCCAATGTACCCATACAAATCACTCAAATTTCAAACCGACCGCCCATTTAATAACAGAATAGCGGGCTGGCTAGTAATTTCGTTGGCAAACTATACATAAATAGAAAACATGTTTAACTGGAATCTGTACTGTTTATTTTTTGTACGAACATTTCTATAAGTTTGATAAAATATTTTTTTTTGTCTATTCCATCTAAAACGCACAATAGAAAGAGATGTAATGATGATACTGATCTGAAAACTTGTACTCAGTCATGATGGATTCGTCAGTACGTCATTATCTCGTTAGATTTCTTATTCTTTTGATATGATCTTCATTGGCGTTACACCTAAGTATAGCAATTCAAAATTCAGAGCCTAACTTTTCACGGGTTTCTAATTATTCAAGAGTATGAAAAAAAACCTTCATCAAACTCATACGGCTCAATGGAGCATATGATTTCAATCGCCCTATTTTGAGCTCTAGTTCACTCTGTAGGAATAATTGTATGTGGTCTGAGCCACCCTGTATACAGACATCACACCAGTAGAACCATTAGCACATGTTTAAGTTTTGCATTCATCAGACTCCCTGTATATTGGAACATAGCTTTCATTTTTGCTCTGCACTGTTAGGAACCGGTGGTGTAGTAATGAACAGAACAAACCGCTATGGTGTTGGGAAAAAGCTCTAGTGTATACATAGCTTTTATTGCTGTCTACAACTTTTATTTAAGACATTTTTTGCCTTAGATAAAATAAGGATGCAGTTTTCGTCCATACAGTTATCATTGATACACCCTGTATATACCAGAGATAGTTTCTACGTCTCCGAAATTTTTGTGAAATTCAATATTCTAGGTCAACTACTAACAATCCACCTAGTAACCTGATTGAATTTAGGTTTTCGGAATTTTCACAAAAAAATCTTGACTTCTGCTATAGTGAAGTAGAAAAATATACACATTCCAAAGTTAACCTGAAAATTGAGTAGTAATGTTACTTCATCTCGTGGTTTACATTCGATAATTCAATTCATTTTCCCTTATTTACGGAAATTCAGAATTCTTTAGATTGTTTTATCGCCAGCATTATTCATGTTTATCGCCAGTAGTGTTTTATTTTGCCTCAAAATCCAATTTAAGTGAATTGAAGAACGAAAATATGATTTTTTATTAATAACGGTAGATATTCTGCAATAACTAGCATTCTCCCCACTGTCAACAATGGTATCAATAAATTAAAACAGATGTAAATCATCACATTCAATGTTAAAAGCTTTCTATAACCAAAAGTGAGATCTGCAACACTGCCAGGATGCCACTATGCAAGAAAAATACATATACACACGCCAAACTATACCGTTCTTCGATATGTATACCGACGGATGCCACTTTGTGCGTCAGATGTATAATAAATATATAAGTGTGCTACTATAACGCCGCGTACGGAGAACCTGTGAACCTTGGTGTATAGGATTATACAAAAAACGACCAAAGTGACGTCCTGCTGATTTCTTCAGCAATAGATTCCCAAGCATTCACTGAACCGTTTGCGATATTTTGGAGCTCGATGCACTGTCACGTCCGTATATCGGATGTCATAGTGCCGCGGACGCCACAGCTACCGCGATTTTAGCATGGGCGGATGCCACTTCACGCCGTGAATGTATATATATTATTATGCCCCACGTTTCAGGAGACAGATTTTGGTATAACTATAATTATCAATATCTGAATATTACAATAATAATTTTATTCTGCTCCACGTTACAGGCACAAATTTGTTAGAATTATAACTATTGTACGTATACAATTTTTTTTTTAAATTCAATTTAGATAAATAAAGTGTATACTATTTACGTAAATGTTATAGGGCGCCAACTTACCATTAATAGGCAAGTAAAATTTAATAAAAATTATTCAGACTTTATTGAAATTACCATAAAAAAAATATCAAAATATATTTGCTCCGGCTCTATACAAAATGTCTTATTTACAGGGAGTCAGTTCTTGAAAAAATGGCAGTACTAAATTCTGTCTTTTTTTTTTAATTAAATTCAAATTTGTTACAATTTTACAATTATATATTTATGTTTTAAAATTCTAATTAAAGAAACACCCTGTATTGTAATTTCTTTTGTTTATCCGAAATTTATTATATTCAATCTTTTACTACTTTAATCTCAGTTTATTAATTAAATCTCTTACCTTTTGATATACAGGAACTGCTTCTTTTTGTATTCCTCAAACAAAGATCTTTGTTTCTGGATTTTCCTTTTCTATGTTAGGACTACCTTATAAGAAAATATATTAATTTAAGATCTACAAGAACATTCAATGTCTTATGATAAAAAAAACTTCTGCAATATACACTATTTGAGAATTTTGATAACAATTAACCAGACCTTTTAAAGTGATTCTCTTCTTTCTTCCAATTCTTATAAACGTGTTCTATATGTATATAAATTCATTTTCAAATTAATCTCTTCTGTCTTCCAATTCTTATAAACGTGTTCTATATGTATATAAATTTCTCCTCAAATCAATCTCTTCCGTCTTCCAACTCTTATAAACGTGTTCTATATGTATACAAATCTATTTTCAAATTAATCTCTTCTGTCCTCCAACTCCCACAAACGTGCTCTATATGTATATAAATCTCACCTCAAATCAATCCCTTCTGTCTTCCAATTCTTATAAACGTGCTCCACATGTACGAGTATATAAATTTCTTCGATTATTCCAAAATATCCATCTGAATTGTCAATTACAATGTTTTAATTTTTAATTATCACTCCTTATATTAGCCAGTTAAATCCAATGCAATCAACTTTTTAACATTTCAAAAGTCCCAACTGCCTTAATATATCTTTTTTATCTTCTCAAAAATTTTTATTTTCTTAACCGTCAAAAATATGTCAAGTGCCTAGTTTTTCTTTTCAACAAACTCCATCCTAACTTAGCTACCTAAATTTTAAAGGATTGTTTGCAAACATTTCTATTTTAATAAATGTCATTTACTGTCAAATCCTAAAATATCATAAACATTCTTACATAATTCTATAAATGATACTTTCATCCCTCTGCAAAACTAACAGCCAAACAGAACTATGTGACGGTAAAAATCCTGGAGGTTCACTCAATATCTGCATAGCTTTGTACATATCACATGGAGAATATAATTGGATAAATAGACAAGTCGTTATCATCTACATTCGACAAGCAGCGACACAGTTCGTCCTCCATTCTCACACGTTAGATCCATCTATCGACAAATAACACGCTGTATACTTCATTCTCTACAGACATTCATAATAAAACATACCACAAAATTTTACGATACATGCTTTTTATTGAATTAACCTGAAGATGACTTAATCTGCTCGATATTAAAAATTTTGTCTGCCTTCTGCTGGCTCATGTACCATTGTAGAGGTCATTATATCAATCTTATCATAATCTTCATTCAATTTTTTTCCATCTTCTTCCTCTTTTATTCTTGTATGATTGATTTCTGCCCCGAAATTCCTGGGTTCATCATGCTCTTGTTTATTGTGTTTTTGTCTTTGGTTGTACCCATCATTATTTCTTCTATCATCCTCATATTTGTCCCTAGGTTCATTTCTATTATAATTTCTCGTATCATAGTTATTTTCATACCTATTTTGATATGAACTTCTTTTATGAAAATTATTTCTATCATCAAATCTCTTCTTATTATTATCATAACTGTTACTATTATTTCCATCTTCCCGTCTCTGTTGATTATTTTCATATCTTGCTCGGTTGTCCTCATAATTATTGTTTCTATGGTTTAGATATCTATATCTATTATGATCATCTCTATCTGGAAAATTCTGTCTTGAACTTCCATTATCATATTTATGGTAATTATTTCCATAATTACTATTTCTCTGAGGATTGTTATTTTTGTTCTTAGGGTATCTTTCTTCCCTATTATCTATCTCTTCCTTCTTGTTCCAGGAAGCTCTCCATCCATCCCTCCTATTATTCTCTTCTCTGTTGTAATTCGTCCTCATCGATTTCATGTCATCTATTCTACGGAGATAATCTAGGAACCTTTTCTTGTCTTTTAAATTATTTACCATAATAAATTCGTATATATCATTCGTGAAGTGTCTAGCCAAATATTTTATCGCATCCTCTTCCAATACTTTTGGTGTTAAATATTTAATGTTGTCTAATTTTTTCATTGCATAGTTCTCTCTAGGCATGCCTCCTTCCAAGTATTTTCCCGTGTATAGGTTTTCCCTTATTTTACTTTGAAGTGCATCGCTCCAGAAATATTCAATAAACATATTCTCAAATTGTAGCCAGTCCTCGCATTCTTCTCTTATCATTTCCCACCATAATTCTGCATTTCCTTTCATCGTTTTTGATACTACTACTTTCCAGTTTTCCTCCTGATTCTTTTGCTGCATTGTGTTCTTCATGTCCCTTAATATTTTGATTGGATTTTTTTTAATATCTCCATAATATTCTAACTCCATCTCTCTTCCTGCTTCCATATATATTACCTGTTTGTCTCCTGATGGCAATTCATCTATCTTCTTATTTATATTTTCTATTTCTCTTTCCACTATGTTTATTTTTGTTTCAACTTTATTGTCAATTACTATCACCTCAGCTTCTATTCTTTTATCATTCTGATTTATTAGTTCTAGTAATTTATCTTTTTCTTTCTTATTATGGCATACATACTCTTCAAATTTTTCTTTTTGATGTTCCTGTTCACGTTTAATATCTTCCACTTTTTCTATTACATGTTCTTGTAATTTTTGTATTCTTTTCTCCATTTTATCAATGTTTTTATTTGCTTCTCCCATCTTTTCATCTATATTCTTTTTCATTTCTTCCTTGGTTTCATCCATCTTTTTCTTCATTTCTTCTTTGTTCTCTTCTAAATTTTTCTTCCTCTCTTCTTTGTTCTCTTCTCAATTTTTCTTCATCTCTTCTTTGTTCTCTTCTAAATTTTTCTTCATCTCTTCTTTGTTCTTGTCCATTTTTTCTAGCATTTGTTTCATCAGGTTTACCATTTCACCTTGTTGTTCCTGATTCCCATCTCCTTGTTCTTGATATGTAAACCGATACTCTTCTGGATCTTCTCCCTCATCAATTAACGCTTGCTTCAATATATTCTTTAATGTTATTTTAATTCCAGTTGTGTCCATGTTTCTCTTCGCCAGTTCTGTTTTGATCTCTTGTATTTTTAAATCGTCTAAATATTTTTCAACCTCCATTTCTTATTTTGTTTGATTTATTTTATTCTAGAAATTTTTATGTTACTACTGCCACTGGTAATCGCCCCACGTTTTTGGGATGCCAATTTATTATGCCCCACGTTGGGCGCCAATTTATTATGCCCCACGTTTCAGGAGACAGATTTTGGTATAACTATAATTATCAATATCTGAATATTACAATAATAATTTTATTCTGCTCCACGTTACAGGCACAAATTTGTTAGAATTATAACTATTGTACGTATACAATTTTTTTTTTAAATTCAATTTAGATAAATAAAGTGTATACTATTTACGTGAATGTTATAGGGCGCCAACTTACCATTAATAGGCAAGTAAAATTTAATAAAAATTATTCAGACTTTATTGAAATTACCATAAAAAAAATATCAAAATATATTTGCTCCGGCTCTATACAAAATGTCTTATTTACAGGGAGTCAGTTCTTGAAAAAATGGCAGTACTAAATTCTGTCTTTTTTTTAATTAAATTCAAATTTGTTACAATTTTACAATTATATATTTATGTTTTAAAATTCTAATTAAAGAAACACCCTGTATTGTAATTTCTTTTGTTTATCCGAAATTTATTATATTCAATCTTTTACTACTTTAATCTCAGTTTATTAATTAAATCTCTTACCTTTTGATATACAGGAACTGCTTCTTTTTGTATTCCTCAAACAAAGATCTTTGTTTCTGGATTTTCCTTTTCTATGTTAGGACTACCTTATAAGAAAATATATTAATTTAAGATCTACAAGAACATTCAATGTCTTATGATAAAAAAAACTTCTGCAATATACACTATTTGAGAATTTTGATAACAATTAACCAGACCTTTTAAAGTGATTCTCTTCTTTCTTCCAATTCTTATAAACGTGTTCTATATGTATATAAATTCATTTTCAAATTAATCTCTTCTGTCTTCCAATTCTTATAAACGTGTTCTATATGTATATAAATTTCTCCTCAAATCAATCTCTTCCGTCTTCCAACTTTTATAAACGTGTTCTATATGTATACAAATCTATTTTCAAATTAATCTCTTCTGTCCTCCAACTCCCACAAACGTGCTCTATATGTATATAAATCTCACCTCAAATCAATCCCTTCTGTCTTCCAATTCTTATAAACGTGCTCCACATGTACGAGTATATAAATTTCTCCGATTATTCCAAAATATCCATCTGAATTGTCAATTACAATGTTTTAATTTTTAATTATCACTCCTTATATTAGCCAGTAAAATCCAATGCAATCAACTTTTTAACATTTCAAAAGTCCCAACTGCCTTAATATATCTTTTTTATCTTCTCAAAAATTTTTATTTTCTTAACCGTCAAAAATATGTCAAGTGCCTAGTTTTTCTTTTCAACAAACTCCATCCTAACTTAGCTACCTAAATTTTAAAGGATTGTTTGCAAACATTTCTATTTTAATAAATGTCATTTACTGTCAAATCCTAAAATATCATAAACATTCTTACATAATTCTATAAATGATACTTTCATCCCTATGCAAAACTAACAGCCAAACAGAACTATGTGACGGTAAAAATCCTGGAGGTTCACTCAATATCTGCATAGCTGTACATATCACATGGAGAATATAATTGGATAAATAGACAAGTCGTTATCATCTACATTCGACAAGCAGCGACACAGTTCGTCCTCCATTCTCACACGTTAGATTCATCTATCGACAAATAACACGCTGTATACTTCATTCTCTACTGACATTCATAATAAAACATACCACAAAATTTTACGATACAATGAAATTATAAAAATATGGAAAGTATATTGTGACAAATCTTTCAGAAGTAGTTTGTGTACGTAATATAAACTATAAATTGGTAGACAAGAGCTGACAGAGCAAATGCGACATTTACAAGACGTATGAATGAACTTGTTGATAAAAATGTAGAAAATGTTGAACAAAATATATCAATATTGGATTTTATTCAATGGAAATTAACTGATAAAATATTAATAACGCAATTGTACTGAATCTACCATTTTGTTTTCAAATGATAATAATTTTTTAGCTAACATAATTCTTATTTCTGATTGGCGAAGACTTGTGTAAGACGTTAGCGCGAGTTTCATAGCTTTGTGTAGGACCTACACTAACAAATTTCTCATCACAATCAGAAATATTGTGTTTCTCAAATACAACTTCCACTTAAGTAATTAAATATAAAATGTATTATCAACACATGTCACTACCATGGTGGGACAACCTGTATGTGACATCCTCCCCCCAGAACAATGAACATTTTGTTCAGTGTTCTAAACTAATTGTGTTGATCATCCTTTTTTATGTTTTTGTCTCATTTTTGTTTTCCTCATTGTATTTATACAGGAGTTGTATATGATACTTCCCTATGTTCTTTATTGTTTCGGGTTCTAGTAGTTCATATACATTATTGCCTATTACCCTTTCTATTATGAATGGTCCAATATAGGGTTCTTGCAATTTAGCACATATTCCATTCCTTCTGTTGCTCACCCTATGTCTTTTTAATAATACTTTGTCCCCAATATTAAATTTAATTTGTCTTTTTATCTTCTGGTTTTCCTTTTTCACATATTTTTCATTATATTCTATGATGTTTCTTTTTGCCTTCTCCTGTAAATTTTCTATATTTAAATTATCTATATTCCAGGGTCTCTCTGGTTGTATTTCTTTCATTAAAGTGACTGGTGCTACATTTGTCACTAGGCTCGGTGTATGATTGATATATTTTTCTATATTTCCTAATTTTTCATCCCATTCTTTATGGTTGTTTATACATTCTAATCTCAAAAACTTGATACATTCTTCTACCTGTCTTTCAGTTGGATTCGCATTTGGTCTTCTTATAGATGTATGTATAATTTGAATACCTTGTCGTGCAAAGTGTCTTTTAAATTTTTCATTCGTGAAGTAAGTTGCGTTATCAGTCAGTATTTTCTCTGGCTTGCCATGTTCATATATATACGTTTCTAAGCATCGGATTGTTTCTTTTCGGTTACATTTTACTGTGGGATACAGTTTGACATATTTTGAAAATAAATCATATATTACTAAAATGTTTTTATTTCCATTATAACTTATTATGAGATTGCTAAGGTAATCTATAGTAATTAACTCTAGAGGTTTGTTAACACTTATACTATGTACAGTATGTAAATTATGATAGTTTCTGAATTTTGTTGTCATACATACTCGACAATTTTGACAAATACTTTTGGTACTCGATAAATCGTGCATAGAAAAATAATTTTCCCTGAAAATCATCCACGTTTTCCGCACACCAACATGCCCATAATCTTGATGAATTTCTTTTATAATTCGCTTGGCCGTTTCTTCATCTAATACATACAATTCTTGATTTTTAATGACTTTAACTAAATATCCCTCTACTAATTTGATTCCGCGATAACACATCTTTTCTTGTACCTTATTCTTTACTTCTCCTAGATTTTCTTGACTTTCAATAATTGTTCTTTTTGAATAAACCCCTGTTTCATGTTTCAATTGATTTAAACCCATTAATACCGTGTTTATCTTGTTATATGCTATCAATAATTCTGTCGTTTTTTTAGTTTTCTCAGTATCTTTTCTACTTAAAAAATCTGCTGTGAAGTTAATACACCCAGGCCGATATTTTATTTCAAAATCATATCCTTGAAGTAGCAAATTCCACCGATATATTCTGCTGTTTCCATATTTTGTTATCCTCATAAATGATAAAGCTTTATGATCTGTCTCGATTGTAAATTTATTTCCTCTAAGCCAATATCCCAATTTTTGACAACAGTATACAATCGCCAACATTTCTTTTTCTCCCACACTATATCTTACTTCAGGTCCTCTTAACATTCTTGACACAAAGCATATTGGTACTTCTTCTTTCCTTTGCATTTGCACCAATTCTCCCCCTATTGAATATTCAGATGCATCTGTACGTAATAAAAATGGTTCTTTAAAATTTGGAACATATACCGACATGTTTTTATAAAATTCCTTTTTAATTTGGTTAAACGCCTTTATTCTACGTTCATCCCATATCCACTTCTCATTTTTTCTTAACAATTCTATCAATGGCCTTTCTTTTTCTGCCAAATTAGGTACAAATTTAGAATAGTAATTGATCATCCCAAGAAATCCTCTATATCTGCTGATCTTTACAATTATCACTTAAGAAGACAGTTTATTAGTGGAGAATTCCCTAGATTTAA
Organism: Galeruca laticollis; assembly: GCA_963921935.1. Classification (NCBI taxonomy): domain Eukaryota; kingdom Metazoa; phylum Arthropoda; class Insecta; order Coleoptera; family Chrysomelidae; genus Galeruca; species Galeruca laticollis. The sequence goes on from OY998184.1 coordinate 46,005,155, forward strand.
CTGTTCATTGACAACTTCATATTGTGGGTTTCTTAAATGTCTTCTAATTTCTAGTTTTCCTGGTTTTCTATATCATTGCACAGTTATACTGATCTTAATTGGAAAAATGATATCCAGGATATCACCATAGGGCTAATAATATCTAAGCTTCAATATTTGTAATATCACATCTTCTTCTTTTTCTATAAACATATATTAAGCCAATCACAAGTTAGGTTACTTCTTGGTCTAGCCAAAAATATAACTACTAAACATCAGGTAGGCATAAAATGAAATGTAACTTCTGTCATTCTGACGATGATATTGATTTATCGAAACAATTGTCAATTTTTTAGAATTTTCAATAACTTGTATTATATTGTGGAATTAACCAGAGACCTTGAGTTTCATTTAAAAACACTAATTTGAGCATATTCCACGAAGTAAGGGTCGAGACAGTCAATTTCAGTGATCCTTTTAATTGGTATTATATGTTCATTAAAATTGCTAAAATTGTCTAAAATTATCTTCTCCTTTATTACTGATATTTGAGCTGCAGTATCGATTAGTGCTGCTATTGGTAAACCTTGAATCTTTATTTCAATATATGGTAACCATAATAAATTACTTTCGTTTGACTTCATGCTTCCTATGCTGATATAGTTATTATTTCTTGTAATTATACTATTAGTATTGTCATCTAATTTTAGGTATCCTGTATCATGCTCTTTTTTCCATTTTACATGTTTTCTGTACAATCTACTTCCTGGTTTGTGTATATTATTGTGTATTTTAAAACGAATATGCTTTCTACATAATTGGTCTCGCAATAGTCTTTTCAGTTTTATTTTAACAAATTTATTTTTATATTTCACATGATTATAAATATTCAAATTCATTTTCTCTCTTGTTTCTGGTCCTGACGTGTATTGTCTATAAAACTGATGTTTTTCGTAGAGCAGATCAAATCGGCTAGGATTTTTCAAGATTTCAATGTTTAATTTGTTTACATTCAAATTATACTTACAAGTGTACTTTATTTCTTTGATAAAATTGATATAAGTGTTGATTCTTAATTCCCTTTCCCTTTCTATATTCTCTTTTTTATTTAATTTAATTTCCTTTATATTAATAATGGTATTTTCCTTTTTATTGTTATTTAATATTTCTATTGACTCTTCTTCTATTATTGTTTCTAATTTATTACTCATGCTTTGGATTTTATACTTGCTTTTTGAAGTAGTAGATTCACTCTCCCCCCATATTTTAATTCCATTTAAATTGACTGCGGTGCCCTTTTGCTGCCGTTCAGCCTGATCATTTTCATAATTATTTATATTTATAACATTATCATCAATGAGTACTCTTTTGTCTCTTAAATCGATGATAAAATCATGTTTCCCTATAAAATCTACTCCCAATATAGCATCTACTTTTAATCCTGGCATAACAAAAAAATTTATTTTCCTTTTAATTCCTTTTATATCAATTTCTGCTGATATCATTACTTCAACATTTCCTAGCTTTTTATTATTGAAACTAACCACTTGTTTTTTATTATTTTTTTTAATTTGTTCTTCCTTGAACTTATTTTTGTTTTCTTTATAAAAATTTTCTTTACACATTGAAATTTGACTTCCGATATCTATTAATCCTATTATTTCTATTCCATTCATTTCCAATTTGAGATATATTAGTTCATTATCATTATTGGTCATGTTTTCTTCTTCAGGTTCGATTTTTATAAATTCTTTTGGATGACAATAAGTGCTTTTTATTGAATTAACCTGAAGATGACTTAATCTGCTCGATATTAAAAATTTTGTCTGCCTTCTGCTGGCTCATGTACCATTGTAGAGGTCATTATATCAATCTTATCATAATCTTCATTCAATTTTTTTCCATCTTCTTCCTCTTTTATTCTTGTATGATTGATTTCTGCCCCGAAATTCCTGGGTTCATCATGCTCTTGTTTATTGTGTTTTTGTCTTTGGTTGTACCCATCATTATTTCTTCTATCATCCTCATATTTGTCCCTAGGTTCATTTCTATTATAATTTCTCGTATCATAGTTATTTTCATACCTATTTTGATATGAACTTCTTTTATGAAAATTATTTCTATCATCAAATCTCTTCTTATTATTATCATAACTGTTACTATTATTTCCATCTTCCCGTCTCTGTTGATTATTTTCATATCTTGCTCGGTTGTCCTCATAATTATTGTTTCTATGGTTTAGATATCTATATCTATTATGATCATCTCTATCTGGAAAATTCTGTCTTGAACTTCCATTATCATATTTATGGTAATTATTTCCATAATTACTATTTCTCTGAGGATTGTTATTTTTGTTCTTAGGGTATCTTTCTTCCCTATTATCTATCTCTTCCTTCTTGTTCCAGGAAGCTCTCCATCCATCCCTCCTATTATTCTCTTCTCTGTTGTAATTCGTCCTCATCGATTTCATGTCATCTATTCTACGGAGATAATCTAGGAGCCTTTTCTTGTCTTTTAAATTATTTACCATAATAAATTCGTATATATCATTCGTGAAGTGTCTAGCCAAATATTTTATCGCATCCTCTTCCAATACTTTTGGTGTTAAATATTTAATGTTGTCTAATTTTTTCATTGCATAGTTCTCTCTAGGCATGCCTCCTTCCAAGTATTTTCCCGTGTATAGGTTTTCCCTTATTTTACTTTGAAGTGCATCGCTCCAGAAATATTCAATAAACATATTCTCAAATTGTAGCCAGTCCTCGCATTCTTCTCTTATCATTTCCCACCATAATTCTGCATTTCCTTTCATCGTTTTTGATACTACTACTTTCCAGTTTTCCTCCTGATTCTTTTGCTGCATTGTGTTCTTCATGTCCCTTAATATTTTGATTGGATTTTTTTTAATATCTCCATAATATTCTAACTTCATCTCTCTTCCTGCTTCCATATATATTACCTGTTTGTCTCCTGATGGCAATTCATCTATCTTCTTATTTATATTTTCTATTTCTCTTTCCACTATGTTTATTTTTGTTTCAACTTTATTGTCAATTACTATCACCTCAGCTTCTATTCTTTTATCATTCTGATTTATTAGTTCTAGTAATTTATCTTTTTCTTTCTCATTATGGCATACATACTCTTCAAATTTTTCTTTTTGATGTTCCTGTTCTTGTAATTTTTGTATTCTTTTCTCCATTTTATCAATGTTTTTATTTGCTTCTCCCATCTTTTCATCTATATTCTTTTTCATTTCTTCCTTGGTTTCATCCATCTTTTTCTTCATTTCTTCTTTGTTCTCTTCTAAATTTTTCTTCCTCTCTTCTTTGTTCTCTTCTCAATTTTTCTTCATCTCTTCTTTGTTCTCTTCTAAATTTTTCTTCATCTCTTCTTTGTTCTTGTCCATTTTTTCTAGCATTTGTTTCATCAGGTTTACCATTTCACCTTGTTGTTCCTGATTCCCATCTCCTTGTTCTTGATATGTAAACCGATACTCTTCTGGATCTTCTCCCTCATCAATTAACGCTTGCTTCAATATATTCTTTAATGTTATTTTAATTCCAGTTGTGTCCATGTTTCTCTTCGCCAGTTCTGTTTTGATCTCTTGTATTTTTAAATCGTCTAAATATTTTTCAACCTCCATTTCTTATTTTGTTTGATTTATTTTATTCTAGAAATTTTTATGTTACTACTGCCACTGGTAATCGCCCCACGTTTTTGGGATGCCAATTTATTATGCCCCACGTTGGGCGCCAATTTATTATGCCCCACGTTTCAGGAGACAGATTTTGGTATAACTATAATTATCAATATCTGAATATTACAATAATAATTTTATTCTGCTCCACGTTACAGGCACAAATTTGTTAGAATTATAACTATTGTACGTATACAATTTTTTTTTTAAATTCAATTTAGATAAATAAAGTGTATACTATTTACGTGAATGTTATAGGGCGCCAACTTACCATTAATAGGCAAGTAAAATTTAATAAAAATTATTCAGACTTTATTGAAATTACCATAAAAAAAATATCAAAATATATTTGCTCCGGCTCTATACAAAATGTCTTATTTACAGGGAGTCAGTTCTTGAAAAAATGGCAGTACTAAATTCTGTCTTTTTTTTAATTAAATTCAAATTTGTTACAATTTTACAATTATATATTTATGTTTTAAAATTCTAATTAAAGAAACACCCTGTATTGTAATTTCTTTTGTTTATCCGAAATTTATTATATTCAATCTTTTACTACTTTAATCTCAGTTTATTAATTAAATCTCTTACCTTTTGATATACAGGAACTGCTTCTTTTTGTATTCCTCAAACAAAGATCTTTGTTTCTGGATTTTCCTTTTCTATGTTAGGACTACCTTATAAGAAAATATATTAATTTAAGATCTACAAGAACATTCAATGTCTTATGATAAAAAAAAACTTCTGCAATATACACTATTTGAGAATTTTGATAACAATTAACCAGACCTTTTAAAGTGATTCTCTTCTTTCTTCCAATTCTTATAAACGTGTTCTATATGTATATAAATTCATTTTCAAATTAATCTCTTCTGTCTTCCAATTCTTATAAACGTGTTCTATATGTATATAAATTTCTCCTCAAATCAATCTCTTCCGTCTTCCAACTTTTATAAACGTGTTCTATATGTATACAAATCTATTTTCAAATTAATCTCTTCTGTCCTCCAACTCCCACAAACGTGCTCTATATGTATATAAATCTCACCTCAAATCAATCCCTTCTGTCTTCCAATTCTTATAAACGTGCTCCACATGTACGAGTATATAAATTTCTCCGATTATTCCAAAATATCCATCTGAATTGTCAATTACAATGTTTTAATTTTTAATTATCACTCCTTATATTAGCCAGTAAAATCCAATGCAATCAACTTTTTAACATTTCAAAAGTCCCAACTGCCTTAATATATCTTTTTTATCTTCTCAAAAATTTTTATTTTCTTAACCGTCAAAAATATGTCAAGTGCCTAGTTTTTCTTTTCAACAAACTCCATCCTAACTTAGCTACCTAAATTTTAAAGGATTGTTTGCAAACATTTCTATTTTAATAAATGTCATTTACTGTCAAATCCTAAAATATCATAAACATTCTTACATAATTCTATAAATGATACTTTCATCCCTATGCAAAACTAACAGCCAAACAGAACTATGTGACGGTAAAAATCCTGGAGGTTCACTTAATATCTGCATAGCTGTACATATCACATGGAGAATATAATTGGATAAATAGACAAGTCGTTATCATCTACATTCGACAAGCAGCGACACAGTTCGTCCTCCATTCTCACACGTTAGATTCATCTATCGACAAATAACACGCTGTATACTTCATTCTCTACTGACATTCATAATAAAACATACCACAAAATTTTACGATACAATGAAATTATAAAAATATGGAAAGTATATTGTGACAAATCTTTCAGAAGTAGTTTGTGTACGTAATATAAACTATAAATTGGTAGACAAGAGCTGACAGAGCAAATGCGACATTTACAAGACGTATGAATGAACTTGTTGATAAAAATGTAGAAAATGTTGAACAAAATATATCAATATTGGATTTTATTCAATGGAAATTAACTGATAAAATATTAATAACGCAATTGTACTGAATCTACCATTTTGTTTTCAAATGATAATAATTTTTTAGCTAACATAACTCTTATTTCTGATTGGCGAAGACTTGTGTAAGACGTTAGCGCGAGTTTCATAGCTTTGTGTAGGACCTACACTAACAAATTTCTCATCACAATCAGAAATATTGTGTTTCTCAAATACAACTTCCACTTAAGTAATTAAATATAAAATGTATTATCAACACATGTCACTACCATGGTGGGACAACCTATATGTGACAATATATATATATATATATATATATATATATATATAACAAATATATTCATGGGTAATTCACGAAAAATAAAGGGCTACTGAAATAGAGTGGTAACCGTGGACATGCATGTTTCTGGCTCATTTTGCCTCATCAGCACGGCATAACCAAATAAGGATGTGAAATTTGGGAGCAAAGATGTTAATCGAAACATGGGAAAACACAAAATAACGGATTTCAGCAGGGAAACCAAACGCTCATTTGTGTCTTCAATTGGAAGATCCCGAGTTTTCAGGACTTCAATCAACATCGACACGGAGGCGCATATAGCCCCCCCGCCATGAACCTTCCGACCCATAGTAAATAACCAAGAAGATGTAGGAATATCGCGTGATATGTTAACAACAACAACAAATATATTCATGGGTAATTCACGCGAAATAAGCCGTGGACATGCATGTTTCTGGCTCATTTTGCCTCTTCAGCACGGCATAACCAAATAAGGATGTGAAATTTGGGAGCAAAGATGTTAATCGAAACATGGGAAAACACAAAATAACGGATTTCAGCAGGGAAACCAAACGCTCATTTGCGTGAATTACCCATGAATTTATTTGTTGTTGTTGTTAACATATCACGCAATATTCCTACATCTTCTTTGTTATTTACTATGGGTCGGAATGTTCATGGCGGGGGGGCTATATGCCCCTCCGTGTCGATGTTGGTTGTTGTGAATTACCCATGATTCTCTTTGATTTTGTTGTTAACATATCACGCGATATTCCTACATCTGCTTTGTTATATATATATATATATATATATAAATGACAAGGACAAATGTAGCTTAAGTAGTTTCTTGTTTGGAAAACTTTTCAATTTTTTCATTAAAAGTTCGTTAAATAGTGTGTTTTAATATAATGACTTCAGTTTCTTTGAAATTATGATGGGATTTTCCAATAAAACAACTTCCTTATAAAATATCACTCTAAATGATGGTGAGTGGAATTCATTCAAAGTCTATACGAAAACACAAAACTTTGTAAGTTAGATGCAGAGTACTAATTTCAAACATTTTTAAATATTCACTCCACGCTATGAGGGTGAAAGTTAATAAACCTAATTTCACCCTAGGAGTGTTGCTAAGAGAAATTTGATTCATGATTTCAAATGTATCAGTTGTTGGAGTTTTTCATAGCTTTCGAGAGAAAAGAAAATAACATATAAGAGCATACCTTATTTAGTGATTCCATTTAAGTTAATAATATTCTAATTGATCAATTATAAATCTGTTAACACAAAAACTTATCGAACAAATGATAATCGATTGCCAGTTAGAGGATACGATACAAATATACTCAATGACATAGAAATCCGAGCACGCAGTAAAAATTCTTTTATCTCGGTAATATCTGACATAAAAGACTTTCACGTAGCAGCACTTTTATTGGGTGGTCTCCCAGAAAAATTCGAAACTTTAGTTACAGCACTAGATGCTAGACCCTATGATGACCTCACTCTGGAATATGTGAAAGGAAAATTATTGCATGAGATCAATAGAAAGCAAGGAAATGACATTGAAAAAGGTAGAGAAACTGCATTGAAGACAAATAACAAGCAGAAGAAAGAGACAGTAAGTAGATTCGATAAAGAATGTTTCACCTGTAAAAAGAAGGGTCAAATTCAGAAAGACTGTTATTTCTGTAAAAAGAATATTCAAAGAAGCAATGGAAATACTTAGAAAAATGATAAAATTGCAAAGAGTGCAGTAGAAGAATTCTGTTTTTGTGAAGGTAACCGGAATTCGAACGAATGGTACATCGATTCTGGAGCTTCTAATCATATGACAAGCAACAAAAATTTGTTCGTCAACCTCCGATGTGCCGATGGAAATGAAATTTTTGTTGCAAATGGTCAAGAAATAGTTTGTTCCAGGAACTGGAGATGGATACCTTAAATGTCAAGTCAAAATGTTCATGTTCATGTCACAGACGTTTTATATGTACCTCAATTACGAAGTAATCAATTATCAGTGAAGAGACTAAAAGAAAAAGAATTCAACGTTGTTTTTGATCAACAACATTGTTCAGTAAAAATGGGAGAGAAAAATATTGCTATGAGAATAATTGAGAATTGTATTTACAGATTATGTTTGAAGTCAGATGAGCGAGCAAATATAACAACACAAAGTTGGCATGAGAATTGTATTCACGCATGGCATAAACGACTAGGTCATAAAAATCAGTTCGAGATCAAAAGACTTGTGTCACATGATCGAGCCTCAGGAATAAAAATCGAAAATTGCAATAAAATTATGAGTTGTGTGAGTTGTATAAAAGAAAAACTAACAACGAAACCATTTTTGAAGAATTGTGACAAACGATCAAATCAATGTCTAGATTTGATACATTCTGATGTTTGTGGTCCGATGAAAACAGAAACCCCAGGAAAGAAACGCCATTTTTTGACATTTATTGATGACCACTCCCGTTATACGATATTATACTTCCTACATTCCAAAGATGAAGTATTTCAGAAATGAAAAATGAGCTTTTTAACAGGAATTTCTGTTTTTCATGTCTTAAACAGTCTCTAATTGTTTACAAGAATTGTTAGTTTTATTGTTAATATTTTCTAAACCTGCAAAACTATATTGACGAAGAAGAGATATGAGCACGTTATCAAGTTAAATGAGTTTATAATTAATTGTATCCAATTGAGTATCCAATAGCTGTGTTTCTACAATAATAAATAATTGAATTCTGTTCGTTGACTGGAGCATTCAGTGTCATAAGTTACATATTCTTCAACTAGAATATAGGTATTATTGTAAGGGGCACCTACAGGTTTTCACTTCAGCTTATTTATGGTATTCAGTGTATTTTTAAATGGAGATGAGCTTTTAAACAGAAATTTTTGTTTGTAAAGTCTTAAACAGTCTCTAATTGTTCACAAGGATTGTTAGTATTGATGTTAAAATTTTCGGAACCTGCAAAACTACATTGATGGCTATGATTACTACTACAAAAACTAGAGCTAGAGATACTTGATTCAATATTTTTTGTATTGTTTAGTACAATGTCTGTATTAGACTATCTGAAATAGTTACTTCCCTTTCTTTAATAATTACCAACTATTTGTTTTTTATTTTATTTATGTAAGTAGCTTCTGAAATATCCTGAACATTGTAAATATTGTCTCCTAAATTCAAATTTCTGCCAGCATATGAGCATGTTTTATTATTAATAATAATATCTACCCTATTACAATATTAAGTTTTTTGTAGAGTATAATGCATATCTAGTATTTGAAATATTGTGAATCGTTTCTAAAATATACTTACTAACTAAAATATTTTAAAAGTTGAAAAAACCCTTATTTTGTAAACTCTATTATATAATGTTAGGGTAAAATTCCGCCACCTGGAAGTTCAGTGTACAATAGCCGATTAAAGTATTGAATGAGTATTAAGTCTTAATAATTATTATTTTGGAATAGGTACTTACCGATAACAACTGCTGTTCGTCCATTATAACAAGAATTATAGAAGTATAGAAACTGTAGCTAAGTAGGAACTAACGAAAACGAGGACCACTTTATTCAAGTACTTCTTGCAAAAAATGTGCTTCTTTCATAAAACTGAAAACCACGCCACGACCCACAATTAGCCACATCATGCTTGTGATTTGTTTCCACAGATAACTACTGTTTGTTTCGTTCGTCAGTTCCTCTTCTGTTTTATTCTTTTTTTTGTAATTTTATGGATACATCAATCAAATGAGATGAGATATTACTGAGAGCTTTATAAACTAACATCGTACAGACGTAATCGCAGGAAGTTACTAAAAATTATTTCGAAAGATGTAAAAGTAACTGCAACATGTGATCATCTTAGAAACATGTTAATTTGTATTATTACAGTAATGTTCTGTACGTGAAATTAGTGAGAAGTATACAAATTAACATCGTATGAGTGTTTCCTATAGGAAGTTATTTTAAAGAAGTTCATAGGATGTGTATATAACTGAGAATTCAAGTATTATTGTGTACATCAAAAATATGTTTTATTTACATGACATGGATGTTAATAGAGTTGGTAATAAAATTAAGACATCTAGGAGATATCTTATTAATGTTTTAAATAAACACGAATAGTCTCTAAAAAGAACATCACAAAAAAGACTTGTTATGTTTCTTGTTTAGTGGGTTGAAAGATAATTTGAATTATCAACAATCTCTGGTACATTATTAGAAATCTTTTTTGTTGGGTTTGCGTTAAGCTTTTCTAAATCGCTAGATTCTATAAAGTTACTTATTTTAGATATATAATATTCAGATTTTAATATAACATTGGCATTTCCTTTGACAGATTTTGTAATTATGAGTTTATTATTTTCTACTTTATTTTAACCGGAATATAAAACTGAAATGTAATTTTTTCTCTTGTGTTTAACCTTGATGGTATAATATTTTAGATTAAATTGGCAATTTGTAACTTCTCATAAATAAAATTATTAGGATTTTATTTTAAAGCTATTTCTGATTCTGTGGCTAATATTTGCCGCCATTTTAAATTTGATTTTTAGATGCTTTCCCATGATGGGATTTTGTCCGACTTTGAATATGTTAAAACGCAATTTTTGATAAGTGGAATACCACTTCAATCGCTCGTATTGCAATTTCGCTCATGTTGAAGGGTAATTGATTAGACTAATAGTGTTTTTTCCTAATTCTACATTAGTTGGTCTTTGCACGATTAAAGTTAATTTCCTCGATGCTCCAGAGTTAAAGGTAACAGCAACTGAGGAGAAACGATCTCTTAGAGCCAATAACCTTTGGCGACGATCTTGGCCCTCTGTTATCCTTCTCATTCGTCTTGTTCCTCTGGGTCTTCGTGTTTGGCCTTCTTGATGCCGTGCCTGATAAGATCTGACAACAGCATCTACACTTCCTCTGCTATAGATTTAACTTTGTGTAATTCTTCATTACATCCACACCTAACATGGGAAGTGTTATTACCTTTTTTATATGACAGTGATCATTGCCCAATCCTTGTAGTAGATAAACGTAGAAGTGCTCACAATTCAACACATATACAAAAGTGGAAGCTACATGAAGCAGACCGGGAACAATATACCATTTTAACTGATGCACCTTTAACAAAATTTTCAATACGCGAGGACATAAATGAAACAATAAACAATTTCAATGATATATTGATAACAGCTGCAAACATAACATTAGGGCAAACTAAAAACATGACACACCGTACAGCTGTAACATGGTGGAATAAAGAATGTGAAGAGGCACTTAAATGAAGTAAACATGCATTTCATATCTACTCGTATAAAAAGCATAACACGATTGATAATCAATTACGATTCAAAGCACTAAGAGCCAAAACTAGGTATATTTTCAGAAAAAGTAAAAAAGACTCATGGATAAAATATGTGCAAAATATAAGCAGCTCTACTAGCTTAACATCTGTATGGAAAAAAGTGAATACCATATCCGGCAATAAATCATACAATAAAATCACTGGTATAAAACAAGACGAAATCTTAATAACAAAATCAAAAGATATAGCTGAAGCATTGGCGGATGCATTCCAAGAGAACTCAAGCGATGCCAAACTAGAGGAAGATTTTCTGAAAAATAGAGTATCAATCGAAGAAATACCAATCAATAATGAAAACAATATATCGTACCTCAACCAACCACTCACGCTATCAGAACTAGATGAAGCGATAAAAGACTTTAAAAACTCGAGTCCAGGTCCTGATAATATAACGATTTCGTTCCTTCTATATCTATCGGAGAGCGGCAAAGAAGTACTCTTAAAAAATATTTACAACACCATTTCGATACAACATACTTTTCCAATTCAGTGAACTGAAGCAACAATCATACCAATTCTAAAGACGGTTAAGAAAGCAACAAGTACAGTCATACAGACCTATTGCACTGACTAGCACGATGTGTGAGCTCTTAGAAAAAATTATTAATAATCGTCTTAGGTGGGAACTTGAAAGTCGCAAACTAATTAAAGCAGAACAAAGTGGATTCAGGAAAGAGAGAAGTACTATTGACAATATTATTGATCTAGAAAGTGACACACACGAAGCCTTCGCAAATAAACAGAAATGCTTAGCCATATCTATTGATATTAACAAAGTAAATGGTAATCTATCGACCAAACAATGTCAAGAAAATGGTACTCTCCAAGGTTCTGTTATTAATCCCACATTATTTCTAATCGCTATTAATAACATTAGTGGAAATGTAATTAAACTAATTAAAATAAGGCTATATGCGGATGACTTAGTGGTATACATGAAAAGTAAAAACATCGATAGAATGCAACATATACTACAGAAATAACTTAATATACTGCAGCAATGGTCAAAAGAGTCGGGCTTTAGCTTTTCTGCATCCAAAACCAAATGTTAATTATTTTCGAAAAAACATTGTGGGAAGACAACCCCGCTTACACTATATAAAGAAAAACTGCAATATGTAACTTCCACGACATTCTCAGGTATGATATTTGACCAGAAACTGAGCTGGAATTATCATATAAAAAAGTTGATATTATCTTGTCAGAAAGGTATTAACCTTCTAAGTTTACTTTCTAGTCGCAACTGGGGATCAGATCAAAAAACTTTACATATTATATATAAAAATCTCATAGGTTCCAAACTCGATTATGGATCTATTGTCTATGCATCCACCAGAAGCCATATTTTAAAGAAACTTGATACAGTTCACAATAACGCCTTACGAATAAGATCTGGTGCATATCGAACGTTACCGGTGGAAAGCTTTTATTCAGAATTGGGGGAACCATCTTTATCTACGAGAAGAAAAATATTGACATTGGCATATGCTATCTCTATAATAGATAATACTGAGCATCCAATATACCAAAAAAATCATACAGATCAAATTGACAATATCGCACAACAACAACCGAGTCCAACTTTCTGTAATCGCGTGAGACAATACAAAGCAGATCTTCAAATCAAACATGTTCCTATATTTAAGTTTGAACAAACATATCCTCCTTGGCAAAATTCTAAACCAATATTTGACACCACTCTTACCTCTTTTAAAAAATATGAACTACCCAGTTTGCTGATAAAAAACATCTTCCAGACAAAACTCATTGAATATAATGACCATTTCAAAATATTTACGGATGCCTCGAAGACTCCAGCTGGTGTCGGAACCGTGGTTGTTACGGCAAATCATAACTTAACTTTTAAATTACCTACCTGCAGTACAGTCTTCACTGGAGAAATATATGCATTGCTACAAGCCCTTAAACTGTCTAAAAATGCGAATGCTTCCAACATCCTCATAATCACAGATTCCCTCAGTTCATTAAAATCCATGCAGCAAGTTTATAGTAGTCATCTCATTGCTATCGAAATTAAGAAGGAACTCTTCCAACTACAAGAATCCCAAATAAATGTAAAATTTAAGTGGATCCTCTCCCACATAGGAATCCAGGGTAATGAAGAAGCAGACCAACTGGCAAAACAAGCAGCGGAAAGTGATAGTGCGGTAGTTGTGAACGCGACGACCATCAGCGATTTGAAGCATACCGTGAAAGAAAAAGCGATAAGTGCGTGGCAAAATTACTGGCTTGATTCTAAAGCAGAATTACGCGAGGTGAAACCCAGTGGAATACAATACCCAGCAGGCGGCCCAACCAAGTACTCCTGACAAGACTAAGGACATGACACACTAAACTAACGCATCAACATTTACTTGCCAGGACCGAAATGCCTCAGTGTACTACATGTTCCAAGCAGATAACAGTAGAACATATTCTGGTTGAGTGTCCCAGATATGAGAACGCCCGAGTGAAAAACAATATACCAAGCACATTGAAATCGGTATTTGGTCAAAACTACGACATAAACGTATTAGTTCGATATCTTACTGAAATTATTGTAATCAAAACCTTGTAAAATACTATTTGTCGCTAATAACCGACATGGTTGATGCGACAGTAAAAATGGGATTGAAAAAACTTGGAACTATATGTTAAGTGAATTAGATTGAAGATTTCAATTAAATAGACACATTTCGATAATATAAGGATTTTTTAATATTACAATTTTTGTGGAGAAAGATGTATTGTTACGCTACTGACTGGTGACCGTTGGTGGAAGTAGCTGTTAGTTGCAACTGGTAGTTTCTCAAATTGAATTTTGAGTCGACAAAAAGGGCCGTCAAGAAGCGGAAAATATGAAGAATGCGATACAAAAATATATAAAAGTTGTATTTATTGGAAGTATTTTCCATTTGCGAGTCGTATTGCTTTTTTATCGAGTTTTCTTCTTCGCTTCTCGATTATACGAAATATTTGTTAGCGATTTTTTTCCGTTAGGGTTTCAGTTGCTTCATTAGAAAGTTTTTATCGCTGAATACTTTCGTTAAATAATTTTGAGAATCAAGATGCAATTGAAAATATGATGAAAGACCTCGAAAATTGTATGCCGGAAAAATTATTCATAATATTCAAATATTCCCGTAATACTGATGTTCAGAATGGACATAAATAGTATTTGAAAATATCAGTAAATCAATATGGTTGAATTTGTTACATAAAATTCTAGTCGAAAACCATTCTAACTTATGAAATTCACTAGTTTTGATTTATTCTCCATCATGTGTAATTTCTAGACTAGTTGCTAGTATTTTGTCTTGTTTCCACATATTGTTGTTAGAGGCGGTTATACACCTCTATGAGATCACGGAATTATGACCCTCTCAGAAATGTTGAATTTCTCAAAGAAACTCTAAATAACCTGAATGTTAATGATGCAAAATGTATTGCTGCTTACATATGGAATATTCTAAAGCTCCGAGCATTCGTGATTAACGAATGATGATTTTTGACCTCTTTCGTTGGTTTCGGATTAGTCCAATAAACAAAAGAAAAATTTTTGTTAGTTCCATGCGCCCATTATATGTGCTCTTTTTTATTATTTTTTAATGCTTTGAATGTAAATCTTGATTTATTGTTTGTTATTTTTTCTTTATGTATATTTGCCTTATATTATGTAGAACAAAGATGTAACTATAAATATTTAATTATTCATGCACTGTCTTGCTATGAATGTATGTTCTATGAGCAATAAAGTTTATTATTATTATTATTAAGTCTATGGCAGTAACAATTTAAATGTATTCCTATTTACTCAGAAATGACAGAATATAATAATATATAAAATACAGAAATACTGATTGGCCTCTTTACAAGACGAATCTGAAGGACAATTTGGAACACGTCGAAGTGAATGGGGTAAATCACCTGCACTACGACCTGGAACAAAGAGTCGAACAGATCAGTGAGGCAGTAATGGAAGCTTTTCATTCCAGTTGCCTACTCTCAAAAACTCGTTCAGAAAAGGATGTTCCTTGGTGGAATGAGAACCTGTCAAACCTCAGAAAAGAGGTCCGTCGGCTCTTTAATAGAGCCAAACGTGACGGCAATTGGCAGAGGTACACTGAGAAGCTTACTCAGTACAATAAAGAGATTAGGAAGGCCAAAAGGCTTAATTTTCAAGCCTTTTGCGAAAAGATCACTTCCACTGACACAGCGGCCAGACTACAAAAGGTCATGGCAAATGGTGGAACTAACCCCACAATGTCGCTGAAAAAGCCAGACGGATCATACACGGAAGGTGAAGAGGAACGATCGATTCTTCTTAGAACCCGCTTGCCGCAAGGAAGATTGGGACATTGCTAACAAAAGATTTACCAGACAACGGTTGGAATGGGCAATAAGTACCTTTCAACCATATTTATCACCAGGAGTGGATGGAATATTTCCAGCACTCCTACAGCAAGGGATGGAGGAGGTTCTTCCTCACCTGCTGAAGATTACAAGAAGCAGTGTAGCAGTGGGTCTAATACCTAGAAAATGGAGAAGGGCAACCTTCATACTAAAAATAGGGAAAAAATATGGGACTGATCCCCGATCTTTCAGACCCATCTCTCTAACATAGTTTCTACTCAAATCGATGGAGAACGTAGTGGATAACTACATAAGAACAGAAAATCTGGAGAATATACCACTTCATAAATGTCAGCATGCCTACAGAGCGGGTCGATCAACTGAGACGGCTCTGTATCAGCTGACCGAAGTCATCCAAAACTCTGAACAACAAAGAAATCGCAATGTGCGCATTCCTAGATATATCAGGGGCCTTTGACAACACAACTCACGTGTCTATCAAAGAAGCACTAAAAAGGCGAGGAGTGAATGAAACCGTTGTAAAATCGATGTATGAGTTGTTGACAACGAGGATAGCTGAGAAACAGGTGAGAAATCAAACCACCTCACCTCAGTTAAAGCCACTCGGGGGACACCTCAAGGGGAGTGATATCTCCCCTTCTATGCAGCCTCGTAGTAGATGAGTTGCTCTACATGCTAACAGAGCTTGGCTTCGAATGTATGGGCTACGCCGATGACATTGTTTCAATAGTCAGGGGCAAGTTCGTGAGCATCTTGTGTGATTTATTACAAAAGGGCCTCAGAATCATTTTGCAATGGTGCTTCTCAGTGGGGCTAAACATTAACCCAAGACCATAGTAATTCCATTTACCTGAAAAAGAACACTTCAAGCCATGAAACCCATATTCTTAAACGGGGAAAGCATAGAATGGAAATCAGAGGTTAAATATATAGGGATAACCCCAGACAGTAAGCTTCTGTGAAATGAGCATGTTGAAATAACTGCTAGTAAAGCAATAAGAGCTTTGATGGCGTGCAGAAATCCAGCTGGTTAGAGGTGGAGCTGTAACCCAAAAATACTGCGATGGATGTACGCCATAATTGTGACACCAGCAATTGCGCATGAGGCAATAGTTTGGCACGCAAAAGCAAGTCAGTACAGCACGAAGAAGATCCTCGACAAAGTTCAAAGGCTTGCCTGTGTGTGCATCACTGGAGCTATGAGAACGTGTCCAACTAAGGCACTTGAAATCATTACAGATCTCACACCTCTACATCTGGTGATAGAAAGATCTGCCCAAGAGGCAATTCTTAGAATATCTAAGGAAGGTTCAGGCAATGAGAGTATAAAAAATCGGGGAGCTTGGTCCTCTCTGACAATGTACATCTCATTAGCGAATCTTCCCAGTGACGAAATAATCAGGAAAGTAAGCATCGAAATGAATTTAACCACGAGGCTGAATACGAGGAGAGACTGGGAAAGATAAAACACCACCTAAACGCTCAAAGAAAACACCATTAGATGCTGTACGGATGGTTAAAAAACCACCATTGGAGCAGGCTGGAGTATTTGAGCCTGGCACCAGATACTCATTATCGTTAGGCTCCTTCCCGAGCGTCTTTCAGGCAGAAATACTTGCGATCGAAAGAAGTGAACCTAGAAAGAAACTACCAGAAATGTGACATATCGATCCATTCTGATAGTCAAGCAGCTATCAAAGCATTGAGCTCTCATGTCATTGACTCAAAGTTGGCATGGGAGTGCCGAAGAAAACTTGATGAATTAGGCAAGAATAACAGGGTCTCTTTAGTCTGGGTTCCTGGTCACTCGAGAATCACGGGAAATGGAAAGGTCAATACACTTGCCAGGAAAGGAGCACAAATTCCCTTTATTGGCCCGGTGCCTTCCTGGGTTGGAACATTTCAAAAAGTTCCTGGGGAACTTTGACACGGCTAGATCCAAAAAATATTTGGACTTCAGTAAAGATAAGCTACATCTCCTCACGGGCTTTCTTACAGAACACTGCCGCCTTAGGAAGCACTTAATGAGAATAGGTCTAGCAGAGACGAGTGTAGATTCTGTGGGGAGGAGGATGAAACTCCGGATCACCTAGTTCTGGAATGCCTTGCCATTGCAAGCCAACGCAAGAAATGCTTCGGAGAAGAAACTTGTAAGAGTGAGGACCTAACCTCGTTGAAGCCGTCCCATATACTAGAGTTTATTAGAACCTTGGAACTGGAAGGCGAGCTGTAGTAGTAGCGAGAACAGCTCTGATAGGGGGGGGGGGGCACAATAATCCTTTGGTTTCAGTGCATTGTAACCCCGTTAAAATCTAATCTAATCTAATCTACTCAGAAATGACGCAAATTATATTTTGTCACCTCGAAAAATACTTTCCAAAAAAACGATAAATTACTATTGAAGACGGTTGGTATCTACATAAAAATTACAAACAATTTCCCTATCATTCATTTTATAGTTTTTATTAGAATTACAACATAAGCAACATATTTTATATGAGTCAGTCATTAAGTCGAATTAATAAAACAAAACAAAACCTTTTACTTATAAATTATGGACCTTATACTTTAAGTTGTATTAATAAAAAGTAAGCGAAACCTTTTCCTCTTTTAGCAAAAGCGCAAAAGCAAATCCTTATCCAGTCGACGTTTACTTTTAGATTGAAGTAAATGCATATTAATAAAGTAAATCCTTTACTTACTTGTTGAAGCTAATCCTTGCATATTGATGCATCTAGTCAGATGCAGATTAATCGTAGTAGTAAAAGGTGTGTATGTGATTAACTCTTTCTATGGCTGATTTAGTGAAGGGGAGAGACGTCAAACATTACAAATCTCGTTATACTCAAACAGCAAAGATTTGAAAAAGATACTTTACTTTGAGGAAAATAATGTTGAATGGTTTGCTAACCATTTTTACATGAAACTGGAGAGACCCGAGGTGGTGCACTGTCAGCAGTGCAAAAAATGAAGATATGTTTGCGATACGTAGCCGATCCTGGTTATCAAAGTGGAATCGGAGAAGAACTTGGAGTAACTCAAAGGTACAGTATCACTTACTGTTAAGGCTGTGGTGGACCGTATTATTGCAATAGCTGATAATTGGATAAAATTTCACAGGACTGAAAATGAAATCCTGCAGGGAAAGGAATTGTGGGAAATAAAATATCGCTTTCCAACAGCGATTGGTGTAATAGATTGCACTCATGTAGGAATTCTTAAACCACGAATTCAAGGGGATGAATATATAAATCGGGAAGGAAAACCAACGTTAAATATTAATGCTAAAGAAATGTTTACCAGGGTTGACGATAGTTGGCCTGGATCTGTGCACGATGCCCGAATTTGGCAAAACTCCTACGTTAGACAAGTTATGCATACACTGTTAATGAAATTTTGGATATCAAGACAGGAAGAATAATAAATAATACTAGGAATAAAGAAAATGAGATCGTGACAGATCCAAAAGATGCTGCTGATATATTTAACAACTTCTTCGCGAATGAGGGAGAAACTTTGGCAAAGAACATACGACAAACTCCCTATTACAAAAGTTTAAACATATATAAATAAAAATTCACTTTTTCTTACCCCAACGAATACTACTGAGGTTGAGAATACAATAATTAGCTTAAAAAACAAAAAGGCTCCCGGTCTTAATGGAATGAAAGCTGAAACTCTAAAGATTATTGCAAAATTCATATGTGAACCTTTGACGGACATCATAAATAAATCCTTCGAATCAGGCATATTTCATTCGATTCTAAAGACATCTCTTATAACTTCAATTTTCAAAAATGGGGATATAGAAAATATTTCAAACTATAGGCCTATTTCATTTCTATCTTCAATAAGCAAGATTATAAAAACAAGACTTACGACATACCTATCAAGTTATAATCTGCTGTCGACATCCCAGTATGCTTTTAGAGAAAAAAAATGTACCAATGATGCAATCCATTCCTTGACAAAAAACATCTACGAATCCTTGGATTCAAGCACTCCATCTATTGGTGTTTTTTTGGATCTAAAAAAGGCCTTCGATACTGTCGAGCACTCCATACTTTTAGATACACTAGAAGATATGGGTGTAAGAGGTTTAGCTCATAATATATTCAAAAGTTATCTAACAAGCAGAACACAGAAAACTAAATTCAAAAATCATGTGAGTGAAGAGATCAACATTACATATAACACCGGCCCCAGTATTGGGGCCGGTGCTATTCGTAATTTACTTAAATAATCTATTTGAACTGGAAACAATCGGAAAAATAATCAGCTTCGCGGACGATACTGTGATTTATTACAAACATGATGACTGATATAATATCAAAATAAATATTGAAAATGATCTTGGAAAACTCAAAGACTGGTTCGACAGCAGATTACTCTGAATAAACTGTGACAAAACTGTATACTTACCCCTCAGTAGTCATGAAACGTCTCTGCCAAAATACAATCTAAATATCCAACAAGATTTTCCAATTAAACCTGTAAAAAGAATTAAATACTTGGGTATTTACATTGACAATCACTTACGATGGAACCATCATATGGAATATTCAACTAAAAAGCTTCGTAGTGTGCTATTTCGATTTGAGCAAGTAAGCCAATTTTTGAGATTTAAATGTAAAACAATACTGTACTACAGTTTAGTTCAGTCACACCTCAATTATGGCATTATTGGCTGGGGAGGAGTATCAAGGAACTATTTAAATGCCCTCGAAGTGTCTCAAAGGCGATTCCTCCGAATGATTCGAAACAAACCTACAAAATATTCAATCTCACTACTCTATACCCAAACACAAATATTAGATGTCAGACAATTATACATGATTCAGATAGGATGCCATCAATATAAAAATAAATACGAACTTACCACTCAAAATTATAGATACGCGACAATATCGAATAATCAATACTGTATACCAACAGCTCTTAAAACAATAGGTCAAAAAGGTCACTCCTACTTGGCACCTAAATTATTCGGGCAACTACCACAGAAAATTATCGATGAAAGCTCTTTTAAACGCATTAAAGCCCAACTTGTAACATTTGTTAAAGAAACAGACAAAACAAAAATACACAAAATGATAGAATGCTGAATCAAAAACAGAGAAGAGTAAACTCATATACGAAATGTATGTTTGAAATGCAATCATGTAAAAAATCGATTTATATTATTTTTAACTGCATTTTTTGTTTTTTTAAATTATGACACACCTGCCTATATTCACCACATACACGTATGTACAATACTTCTGTGGATGTATAGATATTTATTCAATTTTATTTGAATTACTTTTCCGCCCAACCTATCTAACATGCGAGAAAAGTATTGGTTTGCCCCAAAAAAATTGGTAATTTGAAGTTTTTTTTGGAGTTATTTTCACGTTTTCCATCAACAACAACCCAAAAAACGGTTTTTAGGAAAAAAATCCTGTGTGTATGTCGTAGTCGTCGTCGTTGTCGTAGGCCACTTTTCGTTACATGTCTTGTTAGCACGATACAGCCTCCGGAGTGCAACAAGTCACCAATTTTATGCTTGAATATTGGTAAGGACATGTTACAGATGAACCCTCTTGATTATCAGCTCACCAGAGCCAGCACAACGGGTGCTCTGATACTAGAAGTACGACATTTCAGTAATTTTTTGAGAAATTTCAGTTTGTTAGCACGATACAGCCTCCGGAGTTCATCAAGTCACCAATTTAATGATTGAATATTATTCAAGACATTTCACAAATAAACCCTATTGATTTTCAGCTAACCAGAGCCAGTACAACAGGTGCTATAGTACTTTAAGTACGATATTTTTGTCATTTTTGGATTAGTGTTTTTAAATGAAACTCAAGGTCTCTAGTTAATTCCACAATATAATACAAGTTATTGAAAATTCTAAAAAATTGACAATTGTTTCGATAAATCGATATCATCGAAACAATTGTCAATTTTTTAGAATTTTCAATAACTTGTATTATATTGTGGAATTAACTAGAGACCTTGAGTTTTATTTAAAAACACTAATATGAGCATATTCCACGAAGTAAGGGTCGAGACAGTCAATTTCGTCATTTTTGGAGAAATTTAAGTATGTTAGCACGATACAGCCTCCGGAGTATACACTAGTGACCACTTTTATGATTGAATATTATTCAGAGCGTCTGAAAGATGAAGCCTATTGATATTCAGCTCACTATAGCCAGTACACCGGGTGCTATGGTACTTGAAGTACCAAATTTTTGTCATTTTTGGAGAATTTTCAGGTTGTTAGCAAGATACAGCCTCCAGAGTGTATACAAGTGACCAATTTCATGATTGAATATTTTTCAAGGTGTCTCACAGATGTAACCTATTGATTTTAAGCTGACTAGAGCGAGTACAGCGGGTCCTATAAATCCAAATATATTACATTTTTGGTTATTTTTGGACAAATTTCGGTTTATTAGCACGATACATCCCCCGAAGTGTATACAAGTGACAATTTTATGATAGAATATTATTCAGGGCCAGAGATGCGGAAAAGTTTTAATCTTTAAAACCGTTTATTTTTATTTTATCACTGTATTTGTTAAATTTATGAATAAACGTTATTATTATTAATATTATTATCATCACAGAACGCGGGTTTGGTCGGTGATAGTGAATATGGAATAGAGCCCTGGTTGATGACACCGTTCAAAAATCCAATTAATCACACACAGAGGGTATTCAATGCACTGTTGAAATCGGGTTGTAATTGAAAAGTGCTTTGGACAGTTAAAACTTAGAAACGTCCCAAAAATAATAGTGGCATGTATTATATTGCATGACATTGCAAAACATTTAAGACATCCTGACTTCGAAGGATCTGAAGATATTCTTGAACAAGATGAATACTTTCCTATTAATGGTGACAACGATGGAAAAATACTTCGTCTTCGTCGCCGAAGACAAGGGAGGCCAAATTTAGCTGCAATAATTAGACAGTTAATGTGGTTATTATTGATTTCAATGAACACTTATTATAAAGAGAAATTCATTCAAAATACGTAAATATTATTTGTAACGGTTAATAATGTTATTCAGTTCAAATCGTGAAAACTTCTATCTCCGTCAACAATAATGTTCTCTTGCAAAGTATAACCTGTTTTTTAATTGAAATTGTGGAATTAACTAGAGACCTTGAGTTTCATTTAAAAACACTAATGTTTTTTTATGAATATTACAATGTTCACTTTGTAACTTTTGTAGTTTTTTTTGATAATACTCCCTTTGCCAAGTTGAAGTTTGAAATTGTTGGAGTGAAACTAATCGCTGTAACTCCTTTGTGGTTGAATTTTTGGTTTCACCGGTTTCATACTTATATGTGGCTGTTTTTCTCCTTGCTGGCATACTGATTTTGGTTGCTTTTGTATTATTTTCTGCTGGAACCAAGACACTTGATGATAAGGTTGTCACCAAATCACTATTTGTTGCTGGATTTTGCAATATGCCGATTTGTATTGGCCCTGTGTGAAGAAATGTAAGATCAGAACCTAACGTTTTTATGCTGAGAAGTTTTGGTTGTCTTTTCCCGATTTACTGATGTAAACAATCGCATGTGTTAGCAATCATTACAACCATTATTTTCAGAAATAAGATAGATATATACACAATTAAATTACCTTTAATTCTACTGATAGTCGGATTTGTGTCTCACTCTACTGCTGCCACCATTTATTCTTCCCAGTCTACTGGTTTTATTCTTGCGTTTGCTGTTGTCTTTAAGTCCGTTTTTTTCTTAAGTCTACTCTTCATGTTGTTGACTTTTTTCATGTAACCTTTGGCAACTGATTCTTTACCAAATAATGCTTTGTATTTTTGCAAAACCTTTGCGATCGCTTCATCTGGGAGGTTTTGCAATTGACATTTTTAATTATTTAGAATTTGTGTACTTTTAGGAGGTTTCAAATATCTATGTATAACTAAATGTGGATTCAGATCAAGTAAAAAACTGATTTTCGCTTAACATTTAAGATGGGACATATTGCCAGGTCACCGACGAACTATTGTAAGGAACGCTTCCCAGTTTCGCATGTCTTTATTTTACAGGGTCTCCATTGATATTTTTCGTATCGTTATTATTTTTGTATATATAAACGCGCTTTGCAGTTGAAATGGAAATGTGTGCTTAAGTTTAAGTTAACATTAACATATCACTTGAAAACAGGTCCATTATATGAATGATCTCATAATATTTTGCAAATTGCTGTTATATTATCTGATACTGGGTCATCTGCATATTAAGTACACTAAAGTTGCAAATTCCATTTGTAAAAGCGTTATTTTCAGCATATATAGCAGCAGGATTTGTTACGCACCATCGCCATCTTAACCATTAATAAAATATGCAAAATAAACACTGAGAAGAGAAAATCCAATGTTATTCGGAAATCTGGGCAGAAAGGGCTTCATAAGGACAATAAAACAGTTGAAAGTGGAGACATTTAGCTGGAAATTGTGTCGCTTTATATTCGAACGCCGCTACTCTGGTTTATTTATTTACGGCGTGTTCTTAATATTCTTATATGTCCTTCAAATTTATTGTTGGGGTATGTTTGTTATACTAAAGTATCATATATCCTTTTTTTTCAGGAATGAAGCATTAATTAGTAATAAAAGGAAGATGAAATTTCCGAATCTGTACAAATACTGAATCATTAATATTTATAAAGAAATTGACTTATATATTCTATATTTTATCAGCAGAGCAATGATAACAAATTCGGTTGAGCGTATTTCTAAGAAAAACCTATTTTGAACAAATAAAATTACGTCGGAAACTTATCATGTCTAATGGTTCACATTTGATCCATTATTTTCAGACCATTGATGGAGTTACTGTATATTTCAAATGAACAGTGGCGGCGTATGAACACAGATATTAATTACTTTCATAATATGGCAAGCAATGATAAGTACATGTAGAGTATTGGGAAAGGAGAAGGTAAAACTAAAAATGAATGAACACAAATAATTGCCGGGCCAAGGCTTGTATCAGGTAAAGTACAAACTGGGCGTAATGTTATTAAAATGGGAACAGTTTATGAATATTATAAAGATTTATAAAAGTTCACCGATGAATTATTTTTTATTAGAATTTCAGTGAGCGAGTATTTAGTTGGATATGGAAGTTTTCCGATTTGTTATTATCAACATCCAACGAATCATTTGATTAAATAATATATATTAATTAATTATTTATGAAAGGCTTTTTTGTACGAAAGAGATCAGCCATATTAGGATATTTATACTTTGAAAAGCTTTAAGGAAGTTATAATCACTCATTAATTCAACTATCCACACTTCCAGTATATCCTAGAATTGATCCCATTATACATTATAGTCGACGATATTAGCCAGCTTGACTGAATGATCAAAACTCTTGTCGTCGCTAAACTGCACTAACGTGGAATTTAAGCGTCATCCACCACTTAGTTTACAGCGCTTCATTTTGTCATTTCATATTAATCGATTTTCATAATGAATAGGAAATGGACTTACGGTGAGTGGATTTTATCAAATACACTCGTGTATGAGTGGTTCGGTTCATTCAAACATTACTATTTCGTTGTTTAATATTGAATAGATCTTGATTCAAGGAATTTTCATTACTGTTATCATTAAAAAATAGAATGAAATAATTTTCCATTTCAGAACACATTTATTTGATTTCTTTAATATACTATTCAAGAGTATAGTATTTGGAAAATTATTCGCATTCTCTTCACGTAATAACGTACGAATTTATTGAACAATGAAATTTGTAGGTGTTTCCACCGAAAGAAATGATTGACAAATTGTTCATGTGCAGAACTGGCTCGGCCATTATAAATACCTGTTCGGAAGTATCAATTATATATAGTTTCTCACAACTGTCGATTTCACCTAAGGAGGAGGGGAAGTCGAACATAAATAGAAATTACTCACTACATATATGAATCTTATTGTAGCCTTTCATAGTACTCTGTCTTTAGCTTCATCGTGGATAACTTGGGGTTAGAAGTTGGTTCCGTTTTTCCGTCTTAAGAGTGAAACTTGTTATAGTACATGGGTAGAAGTCTTTGTTTTGGTAAATTAAACTTATTACTTTCTGTGTGTGTATACTTTAATAATTTAAAATAAACTTATTACAGATCACGCTTTCTTGCCGATCTAACCTTTAACGTCTAAATTAGTCCTTCTTCTTTTTCTTATAATTTTGTAACTTATAACACTCCTCCTCTATTTGAAATGTTTACATGAAAATCGCAAATATTCCATACTAAGGTCCTTTCGTGAAACTATTTTAAATAGTGATGTTTAATGTCAATGTGTTCATTACGTTTCGAAATTATAATTGAACTTTTGTTGTCAAAGAATAAAACAGTCTCATTTCTTAGTTGAAAATCATTTTAAACCAATATCAAATGTATATGGTCTTGAGCAGAAGTAGCCGCTGCCACATATCTGCTTCAGCTGAAGACAACACAACGCAGCTATGTTTCTTTGAAAACCATAGAATGGGATTATCTCCTTATATCATCATGCAGCCACTAACGCTCTTCCTTTCTTATACCATACCATATACACGAATTGGGAAATTAAAAATCTCGGAATGTTTAACAAAAGTTGATAATAATATAGCTTTATGCAGCACAATTTTAAATCCTTCAGAATCCAACTTTCGAGTAAAATTAATCTCTTCTATTGGTGTTGAGACATTCGATGAATACGAACAAACCCTCCAGCCAAGATAATTAAACTAAAAATTCAAATAAAATAAATTGGCAGGACAAGAAGTTATGAGTGCAGCAGAAGGTGCATAAAAAATCTTTTAACAACTAGAAGCAACGTTAACGTGAAGTGTGATAGCCGAGACGTTGGTAAAGAACTGAAGATTGCTGGCGAACGCATATAGAGGGAACAACAATGGTAGAAAACGTCACGGAACAGAGATTAAAAGATTAAAAGGATATACGGACCGGTAACAAATTAATTTATTTTCTCAAGATTTTAAAAGCTTATAAATTTCTCTGGAAAGCATTTATCATTTATATGAATAAATTAGTAATTGAATATTCAATTTCAAATACAAAATAATTTAAAATTAATAATAAGAATCATTAAAGATTTAACAAATTTAGATTCACATTTCAAACTTACAAAAATATGACAAATTTTATTATTTATCGATTATAATTAAAAATTTTAACTTATAAAGAAAGTAAACATATTAGTTGACATAACTTAAAAATAAATTTGAGTATAAAAAAAATTGTGAGAAAGAGAGTGTTGTATTTGTTTAGTATCGTGTCTGTGTGTGGTCATAGAAAAATATTTAATAAAAAATAATAACAGGTATTTGTTTTATTTAAAAAAACCCAAAAACTTTTAATATTGCTTTGAATGTCTTACAAATGATTTTGAAATTTATATGGGCAAGAATAATCATCTGAAAAATGTTTTTTCATCTTTGAATACGCAAAATTATTCACATGAAAATATAACCAATTTCTAAATTAATGTGGCACATAGGCAGCCCCCTTCTAAGCCAAATTATATGCAAAATTATCTACACACTAATCGAAATCCCTCATCAAACCCACCAAATCGTTCACCAACCTCTTATAATCCTCCTAATAGGAATAATACATTTTTTTCTAACGCTGGTCAAAGCGTCTTAGAACCTAATCAGGACCAAAGCTTTCCAAATCCAACTCCAATGAGTATGTCTACTAGAAACACACCAAGACCCCAACTCCAAAATAATGGAAATAGGTTCCAATACAATCCTAATCAACCTAGAAATTTTATGTCGGAAGAACTCCATAATATAGGCGATTCAGATTGCACTAATGATGAATCCGATACTTTTGTTGGAGACATGAGCCTCGGAACCAAACCAAACATTATCGAATTGTTAAACTTAAATAATTCAGAAAGTGTGTTACCCTATATAATTTTCCCAGAACAAAATCTAAAAGTTTTAATCGATACTGGTAGCACAAGATTCTTTGTGACACCAGCTGTAGCTGAAAAATATTTCAAAAAATCTTATGTCAAAAAACCATTCCATGTAAAATCTGCCCTTGGTAGCATGCAACAAAATTTCTGCAATTTCATTCCAGTCCCCAAAATGTTTAATTATAGGCAACCGCCTAATTTAGAATATTGCGTTTTCAAATTTCATGATCATTTTGATTGTTTGCTAGGATTAGATAATTTAAAAATACTTAATGCAATTATTCACTTAAATAATAATTTGCTTGTGACTCGTTATAGTAAAATTAAATTACTTGACATTAAAATTGGATCCAGGAATTGTATAATTATATATCCACGTTGTGAACAATTAATTAAATTAAATATTGAAAATGTAATGTGATTATACCATATACACGAATTGGGAAATTAGAAATCTCGGAATGTTTAACAAAAGTTGATAATAATATAACTTTATGTACAATTTCAAGTCCTTCAGAATTCAACTTTCGAGTAGACTTAATCCCTTCTATTAGTGTTGAGATATTCGATGAATACGAACAAACCCTCAACCCAAATTTTAATAATATTGATTCTGAAAATGTTAAATTTGATGTTTAGAAACTTAGAACTCAACACACGAATTCCGGAGAGAAAGTTAGTTCAAGAGTATAGTGATATTTTTCATGTTGAAGGAAATCAGCTTACCTTGACAAGTAGAACTAAACATCCCATTAAAACGTCTAACGAAATACCTATTTATTCAAAATCATACAGATATCCTGAGATTCGCCGAACGGAAATTCAAAAACAAATTTGAAAAAAATATTAAATGATAATATTATTAGACCGTCAAGTTCTCCGTCGCCGAATAACATCTGAATAGTTCCAAAGAAGCTAGATGCGTCTCAAAAGCCAAAGTATCGACTCGTTGTTGACTATCGAAAACTAAATGAGATCACAATTGGAGATCGATATCCATTGCCAAATATTACAACGCTTCTAGATAAGCTTGGACGTTTCAATATTTTACAACATTAGATCTCGCTTCTGGTTTCCATCAGATCGAGATGGCTAAGGAGGATATTCCAAAAACGACCTTTAATATAGAAAATGGGCACTATAAATACGTGCGCATGCCCATAGGCCTGAAAGGGGCTCATGCAACCTTTGAAAGGGCCATGGACAATATCCTAGGAAGTGTACAGAACGAGAAATGTTTGGTGTACCTTGATTATATAATTGTGTTCAGCACCAGCTTATAAGAACACATCACAAATTTAAAAAAATTATTCAATAGATTAAGAGATTCAAATTTTAAATTACAAATTGATAAATGCGAACTTTTGCGACAAGAAGTTGCATATCTAGGCCATATTGTAACGCCAGAAGGTGGAAACCCAAACCCAGATAAAATTTTAGCAATTAAAAAATTTCCGATACCAAAAAATTCAAAACAATTAAAAGGATTCCTTGGACTTCTAGGGTATTACCAAGAATTTATAAAAGATATTTCAAAATTGACTAAACCGTTAACTATTAGATTGGAAAATGATGTAATTATCAATGTAAATGATTCATATTATGTAGAATGTTTTGAAATGTGTAAAAATCGGTTGATAAATGAACCAATATTTCAATATCCGGATTTTACAAAACCCTCTAACCTCACCACAGACGCCAGCAATTATGCTTTAGGTGCTGTTTCAAGTCAAGGTAAAATAGGCTCTGATTTACCTGTGGCTTACGCCAGCAGAACCTCAAATGATTCAGAATGCAACTATTCTGTAATCAAGGAAGAACTTGCCATAGTTTTCGCAGCGAAATACTTCCGCCCGTATCTTTTAGGCAGAAAATATACAATAGTTACCGATCATAAACCACTCCAATGGTTATTCTCCCTTAAAGATCAAAGTTCAAAGCTTGTAAGATGGCATGAAGAATAAGATTATGATATCGTATACAAAAAGGGTGCTTTAAATATCAATAGGGATTGTTTATCCCGAATTCAAATTAATATGAATGAAACTGAATTACAAGAACCCACGTTTCTAAAAATCTATAAGTCTATATGGACAAATTTATTAAAAAACTGTCATCTCCGTCTCTCTAATAGTTGAAACAGATAATGAAAGTAACAATAATGAGGATAAAGACGAAGATATCACAGTCCATACAAATGAAGGAAATCCTGTAATTGGTATATCAATTTCAGATTCAGCGATAAATGTTGGTAAAAATAAATTATTATTTTCAGAAGTATATATCGAACCAGCCGTACCCACTGTTATTAAACTGCATGAAAATAAGCAAAGAATTGTAAAATTAACTAAAAACATTTTTGAGCAAGCTGTCATTAATTTCATGAAATATTACATTGTGCCGAAAACTAAATATTTTATTTATTTCGAAGACCCTATTTATGAAAAATTTAATGTCATTCTACAAGATTATCAAATTGACTTAAATGTAATAAAGAATTAATGAACGTTTCTTCAAATGAAGTTGAAGAAGTAATTCGAAATTACCATGAAGGTAAGACTAATCATAGAGGACTAGATGAAACTGTAAATCAATTAAAAGCTTTGTATTATTGGCCTGATCAAAGATCATCTATACAAATTTATATAAACGAATGCGAAGTTTGCCAGTTAAGCAAATATAGAAATCCAATCAAACCATTTTTTAATGTTACTCCCACAGCTCTCAACCTTTCCAAATTTCAGACACGACAACCTTAGAAAATAGTAAATTTCTTACGATAACAGATTCATTTTCCAAATATGGTCAAATGTATGGATTAAAATCTAGACGAGGAATAGAAGTAGCCTATAGTCTAATCATCATGATAACAGAAATGTCTCACATAGTTCCTTTTTTTTATATATTTCATTATGATCATTACATCACAAAACTTTCAAATTTGACCTTATAAATATTTTAATACTTTTTCTCTTATTTTAAAGTCCTTTCATATGTATACTTTTAAGCTCTATTTACATAAATTTTACAACATAAATAAATAAACAACATATATGTAATTGTTCCATTTTCATCCTAAATTCCAATCATCTCACTATTAAATATAAACTGTCAGTTGTTTAAAAATTTGTTACTTGCATTTCCATCAATTTCAACTCACAGCTGTTTTTGTCTATGATTTGTTTCTGTGGTCTAATAAACTCTCTATGGTTAATATGCATGTCTCATTATACAATGTGTGAAGTTTCCGTTTTATCATTATTTCCTTATACACATTATAAACTATTAATTGAATTGTAGTATACAAAATAATAATGATGAATCTCTAATTATCACAATTATATTGGTTTCTTTCCAGATACTAAAATACAAATTAATCCTAAGTATGAACATTACATATAGCTAGTCTGATGGAAATTGTATTATTTAGTGAATTTGGTTACACTACTTCAAAGAAGGTAGAATTTTAAATAACAATAATATTTGTTTTGAACTATTTTCTTTTATGATTCAAGTGATGATTTTCGAAACTTATATTCGAATATTATATTTTTCTTCATTATACTTTGTGTGCTTTATTTTAACTTATTTATTGCAAAACTTATTTCAAATGTTTTCGTATTCTTCCCTTATCGCGAATTAATGAAATTAAACATCAACTGATAGAATTGGTTATATAGCTATTATAAAAATATGATCGTTATTTATTTTATTTTAATATTTCCCCTGATTACAGTATGAGCACCAAATCATACCAATATATATATATATATATATATATATATATATATATATATATATATATAGAAGATGTACGAATATCGCGTGATATGTTACAACAACAACAAAGAGATTCATGGGTAATTCACGCAAAATAAAGGGCTACTGAAATAGAGTGGTAACCGTGGATATGCATGTTTCTGGCTCAATTTGCCTCTTCAGCACGGCATAACCAAATAAGGATGTGAAATTTGGGAGCAAAAATGTTAATCGAAATATGGGAAAACACAAAATAATGGATTTCAGCAGGGAAACCAAACGCTCATTTGTGTCTTCAATTGGAAGATCCCGAGTTTTCAGGACAACAACCAACATCGACACGGAGGCGCATATAGCCCCCCGCCATGAACCTTCCGACCCATAGTAAATAACAAAGAAGATGTAGGAATATCGCGTGATATGTTACAACAACAACAAAGAGATTCATGGGTAATTCACGCAAAATAAAGGGTTACTGAAATAGAGTGGTAACCTGTCAGGAAAGTAGTTATTTTTCTCTTCGAAGAACGGTCAGGCGAATACGTCGAAATTATTGAAATTTCGACTGAAAGCAGGAGTAGTAGTAAATCGAAATTTATGTATTTTATGAAATTATATTCATTTTTTTTGAATACCACTAATACGGTCGCATTTATCTGAGGTGTTGGTTCGCAACTGAAAGTGGCGTGGGCTGACTGCTTCTCGCCTGTGTGTAACTACACGAGCCAAGTGAAGTTGTCGGAGGACGGTATCTTCAGTTCAGATTACAGACTCTGAACTGGAAGGCATTACGGCACTCTTGAAGAGACCCAAGAAGATCGAAACGCGTCAGTGTACTATGCCATTCAGCCGTCAGTTGCGAATCACCACAGATGTTCGTATCGGCAAAATGGTTGATCGACGTCAAGGTTTTCGAAGGGGATCTAATTCAATATTCTGCGTCGTATTAGCCAGAAATGTAGTTGATTTTTCCTTCGAAGAACGGTCAGGCCAATACGTCGAAATTATTGAAATTCCGACTGAAAGCAGGTGTAGCAGAAAATCATATAGACACCTCTTATGTTATGAAATTATATTCATTTTATATATATATGTATATATATATATATATATATATATATATATATATATATATATAACATAGAGTGAAACCTGCAACACCCTGTATACACAGAATTGTTAATAATAGACTACATATTTCAAGTAATTAAAATTTTTGGAATTTGAATTTTTTTTTAAAAATGATCTAAAAAGGAGACAATCTGTACTATTCACTAATCAATAGAGAAAGCATATAAAAGATCTAACTGTATGATTATAGAGAAGAATTAAAATGAGCTTTATAAGAATATAGGTGACATAAAAACAACTTCCATATTTAAAAGAGAGAATTTTAAAACGTTTGTTGCATATGAATGAAATAATAATAACCCATTATTCTTATTGTAAAAGTAAATTAATATTGTGATTTGTTTTAAAGAAGTGAATATTAGGGTTTGAAGGAAGTTTTAAAAGAGATTATATAAGTATTTAAAATATGTAAATGTAGGAAGTAAAATGAAAAACATTAACTCTATGGAATATGACATTTGTTGAACGATTTGACATTTTGAATAAATAATTTAGAAAACAAGAACTGTCATTTAGTAAATTTATTGAAATACAAATTAAGGGACAAATATATGAGTTATAATCGTTTAAGAGGCTCAAAACAGAATGTTTTAAAATGATGGATGGACAATCCACTATTAGAAATGAAATCTTTCAAATAAGAATTTGATAACCAATTTTGATTGGTGGAGTGCTTTTAAGATATATTTATCAGCGACAAGTAGGTTGCTAATAATAATAAAAAAATTGAATGGGAACAGTTTGTTGATTATACAGTCTATTGACTAGGTACTTTCTTTTTGGGTAGAAATTTTGAAGAAGCAACATCTTTTGGAGAAAAATTTTGAAACTTTAGAAAAAAACAATAATTTGGCATTCTAAATCGAAGAAAGAAATACATTATACTTAAAAGCTAGAAAAATATATTTAAAGCAAGCAGAAGTACACATTATAGGAGATTGGTAATTATATTTGAATACTAACCATAAAATTTATAGATGTAATTAAGTAAAATATTGTATGGTGGAACGGTGTCTCCACCATACCTTTTAGAAAGCTTTGGATTATATGATTTGATTAAAATGTATTGATGTGGACGAAGTATAGCACTGTTTCTGGATATTATGCAAGCTGGACAAATGGTATGGTATTTTCTAAGAGGTAACCTAAAACAAAATAAGAAACATTTATTGATGTGCATTAATTGAACTATACAGTGAAAAAAGGTATTTAAAACTATTTAATTATATAGTTAGAGTAAACTTACCCATTTAGTGCAAAGAATTGAACTTTGATGTTAAACAGACGCTTATGAGTTTTATCTTCCGCCATTTTTCTATCATAGACGTTTATATAACGGATTTCGTATTATAAGATTTTTTTAAAGTTGCCTATTTTGATTTATATATAGAAATTGTACTTCATTTGAGTGGATGACTTTATCTGAATGAATGATCATAATAGATAATAGGTTTTCTTTAATTTATGTCCTGTAAAAGAATAATGTATTTGTTCCTATAGCATTAAATAACGTTTTTCTATTTGAGGAACATTGTGAAATTATTTTCTTGAGATTTTCCATTTATCTATGGTGATTGCTTCATCTAGTTTAAACATTTGGTAGCTTTAAACTGACATCTATGAACCGTGGAGAGGTTCAGCATTAAACATAGGACCGTCTTTAGAATTTCTTTGGAAACAATAATAAAACAAGTATATTTTGATTAATCAAAATTTTTATTGAAAGGTAGGAATGTTATTTGAATTTCGGCGCTTATATTAGAAATTGAAATTGTTTTTCTACATCTGAACCCTACTCTGAGATTAGAGAGTTTCTCATGCAAAGAAATAATTATTTTACAAGTAAATCTTAAATATTTCAATATACCGGGCAAATAAAAATTAAATATCAACAAAACTAAACTAAAAATAATAATTCATAGTATTTAAACTTTTTAAACATTCTCTCTCTCCCCATTCTATCAGTTTAACATGTCGGCCCAACGTAGGGCAAATTAGGGAAAGTATATTTGTCTTGAAACATTGAAATTACACACCTAACATATCAGTATAATATTAACAACATTTTGGAAACAAATAAAAAAACATGTATTTTATTTCTGACAATTCAAACCAATAATTTTGAGAATTTAAATTTCCTATGAAATGTTACAGTATTTTCAGTTTAGCAGATATCAAGTATTATATTATAAATAGTATTAAATTTTTTTCAATGCTAATATCAATAACATTGTTGAAAATATTCATCAATAAATGCTTTGCTCTTATTATCTATTTTTCTACAAGAACATAAACGTATATTGAGTCCAGTGATTCCACAATTAATCAATTCAAATAATGATTATTGAAAGTAAAGTTAAAACAATGCGCAGTAATAACAAAATTAACTTATCAAGTTGTCAACATAACTTCAATTACTGCTACTATAGCATGTCGGTCACGCGAAATGACAATATTTTACACACCCAAAAAGTCAATTAGAGAATATACAATGAATTAATGTAACTTATCGTATAGCAAGCAAGCGCAATACGGCAAGAGCTTGCTGAGGCCATCGGTATCGCTTCACTTTGAAAAGATTTATGGTTTTTGATATAAATGGATTATCCTGTACAAATATCGTGTGAATAGCTTTCAATAAGCAGATATTGATTCTGGCACACTCTATATACGGATATATTCTTTCCAGCATTTGCTGGAATATGGAATTCTGTATTGCAGGATAGTCTTTCAATATTGAATAACTTTTAAAAATCATTGATTTCTGTGTTATTAATCTCTAAGCTGCCTTTACGAATAAACTTTTTTTCCGATGCACAACAATAGCAATATTTTTTTTGCTTTGAGGCATTATTTTTCAGTTGTTCTGATTTAGATATTTTGCGCTGTTTGTATCGGTCTGTTATTGAATTTTGAAAAGTCACTTTTGAATCAGTGTTCTACTCAATCACCTTTAGGTAAAAAACTTCATTTGACATGTAAAAGGAATACAATTTGAACGTAGAACGAACCCGCTTTTTTCTTTGAACCGAAAACTATAAATTTTTAATGTTAGTAAATTTTCTGTGATGTGGCTTTTATATTTGAAGTAGTACGAGCGACGTCTCTGTACGTATATAGTCGAAAACCGTACATCAAAGGACACCTTTTGCTGTGGGGGTAAAATATCGGAAATGAAATCATTACAGCAAAGACGAGAAAACTAGACACAATTCAAACCACACATTTACTTCCAAAAGTTTACATATAAACATTATTAAATCATATTCAAATCTTCCAACTAGAAAATTAATCTCTTATTTGTAGCAAGCTTGTTCAATAGAAAAAATGGCTTCTGTAATATATATTCAATAATTCAAATAAGTAGTTTTATGGATGTATACAGGGTGAGTTATATTCGATGTTCAGAACAGGCATCTCAGAAACTATAAGATCTATAAAGTCCGTTAAATGGGGAAATATTTGCAGCTTACAATGCCTATTTCTAAATACCTTTCACATTCTCAAAAAAAAACTGAATATGACCGATATATTAAATGTCTCAGTCCTCCGTTATTATAAGCGATAGGGACAATAAAAAAAAGTTGTAGATATTGGAATTTTTTATTTCAAAGAATTATTAAAATTATTTTACCTCAATTAAATTTTGAGTTATAACACATACTTGTATTTTTTTAATTGGAACCTATATATTTTAACGGGGTTACATTGCACTGAAACCTAAGGTTTATTGTGCCCCATTGGAACCCATAGTAGTATATGATCTCATTAAAAAGGGCTTTTCAATGATATAAACATGTTTATAACGACTTTGAAAAATAAAAAAGTTAATGCTTTTATATTTAACGTTTCGGTCTTATTATGACCTTCATCAGAAATAAAATTTGTTAAAACTGAAAGAAATGGTACAAGTTACAATAGAATTTCAAAAGCAAAACAAATAAATCTTACCTTCAACAGAACATTCATTTGATCTTTTAACATACTTTATAGATACTTAGTACGTATCACATAATGTAATGAAACTTACAACTAAACACAACGATCATTTTAAAAACATAAACAGACATCGATGAAAATTTTGGATTCAAATATACGAGTATTTGTTCTATATAGTGAAAGCAGTAACGAGGTTTTAATTTGTCTTTTTTTTATTTTGACTGGTATTGAAATGAATTTTATATATATATATATATATATATATATATATATATATATATATATATAGGGAGTGGTAATAAATTTATTGTATTTGAAATTTATTAGATTTCTAAGTTTTTATAATATCATTATAAATTTTGCTAAGATTTTTTGTGTCAGTCTTTAAATTTACGGAATTGGCTTTTCTATGGATTCCTATCATTTCTAGAACTTCGCGTTTTTTTGTGTGGTTTTCCCTTCGAAGAATTTTTGTATTTTCGAAATCAAATTCGTGTTGGTTTTTTGAAAAAACGCGAAGTTCTGGAAATGATAGAAATCCTAAGAAAAGCCAATTCCGCAAATTTTAAGACTGACACAAAAAATCTTAGGAAAATTTATAATGATATTATAAAAACTTAGAAATCTAATAAATTTATTACCACTCCCTATATACAGGGTGCGGCATTACTGCGAGGAAGTCCAATTACTGACTTGTCGTGAGATATACGAAAAAATTTTATTTAGATAAAAGTTAAGCCATATTTAGGACCATATTTTGATAATATTTTCAAATATACATGGCCGCCCATATTGGCAGGATGAGCCTAAGTTATCTTTTTTTAAATGGAACACCCTGTATATTTCCACATTTTTTCATTCTCTCCGATTTCCTTGTTTATGCGATATGAGGTATTGCAATGTTATACGAGGTAATTTAAAAGATATAAGCACTTTTTTAGTAATTTACTAGTAACATCCACACCCTGTACCATTGTATAGATTTGACATCGATAAATCCATTTACGATCAAACGATTTTTGATGTAGTTCACTATTCTCCAAAATTATCAACATAGCGCGATGTTCGTTCTTTATATACAGGATTGGTCATAAATCGGAATGATCATTTACTGGGTTTTCTTAAATGGAACACCCTATATTTTGATGTTTCAAATTTGTAATACGCGAATTAAGGGATGTTTCACTGTTGAGAAAAACTGCAATTTCATAATATGTTAGGTTTACAATCTGCTCTAGAAAAGTCTCGTCAATTATAAGGCTAAAAAAATATAGGTTTCCCTCTGCCCGGAATTGTTACCAAAAGTTCTTGATTTTTTTCTTGAACGTGAAGTGTTTCAATTTCCCTGTATTTGTCCACTGGAAATTCACTTGCACATTAGTCGGTGCTGGATTGATATTTACAGGCGAACCAGGAATATTTCCTAACAATTGATCCTGATCATGTGTGTCTGAATCAGTTGCGGCTTCTGATTCGGAGGTAGAATATTCATCTTCAAATTCTAACACATATTCATCACCGCTAGTATCATCTAAACACTGAAGTAATTATTCATTTGTTAGTCTTTTTTTGTTACGAATCCGCTCATAACTTCTCTCAACATTTCTTTTGTGCTGACTAGAAGGTTCAGGTTTTGAATCCATGTTTATTTTTGAAACACAAAGACAAACGCGTAACCAACTAAAATACACTTTGAATAAAAGTTCAACGACTGACGCCACACGAAATACAACCTTCTCTTGGTAACACTTGCTAAATACTAAAGTGTGAATCATAGACAAATAATATAAGAGACGGTTTGATGCATAGGTGGCAAGTGGCACAACGTTTCTGCGCCGCCGCCCGCGCATGGAGTCTCTGCAGTCGCGCGAACTACAAGACTGTTTTACATAAACAAAATAGAATAAAACAATTTAAAATATTATAAATGACAATAAATTTCAACATATTGCCTTTAATGTGGATAAATATTATAAAATATCCTAGTATATTAATTTTTAAGTCACTAAGAATGTAAATATACAAATTCAATCTTACATTGGTATATGTGAATACGGCTTATATTTGTCAAAGTAAAGAGTCAGAAAGAAAAATTACTAAAAATATGGTTATGGTTGCAAGTTCTAAGGATGCGTAAAATTAGTGTAGTTTTTTATTTATTTAGGTTTTCCGTTCTAATAAAGTAAATAAAAGTAAGTGAACCTGAACCTTTAAAATGTCATTACCAGGTATAATTCGTCATAGTTGTATTGCAAAAAATTGTTAATAGTAAATATTTTTGGCGACTTCGCAATTTGGCTTTAAGAACTGAACATTTTTCAAATTTTCATCTGACAGTGATCAAAGAGAACAGTGGTACAAAATTTTAGAACTTCCTTATACATCTAATGATCAAATGTTGTTTGAAGATCATTTTGATGATGATCAACTTACAAATGCATGACGCAAAAGACTTAAATTTGATTTACCTTTTCAATCTTTACATCATGCACCACCACATGGTAATAATATCCAAGCTTTTTAAAAAATAGTATTTTCTGTAAAAAGAAATCTTATTTTTTGTGACATTGTTAGTTGACAACTACAACACAAATTGTGAAGCAGATGATGTAATATATTAGATAACTTAAAGTCTTTTCAAAATTTTCATAATTAATCAAAACCATTCACTTCTAAAACTATTAATTAATTGGAAAAAATTGAATTCCTGTTTTAAGATACATTATTCAAATGGTGATACTCAAACAATAAGCTATGTTTCTGGTTTCGTACAACAACTTTCAATTGCGAAGAATGTAAGACTAATTTGAAGACAGATATTTTAGATATTTATCATAGTTCCACTTCCTTCAAAGGAAATAATGATAAAATACGTCTGATTTATGTACAGTCGTTAAATTGCTTTCCATACTGCATGACTTTGTTATCACATTTTACCACTTTTAGTTCATATAGAGAATATTACTGAAAAAAATTAACACTTTGCAAAATGTCATATAAATTTTGATTGATTCACCTGTCTAGAACATACATCATACATATTTTCTCAACTTATAAAAGTTTGTGTTACCTTATTAATTAAAAAATATAATGATGGTAAGAGGACTAACAAACAAAAATATTTTTTTGTAACTTTAATCGTATTACTTTTATTTATATTTTCCTTCAGACCTGTTTCTGTCTTCATGATTATGGAGAATCTAGTTTAACTTCTTTTTATTAAAATGTTTGTTGGTTTTGTTATCAATAAATTAAAAAAACCTAATGTGCAATTTGATGTGATATTGGATTAATTTTCTTAAATATAATGTGATTTTAGTAGAAATATGTAATTGTGATTAATAATTTTTTATATTATGTGCAGCTTAATAAAAAATTTAAATGTGCTGTTTTCTTATTCATCTAAATTATTTGTCTCAAAATTGTTTATTATAACTATTCCATTACAAAAAATGAAACATAATTTTATTTTTTGCAATGAAATAAGTATGTAATAAACAATTTTAAGACAAACTGTAAAATTCACCTACCCATAATCCAAACTACCAAATTTAAATATCTTGCCTGTAAGAATTAGTTTGCACCCTGCAAGGGGTGCGCTCAGATCGACGCGATGCCAGCTGTTTGTACGGAATCGAACACTCTCTTATTACTTTCTCTATGGTGTGAATCTCAAGCGAAACTAAAACTCCTATCGGAGTGATGGGCGTCGCCGAATGATTCCGAAATACTCCGATCGGAGTAATCGGCAATCAAGCTGTTAATGGTTTTTCCCTAGTAGTTGTAAGTTTTGATGTCTAAACATAAAATATATTCTACTACACATTATTTCTCGCATATTATTAATATTAACTCTAACACCCATAACATACAACGAAAATTCGTATACGACTTCAAATGACCACTCGTAAATTTGTCGTCGTAGAATTTTCGTCCACGAGATTTGAGAATACTATTCATGAAATTTCACTCACCAAATCGTGGCAGTCGCATACGACTTCCGAAAGTTACCATTTGAGAATTAGGTCCCTGGTTATGAGATGCCTTGCGTTAGCTTGTATGAAAATTAATATAACTCCTATTTATTGCATAAATGGCAGAACAAGTTCTGTACTTTTTCTTTTCCGCCATCCCTATCTCCAATGCGAGAAAGTATTGGTTTACCCCAAAAACGTTTTAGATTTTTTTCTCAGTTATTTCTACGTTTACCAGTGAGAAAAACCCGAAAAACGAATTTTTAGAAAAAATCCTGTGTATATGTCGTCATCGTCCTTGTCGTCGGTCACTCTTTCTTTTTAGCATGATACAGCCTCAGAGAACAAGAGAACAATTTTTTTGATTGGATATTGTTCAGGGCATCTTCCAGATAAACCCTATTGATTTACAGTTCATCAGGGCCAGTACAGCGAGTGGTATGGTGCCTGGAGTATCACATTTTGGTAATTTTTGGAGAAATTTTGATTTTTAGCACGATACAGATGATACCTGTTGATTAGCAGCTCACCAAGGCCAGTTCAACGGGTCCTATAAATCCACATATACCACATTTTGGTCCCTCTTGGGCAAATTTCGCTTTAGTAGCCCAATATAGCCTTAGGGGTATTCAGGGCGTCTCACCAATTACCCCTATTGATTTTCAGTAGACCAGTTCCAGTACAACGGGCACTATAAATACAGATATACCACAGTTTTGGAGAAATTTCGGTATGTTAGCGCGATACAGCCTCCGGAGTGCGGAAAAGTTAGTTTTGATCTTTAAAACAGTCTATTTTTGTTTCAATTTTTACAGTGTCCTTACAGTCAACTCTATAGAATTTATTGGAAATCCATTCGAGACATTTGGGAGTTGTTGCGGTGTTTTTATTTCCTTATAAAGCGGATATTCCCGGACAGTGGAATAGACATTAAGGCACGAACTTCCAATACTATATCCATGGTTATATTGTATGAGGATTTCAAATTTATTTGCAAAATAAGGGTGTATTTTCCAGATTTAGGTGTGATCCATGATCCAGTTGGCTTTAAGACTTTTTTATCTATACACTGTATTGATATTTCTTTATAATGGAATCACATTAGGTTAAAAAGGAGATTTTTCTCATCGAATCTATCCAGAATTGCTTTACACAGTTATAAATATTATGAGATTTAGAAAATCGATTATTTGATATATATTTGAATGACTGATTTATTCATATATGTATAGATTTATGGCCACGTTCATTTGGGATAAAAACCACAAAAATATCAAAGGGCCAGCTGACGTTTGATCCACAATTGTGTATAACATATATATTAACATGTTACAGTGTCGACAAGCTACCGGGAATCGGTCACTGAAACAAAACCTATTCATTTATCAAACCAACTTATTATCCATTCATCAAACATTTTCCGATTGCCTTTCCAGAAGTTGACTCACAATATCGTAAATTTTTTTATTATCAACTATAGACTCAAAATAAGTGCCTCGAAGTGGCATTTTGAATTTTGGGAAGCGAAGAAGTCTACTGGAGCCAAATCAGGAAAATATGGTGATTCTTGATAAGATTTTTTACGTTTTTGGTCAGAAACTCGTTGCGTCTGCTTTTCCCACAAATTTGGTCTTTCCGTGATCCTTTTCTAACCACATGGAATTCCACATTCAAAGGCAAAATTCGGAACATATCCTGTGTTCGATATATTTCTCCAATGAATTATCAATTCAGATAACGCGAGTTATTCAAATCACGAATTCCCGATACTTTCTTGTCGCTATTTTTAAGCTATATGGTGAAAGCACCAATGAAGAAACAGTAAAGCGATTTTTTATTTTCACTGTATCTTGTTGTGGCATGTAAATAAAAATATATTTTTTCTTTTTCTTAGATGGCATAACTTCATTACTT
The DNA here is from genome assembly GCA_963921935.1 of Galeruca laticollis. Classification (NCBI taxonomy): domain Eukaryota; kingdom Metazoa; phylum Arthropoda; class Insecta; order Coleoptera; family Chrysomelidae; genus Galeruca; species Galeruca laticollis. The sequence continues at coordinate 46,047,472 of OY998184.1, forward strand.
CAGTTTTAATATAACTAGTTTTGAAACAAATAGGATACCAGATTGATTTTTAAATAAGTTTTATATTCAAAAAATACCAAAAAGCCTAGTAAAGAAACAGGAAATCTAGTAAAGGAATTTTGAGATTCCAATAAAGAAACACATACTTTTCTGAAGTATTTAAGGCATTTTATTGTACAAATAGGTATTGACTAAATCAATATAAACAATTTTTGTCCTGAAAAGACATAATATCGCAACAAACCAAACGCCATCGGAAAACATACGGCCGCCTGTCGGCACGCACGGTACTCTGGTGGCTGAAGTAGCCATGATCTGGACCTCCGTCGGCCCAGTTCGCATATACCGTTCCTAATGGCAACTTAACGGCAAACCGAGAGCGGCTGTTATGTTTTCGGGCCGGAAGTGGCTACTCCTCGGACACTCGCTACGGGAGACCATATTTCGTGCCAAAACTGATCCGCAGGATGTTTTGCTGGCTATATCCGACTGGGGCCGCGGTCGGTTAGCAAGCCGTGAAGTGGTACCAAATCATTCGCGTTTAAATTACGCGCCGCATCATTTGACGGCCATTTTGTATTGTAACGACACAGTCGTTCTGAACATAAAATTACTCCAATAAATAATCAGAAAACAGAACTCTACGCGAAGCAAATGGAGTTGGGCACCCAGCACCTTCGCCTTTCTGCTAATAACTTGACCGATACTACCAAAACATACTTTCTGCGATATACCAGGCAAGCTCTACCTTACGTAGAATAACGATAGGAAGCTTCAACGGAAAATAACCGAAGTTTTGCACTATATTCCGGAGCGTGTTGAGCTCGGAATTGTGAACACATAAATATCCCGCTTCTCGTTGACCCCTCGATGTGCGTTGAACTCGAGGCTAGACGCTGAGAAAGCCTGCATATCGGACGAAGTCCTAAAGCGTGTTGAGCTTAGGACGGACGCCAACTACCCTAGGTCAAGCCCTGCAGCGTGTTGAGCGCAGGACCGAGGCCTTTCCCGATTAGCCGAAATTCCGGAGCGCGTTGAGCCCGGGACGAAAGCAAACTCCCGACCTCCGAGATCACGTTGTGCGTTGAACGCGGGATCTCGACCCTGACGCACACACCCCTTCTGGTTATAGGAACTTGACGTCCCCTTGAGGAAGTTGGACGGCCGAGAAATATATTCCGACGACCACCCTAGAGGGGTTGCCAGCCTCCAGGACCAATAAACTTTGTGTATATATCTTTAATGTACAGAATTTTAGGTTTTAATTGTATATAATTATTATAGGTTAATAAAGAAATATATCAAACAACCCCTTTTATGCTCTACCAAACTGACGTACCCTCACAAATGGCGCCCGAGCAGAAAGTTAGATAATACAAATTACACCCGAGCAGGTGTCGCAAATGGCGCCCGAGCAAAAGGTTAGATAAGAGAAATAAAGATAACAGATATAACAGAGCATCAAGGGAGACTACGAATACAAAGTTGAGAAATCAGACAAGAACAAATCATGAGCGAACAAGAAGAATACGCCGACGTGGGATTAGAGATAGCGGACACAAAAGTAGGATGGATATACAAGCTCAAGAAAGAAGAGCTAGTGACAGAACTACAAAAATTCGAATTAGACACAAGCGGTAATATGGACATACTACGTGCCAGAATGGTACATTTTATAAGGAAACAGATAGGACATAATACCAGACAACAAGAAAGCAGCATACAAGACTCAGAAAAACCTAGAGAAAGAATGTACACTGCCGAAGACAGCGAGTCCGAAGATAGACATAGTAGGTACAATCACAAACACGTAGATTGCACAGAACTGGACAAAATAAGGAGATGGGGTATATACTTTGATGGCGGCTCAAAAGACCCGATAGAGTTCATTGAAAGGTTGCAAGAACTCAAAACATGTTAGCAGCTAAACTACGAAGTTATACTTAGAGCTCTGCCAGAAGTGCTAAAAGGCAAAGCAATTCTTTGGTACCGGAACAATAAACATCTCTGGGAAACTTGGCAAAATTTCGTAGATGATTTCGAAACATTTTATGTATCATTAGACTTATCAACATACTTAGAAGAAAAAATAATGGAGAGAAAACAAGGAGAAAACTAACTGTTTAAACAATATATCACAGAAATTCAGACATTAATGCGGAGACATATGGGCTTCAGCAGTAGTCAACAACTTGAAAGGATATATAGAAATATGAACCCGAAATACAAACTTCACGTCCGAAGAAATGAAATAGCATCAATAAGAGAACTTACACGGCGAATAGACGAACTAGAAAGTATTCGAAAAGAGATCGAGAAAGCGGGCAAACCCGAGAGTAAATTACCGAATTACAACCGACAATATTGTTGCTGGAGATGCGGAAAAAGGGGACATAGAAAAGAAACTTGCTATGGGAGATAAATATTATTCTGCAGCCACTGCGGAACAATAGGAACACCGTCAAATAAATGCAGTTGCCGGAATTCAGGAAACGTAACAAGGGCCGATTCTTCAAGAGGCAAGATGAGCACAATAAAATCCTCCCCTACGAACAATTACAGTATATTAGAAGATAAAAGACCGCAAATAACGATTTTTACCCAAAACCAACAACAATTAAACGCGTTAATCGACACAGGAGCACAGAAATCATACATTGGGACAAAAGGCCTAAACAAAATTAAACACTCCAAATATAGGACTAACCTAGAAAACACGGCGGTCACCTTAGCAAACGGATATAAAACGAAAATTTTAAAGAGCTTTGTTATTCCGTGTACAATAGCTAAACGAGAGGGCGAGACAAAATTCCTCTATATACCGAATCTAGAAGCCGAAGCAATTCTAGGAGTAACAGATATTGCAGAGAGAAAAATACCATGGGCAGACCTGTTAAAAGAAGAAACCGACTCAACCCCAGAAGAGCAAGAAATTTATAACAAACTAACACAGATAGATCACACCGTACAAAACCCAAACGAACGACAAGATAATCTCAAGAAAACGAACAACAGAAAAATACAAAAAATGGAACAGGAAGAAAGGATACACGAAGATAAAGCATTCATAGAAAGATTACAGAGTATAAGATGCAATAACAAAAGACAACAGACAGTAGTTAACATGGAAGAATTAAATAAAACAGAAGCCAACCACAAGTTTAATATTAATTCGGAACTACCAGCATTAGAGAAGAAAAGACTAGAAAAGTTTTTAGAAACAGAAATTGAGAAGGTCAACAACAGCCGGGGAGTAACACCATTGGCAGAACACACAATAAAACTAAAACACAACACACCTATCAAACAGCGGTATAGACCGAGGAATCCGATAGACTACATTAACGTAGCACCGAAGAAAAGTAGAGTAGATTGGTACGAGAAAAAAAACAGAAGTAGGAACACAGCCACAAAAACATTCGGATTTCACAATCACAGACGGCAAATTATATAGACACTTTTGGGATAAATATGATTTAAAGGAGACAGAAATGTCAAGCCCGTGGAAATTATGCATCCCCACAAGTGAACAACAGAAAATAATAGAAGAGAACCACAGCAGTCATACATCAGGACACCTGGGAATAGCAACAACAATAGCACGACTAGCCAGGAAATACTATTGGCCAGGAATGTTCAGAGACACAGCTAAGTTCGTAAGAGAGTGCCAAAGCTGCCAGAAATTTGAGCCGTCGCAACTACAAACACCAGGTCAAATGCAATCGACCAAGATCTCGCAAGAGCCATGGCACACAGTGAGCTCCGACGTCATAGGACCACTACCAACCTCCAGTAAAGGCAATAAATACTTAATAGTTTTTCAAGACACGTTTACCAAATGGGTAGAAATGAGTCCAGTCCGGAAGATAACCGCAAACGTCATCACCCAACAGTTTAAAGATAAAGTGATAATGAAGTTTGGCTCCCCACAGATAGTGATAACGGACAACGCCAAATCGTATGAAAATAGAATTTTCAAAAAAATTACTAACCGATTTCAATATACAAAAGCAAGAAATACCGCCTTATTCACCGCAGAACAACCCCGTAGAAAGAGCAAACAGGGTAATAAAAACAATGATTGCACAATTTTGCGACAACAATCACAAGAAATGGGACACATACATACCGGAACTAACGTTCGCCATAAACACCGGAAGACACGAATCCACGGGATTCACACCAGCTTTTCTAAACTTCGGACACGAGTTAAGACTACCAAGTAAAATCATAGACGACAAGGCAAGGAGCACAAATAGGACCACTCCCAACAAAGAGGCAAAACTTAAGGAAACGTTCGAACTAGTTGAAATAAACCTAGCAAAGGCATTCACAACACAGAGCCACTTTTACAACCTTAGGAGGAGAAACTGGTCACCCAAAATCGGAGAAAAAGTGATGAAAAAAGAGCACCACCTGTCAAACGCAGAGCAAAGTTTCAGCGCGAAATTAGCACCCAAATACGCAGGACCGTTCACGGTGGAAAAGAAAATAGCCAGCAACATTTACCAGGTTAAAGACGACAACAACAGAAAACATAAAATTCACGTTAAAGACTTAAAACCAGCTTGGCCAGAGCACAAAACCGGTTAACCCCACTACCAGCACACAAATACCTTCACCCCACCAGCATAAACATTTAAATAGACAGACACACACAGATCAAAGCTAATCCAAACAAAGCCGCAAAGATGGAAGCCGTACTCGACCTATACGACGACGCCATATGGCAAATAGAAGAAAGAGAATTGGACCGACCTCCGACACCGGGAAAATCCATCGAGCAAGAATGGAACCAATTGGTGGAAAAGAGAAACCAGTCCCTACCAGTGAAAATTCCTCTAATCCTGCTCGTGCCAGAGCAAATAAGAAAGAAGCCGAAGACGGGAAGGAGAAGGTACCGATACAGACTAGCCAACGGAAAGAGTATTAACATAAAATACTAAACCAAGCAGCGAAAACCGATTACTATAGCGTCCCTCGCCACTGACGAGGAACCAAAATTTTGTCCCAAAATTTTTTACGACCTGGGAGGGGTGTAACGACACAGTCGTTCTGAACATAAAATAACCCCAATAAATAATCAGAAAACAGAACTCTACGCGAAGCAAACTAGACGGAGTTGGGCACCCAGCACCGAGAGGGCAGCACCTACGCCTTTCTGCTAATAACTTGACCGATACTACCAAAGCATACGTTCTGCGATATACCAGGCAAGCTCTACCTCATGTAGAATAACGATAGAAGGCTTCAACTAAAAATAACCGAAGTGTTGCACTATATTCCGGAGCGTCTTGCGCTCGGAATTGTTAACACATAAATATCCCGCTTCTCGTTGACCCCTCGATGTGCGTTGAACTCGAGGCTAGACGCTGAGCGAACCTGCATATCGGACGAAGTACTAAAGCGTGTTGAGCTTAGGACGGACGCCAACTACCCTAGGTCAAGCCCTGCAGCGTGTTGAGCGCAGGACCGAGGCCTTTCCCAATTAGCCGAAATTCCGGAGCGCGTTGAGCCCGGGACGAAATCAAACTCCCTACCTCCGAGATCACGTTGTGCGTTGAACGCGGGATCTCGACCCTGACACACACACCCCTTCTGGTTATAGGAACCTGACGTCCCTGTGAGGAAGTTGGACGGCCGAGAAATATATTCCGACGACCACCCTAGAGGGATGGCCAGCCTCCAGGACCAATAAACTTTGTGTATATATCTTTATTGTACAGAATTTTAGGTTTCAATTGTAGATAATTATTATAGGTTAATAAAGAAATATATCTAACAACTCCTTTTATGCTCTACCAAACTGACGTACCCTCACAGTATTTTGTATTTTTGTGAGGTTATTGTTTATTCTTGTATTGTGTTACTCAACTCTTACTTTTAAACTAGGAAAAAAAGTCTTGTTTTATGTTGTTTCTATATTTGGTGCTGATTTGGATATAGTATCGTGAATCGTGCTGCCGTGATAATACTCGTAGATTATTAATTATAGTATTTGATCATTTTTGTGTTTCTCCGCTGCCAGTTAATTTATTGTTATTTCAAGAAAGTGTAGGCAGAAGACAAGTGTAAAAATAAATAATGTCTCAGTCGCATTTACATGATGGGCAAAATAATTTGTAAGTACAAGTGTGAAGTATCTCATGGTACAAATGATTAATGTAACAATCTCAAGCAAATGTTACTCAGCTTGAGTTTTAAAAGATGTTAGTTTGCTGAATTCTATTTTAACCTATATAATTATGGCGTTTGTACATAAAATAAGTGAGAGACAAGAGCGGCGTTTGATCGCCACGCAAATGCAATCAATATTGAGTGATTTTATTTCTATAAACGAGGCTTTGAGATCTGAATGTTCAGAGCCCAAGACAGGATCTTCAATCTGTGCAACAAGATGTTGTCTATAATTCCCCAAGTAATTCCCAATATGGTCCTAATTTGGAGACACAATCTAGAACCTATAGCATCACTTCTAACATTTCTAACTCCAGCTTCATTGATAGTCACCGATTAGCGAAATCCAGTGACTGTATTGAAGCACAGGCAGGGCCTTCAACATAAAGTGTGTTATCAGAGACATAGTTTGATTACATATTTATCTCAGAATCTGACTCTGATATCGAGAAATCTAACAATGAGCATGGCAAAACAGATAATAAGAATAAAACTGACCCAATTGGCTCAAAAATGCTCCAGATAGAGCAGGAAGAAGAGCCAATCGAAAAAGTAAAAAATAAGAGATTTATTGTATTTATAGATTTTTATTTCAGGCGATTAGACTATTTTAATTTATTACTTTACTTAATTATCAATTAGGGTATTTTGTTTTAGTTGTTCAAAACTGCGCAATTTAATTCTCACTATTAAAATCTTGTTTATTTGTTTTATATATCTACATTCTGTCATATGATATGGGAACTATGAAAAATATGTATAAATATTTTTTGTTGTTATTTTAATGTATATAATTTCCTAGCCGATTATTCTATAATAATTAGTTGCTGATTTTAATATAAATAAGATGGTTTTTTCGTTAAGTTTCTTGTAACTGCGTATTTTATGTATAATATGTACCTATTTTCTGTTCCTTATTACTTATATATTGGAAAAACTTATTTTTTCATTTTTTATAAAAGAATGTTGATATATTGACATTACTTTTTTTGTTGTGTACCTAATAAATGGTCTAATGTTTTTTTAAAAAGTGTTTTATTATACAAAGTACAAGTTTAGATTTTATTATGAAAAAATTTTAGACATCTTTTTTTATCAATACCATAGCAGGGGATGTTTCCCTGAATCTCTGTCATCCATTTTTAAATGTTTCTTTTCACAATTGCTAAAATAATTTCTCTGTCAATTTAAAATTCCAATTCCTTTTCGATGCATCTATATACAAAAACCATTATTATAACCTTTCACATGTTGTTTTTCAGATGAGATATTTTGCTAATTTCCCATATTAACATATTTCAGCTAGGAATATCAATTTTATACATAATAAAATACAATTATCATTTATTTAGTCACAGTTGCCTATGGATTACAAACCATATTTTATTGAACAGCCAATAGAAAGTTTATCATAAGAAAAAACATTTCTCAATCAAATACAAATATTTTGGGCGTCTGCGCATATTCGGCTGGCCGATAAATGGTGGCTTACAAGAGGATTGCCCCTTTGCGAGCCACCGATGGACTACCGTGTACTTACCGGCTATCTACCATCGGCCCGTCGTCGGTTATTCAAAGGCGTTGTCGAGGTTGAATGGTTGGCTAGCCTACTCTCAGCCACCTTACAGCCTGGCGGACGTGCCCTACCTACACGCCGAGCTGGGAGCTGTAAGCGGGCCGAATGCGGTAGTTCGGTAAACCACTTTCGTCCCATTATCGGACCAGCCAGTCTGTGTTTGTTGGGATTAAACTGAAAATGTAAAATAAAACATATTCTCATTGGTTATAAAAAAATGGTATGTTTGAAATCTTTTTGATTAACAAATGTTCCTATGGAAGCTCTGGCACTTTTAAAAAAAGCTTTCGAGAATTGACTGGTATAGGTTGTTCTATCTTCTTCACGATATCTTTTTTAAGGTACTATATGTGATCAGGTTTTATCGGCCATTTTCATAGTCTGTTGAGTCGCCTTTCCATAACACTCACCTCGAACTCATTGCGGTTATCATACTTTTCAATATTGTTTTTTTTTCGTAACCTACAATGACATAATCACCAACGTTATACTTTCTTTGCAGGCTTGATAGAGGTAATTCTTCGTCTTCCAAATCTTTTTTATTTCTTTTGCTTTAACTGTAATATTTCTCTTTGTTTTATTACTCGTTTTGGTCTGGTTTATTTTATTAGAATTATTATTGTTGTTCTCTTTCACTGATACTTTTTTCTTTTTATTTGTTTCATTGGTCTTTTTCAATTTTTCTTTTTTAAGTTTGTTCAAAGTCCTTTGTAGTTTTCGATTTCCCACTTCCTGGGACTTCTGTTTCTAAGTCTCATCTTTTTGTTCACAATATTTTTTGAACTTTTTGCTTGTTATTGCATAAGGCATATAGTTTTTTTATATTTTCTGTGCATTGGTTGCTGTTTTATTGTCTTAATCGTTCATTGTCAAGTGTTTGTCCCATAAAGAAGAATTTATGCAAATATCAGATAAGATATTAATTTTCGGTTTCTTTACTTCTATGTCTTCGTTCGAGTTTTCTTCTGTTCTACTATCTAACTTGTTATCAACTTGTCTGTATAGTGATTCATCAGTCTTTTGCGTTACAACGGAATTGCTACCTTTAGCATTTTCTTTAGTCTGTACAAGTTCATCGCTATTATCTAATATCACATTATGACTTATCTGGGATATTTCTTTCGTTCTGATTTGACTTACATCATCTGCTCTGAAGGTTTCTTGCGTATGTCTGCTTTCGTTGTGCTCTATCAACCTCCCAACTTGGATTTTAATTATAATATTTTGGTGTAATATTGGTTCAACAGTTTCATTGATGTCAATATCATTATTATCAGAGCGGTCATCTGAGTAGTTTCTCTCGAAAGGGCTATGTTCTGAATGCTTCAAATCGGATTTTTCATCATTGTTATTGTCATATTTTTTTTTGTCAAAATATCTAAATAATTTGTCGTTCCCACAGTTTCAGTACTTTCTGTTGTCGCTATAATTGTCGTATCGTCACTTGCCCAAAATGAACAACCAGCTCTGTCCTCTAACAACAGTCCTTCATTGGAAATAGTAATATCGTCAAATTCCACTGGCATTAAATCTATATCATCTTCTGTAAAAAACTGAGTTATTGAAACTTCCGCTGACATCTGTTTATTCCTGGACATGAACGATACAAAAATTCCAAAACTTATATATAGACTATCCTCATACAACTGATTTGAAGATTTGAAACTTCTGAAGTTATTCTTTTGCTCGTCTGTTAGGTAGAGGAAAGGGACCTAATATGATACACCTTTTTATTTTTTTGAATAATTTTGCACAAATTTAACTTTTAGAAGTGGCTTTATTTCTAAAGGATAGATCGTTGTGTATACTTCACACCCTAACAAATCAAATTTATTAAAAATGTTAACTATTTTTGTAAAGTGGTAATAAATAAAAAAATATCACTTTTGTCATTTTCAAGATTGATCTTCTAATATGAGATAGTTAGGGTTCCTAATAAAAGACTGTCTCATAATAGGATACCAAAAAATAAAAACAAGTAATGGAAGAATATAATATATTGTTTTATTTCAGAAGTAATCAAAATGAGAATTAAAAGTAACAACACTAAAATTAATTCGAACAAAAGTTTTTTTTTCCTTGTTTCTTTTCGCATATAAGGCAAACAAATGTTGTGCCATCAACTTCGCCGCAATCTTCGTGGCACCAATGAAAACAAACGATACATCTAGCCCACTTTTCTCCACGGGTGTCTTCGGAAAATCTTCCCTGATAAAAACGACACTCTGCATCATTTTAATCCTCTTCATCAGTCGAGTCATCATAATGCACAGAAGTTTCTGAATCTGAGCTGCTCGATGTTTCACATCTTTTTTTTTAGTTTCTTGGCAATGGATTTTTCCAAGTTTTTTTTATATGGAGTAGATGTTATTAAACTTGCTTTGCCTTTTCTTTTATTAGAGTTTTCACCATGATTTGGAGAATTTGATGGCACTGTACAAACGTCTTTTGGAGAAACTAGCAAAAGTTTATCACTTTTGTCAGAGCATTTGTTGTGGGCAGAGTCTGATGATATTGATGGATTTGTCATAGTTTTTATGGACTCTGCAGGAACATCCACAGCTAAATCTGGTGACACATTTGAAATATTGTTGTCATTTAATGAAATATCTGCACCTTCATTTTCAATATCAGTTCTTTCTGGTGTAGGTAGATTTGCTCTTCTTCCAAAAAGTCAGTTTCTCTAAAAAAATGTCTGTTACAAGGAAAGAGACCTGTTTTTCTAAATTAATTGATCGATGCCTCCATTGTTGCAGCCCGATTATAAACTTTCCCAAATAGCGAGCAGATGTTGATGTGTGTCACAACTTTTCCTGAGTTGTTTTTGAGAAATGTGTCTATTTCTTGAGCATAATTCGTTTTTAGTGGTGCCATGAAACCCACATCAAGTGGCTGCATTTTATGAGTAGCATGTGGTGGTAAGCACACAATTGAAACATAATTCTCTCTAGCCATGTCTATGAGTTCTATGTTTCTCGTGTGTGAATAGTGACCGTCTGAAACTAACACGATCGGATCATCTTTTGTTGGTTTAGTAAACTTAACAAAATGTGAAAACCACTGCGTAAAAATATTTGTCTGAATCCATACAGATGGATGGCAGGCCCATATTGATCCAGGAGGTGCACCATGCATTAGATGTTCCGACATATTTTTACGAGGAAACACTATCAAGGGCGGAACAACAGTACCAGAAGCGTTCATGGATGTCACAATGGTGAGGAGTTTTTCCCTCTCTTGTGATGTTATGGCACAAACCTGTTTTTTTCCTTTCAAGCCGATGATTTTGCTTTGTTTATGCTGCACAACCGTAATGCCTGTTTCGTCGACATTAAATAATCTATGTGGAGAAAAATTAATTTTTTCCATCTCCTTCTCAAATATGTCAAAAAACTGGGCAACGTTTTCGGCGTTAAACCCTTTAACTCTCGCAGCAAATATTGCCTGTGGTGTACGTACAGAGAACTGCGGGTGCCTTCTTAAAAAACCCCTGAGCCATTTTTTACCTGCAGATTCCTTTCCTGTGCTAAAAGGATGCTTTAAGTCATTTCTGATTGCTAACTGAAACGCCATATATTTGACATCTCTCCTCCAAAGACCGTAATACTTTTTTTCCATTTCAATGCAGTAGTCTGCTTACTGCTGCTCCAAAGCATCAGGTAAAGCTTGTTTCCTACCCAAAGCTATTTTTACGAGGTCCTCTGCACGTCTGTTATCTTTTACATATCGTTCAATGGTTCCTCAAAAATAAAAAAAATAGCAAATATTACCTGTGGTGTACGTACAGACAACTGCGGGTGTTTTCCTAAAAAACCCCTGAGCCATTTTTTACCTGCAGATTCCTTTCCTGTGCTAAAAGGATGCTTTAAGTCATTTCTGATTGCTAACTGAAACGCCATATATTTGACATCTCTCCTCCAAAGACCGTAATACTTTTTTTCCATTTCAATGCAGTAGTCTGCTTACTGCTATAACGAGAAAAACCTACAAACCCTCTCAGTGCTCGTTACAGGTATGCGGGTTGTCTCACGTGGTACAACCCGTGCTCGCCAGTCGACTAGCTTCGAGTCGAAGAAGGGGTGGATTCTTCAAAAAAATTATTGAGTATACAAAAAGGGCGCCAGAGAAGTTTTGGCAAGCACCCAAAACTTCCTAAGTTAGCCCTTAACTCCTCAGTGGGTTAACAACAGTCACTACACACTCCAAAGGTTAAACTGATAGGTAAATTATCATAAATAAATAAAAGTCAGCAAATACACCCTGATTGAAATTTTAATTAATCTTGGTGGACCAAAGGTCTCTTTTCAAAATATATGATACAATATCACTACCAAAAGAAAAATATTACAAATAACGTCTGAGCTCAGCTGAAGGCTGTAATCTCAGGGTGCAGTAGAGCTGAGGGCCCCAAACTACACCGATGTCTCAATCCAAAGATTGTAGAGAATCGACCAAATTGTTCATGTACAATATTCCAAAAATTACAACGATAATATATATATATATATATATATATATATATATATATATATATATATATATGTCAAAAACACCAATGTATAGTTACAAGGGTTCACACTTCCGCAATTTATACCAGTATCAATATGAATGTAATAATTGCATAAGCCAGAAATTTAAATTACAACGAGTTTAGCGTTGCTGGAAAATATACAACTCAAAATTATATACGGCGCAAAATTATATACAAGAAACCATTAGAAATAGGTAAAAAAACTACTAAATACCGCTATACTAGGTACGTACTAAGTGTTCCAGCGTATCTTAATCTATGAGCAAGATTTCAAAAATATTTTAAATACAAAATTCAAGGATAAACGAGATTACAGTAATCGCCGCAAGAAAAAAATAAATAAAACTTAATATAAAAAAAACGGTAATATGTGAAGCATAGATGTGAATTTACTACTGAGTTTAAAGAAATAAGAAAAGGAAAACTGTTAACCTTTCCTTTCCCGGCACCAGAACAGGAACTGAAATTTCTCCAGATTAATCCAGGCCTCCTGGAACTGGTCTCACCGACCCAATAAATTCCAATCAGCGTTTTAATGTCCATATACTAAAACCCCCCTTTTTATTGAATCCTACCAGCTAACGCCGTCTACGGGAATTTTCCACGTGGTTTCCTAAATCTACCAATTCTACTGGAATCCTTTGGTCATCGGCACCCCCTGGTTCAGTATATTATTGGGTCAGACCTTCGATTTGTTGAATCGAGCGATATTTTCTTCCCCTACGTAGGAGTTATCAGGCTTTCCGTGAAATAACGTTATGGCTCCCAGAGCACATGCAAATATCTCTTGTTAAAATGAAGTGTATTCACCTTGACGGCAATTGGAGGACTGAAATTTTTAACTCGGTTCCGACAGCGCTGTGACTTCTCTCAGTCGATAGGTTAGCCAAATTAAATTTACGACGGCTCGGCGAATTTTTCGCGTTACAGATTCCCCCCCTTTCGTCAAAGAAAATTAACCCGGAAGGGTTAATTTTCATCGTCAGGCGGTTGCGTAGAGTATGGTTTCAAGTCCTTGCAGTGCCATACTCCTGCCGTAGCTCCATCCTCATCGTGCAACTCATACGTCCACGGAGATACCCTCTTAGCTATCGAGTAGGGCCCTATATACTTAGGCGCTAGCTTACGCGTGTAATACCTCGCAGCATCCGAAAGGACAAAATTCCTCTTCCACACTAAATCGTACGGGAGATACTCAACATGCCTACGCCGCAGATTATGGCTATCACAAGCCTTCTGATTGGCATCCTCTAACCGTTTCCTGATGTCAGCGAACAATTTCCTAAAACTCTCATTACGACTACTCTCGGGAGTTCTCACACTATCTCCCAGATCTAAATCTGAATTATCAACATAATCGGCACCAGACAACAGCATAGACCTACCAAAATTAGCGAAATACGGTGTTACCTTCGTGACTTCATGAGTAGATGTTCTAATCGCACATCCTATCTGAGCGAGATGCTCGTCCCAACAACGATGATTATCCGAGACATAGGAAGCCATCATAGTCTTAATCACACGGTTAACTCTTTCACACGGGTTAGTCCTTGGATGATAATTGGCATTCAGCTTGATACGACAGCTATATCGGGAAGCTAAACTTCGGAAAAGATTACTACGATATTGGGGACCATTATCACACAAAATCACCTTGGGTACCCCATATACAAGAAATACTTCATCTTCAATCTTACGAGCAACGGCCGCTGCAGACGCTGTTCTAAGTGGGTATATCAGCACATACTTGGTCAAATAATCCGTAACGACAAGGATGAAAGAATTACCTCGTTTCGACCTAGGAAGAGGCCCCATCAGATCTGTGCAAATCATTTCCCACGGCCTGCTAGGCTTTGGATGAGACGCCATCTTATCAACAGGTTTACCTTGTGACACCTTATGCGCCGCACACACCTCACAACGATTAACATACCAAGCGACGTCAACCCTCATTTTCGGCCAGTAAAAACGCTCAGCTACTCTGTGGAAGGTTTTAAAAATACCCGTATGTCCAGATGTGGGAGGGACATGGGCTTCCATGATTATACGCGACCTACCAGCCTTGGGAACTACCAGTTTCCAAGATTCACCAGGCGACAGCGGTTGTGTGTACTTATTGACAACATGTTTGAAGAGGAGATTATCCTTCACACGCCAATCCGGAAATCTAAGGGGATTACTAGCGACATTCTTCACCATCTTACAATACCACTTATCATTGGTTGTATTAAACAGAGGGGGCGGTACCTCTTCAGATGAAACCTCCACAGACACCTCATCGACCACAGGGACGGACCGAGAAAGAGCATCTGGTACTACGTGTTCACGACCTTTGCGATGTATAATTTGGAAGTTATACTGTTGCATTTTGACTGCCCATCGGGCTAGACGACCCTTCGGACTCTGCAACTTCAGTAGCCACAGTAGGCTATAGTGATCCGTAATGACGGTAAAAGAAACACCCTCTAAATAAGGCCGAAGTTGTTCAAGTGCCCAAACCACAGCGAGACATTCGCGTTCAGTGGTTGAAAAATTCCGTTCTTGGCGAGTAAGAGATCTACTTAAATAGCAAATAACCTTGTCACCATCCTCGTGAGGCTGACTCAACACAACCCCTAAACCATAACCACTACTATCGGTCTGTACAACAAAGGGTTTATTAAAATCGGGACACGTAAGAATCGGCGCAGAAACCAAACATTCCTTAACACGACGAAACGAAGACTCACATTCAGAAGACCACACAAAAGGACGATTTTTCCTCAGAAGACCCGTAATGGGGACCATGATGGTTGAAAAATTAGGTATAAATCTCTGGTACCAGGAGAAGGTTCCAACCACACGACGAACTTCCGTAATATTACGAGGAGTCGGTAACTCCAACATTGCCTTCACCTTATCCGGATCCACATGCAACCCAAAACGATCAACTACATACCCAAGATACTTCATTTCAGGACGGCAGAACTAACACTTATCCACGCTAACAGTAATTTTAGCATCCGCTAACCTCTTAAAAACCTCTTCGAGCACCCGTACATGTTCTTCGAAAGTTTGCGTACAAATAACCACGTCGTCAAGATAGACAAAAACATGCGGTTCAAGATCATGGCCTAAAACATTGTCGATAAGTCTCTGCCAGGTAGCTGGGGCATTATGTAAACCAAATGGTAGTCGTTTGAACTGGAATAGACCCCTATTAGGTACCGTAAAAGCAGTGTATTGCCTTGAAGATTCGGCTACCGGAACTTGCCAATAAGCGGACTTGACATCTAAACTAGACAAATATTTAGCCTCACGCAACTTCTCTAAAGTATCCGTTACCAGGGGAAGAGGGTAGCTATCTCGAACAGTGACAGCATTCAACTTCCTGTAATCAACGCAAAATCGATAGGAATCATCCTTCTTCTTGACCAGCAAAATTGGAGAAGCCCACGGACTATTGCTGGGTTCTACAACACCTAACTGCAGCATCTCATCCAATTCAGCATCAATATGCCTCTGTACAATGGGATTGACCCTATAATATCGCTGCTTGATGGGGGGACTAGAAGTTACTATCACGTGTTCTACTCTATCGGTACACCCTAGACCTTTTCCCATAATTTCCATATTCCTATCAATCACCGCTTGAAGTCTCTGCTGTTCCAAAGGAGTGAGTACTGTTCTAGACGACACATGTTTCACACTATTTATCAACACAGGATCTGCCGAAAAATGCCACTCGTCATGGCGAAGATCTGGGACGACGCCCATCAAATTCCAAAAATCTACACCCAGGATCAAAATATGAGTTAATTCAGGGACAACCAGAGCCTCAATCAACCGCATACGACCCCTCAAAACCACGGGCAACACTACGGTTCCAATACTCTGTAACACATTACCATTTGCCACTGTACAATTAGTCGTCCTACTTTTATCCAAAGTCAACCCTAAACAAGAAATTACCTCATATCCCTTACCTCCTAAAACAGTTCTTGAAGCGCCCGAATCCAAAAGACCTAACAACGTTTTTCCTAGGATATCTATCTTAAGATAAGGACGTTCATCATTAACGACATGATCCAACACATAATCTATAACGGCACGAAAACTACTGATCGGGGGGTTTTCACGGACGCACTCTATCCGATCATTCAAGCACGCCTCGGTTCGTTCACGCTGGCTAATTCTGGAAGAGCAATCAGGACAAGTCCTAACCGTGAATCCTTCTTTCTTACATCTAAAGCAAAATTTCCTATTACTACGACACGCTACGGCCCGATGACCTGGCTGCTTACAACGGAAACAAACGAGCTCATGAACTCTAGGAATAGATGACGAAGTAGGGAGGGTTAGAGTTCCAACCTCAGACACAGGTTCCACATGCGATGACACATAAGCTAGGTCTGGCTCCATACAATTTAGTTCCCTCGAGGGTACACTGTAATTCTCGATAGCCGATTCCCTAGCCTCCAATTTACGACCCAAGGTCAATAACTCACGCACGCTATTAATTTCCATAAGTCCAAGATGATGTTGGTAGTAAGGCGTGATATTCCTTAACAATATTTTAAGTTTAGTTTCCTCCGAAATGGGACAAGTCAACCTTCTAAAATAACCAGACATCACAGCCAAGTAAATTCCCATACTTTCATCAGGACCTTGAGTTCTACTCTTAATTTCCTCGAACAGTTTTTCATTATAATCCACGGACAAGTACTCCTCCCGTAATAGATCCACGAATTCATCCCAAGAGTTGACCTCTTCTCTATAAGCTAAATAAAATTGATAAGCCCTACCAGAAAATAAATCGATACCACTGGCTAACAGAATTTCCTTATCCACATTACGCGAAACTCGATACTCTTCCACTTTTTCCAGAAAGCTCGATAGTGAAATACCTTTGGGATCTCCAGAAAACACCAAACCCCACTTGCTAGGCAAGATCGTCTTAATACTAGACAAGTTCCTCGACGCATTACCAGGATTAGGAAGTGGTCTGACTTCATTGAGAGTCGATCTACGGATAGTTGACAAATTTGCAAAGGACGGCCCAGGTTGAGAAAGAATTTCTAACTGGGGGGGTTGAGATTGACGAGAACGCTCATGTCTAGAAGCCTTACTTCCCAATGACTCGAATAAAGAGAGAGCTTTAGCCATTAGTTCATCTACTTTCGCCCTTTGTCGAACACCAGCATCACCTGCTTCGAAATTAGTCGCACGTTCCAACCGACCTATGACATGCACAAACTGACTCTGTAATTTCTGGAAATTATCACTCATACGAGTTTCATTGAACTCTTCTACACCGGGCTCAATCTGATCTAACTTATTCTCAACTGCACTCAAATCTTCATCAGCTGTATACGGATACTCTGGCGGATCTATACTATCATCTTCCTTCTCTACCTGCAACGCTAAAGCTAAACTACGCCGCATCTCAGACACCGTGCCACTTGCAATACCACGTATTGTCAACTCATACACAAGCTCATCCTGAACCAGCCGATTAACTACAAACCTACGAGACATTTCTTTTTCTTTTTAAGTTCAATTTGACAAGCGATCCAAGCAACAAACCAATTTCCAACCCAGCGGAACAATAATTCTTCACCGACACACCTGTACCTCAAATGGTCTCCCTCCAACTGAAACCTAATAAGGAATTTAAAACCCAAATCCAGATACCGAATGTCCAAAAGTCCCTATTTGTCCAAACAATATCTCCAACCCACAGAGTTTCCACGAAGTGTACTTCTCGAACCAACGCAACGTTCCTTCCTCAAAAGCGATTCCAAAATACAGGAGTCCACAAGCCCAAGGCACCACTTCCAAAACACCGATCCGCTAAGGTTCGAACCCACAATGCAGCCTACAATCGTCGAAAGTCAAATAAACTTACCATAAAGCAAAGTATTTACGAATTCAGTTACTGTTCTGATACTAAAATTTATACACAGTGTGACCCAATATGTAACTCACCTTTTAAATTTACAATATCTATAAATTACAAATATTATACAATAGATAATCAAATAAAATTTTCAAAATTACAATTTTTATTGAAACAATAATATCGATATCAGAAATCTTCTTATTCACTTGCTACCTGAAAAAGAAGAAAAAAAAACGCATCAAACAATGAACAATCTGTCCGTTTCCTGTATTAAAACTTCAATTTAATATTTAACACTGCTTAACAAAATTAGGTGAATTGTTTACCACTTACGCCCCATAAAACAATTCCCTTCAAGACCTCAAACCCCAGATTTACTACAAACACTTAAATCTGGCACTATCAATAACTAATTAAGAGAAATTATTTCCGGGTTACGCCCACAATTGAAACAATTACCTTCAAAGTTAAGCAATCCCCAGATTTACTATAAAAAGCCCAATTAAATCTGGTGCAATAGATTACAAAAGATACAATAACTGAAGTTAAATCTACAATGACTAAGTTTCTAAGAAAAAGTTGAAAATTTATCAAAGTTTTTTTTAAAAAAAAAAATATAAAATCTACAATATTGAATTTTCAAAATTCCAATAATCAATCAGTATGAAAAGAAAATAAATGTTGCCCACGAACCAATAAACTCTTGTCTGATTTCTACCATAAAATTTTCAGTTTGATATATATTATAATCTCACAGAATAAGGTAAGTTGTTTACAAATTACGTCCAATGAAACAATTCCCTTCAAATTGAACACAACCCCAGATTTACTAAAAACACTTAAATCTGGCACAATCAAAACATATTAAGAGAAATTATTTCCAGGTACGCCCCAATAAAACAATTACACTTAAATCTGGTGCTAAAATAAACTGAAAATATATCTTCAACTTTAACTTATCAAAAGTTCAAGTTTAATCAAATGGCTACAACTAAAATTTTGATTTTTAAAGTTTAAGTTTAATCAATGCTAAAAAAAATTTAATTTCGAAAGTTTAAGTTTAAATTACGGGATATGTATTGCTGACAATAAAGAAAAATACTAACGGCCCCACGTTATAGGCACCAAAAACATATAACGAGAAAAACCTACAAACCCTCTCAGTGCTCGTTACAGGTATGCGGGTTGTCTCACGTGGTACAACCCGTGCTTGCCAGTCGACTAGCTTCGAGTCGAAGAAGGGGTGGATTCTTCAAAAAAATTATTGAGTATACAAAAAGGGCGCCAGAGAAGTTTTGGCAAGCACCCAAGACTTCCTAAGTTAGCCCACAACTCCTCAGTGGGTTAACAACACTCACTACACACTCCAAAGGTTAAACTGATAGGTAAATTATCATAAATAAATAAAAGTCAGCAAATACACCCAGATTGAAATTTTAATTAATCTTGGTGGACCAAAGGTCTCTTTTCAAAATATATGATACAATATCACTACCAAAAGAAAAATATTACAAATAACGTCTGAGCTCAGCTGAAGGCTGTAATCTCAGGGTGCAGTAGAGCTGAGGGCCCCAAACTACACCGATGTCTCAATCCAAAGATTGTAGAGAATCGACCAAATTGTTCATGTACAATATTCCAAAAATTACAACGATAATATATATATGTATATTGAAACCATCTAAAGTTGGTAAGTCCAATTGAAGGTTACAGAACTAAAAAAGGATATAGGTAATAAGTTTATTATTATGTTTTCGTTAGAGAATATTATAATAATTATTGATTTGGGACACACTATATAGTATAGAGTAAGTCTAACAACATTTAAAAATGGAAAAGGCAAAGATTTAGAGGCAATAGCAAATTTGATATATCAGAATTATCTTTATAAACCTATACAAAAAGTTTAAATTTTAATACAATGTTTGCATATAGTGTAAATAATCATTGTATCTAAACAAATAAATCCTTAATTTTAATTGGTGAAGTGATAGATAGTAGCCGCGAATAAACATGTGACATTATGTTTACAATGACAGAAATAAAACAAAGAGGTTTGTTGACAAAAAAAATGGAAAAAAACGGCGTGGTTGAAGGGGATGAAATGAAAAAGACAGCAGGAGAAGTCATGAAATTAGATTCTCTTTAAAAAGTTGTAAATTAAAAAGTCAAAAATAAAAGCCGGATATTAATACAGTGAAGAAAACTAACCTGTGAGTGACATCCTATGTAATGTTAAACCAGAAAGTGGTAAGATATTTAGCATATTTATTGACTGGAAATTATATCAATTGCTATACTTATTCCTACTAAAGAACATTTCATTTTCCACTGAAGTATATATAACATCTGTATGCAGATCTAATGTTACTTGTCCCATACAAAGACTTGGTGAACTTTATTTATATTATGAATCAGAATTAACCTACAAATGAACACTCATAAGTCGGCTGAATTTGCATTTATTTGTTAGTTGTATATTTAATAGTTTTAAAGGTTTTGTATAGTTAGATAGGATTATTGAATTTAGTATTAAAAAGGGAAGCTTACCTTACTTAATATTCCAAAGAACACAATATTAATCCATATAGAAAAATAGATAACATAACCAACATTTAGGATTTAGAAACACATGTAGATATTGTTGATATTTCAACCAGTAGTAAGAGATAGAGAACCTACCAACGATGACGATCGTTGTCGAATGAAGCTGTAGAAATGTTTACTCGTAATACAGGGTCAGTACGATAAGTAATTCACTTAACACAAATAAATTTGAGAATAATAAAAACAGTATTTATTGAATATTTACAAATAACATCTAAATGGTAATTAATATTGAGTTGCAGAGGTATACTGATAATTTTGAGGTGAGGTTTATAAAGTTTAATTCATATTATGACAATTTGCATTTGATATATTAAAATCATTCACATAAAGAAAAATTTTATTTTAATTATAAATGTTACATTGAGTGAACCGCTACCTGAGAACAAGAATCTCAACCATAATTATAGCTAGCCGGATAAGAAAAATATAAAACATAATAAATATACAAGGAGATTCGTAAAAAAAAGGAAGAAGGTAAAATTTAAACTTTTATATTAAAACATAGAACATACAATAATAATAAAATGGCACCCGAAACGTGGGGCTCTTATTAAATTAATATAAATTAATAAATATACAATAAAATAACGACCCCAACGTAAGGCTCTAAAAATAATTTGGCTCCTAACAAATTTAGCTCCGAAAATTCAATTGGACTCACCGAATCAGATAAACTATAAATTATTAAAATAATTCTATTCATTAAAACACAAACGTAGAAAATATAAAATTAAAAACAAAAGAATAAAGACAATTCGACAAGAACAAAACATACAATAATGCCAAATACAAGGAATAAAAAAGACAATACAAAGAAGGGAAATGAAGAACAATCTACATCAACCACAGAAGACATTGGAATGGAGATACCGGCACAACAACAACCAGGACAAGAAAAAGAAAAGGAGATGGAAAGCCTACATAATATGATAAGAAGCCTAATGATTAGTGTAAACGAAGGTAATGCAGAATTAAATAGAAAATTAGAAGCTGGTAATGCAGAATTAAATAGAAAATTAGAAGCTGGTAATGCAGATTTGCACAAAAATATAGAAGAAATACAAAATGGAATGGCAGAATTAGAAAGAAACGTAAGAATAAATCTAGAAGAAAAATTTGAACAATTAAAAAAAGAATTGGTACAAGATAGAGATGGATATAGAAGAAAAATGGAGAACAAGATCGATGAGAAATTAGGACAAATGGGGGAAGTAATAGGAGGTATAGAAAATGAAATAAAAGGAAAATTTGACAGATTGGAAATGAACACTGAACTAAAGTTTCAAGGTTATGGTGAAAGAATTGAAAAAAATAAAGAAAAAATTGAGCAAATGGAAAATAGAATAATTCAAGAAATACAATTAGAAGAAGGTAGCAACAGAAACGAGAGAAATGAATATAAACGAAAACTGAAAGAAATGGAGGATAATTTAAAAAAATTGGAAGACGACCAAGAAGAGAAAGAAAGAAGAATAAGAAGAGAATTGACAAGAATAACGGGGGAAACAAGAATAATTAATTGTGGAAGTAATAACAATATAAAATTTGATGGAGGTTTTAAGAAAATACACCCTGTAACCTTTATCAAAATGCTGAGGAATAAATTGAGAAATGATTATGAAGTAGAGGAATTAAGAGAAATTATACGAGAACATTTAGAACACCATGCATTGGTTTGGTTTACAACCAAAGAAGAGGATATACAAGACTTAGATCAATTTGAAAGAAAATTTATTGACTATTTTTGGGGAAATAATGTACAATCTAAAATAAGAGAAAGATTATATTTTGGCAGATATGAAGAAAATAGAGGTAATTCACTGAATACCTATGTTTTGCAAATGTATGCTATGGTAATCCATTTGAATCCGCGACTTCAGGAAGAAGAGATTGTGTTGTATATGTCCAGACACTTCAAGGAACAAATAAGAGAGACCATTGCTATTCAAAATATTAAAACAATAGACAGTTTATGTCGATATTTGCAAAGAATTGAGAGAAGAGGAGAAATAAACCTGAATGAAGCTCAACAGAATGGAGTAAGACAAAATGATTGGAATGATAGAAATTTTAATAATAATTATAGGAGAAATAGGAACATAAATCAAAATGAACATACAAGAAGAAATAACAATTACAATAATCAGAGAAATGAAAATAGCAGAACTAATTGGAGGAATTATAGTTACAACAATAATTATTATAATAATGACAGATATGAATATAACCAAGAAAGAAGAAATAATAATAATAACACTCACAACAACGGAAATAGAGACAAACGATTTAATCAAACTAACAATGTAAATAATAGACAAAGTAATAACTACAATAATAATAGAAGACAGATAAACTACATAAGGTATGGAAGAGAAAGAAACATATCTAGAAGTCTAGAAAGAGAAGATCAACATTCAGGAAGAAACAATCAACATAGTTATACAAGAGGAGGTAGTGTTGATAGAGAAATTAGGAACGATAATAGACAGGAAATTATTGTCGAACAAGTCCAACATATAGACAGGGACAGGCACAAACAAGACGAACATACAAATGACGGACAGGATTTTCAAAATGTTGCTTTCTATATCAAAGTTTTGCATTATGTCACCCCAAAGAATTCATAAATTTAAATGAGAAGTTAGAAAAAGAAAATTTATATGGTTTATTGTATATTGAGGGAAAAATTAATGATAAAACATTTCAAATTTTAATTGATACAGGAAGCGAAGCATCTTTAATTGATTTAAAATTAATAAATGAAAATAATAACTTAAAAGAAAGAGAAATAAAAATTCCTAAGGTAATGTTAACAGGTATAAATAATCGAAAACTGTGTGAGGTAAACAAATTGTATGATATAAATTTACAAGTGTAAGAAGCAATACTTAATTGTCAACTACTAGCTGCTCCAAACCTAGAAACAAGTATAATAATAGGAAACGATGTACTGGAAAAATATGAAGCAATAGTAAATTATGAAGAAAAGAAAATTCGGTTAAACGGAAAATGGGTACGATTGAATATGATAGAGGAAGTAGAGGAGAAGATGAAGAAGATAAGTCATGTTAAAAATGAAAATTTGAAATATAAAGATGAAAAATTGAAGTATGAAAATAAAGAAGAAGTAGACGTTGCAGAAAAGAGT
The DNA here is from genome assembly GCA_963921935.1 of Galeruca laticollis. Classification (NCBI taxonomy): domain Eukaryota; kingdom Metazoa; phylum Arthropoda; class Insecta; order Coleoptera; family Chrysomelidae; genus Galeruca; species Galeruca laticollis. The sequence continues at coordinate 46,071,395 of OY998184.1, forward strand.
GATAATGTGATAGATTGTAATGAAGAACATTATGAATTTGTAAAAGAATTGTTAAAGAGGTATGAGAGATTAATGTCGAGAGAACCAAGAGTGGCTAAGAAATATGAGCATAGGATGGAGGTAAAGCATATAGAAAATTTTAAATCAAAATCATATCCAGTACCTTACAAATTAAAAGATAGAGTGAAGAAAGAGTTGGAGATATTACAAAGAGATGGGATAATAGAAAGAAGCAATACACCGTACATAAATCCACTAGTAGTTGTACAGAAGAAGAATAATGATATTAAATATGTCACAGGGAAGTCAAATATTGTACCAGACTATCTAAGCAGAATGGATGGAGAAAATAAGAAGAACTTGCACAAATTAAACATAGGATTAAACATTTTGAGACAAACAGATGGTATATTTTCACTAGAAGAAATAAAGAAGGATCAGGGTGAACTAACAGAAAAGGAGAAGAGGGGATCTTTAAATAAAAATGGTATATATTATAAAATAGTTGGACAGAATGAATTATATCTAACAACAATGGAATTTGCAAAAAAGGTATTAAGGGAGATACACAAGCAGTATGGACATACTGGAATGCGAAGAACATGGTTGATTTGGAGAGAGAATTATATTTGCAAAAAGGATATTCCAATAGCTAAGGATATAGTACAAACTTGTACTATATGTCAGCTGAGTAAGGACAAAAACTACCATAATGAAAACTTACCAAAATCTATTCGATCTGAAAAACCATTGGACTTAGTATCAGTGGATTTTATGTCGAACCTTATCACAAGCTTCCAGGGCAATAAACACATATTCGTCATAGTAGACATCTTCTCTAAATTCATTTATATTAGGCAGGCAGCTAAAACAAATACAAAAACAATATGTAATATAATGAATAACTATTTTAATGAAGTAGGCAGGCCAAAAAGATGTATATTAGATAATGCCACATATTTTAACAATAAACGTTTTAAAAATTTTATGCAAAAGAATGGAGTTATATTGACATTTACAAGTATACGGCATCCAGCATCAAACCCAACGGAACGATATATCAAGGAAATAATAAAGTACCTGAGAGTATTGACATCACACGAACATCGAAATTGGGAAAATAAATTAATGGATGTGGAATATTATATGAATAACGTACCAAATACCAGTACACAAGAAATTCCGATACAGATAATGAAGAATATAAAACCTGACAGACCATGGATATTAGAAAAGGAAAGTCAATATGATGAATTATTAGAAAAAGTTAATGTACAACTTAAAAGAGTTGCTGATCGATACATAAAACGAAGAAATAAAAAAATTAAAAGACCAACAACATTTAAAGAAGGAGATTGGGTAATAGAAAGATCTTTGCAAATAGCCGATAAAAAATTAAACCAATGTGCTAAGCTGAAACTACCATTTAATGGACCTTATATAGTAGAGAAGGCATATGAGAATAGCTATGTTTTAAGGAACCCATATAATAATCAATTGAGAGGGACAATACATGTGCAAAACTTGTATAAATTCAACAAGTAGCAGCATTTTAAAAATCATGTCATACAAATAATTAGTATCTGATAAGAAGATATAAGAAATTAATGAAATTGAATTTTTTTTTATATAAAATATTATTTAATTTAACCTATTCGAGTTCATATTAGATATAAATGGAGTTAAAAAGTAAAAATTACATTTTCAAAATACAAAAGAAAATCAATCAGACATATAATAATATTTTGAAAATGAAATTGGGGGAAATTGAAACCATCTAAAGTTGGTAAGTCCAATTGAAGGTTACAGAACTAAAAAAGGATATAGGTAATAAGTTTATTATTATGTTTTCGTTAGAGAATATTATAATAATTATTGATTTGGGACACACTATATAGTATAGAGTAAGTCTAACAACATTTAAAAATGGAAAAGGCAAAGATTTAGAGGCAATAGCAAATTTGATATATCAGAATTATCTTTATAAACCTATACAAAAAGTTTAAATTTTAATACAATGTTTGCATATAGTGTAAATAATCATTGTATCAACAGTAAAAACACAAGAGCTTTTTTTTTATCGGATAAATTTCTCTTTGCAACGAAACAGTTTTGCCAATCACTAATTTTACGAGAAAAACTGACATGATAAAATCGCGACACCGAAGGTGGAGCGATTTTATCTAATGTCAGTTTTTCGAGCAAATTTAGTGATTGGCAAAACTTTGAGTCAAAGAGGAATTTATCTAATAAAAGAAAAGCTCGAGTGTTTTTTGGCAAGATAAATTAACGACAGAATATATGGATGAACAACAACAATAATTGCGACTCATTGTCATTGTGTAAAAGTGACGTCCGCTTACTAGATATTGAGGAAGAGAAGTTTTTATCGCGATAAAAAAGGATGCACCTTTTTTATCGATGGCAAAGTGACAATAACATTTCCAGGTATATGACATTTTAACATTGGAGTTAATTTATCAACAGTAAAAACACAAGAGCTTTTTTTTTATCGGATAAATTTCTCTTTGCAACGAAACAGTTTTGCCAATCACTAATTTTACGAGAAAAACTGACATGATAAAATCGCGACACCGAAGGTGGAGCGATTTTATCTAATGTCAGTTTTTCGAGCAAATTTAGTGATTGGCAAAACTTTGAGTCAAAGAGGAATTTATCTAATAAAAGAAAAGCTCGAGTGTTTTTTGGCAAGATAAATTAACGACAGAATATATGGATGAACAACAACAATAATTGCGACTCATTGTCATTGTGTAAAAGTGACGTCCGCTTACTAGATATTGAGGAAGAGAAGTTTTTATCGCGATAAAAAAGGATGCACCTTTTTTATCGATGGCAAAGTGACAATAACATTTCCAGGTATATGACATTTTAACATTGGAGTTAATTTATCTAAACAAATAAATCCTTAATTTTAATTGGTGAAGTGATAGATAGTAGCCGCGAATAAACATGTGACATTATGTTTACAATGACAGAAATAAAACAAAGAGGTTTGTTGACAAAAAAAATGGAAAAAAACGGCGTGGTTGAAGGGGATGAAATGAAAAAGACAGCAGGAGAAGTCATGAAATTAGATTCTCTTTAAAAAGTTGTAAATTAAAAAATTAAAAAGTCAAAAATAAAAGCCGGATATTAATACAGTGAAGAAAACTAACCTGTGAGTGACATCCTATGTAATGTTAAACCAGAAAGTGGTAAGATATTTATCATATTTATTGACTGGAAATTATATCAATTGCTATACTTATTCCTACTAAAGAACATTTCATTTTCCACTGAAGTATATATAACATCTGTATGCAGATCTAATGTTACTTGTCCCATACAAAGACTTGGTGAACTTTATTTATATTATGAATCAGAATTAACCTACAAATGAACACTCATAAGTCGGCTGAATTTGCATTTATTTGTTAGTTGTATATTTAATAGTTTGAAAGGTTTTGTATAGTTAGATAGGATTATTGAATTTAGTATTAAAAAGGGAAGCTTACCTTACTTAATATTCCAAAGAACACAATATTAATCCATATAGAAAAATAGATAACATAACCAACATTTAGGATTTAGAAACACATGTAGATATTGTTGATATTTCAACCAGTAGTAAGAGATAGAGAACCTACCAACGATGACGATCGTTGTCGAATGAAGCTGTAGAAATGTTTACTCGTAATACAGGGTCAGTACGATAAGTAATTCACTTAACACAAATAAATTTGAGAATAATAAAAACAGTATTTATTGAATATTTACAAATAACATCTAAATGGTAATTAATATTGAGTTGCAGAGGAATACTGATAATTATGAGGTGAGGTTTATAAAGTTTAATTCATATTATGACAATTTGCATTTGATATATTAAAATCATTCACATAAAGAAAAATTTTATTTTAATTATAAATGTTACATTGAGTGAACCGCTACCTGAGAACAAGAATCTCAACCATAATTATAGCTAGCCGGATAAGAAAAATATATAACATAATAAATATACAAGGAGATTCGTAAAAAAAAAGGAAGAAGGTAAAATTTAAACTTATATATTAAAACATAGAACATACAATAATAATAATATATATATATATATATATATATATATATATATACATACATATATATATATATATATATATATATATATATATATATATATATATATATATGTCAAAAACACCAATGTATAGTTACAAGGGTTCACACTTCCGCAATTTATACCAGTATCAATATGAATGTAATAATTGCATAAGCCAGAAATTTAAATTACAACGAGTTTAGCGTTGCTGGAAAATATACAACTCAAAATTATATACGGCGCAAAATTATATACAAGAAACCATTAGAAATAGGTAAAAAAACTACTAAATACCGCTATACTAGGTACGTACCAAGTGTTCCAGCGTATCTTAATCTATGAGCAAGATTTCAAAAATATTTTAAATACAAAATTCAAGGATAAACGAGATTACAGTAATCGCCGCAAGAAAAAAATAAATAAAACTTAATATAAAAAAAACGGTAATATGTGAAGCATAGATGTGAATTTACTACTGAGTTTAAAGAAATAAGAAAAGGAAAACTGTTAACCTTTCCTTTCCCGGCACCAGAACAGGAACTGAAATTTCTCCAGATTAATCCAGGCCTCCTGGAACTGGTCTCACCGACCCATTAAATTCCAATCAGCGTTTTAATGTCCATATACTAAAACCCCCCTTTTTATTGAATCCTACCAGCTAACGCCGTCTACGGGAATTTTCCACGTGGTTTCCTAAATCTACCAATTCTACTGGAATCCTTTGGTCATCGGCACCCCCTGGTTCAGTATATTATTGGGTCAGACCTTCGATTTGTTGAATCGAGCGATATTTTCTTCCCCTACGTAGGAGTTATCAGGCTTTCCGTGAAATAACGTTATGGCTCCCAGAGCACATGCAAATATCTCTTGTTGAAATGAAGTGTATTCACCTTGACGGCAATTGGAGGACTGAAATTTTTAACTCGGTTCTGACAGCGCTGTGACTTCTCTCAGTCGACAGGTTAGCCAAATTAAATTTACGACGGCTCGGCGAATTTTTCGCGTTACACTGCTGCTCCAAAACATCAGGTAAAGCTTGTTTCCTACCCACAGCTTTAGTTGAAATTATTTAAAAAAGAAAGTTCTCCTAATATGAGATACCTCATATAAGGAGCACCAAGGTATCTCATATTAGGAATCTCTCATGAAAATTCTTTACATATTTTTTTCTCAAAAATTAATTGAGTTGCCATGCGTTTTATATGTTTAAACAATAAAGCAACTCCAATACAACAAAGCAAATATAACAAACTTAATTCAGTTTTGATGCAGAGTGGAGGCATTTTATTTCAAGTAGTGCATCATCACCTACAAGCCCTTAAATATTTTATCAATAAATGTATGTCATTTAATATGCAAAAAGAATTTATAACACATGGTAATTATTTGTTATGTTGAATATATTTACCATCAGGAGAAGCACCTAGAAAACCGTGTTGAACATCTACCCACAATCCTGTATCAACCACCACAACATTTTGTACTCGTTCAAAAATGCTCTTAGGCACTTTTTCCTTAAGAGTTCCATTCTCCATTACCTCCGTCATACAATAAGTGTTTTTAAGAACAGTTTTAACAAGAGAATGACAAGGTGTATTTGTTTTTCTCCTAACAACCTGTCCAAAGATTTTATAACAAATTAGGATGGTTATCCACTTTTTATCTTGCCTTAGCCTATGCACCATAGGTACTAGTAATTGTTGAATAAAATTAATGAATGGAGTAGGTAACATTATATTTTAAAAATCTTTGAACCATCTTTGTCTAGCCAATAGTCAACATTTCCTTGCAAATTGTTTGATTATATAAGCATTTCAAAAAATAAAAGAAAATAAGAAACCAAATTATTATTAAAGGATGACTTAGTAATAGTCTTAGTTGTTGAGATTAAAAAAAATTGTAAAACAAAGGACGACTAAAAAGTTAATTTTGTCTACTTGTTGCACTTCGGGGGCTGTATCGAGTTAAACAGTTTATAAAAATGCCTACTTTGCCTTTATGGTATGCTTTAATTAACGCAATAGGTGTTTCACATCTATCCAGTGGTTTTTTGTTGGAGTATTATTGAACTGGCTTAAGTAAGAAACGGAGAATGAAATATCCGGCCTAGTTCCATTTGATAAATATAATACGCTACCAAAAGCTTATCGATATGTGGTTTCATCAAAACTCTCTGTATTTTCATTCAAATCATTAACCTCTAATGGAGTTGAAAGTCCTTACATTCTAACATGTTAAATTCTTGCAGAATTCTTCTTATATAAGCTGACTGATTAAACATTATTTCATTTGGTCTGGTCTATTTATTTTAATCGAAAGCATATTGGTTACTTGTCCTAAATCTTTAACCTCAACTTCTTCAAAATAAACTTATTTTTAAAATTTTTACTTTAGTGTCTTCTCCTACTACTAGTAAATCATCTATATACAAGCTTATAACTAAATGTTTCTTATTTTTTAATAAACGCAGTAGTTACGTCTAGATCGTTGTAAACCAAGTTTTGGACGCTTATCATTTATGTAATTATTCCATTTGCGGCCTGATTGGTGCTAACAATAAATACTTTTATTAGTGTTTCAAATGAAACTCAACGTTTCTAGCTAATGTGAGTAGATTCCACGAAGTAAGGGTCGAGATAGTTAATTATACTTTTATTCAACTTACAAACCAAATTCTTGCTATCTGCTTCCTAAAAATACTTTGGTTGTTCTATGACATTTTATTCTATTTCACTGTTCAGATATGCAGAATTTACTTTGACGTGATGACAAACCCAATCCTTTTCAACCCACAGCGCTAATAAATTACAGGACTATAGGTTTCTTCAAAATATTTTCCATAAGTATGCGTAAATCCTTGAGCTGCTAACCTAGCCTTAGACTTTTCCATTCACCCATTTTGATTTATTTTTATTCTAAATACCCACTTACTGCCTACGATATTTTCTTCTTTGGGTCCATGCTCCATATTTTTTCATATTTTTTGTCTCTTCCTCCATAGCTTGGTGCCAATTTTTTGCATCTTCTCCAGATAATGCTTGTCCTGGAGTTCTGGGATCTATTTTGTTTTCTTCAAATTCACATTTAATAAAATTGCAACAGTAACAAACTTTTACTCTTCGTTATCTGGTTGATCTTCTTAACGTTGTTTCCTCTTTTTGTTGTACTTCTCCTGAAGTAGTAGCTTCTTCTTCTTTTTAATTGCGTCCATTAACTGTATCTTTAATATCTACAAGAGGCCAGAACCAATTGTTTTTGTGTATGTAAGCCGCAGTCCGGAATTTACTAGTAAAAGAAGGCTTTAATATATAAGGAACTGATCAGGAGGAGTTAGTTAGTTGATAAAGTGATCTCGAGAAATAAACAAAAATACACGGAACAGTAAAGTGCTAATATAATCAAGTTTGTGTGCATATAAATTAAATTTTAGTGATTAGTCAAGTATATATAAATTAAGTGTTAGTGAGTTAGTGTTTAAATAGATTAGTAAGTAGCCATACCGTGTGTTTAAAATTTATCCCACCCGTTTATTGTTTAAATAAATTAGAAAAACATTACATTGGTGTCAGAAGTGGGATAATATAAATAAATATCTCCGTAAAAATGGCCAAGAGATTAAGGGATCTGAAAGTGGAGGAATTAAGGGCAGAATTGGAAGAACTTGAGCTGGAAACGTCCGGTAAGAAAAGTGAATTAGTAGAAAGACTTAAAGTGGCACTGGAAAATGACGGCTTTGATCCAGAAACAGTTTCATTTAATGGTGAGCCTTCCACCTTAATCTCGTCAATTTCGGCTAACATGGACGAGAAGATTTCTGCCATGGAAGAGAACAAGGACGAGAAGATTTCTGCTATTAAGAACGACATTTCTGCTAATATTTCGGCTAACATGGACGAGAAGATTTCTGCTATGAAGCACGTCATTTCTGCTAATATTTCTGCTAACATGGACGAGAAGATTTCTGCCATGGAAGAGAACATGGACGAGAAGATTTCTACTTTGAAGAACGATATATCTGCCGATATCTTATTAATGAAAAACGACATTGCCGCTGACTTTGAAAATTAAATTTCATCTCTAAAATCTGAAATTGAGAATAAAATGTCAACGATGGACGAGAAAATCAAGGAATTAGGAAAAAATATGGCAGATATAAGAACACAAGACACGTCAGCAGAACAAAAGAAGATCGAGATATGCAAGCCAGCAACACAACCCAAGACGGAAGATATTAGCAGTTTTGCCCGAGTCAGGGCTCCAACGTTCGACGGAAAGACATCGTGGACCAATTATGTGAAACAATTTGAAGCAGCCGCTAGAGTGAATAATTGGTCCGATAAGGAGAAAGCAGTAAACTTAACCATCGCGCTTCGGGGAGATGCCTTAGATGTACTTAAGACGATACCTCTTGAAGAAACGGATGACTTTGGGCAGCTGAAAATGAAGCTGGACATACGATACGGTCACGAACATTTAGAACATTTGTACAGATTCCAGCTAAAGAACCGAAGGCGGAAACGTGACGAAACCCTTCAAGAGTATTAAAAGGATATTGCCCGACTAGTCCGATTTGCTTATCCATCCGCACCGGCGAACATGATGGAATGTTTAGGCATCCAGGCCTTTATTGACGGCTTATGTGACCACGATATAGAGAAGACGCTTCGATCAGCCCATCCTAAAACATTGGTCGATGCATTGACTGCTGCTCATGAATATGAAGCAGCCTCGTTGGCTTCGGGATACAGCAAAGGTATGACCATGCAGGAAAAAGGTGACGATGACAGATTTGACCAGATCGTCAACCTGTTGAAAGGTATGGTAGACGTGAAGCCGAAGAAGATCAGGTGCTGTATTTGTGGCGAGCTAGAGCATGCACGCAGTTGGTGTAAGCGTCCTACGACTCCTGCAAACCAAGAACCTCTTAAATGCAAAGCAGCCACGGAGGGCTCGCGGTACAACAAAAGTAGGACTATGCAGGAAGAAGATGACGATGACAAAGTTGACCAGATCGTCAACTTGTTGAAAGGTATGGCAGACAAGGAGCCGAAAAAGATCATATGCCGGAAGTGTGGCGAGCTACAGCACGTACGCAGTCCGTCTAAGCGCCCCAAGACTCCTGTAACCCAATAACGCCAGTCACAGGGGAAATCAGACAGGGGTGAACATCCAGCTGATGTGAATCAACAAAAAGCCAACTATTTGCCTAGACGGCCATGCCCTGTAGACTATTCACAATGCAACAAGTCGAAATCTAAGGAAATTGCAGTTTCAAGAATTACAGTAGTCAACGAGGAATGGTCACCCACCAGGATCAGAAAAGATCAGGAGAATGATCCTCACCTGAAAATGATCCGGCAATGGAAGGGTGAAAATTGGCGACCTACATGGCAAGAAGTGTCAACATTTTCACCGAAACTCAAGGCGTATGGGGCTCAGTGGGGAGTCCCACTGAGCCCCATACGCCTTGAGTTGTCCTGGAAGGAGAGCTGTTGAAAAGAGTCCTTGAAAACGATGATGGTTCTGAGATGAGGAGACAGCTAGTTATCCCGAGAACAAGAGTAGCTGAGGTACTGAAGAAGTTACACGACAGTCCATCGGGAGGTCATCTGGGAGTGAAGAAAACCCTTCAGCGAGTTCGTGAAAAGTTTTATTGGATGGACAGCTCCGACGATGTGAAGTACTGGTGTAAGAAATGTACGTCTTGTGCTACGAGTAATGGACCACATCGCAAGAGAAAGGCACCCATGAAACAGTACAATGTTGGAAGCCATTTCGAAAGGGTTGCTTTAGATATCGCTGGACCATTTCCAACGACAGAAAATGGTGGCAAATACATACTGGTTGTAATGGATTATTTCACAAAGTGGGTGGAAATTTACGCTATCCCGAATCAAGAGACCACAACTGTCGCAGATGTATTGATGAACGAACTTATCAGCCGATATGGAGTGCCCTTGGAAGTCCACAGCCACCAGGGAAGAAATTTCGAAAGTCATCTATTCCAGGAGATTTGCGAGAAGCTGGGAATGAAGAAGACCAGAACAACAGCATTACATCCACAGTCAGATGGAATGGTCGAGAGAATGAACAGGACTATTGGAAAATGCCTGTCCGAAGTAGTATCCAGCCATCAGAGAGATTGGGACCAGTATCTTTCCCTATTCGCAGTGGCTTATCGATTTGCCGTCAATGAGTCCACGGGTGAAACGCCTGCGAACATCCTGTTTGGACGTGAAATGAGGCTTCCTTGTGACCTGGAATTTGGCTGTCGCCCTGGAGAAGATCTAGCAGGAGAAGACTACGTGATTCAATTGAGATATTAATGAATTAGTCCGAACAAATCTTCAAGTTGCCAGCGACAGAATGAAAAGTCGGTACGACACGCAGGCCACAGAAAGCGGTTTCAAAGAAGGGGACAAAGTATGGTTACACAACCCGACGAGGAGAGAAGGATTTGCTCCAAAACAACAAAAATCCTGGGAAGGTCCATACTTAATCAAGAAAAGGATCAATGATGTTATATATCGCATAAGCAAGATCCCCAACGAAAAACCAAAAGTAGCTCACCAAAACCGACCTAGATGAAGGAGTAAACCTTATTCAAGATGTGTCTGACCCTACCTTCGATGAATTTATGGGCGCGTATGGAGGTACCGGGAAAGCTAGATATGGAGTCACTTCGGAACAACAACAAGATTTGTTCACTCTCCCGGAAGATTATTCACTGGCATACAACATCCCCGCCCGTATCAAGAACGCACGAGGGTTGGCAACCGTCTTTCGAAAGGAGTTCGGGCAATTAGAAAAACTTGAAAACCAGATTCCTGCCCCTGGCAAGACACTGAAACTGAAACATAATTCGCGGTACGTCTTCTACGTGGTAACTAAAAATAAATTTCAAGATCGATCTACCTACCGCGATGTGTGGGAAGCACTTCGAAACCTACGAGACCATGTGTTGGAATCCAGCGTGAAGAAACTGGCTATGCCCAAGATAGCGAGTAACCAGTTGGATTGGCGAATCATCAAGAACATGGTAGAGGTTATCGTCAGAGATACCGGTGTCCAGATATGAATTTGCAGCTACAACCTCCGTTATCAGTATCCGATGAAGGCGGTCCCTCGCTATTTCTATGAGATCGGAAAATGCAGAAATGGGGCCAGTTGCCGATTCAAACATCCAGTCTCGGCTCTACAAAAGTTCCAGGAGGAACTTCCATTTAAGGAGGGGGTAATGTTACGAAGCAGCACACTGGTATAGTCCCTAAATCCGACCCTGTCTAAGCCAGGTATCAAAGTTAAAATTATGGCGGATACGCACTGTTTTTTTTATAACTGTTTACGACTATATTATCTCAACATTGTTTTTGTGACCAGACTTATCTAGAAAAGGCCAGAACCAATTGTTTTTGAGTGTGTAAGCCGCAGTCCAGAATTTACTAGTAAAGAAAGGCTTTAATATATAAGGGACTGATCAGGAAGAGTTAGTTTGTTGATAAAGTGATCTCGAGAAATAAACAAAAATATACCGAACAGTAAAGTGATAATATAATCAAGTTTGTGTGCATATAAATTAAATTTTGGTGATTAGTTAAGTATATATAAATTAAGTGTTAGTGAGTTAGTATTTAAATAAATTAGTAAGTAGCCATACCGTGTGTTTAAAATTTATCCCACCCGTTTATTGTTTAAATAAATTAGAAAAACATTACAGTATTTATTTATATTCAGCTTCTTCTACTCTATATCTTCTAACTTGTATTTTTCTCCTCACTTTCTGACAAAAATAATTCCAAGAACTACTGCATGGGCCCATAACATGCTGTGTTTGTTAATACCTTCTATAGACAGTGGAGGGTCAATTTACCAGTTATTCCAATTTAGTTTTTTGGGGTATATTGAATAAAAATGATGAAAGCGTGTTCATTTCTCTGGTTTATTTTGACAAATTAATCCTCCACAGTCTGTAGAAGATAGTAACAAAAACGACAATTTCCACAGTAACTGCCTTAATAAAAGTTTAAATCCGTGTAATGCAAAAAGGGAAATTTTTCTTAACTTCCAATTTTCATTTTCTTTGATATATCTTTATAAATAAATAAACTTTGCTTGTATACTGAGTAGTCCATATATAATAGTGAGGAGTTTGGCATTGGGGATTTAGCGAACCATCACATGGAAAAATAAATGGAAAAATCTGGAGATCAAGTGGGAGACAGAATATTCCCCTAGTGATAATCCCTACCTTGAAATACATCAACCTCATGGGATACGAGGGTAAAGTGTGAAACAAATAGCGGATGCCAACTTAAATTTTGTGACAAAAGAAAATACTATATAGCTCTGAAACATGAGACTTACAGGTGTAAAGAAAAAAAGGGAAACATCCTGACACAAATTGCTAAACATAAATAATGTTCCTTAAACGGAAAGAAAATTTGGATAAGGAATCCATATGATATTTCAGTTGAACAGGCAATGAAGAATCAATGAAATATCTGAATAATCTTTGTATAGAAAAATTGTTAATCCATGTTTTAATGGACGACGATCAACTATATTCTGTTCCGTAATACAGATGGAATGATACTTCTCAACAAGATTTATTGGAAAGGGTAAATAAATTAAATGTTGGATAGTAAATTATCAATTTTAGTTTGGAAAGTCTCCGTGTTCTAAGTATTTAGGGCCTTCACATACCGACTCAGTGCTACATTGGGGACACTCTTATTTGAATTGGTACAATAGTGGATGAAAAAATATACCAGAAGAATAGAAGAGTCCAGGATCAAAATTGCCAGCTAACTACCATACAGTGCACTGGAATAAGTGCCCAACTAGCAAAGTGGTTTTAAATTTTTGGCTTATGTGACAATTTTATTTTAATATTGAGTTATTATTGTTTTCAAGAAGGCAACTTATTATATAAAGGTTCCATAATAGCAAGTTTAGCTTTTTGTAACAAAATAGTTTTATAAATTTATCACAAAAACATTTTGGCAACAAAATTATATAATATTTATAAAGCAATTCTATATGTTCTATGTAAGAGTTTCATAAAACATTTATTGTTTATAAAATTTAGTTGTTTTATAACATTGGTGTGTGTGGTAGCATTGTGTGTAAGAAGTCGAACAGTACACAAGTGTTTTAGTTCAGTTGTGATAAAGTAATGGTAATTTGGTATGTAAATTGAAATTTTTAATATCAATATAAGTAATATCCCGTAAATAAATATTGAGAATAAGAAGTGATAACAACAGTCTGTCAATGGGAGATAGTATGATGTGATGGGCACATCCTTACCTATATATCTTGTCTAAAACCTGAACAGTCATAAACACAGATAACCCACAGATAGATGAGACACTGATTGTGGCGCCATCTGAAGAGCCTGTCGAGTAAACAATTGAGTGATTTTGAAAAGATTTCTGTAATTTTAGGTTTTGGCTGTATATTCAAATTTACAGTATTTCAATTATTTTATTTCAAAATAATCATTAATAGTCCATCATTTAACATTCCATTCAATTTAACTCAATAATGATCAGATGTTGAGTTAAATTAAATGAAATATCAAATGATGGACCATATATGGTTAATCAAATTGGAAAAAATAAAACAGTAATCATATAAACAGTTTATTTATTTTGGTATAAAAATACAGAACAAACAATCTCTCTCACAAAGTACTGTTCTTATCAAACAGAATGACAATTAATAAAATACAGGGTGTCCCGGGACTAATGGGAAAAAAGTCAGGAGCGTATAATCTGAGCCAAAATAATGTTAGTACTTCATATAAACTTTTTCTATGTAGGCCCTCGTTTTCGAGTTATAGGCATCCAAAGTTTTAATTTTGAATTTGGTTTTTATTTTTATTTTTTTTACTAGTTATTTGATCTTTGTAAAATTTACGGTAAAGCTATAATGTACGTGTATGTTTATTTTGGAAAGGTAAACAGATTTACAGTAGTGCCTTGAAGCCAGGGACGGACTACTCGCAATGGTTAGTGATCCATAAATTTGCAGGGATGGCACACCCTGTATGAAATTATTGAAATTGACTTCCCCACACATTAAGCTAACGAAAAGGTACTCTTGCTGGAACTCGATAAAATGAGCCGTTTGGCTAATATTTACAGTTTTATTAATGCACTACGTACAAATTTACCTAACTAACTTATTAATACGATGTACTACAAAAAAATAATTTGAAGATAGCAGATGATAAAAACATTAAGAACTTATTTAATGGGAATTAAAAAGGTACGTAGACAACGTAATTAGTTGCTTTTAATCAAAATTACGAACACAACATTATTAAACCATTAAGAAAACCTCATATAACACAAGTTATAAAACAATCGACTGAAACTAATTCCTAAACAACAAAAACTAACGTTTTTCTAATAAATGTTCAATATGAGCTCCTCCCACTTCCACTTCCTACGACGGTTGTTTCTTTGCACTTCTAATAACATTGCAGTGTAACACATTTCTGTCTATTAAATCTTGCCTTGTTTGCACAGGTGTTGCGTATACCTTACTTTTGAGATAACCCTAGAGGAAGAAATCCATAGCATTAACATCTCCTGATCGCGGTGGTCATTGAAAAGGGCCTCCACGACCAATCCATCTATTAGGAAACCTTGTGTGTAAATGCTATCGTACATCTAAACTGAAATGAGGAGGGGCCCCATCATGCATGAACCATAAATTCCTACGAGTTTGTAGTAGCACATCATCAAACAGGTTCCATAACTCATTTTGCAAAAACTCCAAATATCTCTGACCGGTCAATAAAGTATGTCCCTATCAAATGATTGCCAACTATTCCTGCCCAAACATTAACCATGAATTTATGCTGGCTCCTAGTTTGACTAATGCCATGTGGATTCACATCATCCCATAAATGCATATTATGAGAATTTATGACTACATCTCTGTTGAAACCGGATTCGTTCGTAAAGAGAACGTTACTAATAAATGTATTGTCTGCTTGTTGTTGTCGCAGAAACCACTGGCTATACTCAAGTCATGAAGGATGATCAGCCACTGTCATACTGTGTACTTTTTCCATGTGAAAGGGATATAACAGCTGTTCTTTTAGAACGCGATGCACAACTGATTTCGAGACGTTATGTTCTCTTGATAATTTTCGTAAACTCGTTGATGGTTCATTATCAACTGCATTTAATAAGTCTTGTTCAACTGCCACAGTACGTACGATTCGTACTGGACCTTCTCCACCTTTTTTTTTGGCAAAAAACGTCCTAAAATTTAAAACTTTGTTTTGTATACATGGAAAATTACATTTACTTATTCATACCTGTTTCTCGTAACCTGAGATCAATACGCTCAAACATTCGTCTGTCTGGCAATGCTCTGTTTGCAAAATGTTCTGCATAAAGCCTTCTGGCCTCTAAACAGTTTCGAGAAACCAGTCCATACATTAAATTCATATCTGCGTACTCAATAAAAGTGAATTCTGCCATTGTAACTGTTAAATTAAGGACTTATGAATTATTGACAAGTACTGAATACGAACTATTCTACACAATGTTTGACAACTAATCCTATGGTTACTTGATAAACGGTAAAAACACTTTTAAAAAGTTTATACCAACTTTCCAATTAATGAGTCGTTGATGTTTTTCATCTTCTGCTATCATTAAATTATTTTTTTGTAGTACTGAAGGTAAATCTTGGACATCGTATTAATAAGTTAGTTTTACCTCGTTGTGTACTTATAAAAATGGTGAATGTACGTAGTGCATTAATAAAACTGTCAATATTAGCCGAACGGCTTATTTTATCCAATTCTAACAAGAGTACCTTTTCGTTAGCTTAATGTGTGGGGAAGTGAATTTCGATAATTTCATACAGGGTTTGCCATCCCTGCAAATTATTTGGATCACTAACCATTGCGAGTAGTCCGTCCCTGGCTTCAAGACACTACTGTAAATCTGTTTACCTTACCAAAATAAACATACACGTACATTATAGCTTTGCCGTGAATTTTATAAAGATCAAATAACTAGTACAAAAAATAAAAATAAATTCAAAATTAAAACTTTGGAGGCCTATAACTCGAAAACGAGTGCCTGAATAGAAAAAGTTTATATGAAGTACTAACATTATTTTGACTCAGATTATACGCTTCTGACTTTTTTCCCATTAGTCCCGGGACACCCTGTATAATGTAAAAACGATGCAATAATTTGAGTAACATACATTTTCTAGATTGGAGTATCATTAGATTTTTAAATGATGTTAAATCAAGATAAAAGTAGAAAATTATTTATGATAAGTTCATATCAATTTAATATTACACTCGTATAAACACAAAGAGCTAGACAAACTGCTGGAGTATAACTGCTACCTACTTAATCAAAAAAAGTGTTAGCAATGAGTTGTTAACTACTATTTTTGGCAACTTTCTGTGGAAAAAAACATTTGAGTATAATTACTGTGAATGAACAAAAATAATTTGAATATTTTTATAGGAAAAGTTGCTTAATACTGCCCAGCTCTGTAAATTGAAGGTGCCAAGTAATTACATATAAGAGTGCGAAACAGCACTTTAAAATAATATATCTAACATTTCATTTCCCCTTAAAACACATCTCTATTTCTTTACTGGAAGTATTAAATAGATTTATATCACAAGCTTAAACCTAGTATATTGCATATTTGTATATTTCTACATTTAAAAGCATTCCGTTCTTATGAAACCAACGCAAAAGGCAGTTTAAGTTTCTCTGCAGCTCCTGGCAGACTATGATTGTTCAAATGTTTCTTAAGGGCTCTTAAAAATCCCACCGTCTCGTGGAAGTACTTTCTCGTTTCTGGTTGAGGTTCTACAAGTAAACACACAAAATAACAACAATAAATAAGTAAACACACAAATATGTTTGAAAATGTATGTCAACAAAAGAAAACAAAATGCGCTTACTATCGAAATAATAAGTTTACACATGTTTTTGTACTAAGCCAAAGAAAATATCAAAAAATGTTTGAATGTATACATTTGTTTGGTTTTTGAATTCCTTTTTTGGAGCTTTTGTATTTTTTGTCTTTATTGGATATTTTGGATTTTTGGTTACCGCTAGACCAAATACTTAGACGTAATGCCTCAAGAAAAGTTAATACTCACTTTCATTTCCCATAAATTGTCACACCATGGGCTATATATGAAAATCGGCAAGGGGTCAATACTTTCCATCCCATAGCTAGTAGAGGGAATATAGCTATACCATAAAATAAAACCCAGATTATTATTTTTTCAATGGATACATTTCAAAATGTAATTGTCTGAGTATGGTGTACACACTAGATATAAATTGAGTGAATGAAAAGACGAGTACTGAGTGTGTCATTTGATTAAAATTCCAGCTAAGCGCTTTCAGCCATGAGGTCATTCTCAAAGCTGTCGACAAGAGAAAAACATACAACAGGTACAATGTACATACAATGAAATAAAATGTTTCACGTTACATCATTATTTAAGTAAAATTTGTTAAAATTACCATATGAAGAGGGTGTACACACATATCATTCAGTTGGTAATTTCAAATTAGACGTTTCGTTATGTGAATTACAATTGTACATGCTCTTTATAGAGTAATTTCAACAAATTTTAGTTAAATAATGATGTAACATCAAACATTTTATTTCATTGTATGTAGTAGTTACAGGGTTTGATGTTTTTTGACACCTTCTGTATATTTTTTTCTTGGCGAGAGCTTTCAGAATGGTCTAATTGCTAAAAACACTCACCTGGAATTTTAATAAAATTACACACTCAGTACTCGTCTTTTCGTTCACTCAATTCACATTTTAAAATGTCCAAAATTATAGTATGCTAAATTGAATACAATAAAACTTACCATCAATTCTTGTTAATTTCCACTCATATGAGAAGGCCAATCAAACTGTCTTAATAACCTCTATTCGTCTTTCTCAAATCTAAAGAAACACTGTTTTTGAAAATGAAGGGATCATATTCTCCATCGTTCCTTCGTCGACAAATTTAATGATTTATTATCACTGCTTGTAAGCCATATTAATTTTATCTTCCTGGGTTGGAGGAACAAAACTGTAAAAAGAAATATTTACTTTATTAATGCAACAATTTTCAGTTTAGCTAATGTAAAGAACAACCCTGATTTCTAAAGTTGTCACTTAAATTAGTAAAAATTCTCTGTTTTATGAAAATGAAGATAATGGTTGTTAATTGTGAAACAAAAAATTCTTAAATTTTTTAAATAAAACTTACCGAGTACACCACTCCTTTAGAATACACTTTGACATTGTCTTTTCAATTAATAACAATAAAGCAACGAAACAACATATAAATATTACACTATAGCAATAAAAAATACACTAAAATACCGTAACCTTAAAATATACCTCTACACTTGAACTAAGAAATGATAACAGTATACCATATAACATGTGGGGATGGGGACGAGCAATATGATATCGCGCATACGCAGTTATAAAAATCAATAAAATTAGGTTACTAACGACGTTAGAGTTTTCGTTAATTTATTGGAATTATCTACCGTTTTTAGTTACTCGACAGGCTCTATAGATGGCACGGTCTGCAGTGTCTCTAGCCTGGTCATAAACAGTTGTTTTTAGTACTCGATAAAAAGGATCATTAACTGAATAAAGCGTGCTACACACTACAATTTTTCAATATTCCTATAATGAGTGATAATAAAGAAATTATTCTTCAACATCTATTTGATGAAATACTGATAAACAGGAAAGAAGTTCAAAATCAAAAAAAAGATAGAAGGTTTAAATGACCGACCACAAATTTAGAAACTAAAAAGGAGGAACTGCAACAAAAAATTGAAATTTTAGACAGAAGATCGCGGAAAAACAATATTGTAATATTTGGGATCAATAACATTCCAGTGTCTCAAGTGTGTAAAGAATTAAATAAACTGTTAGATATTACATTATCCGTAACTGATGTAAGTGATCTCAAAAAAGTGAATAGTAAATATAATACACTGAAACAAATCTGAAAAAGAAGGAAATATTATCAAACCGCTTCAAACTGAAAGGTACTAACATAACCATTGCCCATGATTTAACGCCACAACAACAGGAAGACCACAAAATATTAGGACATCATCTCAAAGAAACTAGGAGAAATACAGAAGTTAGGAGTTATATTAAAGGAAGTAAATTATATATTGAAGAATTCTAAAAAACGTAAATATTCTACAGGAAAATGAAGAAATAATTAGTGCAACACTAAATACTACTACGCCCCCTGGAAACCAAAATAAGAACACTTCAAATGAAACAAGTACTACAAGTAAGCTAGTGTCTGAGAATATCCAAAAAAAGGGTAAAACAATTACGCAGATATCCAAACCGGAATCATCTGGAAAAAATAGATTACGCTCCGGTCACAACAAATAAAATCTGAACATCAAAATTTGTAGTGTACACACTCTTGTTTTAACAAGGATAAATGAATTTGTAAAGACGTGTGTAATATTTCTTTTTATTATTATATATTTTTTATTATTTATTATGATTTATTACACACGTATTTACAAATTCATTTATCCTTGTTAGAATCTGAACAGTTTAGTTTACTGGAAGTTTTGCACTTGCTTTTATAGTTTATTAGTATTTTTTTAAGCCTTAATCTTAATTGAAAAATTGATAACTTCCTCTTTGTCTCTTTTGTTTGTGGTTTATTTATTCATTTGTTAATTTATTTTTTTGTGACTTATTTTTAATATTCAGTCGTAGTGTAGGATATGGATCAATACATTAGGGAATTTCAGGAAATAATTGTTGATACAAAATTAATGCCATCAGTCGATCTACTAAATGCCTCTCTTGAACAAAATATAACAAACAATTCATTTGCAATCTACCATATCAACATAAGAAGTATCTATAAGAATTTTAACCAGCTAGAAGTATACCTTTCACAAATTACACAATCCTTTAGTTGTCTGATTCTAACGGAAACATAGGAAATAAAAAACAAAAACATATTTGTTTTGCATGGTTATGATGTCATACAGTCAGAAGATAGGAATAATCAAAATGATGGCATTTTAATATATGTTAGGAATGATCTGACATTTTCTCACAAATCAATTGAAATAAGGTCAACAGCCGCTGTAGTATTAGAGATAGAAATTGGAAAAAAAAACAATAAATATTCTTGCAATATATAGATCTTCTTTAATCAGTAAAATTGAGTTTTTAGGAAACTTTCAGAGTCTATTAGACTCTAAATACTTTGCCAGATATGATCATGCGTTTATTTTAGGAGATATTAATCTCGATATATTAGAGAATAGTGAAGACAACGATTGCTACCTCAACCTAATGTCTGAAAACGGTTTCTATTCATTAGTTAATAAGCCAACACGAGTGACTAGCACTTCATCAACCTGTATAGACTATATTTTTGTTAAGAATAAATCTGGGTTGGTAACGATGATTCCTTTTATTCAGCAGTCTTACAAACAAATATTACTCATCATTTCTCTATAATTGCAATTTAAATGGACATAAGAATAAAATTAGTCTAAGACTTGCTATGAAAAGTTTAATAAAACAAAATTTATTGAAATATTGAATAAATTATCGTGGGATTACTTAGATACGAGTACATCGGTTGGCCCAGATAAAATGTTTAATGCATTCTATACAAAATTTAAAAATGCGATTAGTGAATCCACTATCTCTCAAAAACCTTGGATAACATTGGAACTAGTACAGTCAATAAAAAACGACATCGATTATATAAAAGATATATGAAAGAACCATTAAATACAAATAAAAAAATAGAGTATACCACGTACAGAAATTGCTAAAATAAATTTTTTAAAACAACAAAATTCAACTATTTTAGACTTGAAATAATAAAATCAGATAACGCATCAAAGAAAATGTGGAATGTGATTAATAAATTTAGTAACAACTTTAAGGAACAAAATCATTCATTAATGAAATTAATCCTGCAAAACAATACTGAAATCACTGATAAATATGAAATATCAAACAAAACAAATTCTTATTTTGCCAATATTGGAAGAAACCTGAGTAAAAATTATATGCAAATTGGGGAACGTCAACAAATGTACACTGTCGATCAATCTTTATTTTCAACACCGGTACCTAACACCTGCAGAAGTATATGCATTGTGTTTATCTTTGAAAGACAATAAAGCTCCAGGTCCTGACAATATAAAAAATGAGTATGTTAAATGAAGAGCAAACTGTATCTCTACACCATTGTGTAAAATATTTAATATGTGTTTTCACATGGGTACAATACCTCAACACTTCAAAAATGCGGTGATTAAACCGGTATATAAAGGTGGAAAAAAGACTGAAATGGCGAATTATAGACCTATATCGCTAACCTCAGTTTTTGAAAACTTCTTGAGAAGTTAACTAAAGGACGGTTGGTCTCATATTTAGATAAATTTATTGTAATATCTGAGTCACAATTTGGATCTCGCGAAAACAGGAGCACTCAAGATGCTATTGCGAAGTTGGTATCACGTATCTATAACGCAGTTGATAGTAACAAAACTGTTTGGGTGTATTTAGTGATCTAGCAAAGGCCTTTGACACACTAAGTCATGATATTTTGCTTCAAAAACTTGAACACTTGGGAATTAGAGGCGTGGTTCTAGATTTGTTCACAAGTTTTTTCACAACAGAAAACAACGTGTTATGCTGGATGGTGTCATAAGCTCAGAAGAGACGGCCACGTGTGGAGTTCCACATGGTACAGGGGTTTTCATTATATATGGACCCTTCAATATCTCACATATTATTTGTTACAATTGAAAATGTCTGAAATAAGAGTTGAATGGTTATTAAAGTAGTTTTTAAAATCCAACAAAAATATTATACAGAATGTCCCAAAAAAGAGGGTCAGAGCCAAAGTGTTCTTTCTTAAATGGGACACCCTATATATTTTCATATTTTTAAACTGTTCACTTCAATCCGAATTCAACAATATATAATTGTTATAGTCTAACCTTAACAGTTCAGAAAATATATACGACACAGTAAGCTGTAATAATCTATCGATTGGAATTCAGCAAACTGATTGTTGAGATGTTCTCTCACCTCTAATACATTATGGGGTGATGCCATCTTGGTGCCAGATCATAGTATTTAATTGGTCAGCTGTAAATTCATTTTCTAGTATTTCCCTTATTTTGGGTATTATGCGGTTTAGGTAAGTTCTTCCTGTTAACTTATAATTGAAAAATATTGGCCCAACCACTTTATTCTGGAATATTCCACACCAAACTTTAATTGATTTCCGTCCAGATTTCTTTATTTGTTGCACTTTCCGCTGTCTATGATTTTTGTTTTCCCATGAACGTCTATTTTTTCTATTAAACACGCCAGCTGTAGAAAAACTGGATTCATCTGTCCAACATATTTTCTGAAGGATATCTGGAGTTTCGTTCAAGCGACGAATCATTTCCTGACAAAATATTAACCGTTTCCGTTTGTGCAATTCAGTAAGAGCCTGCACGGGAAGTATCTTATATGGTTTATAATTGTGTCTTCTCAGAGTCCTAAAAATTTTCATAGGATGTTTTTGTAATATACTGGAGCTGGTTACTAACGAGTCTTCAGACTTTTCTGCAAAAAAGTAGTAGCGCAAAAATTATTCCTTCTTATTCAACAACCATAAAATCCAAAGAAATATATATTTTTTTACCTTCAAAATGCAGAAGTGTATCTAAATCATCCTCCTCATTAATTACACACGTTCGTTTTTTCCTAGAAAAGTTCTTAGTTATCATTACATGCTGGTATATTCTGTTGAACGTATTTTTGCTAGGCGCATGCCGATTTGGATATAATTCCATAAATTCTCTCCTTGCATCTAATTTAATATTATTTTTTACAAATAGAGAAAATATTTCTATCTTTTCATCATCTGTATACCGCATTTTCCAAATACAATGTTTTATAATGGTGTAAATAACTACTTGTCAAATATGACAATGCTTTCATTGCCCGTTGTTAATAGTTGGTTTTCATCCCACAGAAAACGATTTTTAAATGAATATATTTTCTGAACTGTCAAGGTTAGACTATAACAATTATATATTGCTGAATTCGGATTGAAGTGAACAGTTTAAAAATATAAAAATATATAGGGTGTCCCATTTAAGAAAGAACACTTTGGCTCTGACCCTCTTTTCTGGGACATCCTGTATAATATTTCTGTTGAATTTTAAAAACTACATTAATAACCCTTTAACTGATATTTGAAACATTGTTATCTGCATCAAATAATAAGTGAGATATAGAAGGGTCCATATATAGTGAAAAACCCTGTACCGTTCTTGGTTCAATTTTGTTTTTAATTTATATTAACCCATTACTACAAATGACTACCACGGGGGAATGCATTTCGTTTGCCGATGACACTGTCTTGTTGTATACGGCCGATTCTTGGAGTCAAGTCAAAGAAATAGCAGAAAGGGACCTAAAAAATATTACAAGTTGGTTTAGGACAAATTTACTTACTGTTAATGTAACTAAAACTAAAGTCATATCTTTCA
The DNA here is from genome assembly GCA_963921935.1 of Galeruca laticollis. Classification (NCBI taxonomy): domain Eukaryota; kingdom Metazoa; phylum Arthropoda; class Insecta; order Coleoptera; family Chrysomelidae; genus Galeruca; species Galeruca laticollis. Next base: position 46,095,098 of record OY998184.1, read on the forward strand.
CCTCGTACAAGCAGGCAGTACCAAACCGTTCTATAGGAATTGAAAATAAAAGTGTACAGTATCATCAGTAAAGTACTTGGGTATATTTTCGGATTCTCATTTGAAATGGGATGTTCATGTGGATAATTTAAAAATAAAATTAGAACCTTATTCCATAAATTTATTTTTGTCGGCAAATACTATCGTTGAACAAACTAAAATCAGTGTACTACGCATTGGTTGAATCTCTATTAATTTATGGTGTAATAGGTTGGGAAGGTATTAAAATGCAATCTGTAGAGGTAGCTCAAAAAACAATCCTAAAAATTATGTACTTTAAAAAAAGAACTTACCCTACTGAACGTTTATACAGTGACCTTCAAATAATGAATACTAGACAGTTGTATGCAAAAACAGTTATAATTTATTTGTTTAAGAACAATCATTATTTTCAAAACATATTACATCCTTACCAAACAAGGGCAATTTATCCGGATAATGTGACGATTCCTAGACCTCAGAAAGAAGTTGGAAAAAGAAGCTTCGCTTACCTTGCACCTCACATATATAATAAAATTTCTGAAAATATTCCATGCATAAGAAATAGAATCAGATTAAGAAAATAAATAAATGGATGGATACTTGCTTTTTTCTCAAAATAATTGATCCTGATCTTGTGATTTAATTTTGTTCATGAAGTATGTGTTACCTGTCATATGCTCAACTTTAGTGCTAATTGTGTTATGTTTATAATTGTCTCTTTATTTGTTAATGTAATTGTGCTTGCCTCCTAATTACGTATTTGTTCCACTTGTATACGTGTGTAAGAACGAAAATGTAACCATGGACAGGTTTCACTCTGAACCTATTTGGTAATCATTTTTATTTTGCATAATACTTCATAGATATTTTGTATAAACATATTTGGCAAAATAAAGTTATTATTTCTATTATTGATAAATCAGGTATAAATACATTATAAAACTATTGTTATAAACACTTTTAGTAGCTTATAGAAGAATGGTATCAAAGCGGCGGATGTCGCAATTGTATTCCCATTGAAAATTGTAGACACTGACACGGCTGTAAAATAATTATATAATTCTTAGAACGAAAGTTGTGATATAGCTTTTATAAAATAACTAATAAATATATTAGATTTGGCTTGGCTGTTTTAGGAAAATAAGCCACGTAGAAACTCTATGAAAATATCGGGATTAGGAGAGTGGGAGAAAATCAAAAGGAGCGGAGAGTTTCGGGGAACAATAAAGAAAAACTTTGAAAATACTATTCATTTCCTTTAGAGCACAATATTATAATATATTTCATTTCACTTAAAAAGTTAATTCAAAAAGTAAATTAGAAGAAATAAATAAAATAAATATAGGTATATATCAGTCATGTGAAAGCGACTCATACACTCTAGTTTATCTTTCCATATTGTACTATAATAACTTAATATTCTATAATAAAATTCTCACCAAACAGTCAGCTGCCGTATTATTCAAATTATCCATTCGCGAGTCCATTTGTGACAAAACTGTTCTAGATCTTTTTTTTCGTCGTCTTGATTTGACTTAACTTCTGTTTCGGCCAGATCTGTGTCAGCACCATCCAACATTCTTGATAATTCTTTTTCGGCCACCTTGTCATTAATTAGGTAATTTCGTTTCGATTTACATTGCATTGTATACCATCAAACCCCAGGAGAAGAATTGGCGATTAAAACCAATTTATCAGCAATATTTTTTGGCCATACCAATTATACTTTTTCTTCTCAGGAACAATACTTAAAATATCTGAACATTTTTTGGTAGTTTGAACGATTTTAAACAGTCTGCAGTCTACAACAAACAGAACAAGAATTATCAAAAGTATCCTATCATTTACAAATATTAACTAAACTGTAGCAAACTACAGAAGAGTAAATAATTCATTCCATATTACAAAACAAGTCTTGAATGAAATATTTAAAATAATACCAATAAAATCACTTACCTGACGGTATAACGTGATATGTACTTTCATAATTCTTATGGCGCTATCCATCAAATAATAAATTTATAGGTTAGAAGGTTAAAAAATATCAAAAATGTTTTATAAGTGCAGGAATGGGCACAATGTCTGTTTGAAATTGAGTTGGTTAATCTTTTTATAAAAAGACCTTGATGCGAAAGAAGGTGATTCATTTTACAAACATCGATTCAATACGTTGATACACCGAACAACAGAACGAACAGGACCGCAATGGAAACTTTTATTACTATTGAATTAAAATATTCACAATAGTATCAATTTATAATCTGTACATGAAGTCTCGTAAAATTCTTGACTGGGGTTGGCATTTCAAGTAATGATAATTAGAATGGACTAGATGTAAGAAAAGATTATTGTTTTCTAATTTCTAAAAATACTAATTAATTTTAAATTGTAAACCTGCGTATTTCCTATAATAATAGTGTTTCAATATTAATTGTCTGCTAATATTCAGGGACAACATAAAAGTGTCCTTAGACCAAAATCTTGGAATAGAATTATCGCCAATTTAATAAGAATTGTCTGCTAATATTCAGGGAGAACATAAAAGTGTCCATAGACCAAAATCTTGGAATAGAATTATCGCCAATTTACAAAAACCCAGGGGAAGGTTGCCTATATTGGACCGATTTCTAGATTTCTTATTATAGTTTCTAATGATAACATAAAATTATTCTTTTAACTATTTCGTAGGACCCTTTGGGATGTTGGCTACTAGCAGGAATTTTTTCAGAATTTTGTTTTGAAATCTTTTATTGTTTATAACCGTTTTAAAAAACCTCTGCAAGTGGTTCAATTAGGAAAATTGGTTTCCTTAATTGGACCTGCGGGTTCCAAAATTGGATCACGTGATTTATTGCAAAAAAAAAGTTGTTTAACACGTAAGGTCATATAAAATTGTTTTGATTTAAAAAAAAATTATTTCACAAAAAAAATAAGATTTATTCGAAAACTCTTCGAAATTTTTTTTTTACTTTGTCAAAACATGAAAAAATATTTATGTTAAAAAATAAAATAAACGACAAGAAAATTAAAAAACATGCATGCAAAAGACAACTTAGAGTCTTAAAAATAGGTAACACTAAGAAAATAAACATATCATGATTGGGTTAAACACATTCAAATAAAAACGATATCAAAAATCTTAAAACTGTCAGTCTAATCACCAGCGCAAAAATCACAAAGAAACTTTTCCTTCGAAGGCACATGGGCACATGATTCATGTACCCAGTCTCTACACTTCACACATTGGATCATGTCTTCAACGACACATTCTCTACAAAATTTGCAATACCACTCCCGTTCATTTACTTTTGCCTTCTTAAAAGTACCAGAATCTAGCTGAACTTTACGTTTCACAGTTTTCTTCTTATCTGGAGATGCCTGTTTAGCAGCTAACTCATCTTTATATGGACTTGCAGTAAGTATCTGTGCCTTCTGCTCTGCCTCGAGATGTTTTCTTGGCTTGTTTTACAACTGGACTTCTTAGGACTTCTTCGATTAATACTGACACACTTTTGAAAGCAGAAGAGGGCCTTTCTTCAGGCTCGGACAGACGCTTAGGCTCCTTCGCTCATAAACCGTCGGCATTAGGCGTGGATTTGATGGACCTCTTAGGTGCGGAAGTAGTTGCTGTGACTTGTAACTCTTTGTCAATGTCATTAGACGTAGGCTCACGCAAATATCACTAAAAAGAAAGCTCGAATGATGAGTGAATAATATTAACTACTAAAGTATTTTCAGAGATTTCATGTTAATAAAAGATAGATGAAGCTGGTCATTCCAATATTTATCATTCCAATGTTAAATCTAGTGTCCATTTAAATTTGGGAAATTTTTCAATTAGATCGAATATTCAAAAAATATTTTTTAGCATAAAATCCCTGCAAATCTCGATTCTACGAAAAATACGTGAAAGATATTTATATTACTAACCTTAAATGGCGTAATTTAGGGGGCAGACATTTTACACTGAATTAGGGAGAAATCCAATTTACATATAACACCTTCGTTGACCCTCTCCTTATAAAACCGCAACCCTTGGCCTTTTGGACGGAAATCGTCAACCTGCATGTCCAATTCTGCGAAGGTCCTTTGTGTTTCAATGCTTGTTCTCACAACAAACATATTGTTAACCTAAAGGGTCCATTGAATAATAAACGAGAACATAAATAAACAACTGCTCATAAGAATTGCAATTTAGCTAGGAATGTATTGATTTACGGAAGATTATTAGAATATAACTATTTTTATGAGGTAAGCTAAGGTACACTGATCTATTTAATTGAATAATCTCATGTCTTGGAAACGTGAATTATAATAAAATTTCTTGCTTTCTCACTGTTTCAACTGATTTTGTTACAATACACTTTTTCAATTGAATTTATTGTTTGAACCTTCACTTTGTAAAATCTATCCATATGATATCCGAGATTGAAATTATCCTATTTCCATATAACAACAAGAATAAGATACAATTGCATTGAAATATTGTACAAAGCCTTACCTGTTATCACATGCAACAGTAGTTGCCGAATGACGCAAGTACCCCCCACAAAAACCACAACACCGAAAAAGCACCACACAAAATGACAATATTCGAATGGCCAAAAAATTGGAACGCGTTCACCGATTACGATGGAATTCTGTCAGTTGACTTGCGGTGCTGAGGTGATGCGACAGTAAAATTTTCGTCCTACCTGTACTGTTGAGTATTCAACTCGTTGTAGCTGGTTCTTTTTTGGTGTTGTTAAAAATAAACTGTTACACTCCTTTTTTCTTTTGAACTTGTAATTAATATAACAAATAAATGGACTGTATGTTAAGTTACAAAATAAAATAAACATGTTATGTTGTCTGCCTCTAATAATCCAGTCATTTTAGGTTTCATCTGCGGAAAAATTCCTAGTGAACTGAATTTTGGTATACACCTTTATTACGGCATTGTAATGAAGATGTGGAAAATCGACATTGATATCGTGCCGACTAAAAAAGTTATAAAGGTCAAAAGGTCACGAAAATCAGTTTTTCGCAAATATCTCCCGATCTATTGCTCAGAGGACAATAAAGGTCACTATAAAAATTGTTTGTCGTGAAATTGTCTACCAAAAATGTCTCCCACATTTTTCTGTAGAATTAACCGTTTTCGGAGTAGAGCGCCGAGAAAGCGACTATATTATAACGATGCACTCGTTTCCTCACCACCTTCGAGGTAGAATACAGGGCGCGTTTTTTTTACATGGTTTTCCCCGTAGGCATAATCCATTATATGTAATAAGATGTTTTTTTTACGAGTGAATGATTTTTTATTTGAATACAGAAAAATTAACTTTAGTATATAATTTTTTTTAACATTCATTGTCGATATTTTCAGTTTCTGTGTCATCATTGGTTGACTCTGCGTTTAAGCATGACGTCACGGCAATGTCCACAAACTTTTGAACATCTTAATCCAATTTTTCTGCATCCACATTTGCCGCTGCAACCTTTTGTACAATTACAGAAGATTGTGTTTAGTAGATTATCGGGTGCTGGTGGTAATAAAGTTGTTATTGGCTGCAGTATATCTTATATCTTTAAATGAGCAATTCTTGTATATATATATATATATATATATATATATATATATATATATATATATATATATATAATATATATATAATTGAAATCTCGGAATCGGCTCCAACGATTTTCATAAAATTCAGTATATAGGGGGTTTCGGGGGCGATAAATTGATCTAGCTAGGAATCATTTTTAGAAAATGTCATTTTATTCGTGTTTTATCGATAATTTACTTAAATCTTATATCTTTAAATACGGTTAGAAAGTGATCTATTGTTTCACATAAGAGTGATTGTAGATTACATCCGGAGCGTTGCGCTTTAGCAAACCATGTTCATTATCTTGACCATCGTATGAATTTTGAGGCTGTAAGGGTGTTGGCGACAGAGTCTAGCAAAATTAAGAGATCATTCCTAGAAATGGCTTTTATTTCACAATCTAACAATGTAATTAACAAAAAGACTGACACAGACCACTTGAGTGAGATTTATTCCTTTTTGTTATCCCTAGATTACAACTATAACCTTCTCTCCACTAATGACAATCACATTCCCTCAATTGACACTACCCTTTCTGCGGATAACTAACATATCTCTTAAAACATCTTTTATTTTGGGTGCATTGGTGTTGGTAGATGCACCCATTATCACATTTTTAGTATACATATATATATATATATATATATATATATATTACATAATTATTATTATTTTTACTTTAATAATTACTATATTACAATATTATTATTACTTAATTGCTTTTGATTTTGTCTTTTTTGGCTGGTGTTGTGTTTTAACTTTGTCCTCCAAGGTATATGTTTTGTTGTTATACAAAACTCTTACCATTGGGATATATCAATTTCCTCTTCTTCTTTCTTATGAATGCAATTTCTCAACCCCTCTGCATTCTTCTTTTCCATCCTTAATAGGAACTTTCACAACGGAGACCATTCTCTTATGGTACTTGTTGTCACGTTCATCCACTCAACTATTGGTTGGCATCATTGCCTGTCAATTCAATCCCTCCAAATTAGAAGAATTTGATATCAGTTCCCTGCCGGCTTTTGACAATAAAAAAGCACTCGTGTTTCGTTTGTCTGCAAAATGGTGTTAGATGTTGGCTTTTTTAGTCATCTGATTGTGATTGTGCTATTTTAAACCTTTTTTGGTGAACTGTTTCATACTTGAATGTCCGTAGTTTATTTTTATATAACATAATGGATCCTAACCTCAATTCGGAGGTAAGTTCGCACCTGTTGCGATTTCTTCTATATTACATATTACTTATCAACTACAGTATCTTAATGCTGTTTTTCCATTTCAGTATTCCTGATGATGAGGACAATCATCCTCGAAATATATATAATTGAAATCTCGGAATCGGCTCCAACGATTTTCATAAAATTTAGTATATAGGGGGTTTCAGGGGCGATAAATCGATCTAGCTAGGAATCATTTTTAGAAAATGTCATTTTATTCGTGTTTTATCGATAATCAACTTAAACATAAACTTGGAAGGAAAATAACAAAAAAGAGGCGTTTGAGTAGTCTCAACTGAAAAATATGACTCTTCCTGAACTCTATTGGCGAATAATAATACTATTTTTTATGAGCAACTAATTGCTTTAACGACACCACAGCAGATGGCGTTGTTAAGTAACACGAAGTCAATGAGTGTTTGCTTTGAGGTTAGACTAAAATCAATTGCTTATTTATGTTATTTGTGTCTTCTTAATGCACGTGTTAAAAATGTCTAAACGATCTTGGAAAAAAACGCTTATAAATAATCTAACTTCACGAAGCCGCAACTCGTCTCAAGAACACCTAGAAGAGCATCGTCATCAAACTGATCAGGATTCTCAAACTTCTCACAGTGAAGACTCATTAAATACAGAACATAATCACGCCTTAGGACCATTTGAAATTTTGTGTATCCATTGTGGTGCATTGCATTTCGCTGAGGAACGCGTTTCGAATCGTATAAATAGAAATTCTTTTGATGACTGTTGTTTGCATGGACGAATTGTAATGGAGCAAGCAAAATTTTCAAATGAATTAGTACGTCTCTTTTTAAACCGTCACCCATATTCGGAAGAATTTCATAAAAAAATAAGAAAGATAAACGCATCTTTTGCTCTAGCATCCTTCAATGTAGAAGATGATAGCACAATAAATAGCCATGGAATTTATAGTTTTATTGTTTGCGGACAAGTATATCATAAAATGAATATGGCAGCGCATCCGACCCAAAATGATGTTGGTGTCTTTGAACGGCCACAGTATGGACAACTATACTTTTTAAACCCTGATGAAGTCGTGAATGAAAGAGTTAACCAACCACTCAATCCAGGAATTACTACCTCAATGATGAAGTTATTGGAGTTTATCGTTCGAGCGCAAAATCGTTATGCACAGGGATATATAATGATGCGAGAAGTAGGGGATGAAATGAATCGGTTAACGAGCAAAGCTCGGTCATCCAGGTACTTATTTTTTAACTCCCAACCCCACTGTTCTGGATCAATTTCTCTTCCTAGCCAGGTTTGTATTTGACAATACACTCGATAAATATGCTGTTGAGCTGCTGAAGAAGTAGGTGGTAATAATGGAAATTTTACAGCTGTACTTTGCCTCGAAAGCAAATAATTGTTAATGATTTACTTTTCGTGGTAATTACAATATTATTCCCATATCGAGCAATCAATTTTTTTATCATTGTTTTATCATCTGGAACGTAATCTTTTATTATATCTTTTAACTCAGCCAATGTGAATTGACAATCGTCATTATTTTCTATGTAATGAAAAACATTTTCCATGGCAATTCTAATATTTTCATCCAATGGACGGCCTGCTTCCCCCTTTCCACTGACTAATAAAATAATTGAGAAACATTTATCATGATACTTAGTCATACTCAAAATTCAGACGCTCCTTTACACTTCTTCCATATTTATCACCACGCGCCTCTGCAGCTTCTAATACTGTGTCTTTAAATAAAAGAGTACTCACTCCTCTAATAACGCGTCTGTATTTTTTTCCTTTTTTTTTTCTCAATTACCTCACTCGCTTTTTCTCCACAAAACGAACATAATTTTTTGAAATTAAAAGAGCTGATTCTTTTCTTACGTGGAGATATTGATGTACTCGGTTCTTCTTGGCGTCGTTTAAAAGCCGCTATACTCAAAGTGTTCGTATAATTTTTACGACAATTGCTATGAACATTTACAAAAGTCACAGTATCTAATTATTCAATATTACCATCACCTCTAGCGATACTAGCATTTTTAAATGTCTGAAGACCACGCCTAACTTCTTCTACATCACCATCCGATAACACTTCTTTGCATATAAAACATGTATCACTTATTATGAAAACTGTTAAAGAGCAATACTACTAAAATAACGTCTTTAATACTCAAGAAATAATTTTTAACTGAGCTAAATACAGCCCGACAGGCAGTAGCAGGTATAAAAGTAGCAGGTATAAGGGTACAATGAAATACGGAATATCTGCCTACCAGTGGAGGTCGTTTGATGCATTCACGGGCACGAATTGTCCTGTCTATACTAGTATTACTAGCGCTATATGTCTGTGTATGTAGTAGATTTTACTAACAACACACTTACAAACATGAATAAAAAGCCTTGGTATACAATACCGTATTTGAGTGCAATCTAGTCTCTACTCCGAAAACTGTTAGTTCTACCGAAAAATGCAGGAGACATTTTTTGTAGACAATTTCACTACAAACAGTTTTTATAATGACCTTTATTGACCACTGAGCAATAGATCGCGAGATATTTGCGAAAAACTGATTTTCGTGACCTTTTGACCTGCACGATATCAATGTCGATTTTTCACATCTTCATTACAATACCGTAATGAAGGTGTATACAAAAATTCAGCTCACTAGGAATTTTTCCGCAGATTGGGGCTTAAAATAGCTAAGATGACTGGATTAAAATGTCTGTCTGAATATCTACGAAAATGAATTGGAAAGTCTGTCTTATCGGGCATGGCACTTACACTTGCGGCGCGCGCTGCTGCCGTTTCGGCTCTACTACGCTTGTTCCGATGTGTGACGGCCAGATGCGTAACCAATTAAATAAAAACGGGTACAACATGTACTAAGAGCTGATTACAGGTACCTCGTTTTAGGTAGTTTGGCGGTATATGTATTTGTGGCAACTTTGTAACAGCTCTAACGATTCCGATGAAACTTTGAAGGATGATAGAGCTGGAAAAATTACGATCGCCTCATAACACTATACCTGGAAAAATCCTTAAAGGGTCCTAATGGACATCCAAAATTCTGGAATATGATTTTTTCCAATTTTTACGTTTTTGACCTCAGATAGAGAAAAAACATCCTTAATGTTTTTTGTACCTCTGTTTAAGACCATTCCAACGGTATACAATATTTGAAATATTTGATGTACCTTTGTGGAGATATAGCCAAAATAAGTGGTCCACCCTTTGCTCTTTTTCTTCTTTTTCATAGCCGCAAAGGAACGTTCAGTTGGTGCTATAAACTGAGCGTTTTATTATCCCCAACAGCACCCTATTGTAAATAACGACGAGGCTGTCACTTTTAAATGTCAAATTAATGTTTTATGGTTTTGTTGCCATTAAAACTAAGATGGAAAACAGTGTGACAAATAATATGGACGGCGGTTATTCTATACCGGAAGAGATTACGCAAAATGCAAGACAGGCTACTCAAAATTTGCTACATGAAAAGTCAAAGGGAAAATATAACCAAATATATAAACATTTTATGGTTTGGTCTTTATTGCATAATATTAAAAGGTACAAAGAAAATGTTATTTTCAGCAACTGTTAAGGAATCCCTTGTATTCAAATTTTGCCGCGTAAAACACATCATTGCGCATGGTTGAGAAAAACTTCGACATGTCCAGACAGCAGTACCTCGTAAAACATTGTACGGTAAACATTAATTTTCGATACAAAATCGGTAAAATCGGTCGAACCAAAATCAACCAAAAAAGTGTACCAAAGCATATCTTCAACCTTCCCAGGCGCCTTTATACGGACGGCAATATAGCTTAACCAGATAGTAGCCTTATAGATTTCTTGTCTATACAGGGTGTCCCAGGAGTTCGTACCAAAAACTTGGGAGGTCATAGAAAGACTAAAAATAATGATGGTATTTGATTAAAAAATTTTTCTCTACGCCCTTTGTTAACGAACTATAGGGCTCTAAAGTTGGCAATGAAAAATGGTTTTTTTATTTACAATTATTCAATGGCTGATTGAAAATTGGTAATATTTTAACCGCTAATGAACACCATAATTGCACACTTTCTGGCGTGATATACAAGTCTACAACATACTTCTGCACTCAGGTACCGACTAAGTTATATGGTGGATGCGCCGTTTTTTTGGTAAGTAAAATTTTTTCAGTTATAAATGCAACAATTGGATTTTGTGAACATTTGTAGAGATATCAAGTCGTCTTGTGATATCTCGATAACATTAACGGTTTAAGAGATACGGGCAATTTTATGTCGCACTGCACACCTATTAGCGCATTCACATTTATTTTGAATGTACGATTACGGGAAGCATCCTGTATTATTGTTTAACCATAAAAAACTTTATTGAACACGAACATTACTTTAATAAAAGTAAAAGTAGCAACAAACCCGGAAAAATGAATAACTACATTACATTAACAGATTTAAAAAAAACAGTAACCAAGCAATTAACGACATTAAAAAAGTCGAAACGGTTAAAAAACAATTACAACAAATGTTTAATATGGGCTCCTCTTACATCCACACATTTCCGCAATATTCTAAGATTAGATCTATGTACTTGAAATAACATTCCAGGATTATTTCGGATGTTTTCGCAGTGAAAACGTATCCTCTCAATTAATTCATTTCTTGTATTTACAGGTGTACTGTAAACTAAGGTTTTAAGGTAACCCAAAAAGTTAAAATCATATGGGTTGATATCTGGCGTACGTGCTGGTCATAGAAATGGTCCACCCCTTCCAATCCACCTATCTGGAAAAATATTGTTCAGATGGGCACGTACCTCACGACTGAAGTGAGGGGGTGCTCCATCGTGCATAAACCAGATACATTGGCGATTTTGTAAAGGTACATCCTCTAATAAAATTGGCAGAATATCCTGCAAAAATTGTAAATAAGACTCTCCGTTTAAACGATCTACAAGGATATACGGACCAATTAAGCGGTTCCCTATAATACCTGCCCATACGTTGTCCTAATAACCTTTGTTGGTGTTTAGTCTTAATTATCCCGTGAGGATTTTCATCATCTCACATATGTAGATTATGGGAATTAATTTTGCCATCCCCGGTAAAACTTGCTTCATCTGTAAATAGTACATTTTCAATGAAATGTCGGTCTTCCCGATGTTTACCCAAAAACCAGTTGGCATAATTTAGCCTAGGAGGATAGTCATCTGGTGACATAGCATGACTTTTTGTACATGAAATGGATGCAATAGTTGCTCCTGAAGTATTCTATGTACGCTTGATTTTGAAATATTAAATTGTGCTAAAAGTTTTCTTGAACTGGTAGAAGGTTTATTATCAACAGCATCTAGTATGTTTTGTTCAATTATTGGAGTACGTACGTTTCTTATAGTCGATTCTCCACCTTTCTTTTATAAAAATGATCTTATAACGTAATTATCCATAGTAAAAACAGTTTATAAAATTACTGCATTAAGCTGAACGTACCTGTTCCTTTTAAACTCCGATCTATGCGTTCAAACGTTTTCCTGTTAGGTAACCTTCGATTTAGATATCGTTCCGAATAAAGTCTTCTAGATAGGCTAGAATTTACGTCTGCCATTCCAAACATCATTTGCATATCCGCACACTCTTTAAAGGTAAATTCTTCCATTTTTGAATTTAAAATAAATAATGTTACAATTTCTCACCCTGACAAGTGTAGACAGATGACAAGCATTAGGAAATGATTTTAAACATCAATATCAAAATCAAATTTATGAGTAAATTTTGCATTCTGTGTTTAGTGAATTTTATTGCTTTGTTCAAAAATAATTATTCAAGTATTTTTTCTAATTCTTAATTACCTTTTCGAGTTAACTTTTTCTTGGCATACAAAAACCACATTGACCTTAAGCAGGTGTTTCGATATTTGTTTCACATTTTTCACAATAAGTATTTATATTTGTAATGGCTCCACCATCAGATAAATTAACAAAAGTGAATTTAAATCGCACGCTTGCTCACAAAACGTTACTTGAATCGTTAAACGATGAATCTTTGAGATCCATTTTCTTAGCTAGAGCAGACGATCTCGATAATGACTTCCAAACCGCCCATAATTTTGTCATATCTCTAGTTAGTGATGATGATTTCGTAATCTACGATACAATGCGTAGTTCGGCAGATAAAGCATTTTATGGTGCTTAATCTATTGGACATGATTTTTTAATCTCGGATTCAGCCAGTAATTTGGTGACCGATTTAAATAGAACTTCTTCACATCAACGATTTGTAGCAAGGCTTCCAAAAATCAATTAACCTATATTCGACGGATATTTTAAAAGCTGGTCTTCCTTTTATGATCTGTTCAATTCTCTCATCCCTAACAATGCTAATTTGTCCGATGCTGAATAGATCCAATATTTGCTTAAGGCACTAGACAACGAACCCTTAGCTTCAATTAAGGTTATTCCCCTTACTGATGCAAATTACCTTATAGCATATGAAATACTGGAGAAACGATACCAAAACAAACGGATTCTAGCTGCTCATTCTATAAGGAACTTTCCAACGCAGCTTCAATTCAAATGTCTACTTCTAAGAAACTAAGAAAACTTCTAAATACTTTTTCTGAAAATGTAGCATCTTTTCAAGCTCTCAAATTTCCAGTTGATCAGTGGGATTTTTTGTTGTTCAATATGCTCATGAATTAACTTGATACTAAAACTAAAACTGATTTTGAACTTTGGATATAGTTTAAATTCAGAATTGGCTTCTCACAGACAATTAATAACATTCTTGAAAAGGAATTGTATAGCTTTGGAATCGGTTCAATTTTCTATTACTTCTCCATCTACCCATGTAGAAAAATCTAAAAACAAGTATTCAAACTCAAAACATTGTAATAAACCTTCAATATCTAGATTTGTTGCAAATACACAACAAAACAGTAGTAACTTGAAATGAATCTTATGCTCCTCTTCTCACCTACTGTATAAATGTCAATCATTTTTGGCCAAGATGCCACAAGAAAATTTTTCTTTTGCTAAGCAGCAACAGTTATGCGTCAACTATTTAGTATCTCGCCATTCTATTAAAATGTCTTCATCAACACAAAGATGTAAAATTTGTCGATTTTCTCGTCATACAGTGTTACATTTTCCAAAAAAAATCTCCTAATTCTAATCATATTAATAATTCCACTTCTGGCAATCTCACGAATACTTCTAGCTCTTCAATTACGAATGGTCATTGTATTACAAACACTTTGATATTACCAGAATCTACGGTTTTATTATCTACTTGTGAAGTGCAGATTGAGGAGATTCGAGGTAATTACCAAAAATTCCTGTTTTACTTGACACAGGCTCCATGCCTAACTGTATATCTGAAAGATGTATTAGAAAATATGGACTTCCTCGCTCGCAAACACTGCTCTATTTGCATTGAAGGCATCAATGGAATGACTACCTTTATAAATCGAGAAACGGCACATTGTATCATTAAAACACGTGGCGAAGAGAATCCTCTTTTTTCATTCAAAGCTATTATTATACCTCAAGTTTGTTCTGACCAGCCGAAAGTCTTCAATAAAACCTGCAGAATTGACATACATTCAAAATATAAACTTGGTGGATAGTAAATTTAATATTCCCGGACCCTTGGATATGATCCTTGGAGCTGAATTAGTGTCTTTAATTTTGAAATTAGATCGTATATTTGGAAATCTTGATCAATCTCTCGCTTTAGAAACTGTTTTTGGTTATATTCTTCAAGGACTAACAAACTGCTCCTATTGCTCAAATAATTATTCTTTAAGTTGCCATGCATCTTTGAACATAAATCTTGATATACAATTGCAAAGGTTTTGGGATGTCAAAACAGGTTGTCACAGCTACTTATGCATCCTCAGAAGATAAGAAATGTGAAGAAATTTATAAAACTTCCATTTTTCGAGAAGCTTCTGAACGATTTTCTGTACCTTGTCACTAATGTGAGATCATCCGGCCTTGGGACTCTCCTCTGGTGGTGAATTCGGCCTCAGTTACACTACTTTGAACAACACAAATTTACCCAATATCCATACAAACCTCGAGTGTATTTCGGCAGGACAATTTAATGAATGAGAAATTTGGGAACATATCAATGCAAACTTTATTTATGAAACATTAAAAATAAACACATGTTTATTTTAATGTACAATTTGACTAATTTCGGCGTTCGTAGACACACCGCATCGACTCATTGTTAGTTCTTGAAAATTCAATAGTTGTTGACAAACATGCCAAACTATTTATTCTGGTTACCAACACCGCGATAATTGATGAACAAATGAATAAGTGAAAAAACCACTAGTATATTTGTCAACAGTAAAAACACAAGAGCTTTTTTTTTATCGGATAAATTTCTCTTTGCAACGAAACAGTTTTGCCAATCACTAATTTTACGAGAAAAACTGACATGATAAAATCGCGACACCGAAGGTGGAGCGATTTTATCTAATGTCAGTTTTTCGAGCAAATTTAGTGATTGGCAAAACTTTGAGTCAAAGAGGAATTTATCTAATAAAAGAAAAGCTCGAGTGTTTTTTGGCAAGATAAATTAACGACAGAATATATGGATGAACAACAACAATAATTGCGACTCATTGTCATTGTGTAAAAGTGACGTCCGCTTACTAGATATTGAGGAAGAGAAGTTTTTATCGCGATAAAAAAGGATGCACCTTTTTTATCGATGGCAAAGTGACAATAACATTTCCAGGTATATGACATTTTAACATTGGAGTTAATTTATCACTGTAAAAGTGAAAGCTAACTTTTGCCGCTGTCAAAGTGACAATTGCACTGTGGCATATGCGATTTTTATACATGAGTTAAATTGTCAAAATAAAACCACAGAAATCTCATTATTCTTATCCGTCCTGTTCCCAAAATAATTAGGAAAAGCAAATTTAAATCAGTGAGAAATAACCATAAAGAATCTGTTATAAATTCGCTTCATAAAATAAATTTGGACTCCACCAGATTTTTAGAGATACTTGAGGCGAACAAACTGGAAACGCCATAACAAAAATATTGTTTATTAAAAAAAACGAAATATTCCAACTAAATAAAAAAAATCGAAATAGAATGATTTGTAAGCACACAGGTACAATTTGAAAAGATATAGATAACTTGACAGCCAGAAGAATTAATATCACACACAAAATTATTTAAAAACTGAATGCTGAAATAAATTCTCAGCGAAGAATTAACAAGTCACGATTCGACTTGAATCGTCGTTTAAATAGATATTTAACGATGGTAAAAACGATCGCCGACACGTTCTTAATATTTGAAAAAAACGATTTGGAATTATAGGTGGGAGTAGCCGACGAATAAGTAACGCTCCAAAATAATTAATGAAAATAGAAACATGTCTCAGCAATATGTTACAAGCTTTGCCACTTCGTCAATCTTTCCCCAGTTTTATTGATACCTATATACAAGCTCATCGGAGGTTTTCGATGGTAGAAAACATATTTTCAAAGTCGTCTGAATTCCACATAAAATACTGTGAGTTCATGCAAGCTTATCCTAACAGTGAACGTATGATTCCGGTCCCATTGAATGATTATAAATCTTCATCTGCCTATTACATACCCCAACACGCCGTCTTTAAAGAACAACTTCTAGGCCCTCAAATAACTTCCAAAATTCGAGTTGTGTTCGATGCTAGTTTGCGTGATGTCTCAATGACACTCTTTTAGTTGGCTCAAAACGTCAACGTGATATTTCTACAATACTTTCAAGATTTCGATTTGTTTCTCATGTTTTTGTTTGCGATATAAAGTGATATAAAGAAAATGTACAGACGGCGTTCTAAGCCCACTAAGCCTCTTCAGGAATTTTCTTGCGAACCGTAGTATACGGAATTTCGAGTTCTCCTTTTTTACCTCTACGAACTTTGAAAGAATTGGCCACACAAGAACCATCTTCTTTTCATCGTGCATCTTAAATGATTCATCATGAATTCTACATAGATGATGGCTCGCTTGGAAGCAATGATCTAAGTTCAGCAATTTCACTTCAATCTGAATTAATTCAACGCATGCAACGGTTTTTTTTTCAAGTAATCATCCTGCTATTTTAGCTCAAGTAAATCATTCCGATCGCCAAGAATCGTGCAACTTTGATGAAGATGAACCAATATTCATTAAAGGGCTCAAATGGGATCCTAATATAGACTATTTCTCTTATACCTATATTCTCTTTGAACGGCCTTGTACGAAACGAAGCAACCGTGTAACCCTCTGTAAGGGGTGGTTACGGATTGCTGGGTAGGGTTGTACAGTCAGAGACAGGATCCAAAATTAAAATAAGTTTATTCATATAAAAATATTTACAGACGCTATTTACATATGTACAAACAAGATCAATACCTGGCCTAAAATTAAATATTTATTATATCGGTCCGTATAAAGTTGTGTATCTAATTATTGCTCGTCGACCGGGGAGATACGCCTACGGAATGGTAGTTTGAACGATGCGAACGCTGAAACTTCAATACACGGGTATAAGCGGTAATGTGGGTTCTGGATGCTCGTCGGAGTCAATACCTCGGGCGAGACGAAGTACCTCTAAGTCAGTACCTTAGAGGGGGGAAGTACAGGAATATGTGAGAGTCAATACCTCTCACACGGGTGGCCGTAGTTTGGTAGGTCAATACCCTACCAAATGGAAGGAAGGATGTTCGGCGAGTCAATATCTTGCCGACGGAAGGGTGAAGCCTAACGAGTCAATACCTCGCTAGACTGGAGGGGAAGTCCTTTCGAGTCAATGCCTCGATCGGACTGTCTCATTGAAATTGTTGGTCGGTTTATATATCCATCAGTTGTCGATAAAAACTGGACTGGTTCGAACCATAGGCGTATCATCAGCGGTGTTCACCGGAACATCGTTACAAACTATCTGGAATAAATCGAGTTTTTGACCCCCTTAGATTAATTTCCCTATGTCTTCTACTTGCAAAACGCCTTTTAGAACAATTGTGGGAATCCAAGGCTTCCTGGGATGATCCTCCTTCAAAGCATATCCTGGATGTCTGACCAAGGCTTAAGATAGTAATACCGAATTTAGCTAATATTAAAATTCCGAGCCATGTAGGTTCCAGCTCTATTTCCCGGATTGAGCTACATGGGTTTTGTGACGCCTCACAAGTTGGCTATGCTAGTGGCTTGCACAGATTATATGGTAACTCTTGCTTGGTAATCTTAATCTCCACAAAAATGGAAAACATTTGCAGCTAATAGAGTCAGTCATGTTCAAGATCTCATTCCCCCGTCTCTTTGGTATTATGTTCTATCTTCACAGAATTTAGTTGACTGTGCTAGTCGAGTTTGTAAGTTAATTGTCTATATATCCTTCAGCAACATTGGTAGAGTTCCAGCCACTATGTCTCTTTAAATTTGTGATATTTCCACCATTATCAGCAAATATCGTCGCTCGACGAAAGCAATGACCTGTGTAATTTTTAGGATTTGGTAATTTTAAAAATTCTGCAATCTTCAGCCCCAAATTTCCAAAACTCTGTGAATGCCAACAGGGTGAATCGATCATTTTCATTTGGTATAATTTATAAATAATCTGTTGTGTGGAGTATGGGATGGTCGTAATGACAAATATTGCCTGTATAATATCAAATTTCTTTTCCCAATTACAATAAATGCTCTTTCAATGTGTGTTTTCGAATCTGGTATTTTTATGAGCAGCATGTCTTTCCTGTTGCTACATGAAAGTAAAATCAAATTGTGTTGAAACTTATTTCTTCCAATTGTGATTTTTTATTAAATTAACTTTAGCATTAGGTAGGTTTCATTGTCGGATTCCCTAATAAATTTGTTGATTTGTTCTCTGCTGAAGACTTCTGATTTCTTTACTTTATATTCAACGTTCTTCCTTTTAAGAAATGCGATCATCTTCGGAAACGTGGCTATGTTTACATAATTTTTAACTGAAATAGATATATTCAGCATCGAGTAGATGCTTCACGGAGTAGGTTTTACGATTTCTGATTTTTGTGCCAAATAAGCCAAGATGACGTCCTCCTTAATAGCATTTCTTTAAAGCCATCCATTTCGTGAATAAACTATAAAAACTTTCGTACCTTAACTTCGATTTTTCGGGTAAAAATTGTGCTGTAGCAGCAGCTGCTGCATTAGTAATTTAGCCAGGCACATTTTCAACCTCGCATTCACTTCGGTTTTCCATTATTTATTGCAATAATCGCAACCAAAAACTATTCAAAATCTAAAAAGAAAAACCCAATTATTAAGATGCCAAATTAGTAACTTGTTATGTCGTTGCTATAGTAATGATGAACTGCTCTAATACGTATCTAGAACCGTAATAATAATACTTGGTTACTAGGAAGATACAATGACAACAATGTATTTCACTTTCCGGCCAAGTCTGGAAAGTACGTACTTTCCGGATAAGGCCAAAGAAAATATACTTTCTTAATGAAAAAGCGTCCAGAAAATAGGTACTTTCCGGACGGTTGCCGAAAAACTGATTTTTTTGAAAATATCGAAATTTCACTTAATTTTATTCGTTTCCTGGGCAAAATAGGAGAAAGATTGATTTTTTGGCCAGCAAAATGAAAAAAAATGAAAAGGCTAAAACATAAAATTGTGTAGACGGTACCCGGACGAATATTCGTATCGGACGTAGCTCATTACACAGTGTAAATGCACGAACTATGTTTATATCGGACGCGCCTTATTGCACAATACTGTGCAATATCAGTTGTTCGATACGGTCTAATGCGCTGTTGAAATTCGTATGAGTAAACAAATGCCTATAAGGAGATGAATGTATAACATATTATTATGGTAATATTTTGAATAATTTTCAATGTTGAAATTAGAGACACAGAATTTAGATCTTAGAAAAGATTATCGTAAGATGATAAAATGTAAAAATGAACCTAAATGATTTTTCAAAACATATTACGTAGTATAGTGTTACGTAGTAGAATATATCAGCTTTAACATAATTAAGAAGAAACCTACTTAGAAAATTTATTGTCGCCCAAATTAATATTTAAATTTATGCATGCATTTAGTGAATGCGAGGCTTAGCTTCTTTTTTTTTGCAGGGCTTTGCACTTTTCTTCCGGCTTCGCAGCGTCTTTTTCCACTCTCTAAAGTTTTCCTTCTTGCGATAGACGTTGGCTGCACGCTTATATTTTTGCCTTTTCTTTGAGTTTTTCTTAACTGTTTCTGTGTTCTACATTGTTGATATTTGACCATTTGAAAAAGTCCACTCATTAAATTTGAGGATGATGTAATTTTTTTTCTCCTTCCTCTACTAAAACCGCACTTTGAACACGGGTTTGACATGCACAAAACGACTCTTTAAACACTAGTGTTTAAAATGCGAAAAGTCACATCTCGTTTATCTTTTGTTTTTTAAACGTCAAATCGAGTGTATCTTTTGTATGTTAAATTTCATGCTCCTTGATAATTTTGTTATTCTGCGTCATTTGATTTATCAGTCAGCTGTCAGTCATCGTCCGTCATGTAATGAATATAATTCAAATATAATATAATGTTTTCCTTCCCGCGGGCGAAGAAAAAGTATAGTAAGCACCTCGTGTTAAAAACGTCTTTAGACACTCGTTTCACAAGGAACTCGTTCCGCTTCGCTTCACTCGTGCCTAGTGAAACTCGTGACTGAAGTAACCGTTTTGACACTTGGTACTTAATATACTATATTATATGATGTAGTGCATGAATTTATTGCTCCTGAGAAACCATGAGGGTCGTCCTTTAACCCTTCCATTACATCATGATCAAATTTTTTAATAAATTTTGACCAATTTTCTTGTGCAGTTGATATAATTTCCTCCGTATTCAATTCATTTTCCTCTGGATTCTCGCTGGCTGTTTCAGGAGGGTTATTGCTTTCTCTGTTGGTGTGTGTCATATTTCCGCTTTGACGTGTTGAGATATTTTCTTTTGAAAATTTGAAAATTGTAATTGCACAAAAAGTTCCTTTTGAGGTTTAGATCCAGTAGCAATATCATCCAATAATAGTTTATTTTCGTGGGTAAGGTAGTTACATACAGTTTCAAATTCATAATGCTTAATAATAAAATATTGATGCTTACATATTTTGCCATTCTCTCCAACATAACAGCTACACATCCCAGCACTCATATCAACGGAGTATTCTTCACAACTACTATTGCTTTTCACGGTAAACTGCAAATCATGTAATTGCTGTACCTGTTTTAGATTTACATCGGCGTGTGAAGGGTAAAACCTTTTAATATTGGCACTGTTTATCCTATTGAAAATCAAGTCTAATATTCCTTGCTTGTAATAGTTTTCAAAGTCACTAATCACAAAATCAGTAAGTTGTGGTAGATTGTAAGCTTTAGTACGATCAAGAGGAATGTCTTTAAATAATCTGAACATTACCTCAATAAAGTTGTTTGTATCCGATCCACGGGTTAGTTGCCCTTTTCTAAATAAGAGACACCAAGATTGCAAATCGGAATAAATTTTGGTGTTAATATATTTTGCGTAATTTGAAAATTTGCATGGTGTTTTGAACGTTTCTAAACTTGAATCCAGTTCTAACTGAGTTTTTGAATAGAGAATATTTCTAAATAGCCGGTAATGTTCTTGGCGTGATTCCTTTGGAATACAATTTTTTGCATTGTTCAACCACTTCCAAACAGCCTTTAATACTTGAAATATACAAAGAAGCGTAGTTGAAGAGGGCCAGTACTTCTGTAGAACTTTTCTCTCAGTCATATCATCATCGGTTATTATAAGTTTGGGATTTAATTTGGCTGGACTAACTTCAATCATATTTTTAACAGCCAAGTCAAACACTTCTTCTTTTTAACTCGTAGTAATAATGCATCCCAATTGTATTATACCTCCAGCAACGGAATCTGTCGCAAAAAAGTAAATCTTATGATTTTGAACATCACAGTTGTTGCTGGCGTCCACAAATGAGATTTCTGACGATTGCCAAATTTTCTCGCTCGCTCTCTTCATTAATGGAGTACACAACGATACTGCGTAGTAATCTCCGATTTGGCCAATCTGGAAAGAAACCCCTGTCGCTTTACTGAGATTTTCCTCCAATTTCTCTAACATATTTTCTCCTGCTCTATTTCTGTAGGCAGTTTTAAAATGTCGCCTCCATAAATGTTCGAAATCGGATTGTTTGGGACAGTAATAACGATCTGTTGACAAACTGTCATACTTTTCACCAAATTCTTCCATCTTATTGAAACAAAAGCTATGGTAAGCTGAAGCTGCATAATACCCCCCTCTCAAAATATTTTATGACTTCTATTTAAGTGTCTTCGCCTATAGGTCTCTTAATTAATGCCGCTGCACTCTCAGTAGTGTGATTTTGTGTCAATATAAACTCAATCACACAGGGACATTCGCTTGCAAGATTGTCAGGACATTTGGCACGAGATCTCCTTTTTGGAACATGACAAATTGTTATAATCATTTTAGCTGGACACTCTATGTTTCTAGATGGATGGGGCCGCTTTCTGGGTTGATTCAACTTATGTACAGTGGTTTTCAAATGGCAATGATACTCTTTCTCCCAAAAACATGTTTTCTTGCCTTATCAACCGGTGTTCTTACGGTTCTTTTTATAGACCACGTGATCTTGCTTAACTGATAATTCGGTAACCCATTTCTGAAATAAATTTTAAAATAAAGATAATAATTTTTTAATTGAAATTTAATTGGAAAAGTGGATTTGCGCCCGTCTTATTTTAATTAGTTTAATTAAAATTGAAAAATAATTAGTATAGTGTTTAATAATATAAAGCTGTAAGTATGATAAAAATAATATACAATTTCATAAACCTTGCAGCCTCTTTGTTTTTCTTGATATTCACGAGAACGAGAGGAGCATCTAATTTTCAATACGAGGCCATAATTAGCATCTTAAAAGCACCTAATTATGTTATAAATCTTGACTGATTTTTTTACTATGGGACTGCTAGGTTTATAGACCTCCTAAGTAGTTACATCAAAAATATTTCACGTTTTAAATTTCAGTATAAGTAAAAGTAATTAATTTACAGTTCTACAGAAATCTTCCTGCTGAAATATCTACGACGTAGTATCAATTTGCTTGTAAAAAATCATCTCAATAATAATATTCTGGTGAGCCGCCTTCATTCGATTTGAAAACAAAAAATGAGTCCATGAATATGGACACTGGACTGGACACTGACATTATTTGAACAGGGCTGAAATCATGTGCATCAATTCTAAGTAACTTTCAAATTAATAAGGAATAAAGTCTGAATATGTAGCCATAGCCTACCTTTATTTTAAAAAGATTAGAAATAGATAACGTACGTGTGTCACCCTATACAACGTATGATTTGATACACATCCGTCACCTATTTTTACCGCTTCAAGAGTTTTTGGACTGATAATATCTACAGGTCTAAATTTTAAGGAATATTTTATAACCATTCCAGAATTTTATCTTGCTCAGTTTTCAGATTGAATATGCACGAGTTTATCGTAAAATATGACCAATAATCTATGGCAGATAATATTTCAAATAATCGAATTATACTGAATGTATTTGTTATGTTGCTAAGCTCTGTTCTATATTTTAGCAAAATTGAAAGTTCATTTAGTTCTTTTCTTTGATTCTAAAATTGATTATAATTGCAAATTAATTTTGTATTGGGATAAAACAAATATATTTTTTTATTCTTTCAAAATAATAATATTGCATTCATGCATAGCTTCACGTCTCTGTAATTGTACAAATAGAAGAGGCAGATCGATATCTGAAATAGTAACTAATGGTCGCAACACACAGTTTTACACTCTAATCCCAAAGGTAGATAAAACTAGAGCAAATTGTCCCAAGACACGTATGAAAACTCGATGAAGCACAATCCAAGCGAGCTTTGTCCTTCTTGCGTTACTAGCCTTATCTTGACTGTTTGTTGGCCACTCGATTCCCCGACAACTCTATATACAGTTAACTTCATAAATTGTTTCCGGCATTTTAGGGTTGTTACAGTAGGTTATTTGGTTTAAAGGGTAGTTAAACTGTCTTTGGGAAATTGAAATGGTAACCATGATATTTTATGTGTTTTCAGCATCATATACAGGAACATTTTTCTTATTATACATTGTCATAATTTATTAAAATTGGTGATAAAATTAATTATTAATAACAGATCACTCATGGGGCAAGTTACCACAATATTTAGAACCGATTACCACATTTTTCCTCTGCTTATCTAACCCTGGATGAAGAATATTAAAATGTTACCGATTTTGTACGGCGATGATGGCATGAAAAATAAATAAATAATAAAAAGTATCGTTTCCTCCAGGCACATGATAGGAATGATTATAATTAGGTGCTTGTGGCTCATGATGGAAATTGCTTTTCATATATAGTAACAGGAAAGTCGCAATCATTAATAATGCTGCTTGGGTTGTCAGTGAATTTTAGTAGTGATCTGTCGTTGTTACATTGTAAGAGGGGTTTGGGCACTCCGACTTATGCAGGAGGTGGTAATATCTGATAATATACGAAAAATCGTGGAAAAATTGATGAAAGTGTTGTACGCATCGGCAAGCTCGTTGGAAAGGCCGTTACTTCAGAATTGTAGGAAAATAATATGAATCCACTATATGAACAATAAAAAATTTCTAATCATAATGAATGACGGATTCCCAGGAGATTATCAGCATATAGTGTCAATCAGAAGTAATAAAAAAAGTCCAAAATTACTCCTTCCACCCCGTCACACCCTTTGATAAAGAAAAATTGTTCAATAACAAGTTACGCCTTGACAGAAAGATATCTGTGAATAGTATGTCTGACAAATTGAAGGTTTGAGTGGTAAAAGCTACTGAAAGTATATGAAGAGAACAGGGACGTCGTAGATCCTGTTAAAAAAGCAAAAGTTAAAAACATCGTTATAAAGAGATCAGTGGTACATTTTCTAATAATTTTGAAGCCAATATCTGTTACACTATGGGAACTTGAGAAAGAAATAATGCAAATCTGTCTACTGATGTAACGGCTTGGAAGAAACTTGAAGCTAAATTCGCAGAAACTGATTTAAATATTAGCCAAATGTCAAAGTTTCAAAAGAGATATAAACAAGCAATAACTCCTAGTCTCTTTTTGGCATTTTTATTAGACTCAACCTAAACAGAATTCACGCTGACAGAGGAAGAAGAAAAAAGTGCGTTAGAGGAAGCACGAAATCACTATGATGGTTCAATTTTGCTACCAGTGATAGTAAACGTTAATTCCAAATCAAAACCATTTAAAAGTGTGATGTTCGCAGAAGTGGTGAAGAATGTGACTCCACTAGAGTGGTGGATATCATAGAAAAATATATTTAGTGAAGAGGAACAGTCAAAGATTTTTCCGATAGTAAAGGGGCGATAACCTCCTCAGCTGCTGTGGAAAGAGTGTTTTCCACCTTCGGAATTGTTCATCTCCTCGTATTTACCCCTCAATACTCTCTAGGATGAAAAACAAGACCTAGCTTCTGATAAAAACTTCAGCGTCTGAATTAGATAAACAATATGAAATAAAGGGTATATTGATGATACCAAAGATCCAACTTCGTTAATAAAGATAGGATTTGCATGTGACTGCAGACGGAATTCGTGACGTCTAATAG
Source organism: Galeruca laticollis (assembly GCA_963921935.1). Lineage (NCBI taxonomy): Eukaryota > Metazoa > Arthropoda > Insecta > Coleoptera > Chrysomelidae > Galeruca > Galeruca laticollis. The sequence goes on from OY998184.1 coordinate 46,120,616, forward strand.
TAACAAATCGTGCACAGCGACAATGCCAAAATGTACTAGCCTAACGTCGTTTTTGATGACCAGTTTTGGAAGGGATACAGGGCAATATTGAGGTTACGTGAAGTAGAAAAGTAACAGCAAAAGAATCGTCTATAGTCACAATATAATATCAATAGGCCGTCCAACTTTGCTAGTATTAGGTGGATTTTCATGGAATGGTGTCATATATATCATAATAATAGAGCGTAAAATTTTTCACATTGAGCAGCATAAATGTATGGAACAAAAAATAATCGGAGAGGTTACTCGCCATAGAACAATAAGTACGCGCCATATCGTTTTGTATTGTACTAAAGCAAACTTTTTCCGAATATTGATCATTTAACTATTTGTTATTCGTGCTAGTATAATTTTCGAATAGTGTTTAATTTTGAAGACAATTATTTGTTCAGCAAAAAATTGTTATTTGAATTGCAATCACAGCTTTTTCTGTTTCCCTGTTGATGTGAGAAGGTAAGCCATTTATATACTATGAACAATATTGTTACTTATTGTACTTCACTCTTTATGGTCTAGCTATTTTTTCTTGTTGGCTCTATTATCGCTTTAGCAAACAATGTTTAGATGAAGAATAATCTAATTCAACTATATAGATTGTATTGAAAACAACATTGAAATATAGTTTTGTATTTTCCAAAACAATTACTATCTATACTAGTCCAGGCGATAGAGCAATCGAAATGGATGTTATTTGATGACGCAAAAATTTTTATGCAAGTTACGTCAATGGATATTCTATATTATGCAGTAATGTATTTTGTACAATGAGCATATTATAAAATATATAAATATCATTTTACTAAAATAAAAGATTAGATTGTATTGTTAAAATTCACTTAATAAACGTATCATTTTGTGTAGTTCGTTTTTTAAAAAGGCCTTCTCGAAGTTTGAAAACATTATTGGCGCAGTCAGTAGGATATTTCGGAAGTTTAACGTATCGCACGGGAAATTGTTCGTTTCAACGATTAACCGAAATATTCGAATTCGTGTTCAGAAACTGTATTCGAGTGCATATCGAAGCTGCAGATAGTTCGAGTGGACATCGAGCGATTCCAGCAGTTCCAGTGGACGACACCAGAAAGAACTTCAGAAGAGCAAGAAAAACGAAGACCACAAACCACCTGGGTTAAAAACTAGCATCATTCCAACCTTTAGGACCATAGAGTATGATAGCTTCAGTTATAACGTAAGTGCTCATTATTATTTTCTTTATTTTCCATAATCATTTCTTTAGTAGTTATAGTTGTATATATAGGTATAAAAAATAAATCATATAATTTGATGAATGAATCTGAACTAGAGAATATAAGTATATTACTTGAAAATATTTTAAATTTACAAGAAAGTGAAAACAATAATTTTGAAAATAATATAACTGAAAATAATTTAGAAAATTTAGACTTAGAAATGACTTCATCAGGTACAAACTACCAACTACTTAGATTATATTTAGACTCAATTCCAAATTTTGATGGAAACCCTCATACACTTAATATTTTTATAGGTAATTGTGAAAGGTTTATTTCTGCGTTCGCTAGTATCACGGATGCTTCTTAAAATACATTTTCACTTAGAGATATTATAGGTAAATTAATACGTAGAGCTCAAATATTAATTGGTTCCCGCACAGAATTAAAAACGTGGGATGAAATTAAACAGCTTTAAATTCAAGTTTTGGAGACCAAAGAAACATTGACTGTTTAGTACAAGATCTTATTAATTTGAAACCTTTAAAAAATGAGAGTCCTTATAATTTTGGTATGCGATGCCAAGATTCTAGGAGCCTCATTATTTCCAAATTAAATTCTTTAGACTTAGACATAAATGAAAAACGCTTGCACCTTAAAAATTATGACAATTTAGCCTTAAAAACTTTTATTCGTGGATTACCTATACCAATACAAACTAACGTACGTTTAAGATCACCTGACAACTTAGAAAAAGCTATGAGTTTAGTTGTAGAAGAAGAAAATTTTCTATATTCCACTCAAAGATTAAGTAACTTAAATTATAATGTATCATTTAAGCCTAGTTTAAGAGTAACACTTACAGGAAATCAAAATTTCAATCAATACCCTTCATTCACCCCACATTATAATAATATACATCGACATCAATCACCAACACAATTTCAACCAACCCGACCAATATTTCCATCTAGTTTAATAACTCGTCCTCCAGTATCATACCCACAGAGGTATACAAAACATTCTCCTCCAAACCAATCTTACAATTGACGTCCAAATAACAATTATCTGACTCAACGTCATCCATTTTTCACAAATCAAACTTACAACCCAATACAACGACCCTCACAGCCAATTCCAAATTTCAACCAGCAAAATGTTCGCCATAATAATCAACAATTTAATCGTCCAAATAATTCTCAAAGTTTCAAACCAGAACCTATGGACATTTCTTCAGGAAATACGATACTTAAGTCCCGATCGAATCCCAAATTTACATCAGCAAAACTTTTCAATCAAACTGTAGACAATCCTTATCAAAATCAAGAAATCAATAGTTCCCTTCCAACCGATATCCAATTTGATACAGAAAATTATTTGATTACCAAAATTCATATAATTATGAAACTAATGAAAATGCTGACAACTATTATAGGCCGAAGAATATCCTCACGTAAATGATCCGACAAGTTACAATGATTTTTACAAAGATTCTCATGTAGACTCTCACGTTACGGAAATATCAAATAATCAGATTCCGGATTTTCATACTCGCACATATCTAAACCAAATAACATAATCTATGTTAACGCCTTGAAAACGAATTTGCCATTCATAGAAATTCCAGAAATAAGTGCAAAGTTTTTAGTTGACACGGGAGTTCAGAGTCACTCATAGATCCGGAACTTGCGTATAAATTTTATAAAAATTGCATTTTAAAAAAAAAATTAACATTCAAACTGCTCATAATATCACGTTTCACGACGAGGTAGCTCATATTCCATTGTTTGATATCTCTAATTTACAGGAAACTCATAAATTTTATCTTTTCAAATTTAGTGAAAGATTTGATAGAATCATAGGCGTAGATTTACTTAAACAATTAAATGCTCGTTAATGTTAGTAAAAAGGAAATTGTTACCCCTAACACCGTTATTCCTCTAATAATTGCTTAAAACACTGAGAAAAATATAAACAATTATTCATTAATAATACCAGGTCGTACTCAACAAGTTGTTAATTTACCCGTTAATTACAAAAATGGCATTGGAATACTTGATTACGAGAAGTTAGGTAATGGACTCGAAACACCAAAAGCTTTAGTAAATATAGTTGATAATTTTGCAATAACTACAATAATAAATTCTAATGAGAATCCGGTTAAACTTGATATTCATGAACCTTTAAGTTTAGTTGAAGTTGATTTCTTAGAAAAAATGGAAGTAGATTCAGAAATGAATTTAAGTAATTCCGATGATAATAAATTGAAGGAAAATTCAAAAAATATCAGATTAGATCATTGTAATAAAGAAGAGAAAGATGCATTAAGAAATATTTGCTATCAGTATAGAGATATATTTTACTGTGAAGGCATCCCTTTAAGTTTCACGAACGAAATCAAACATAGAATTAAATTAACTGACGATAGTCCAATTTATACCAAATCATATCGGTTCCCACAAATTCGTATAGAAGAGGTAAAGAAACAAATGGGAAACATGTTACAAGATGGCATCATTGAAGAATCAACTTCGCCGTTTCTTCGCCTATTTGGTTGTCCCAAAACGGTCAGATGCTTCTGGCAAAAAAAATTGAGACCGGTAATAGACTACCGCAAGTTAAATGAGAAGACTATTCAGAACCGATATCCAATTCCCAGGATAAATGAAATTATGGACCGACTAGGAAGAGCTAACTATTTTACATCTTTGGATTTAGCTAGTGGCTTTCACCAAGTTAAAGTTGATCCCGAAGACGTACCCAAAACTGCTTTCAGCACCCCACAAGGTTACTTTCAATTCAAAAGAATGCCTTTTGGACTTATAAACGCCCCTTCCACTTTTCAAAGTGTAATGGACAACGTATTACGAGGACTAACTGACGAAACATGTATTGTTTATCTTGACGACATCTTAATTTATAGTACTTTCGTTCAGGAGCATATACAACGTGTGAAGCAGGTATTTAACAGATTGAGAAAATATAACTTAAAAGTACAACTTGACAAATCCGAATTCCTTCAGAAAACTATAGTATATCTAGGTCATATTATTACTCCCGAAGGTGTTAAACCTAATCCCGAGAAAATTTCTGTGATTAAAAATTTCCCAATTCCTAAAACCCAAACAGAAATCAAAAGTTTCCTTGGACTACTAGGATACTACCGCTGATATATCTACAAATTCTAGAGACGAACTCAATACACCTCAACCTGACTGGACGAAACTTTCTACTCCTAAATCTAATTCTTCAACCGTTCATTCCATAGCTGATAATGAAACCACTAATCAAGGTATTCCTATATTAGACGAAATTATAAATAACAAAGTTCACCAAATTTTAGTATACTCAAATTTATATCAAAAAATAGATATCTCTCAACACACTTATGAAAATCATAAAATTATAAAAGTTAAAATCCCTGAAAACGACAATGAACGTTTCATATTTGAATTTTCAGTAGAATACACAGATCTTAATAACACGCTTTACATTTATTTTAACAAAGAAAATTTATATAACGATTTCAATAAAGTTTACTTAAAACATTTCTCTTAAAACGAACCAAGACTCATTAAATGCACTAAATTAGTAAACACTGTATCTGATAAGGAAGAACAAATGATTTTATTGAAAAATTACCATGAAAGCAAAACCCCACACAGAGGAATTCAGGAAACTTAATTAAAAATAAACTATTATTGGAAAAATATGAAGAATACAATAACTAATTACATAGATTCTTGTACTATTTGCCAGAAAAATAAATATGCTACACAAAAACCGTATGTTCCGCTAATGCTAACTGAAACCGCGTCCAAACCGTTTCAAATTATACACATTGATGTTTTTATTTACGACGGAAAGTCTGATCTAACGTTAACAGATGCATTTACAAAATTTGCACAAGCAGTGCACATTCCTTCTAAAATAGCTGTAATTATAAGTAAAGCTTTAATAAAATATTTCACATCTTTCGGAGTACCACAAATAATTGTTTTAGATAAAGGTACAGAATTTAATAATGAAAATATTAAAGAACTTTTAGCGTTACACAAAATTAAAATACACTTTACCACAGCTGGTCATCATGAATCCAATTCTATAGCCGAAAGAGTACATTCAACCATAATTGAGCATCTAAGATTATTACGGGAGCTCTATCCCGACGAAGATGATTTAATGGATTACGCAATAATATGTTACAATAATTCTATAGATAGTTCTACAAGTTTTACCCCTTTTGAACTTACTTTTGGTCACACAGATTCTAGAAATCCTAACGAAATTTTCATACCCCTAGCTTTCTATAACGATTATGTGAACAATCATCAATCAAAATTACAACATGTTTATAGAGATGTACACGAGAAATTGAAACAAAACAAAGAAAAAATTATAGAGGAACGTAATACAAAAGGTGACTCGAATAATGAATTTAAAATCGGTCAAATTGTATACAAGCACAACCCCAAGAAACGAAATAAAAAAGATAAACGTCTTCTAGGCCCTTTCGAAATTACTCAAATACTTGACAGGAATCGTGTTGAAATTTCTGGAAATTTACTCAAACATAAAAACTTAAAGCACATCAAGAAATTATTCACATTAATGAACTAAAAAAAACTCCCATTACAGGTTCCTCTGTTGGACCACCGAAGGAAGATTAAATACCTCTAAATTCCATAACCTAAACGATAATCCTGGCCTCCTACCCTTACGACTAGGAACAGCATATGTGCAAACAGATTTTTGGACCTTCATACACATTTACGATATTACAAACTTGACAGATCACTTTTTAACTTTAAAAGACCAATATGACAATCTACACGACTCTCTTTCAAAACACCCCAGCATAAAATATCTTCACAAATTAATCAAATAAATCCACTATGGAGAAAGCAGGTAAAACGATCACTTTTTGACGGACTTGACAGGTAATTTAGACCAAGACGATGCAATACGATATGACGAAGCCATTAAAGCCTTATCTGATAATCAAAATAAAATAAAAACATTGTTAGAACACCAAGTAACATTACTCGAATCAGCTATGAAAATATTTGAAAATAATTCTAGAATACTATCCCACAACCAAGAAATATTAAGCTCACGCATTAACGATTTACAAAAAGAATTATGAAATATAAAAATTGAGAATATTGAAACTTTCCAATTCTTTTCAATAGAACAGATCGTTTCTCAATTCTCTATTAGCTTCCAAATAATATATGATATGCTCGATAAAATAGAAGTAGCTATAAGCTTCGCAAAAATAAATACTTTCCACAATTCTATAGCAAACTTCAGCGAAATACTTTCAGAGATTAACACAGTTAAGAAAAATATTCTATTATTTGAGAAAATTATCAAAGTTAAAAGTTACAGTAAATGTAATAGTAATATTTTCATATTAGAAGTACCGATTGTAGAACTTAGTGAATATAACTACTATCATCTATATCCCATACCTACACCTTCAAACCAAAATTTTAAACTTATAATACCCCAAACCAAATTTCTCCTTTTAAATAAACTAAGCTATGCATCTACAAATTCGAAGTGTGAAGAAATTATTCAAGAAGAATTCATTTGCCGAGAGATACAAACAAGAGTAATCTCACAGAAAGCTCCTTGCGAAGTCCAACTTCTAAAATATTCCCAAACTACAAACAGTTGTCGAGAAATTCCATCTACCATTAGTGAAGTTAAAGTGCAGAAATTGGAAACTGACCATTGGATTGTGATCACCCCGTATACTGTTATAGCCAGACAAAATTGTAACAAAGACATTCCTGTAAACGGTAGCTACTTAATCGAACTTAATAACCGCTGTGAAATTTTAATAGACAATATTCATTTAAGAACTTTTAAGACCAAAGTGCCAGAATATAAAAACATTGATTTACCGAAATTACAAATTAATAAAAATATTTACACTTTAGATACCGTTAAGCTAAAACCTGTGTATTTAGATCCAATTGATCTTAACGAAATGAACAATGTCATCAGTGCCATTCAAGAAGATAAAACTTTAGCCGAGAAGATAGATTGGTCACCGATTCATTTCAAAAGTATAGGCTTTTATTCAATTTTGTTCTACTTTATAGTTACAGCCTGCATTATCTACCTAGTACTCAAGAATAGAAAGAAGAAAAGTCAATCCAAACGGACGACAACAAGTGAAGAAGATGTTCTGAAAATTTTTCCCATCATGTCGAACTCTGGTCCATCACCATAGTTCTCTCCTAGGGCGGAGGAGTTACGTCAAGGGATATTGCATATTATGCAGTAATGTATTTTGTACAATAAGCATATTATAAAACATAAATATCGTTTTACTAAAATAAAAGATTAGATTGTATTGTTAAAATTCACTTAATAAACGTCTCATTTTGTGTAGTTCGTTTTTTAAAAAGGCCTTCTCGAAGTTCGAAAACATTATTCGCAGAAAGTTGCCGAATATTGTGTACAACAATAATCTATGTTTGCCTACTCTAAAAAGTGCTTGCTAAATGCTGTAGAATAACAAATGTACCAAAATATCGAAAAGTGACCCATTTTTCGATACATTTGGGTTAAAAAGTTTGAAACAAAGCCGTAAATCCAAAAAATTTACTCTTTCTTTTTTGTTTATTTGACGATTTCCTATAATATTATGAGAATCGCGAATCGAAAAACTTGAATATTCCATGAATAATATGCGAAAATTGGTAAAAAATAATACGTAAATTTTGAAAAAATTTTTTGGTAAGTAAAAACTGATAAATATTTATCAAATTTTCAGAAAAGATAGTTAAACATATGACAATTACGCACAAAAATTTTTGTAACGATAGATCGCGTAGTTTTTCACTGCCACAATTATTAATTAACAAATTATAAAAAAGTTGATCGCGCGTACCTTGTTTAAACAACGGTGAAAAAGGAGCACGCAATTTTTAACAGTTACTTAGTGTCATAACTCACAATAAGCAATTAAAAATAATAAATTTAATAATTTTTTACAATTTTTTTAAATTTTGTCAAATTATAAATAATTTCTCGTTTACAGCATCGGTAATAATTTTTACCTATTGTAATAAAATAAATTTATATTAATTATTCGGTATGATTACCTTGTTAATTCAATGTTATAACACATATTCCCTTATTAGTAGATTTAATTAGTTATTCCACATAAATAGGTTATCAGAGTATGTAATAATATTTCAAAGATAATATTTTTAACATAAATACAACGATTTCTTTTAATACAGAAAGTAACATAAGTACAAAATTGTTGAATGTGGAAACAAAAATTTCACAATCAAGGAAATCTGGTATATACAAACTTAAATGTCCAGAATGTAATGCTGTCTATTTGGGTCAGACCCTTAGAAATTTTGAAATCCGATACAGTGAACACTTACGAGCATACAGATTAAAACAACCAGATATTCATTGACACCTAACGCAGAACTAGAAGTACTTCATATTTGTGATAAGAAACAAGATCTGGATTTCCTTGATGAATTGGAAATTAGAAGACACTTAAGAAACCCACAATATGAAGTCGTCAATGAACAGATGAATCTAGGGAGTTCTCCACTATTAAACTGTCTTCTTAAGTGATAATTGTAAAGATCAGCAGATATAGTTTTCCTGGTTTTCTATATCATTGCACAGTTATACTGATCTTAATTGGGAAAAAAGATATCCAGAATATCCCCATACGGCTAATATTATCTAGGCTTTATTATTTGTAATATCATATCTTCTTTTCACTATTAACATATATTAAGCCAATCACTTCTTGGACTAGCCAAAAATAATTAAACATCAGGTAGGCGTCAAATGAAATGTAACTTCTGTCATTCTGATGATGATATTTAGATAATATCGAAACAATTGTCAATTTTTTAGAATTTTTAATATTTTCCAATATACTGTGGAGTTAACTAGAAACAGTAAATTTCATTTGAAACACTAATATGAGTAGATTCCTCAAAGTAAGGGTCGAGACAGTTAATATTCTTAATCTCAACTAGCATAAATTTAAAGAAACATTCTCCGTAGAAACAGGCGAAAGCACAAGCTTCATTAAAGTACAATATCACTTGATAAGAAAAATTCTACTTCTATAAGAACCGTTTAGTTCGTTTTGATATTCTGAGTGAATTACAGAAAACCTACTATTTGTCGTTTCAAACTAAAATGCACCCACTAAGAGAATCTAGCCATTTAATTTCACGTGGATTTCATGATGGTTAACAAGTTTACCTAAATTTCGTTAATAATAGTCATTCGACCTACTTCCATACCTAAGCACTTTTTAACTTAAACGTGGGAAAACCCTACCGAATGTCAGTGAAAAGTTGGAAGCCCATAGGGACAGCGAAACAGAAAAGTTTTCAGACTCCTAATGATCCCTCAGTCTCATCGGTAGATGCGGAAGCATCCCAACCTAATTACTGTTATTATTCTAGATAACTTTAATTTGTACTGAATTCTCTGAGATACACTGCATAAATATTCAGCCGGAAAGAACATAAAAAATTTAACCAAGAAAATACACATCTTATCTCTCTTTCGTATACCCCAGGGAAAGCCGCCGGAATTTCTTGTTAGTGCTCTAGAAATCATTGACCCTACTCGTATCTCACTTATTAGGCTTATTAGAAATTTAGATTGTAATGATTATTCCATGAATTAAGATGAATATAATTTTAAAGTAAAATTTGTATAGGACCTTTTGTGATGTAAATATTCCGGTACTTCGCCATAATCAGTGGTTTGTTAATGATAAAATTTCAACACATTTCAATCACTTTAACATAAAAGTTGAGCAACTTAGTAGATCCAAGACACTGACGGGAACTTTGATTTAAAAAGCCAGCTTGGAAGAATTGTTGAAAATCTTTACGCCGTTCAGTTGTCACCACTGTTCTCTATAATCACGCATGGTCTAGACGTCATCTTTCATTTAGTTTGATCACGCTGCTTCATGTTGTCAGTTTATGTCAAGTGTGTTTTGCGATTCTCACTATGGATCGAATGAAGTATCGGCGTTAAATTTTGCACGGTAATTAAAAATTTTCGTACAACGCCGCTGAAAATAGTCGCAAAAAGTTCCAGTGAATCAAGTTCATCAATATAAGTTTTGATGAGTGATACAGTGCATTTAAAAGCGATCAAGATATGATATTTGCCTCGCTCTGATTAGCTATGATTGCTTTTCACTGAACTCATCACTACAATAAAGAGAAAAGTAACTGAAAATAGTTGTTCAAGCCTGTCAGACAGCCGCTTGAATTTTTGTATCTCACGAATCAGTTCGTACTTTTTCTGAGCCTAAAAATCTGAGCCGACTTTCAAAAAGGTCCTAAAAGATCGTATGGGGTCTAGCTATCTCCCGAACCAGACGTTATTACCTGTTCGAAAAGGGTTATGTCCGAGCTGTCTTCCACTCGATTCAGGTATATCTTATGCCTCAACTCGTGTCAACTTTCGCTAATACTGCTACGTCGTCCGTGTATGCCATAATGTTGGCCCTCTTATTCGCTCTTGTTTAGAATACCGCATTGTATAAGATATTCCGAAGGGCGGGACTCTTTTTATCTTCTTCGACATATATACGCTTCTTTCGGTTAGATAGTCCTTAATGATATTTACAAGGTATACTGGGGTCTCTATTTGCTCAACCTAACCTATATATATATATATATATATATATATATATATATATATATATATATATATATATATATATATATATATATATATATATATATATCCACGGCGTAAAGTGGCATCCGCCCATGTTAAAATCACGGTAGCTGTGGCGTCCGCGGCACTATGACATCCGATATACGGACGTCACAGTGCTTCAAGCTCCAAAATATCGCAAACGGTTCAGTGCATGCTTGGGAATCTATTGCTGATGAAATCAGCAGGACGTCACTTTGGTCGTTTTTTGTATAAACCTATACACCAAGGTTCACAGGTTCTCCGTACGCGGCGTTATAGTAGCATACATCTGACGCACAAAGTGGCATCCGTCAGTATACATATCGAAGAACGGTATAGTTTGGCGTATGTATATGTATTTTTCTTGCATAGTGGCATCCTGGCAGTGTTGCCGATCTCACTTTTGGTTATAGAAAGCGTTTAACATTGAATGTGATGATTTACATTTGTTTTAATTTATTGATATCATTGTTGACAATGCGGAGGATGCTAGTTATTGCAGAATATCTACCGTTATTAATAGAAAAAATATATTTTCGTTCTACAATGCACTTAAATTTGATTTTTAGGCAAAATAAAAAACTACTGGCGATCAAAATGAATAATGCTGGCGATAAAACAAACTAAAGAATTCTGAATTTCTATAAATAAGGGGAAAATGAATTGAATTTTCGAACGTTAATCACGAGATGAAGTAAAATTACTACTATTTTCAGGTTAATATTCGAATGGGTATATTTTTCTACTTCACTATAGCAGAAGTAGTTTTTTTTTGTGAAAATTCCGAAAACCTACATGCAATCAGATTACTATGTGGATTGTTAGTAGTTGACCTAGAATATTGAATTTCACAAAAATTTCGGGGACGTTGAAACTCTCTCTGGCATATACAGGGTGTATCAATGTTAACTGTATGGACGATAACTGCATCCTTATTTGATCTAAGGCCAAAAATGTCTTAAATAAAAGTTGTTGTTTCTCAACACCATAGCGGTTTCGTCTGTGCATTACTACACTACCGGTTCCTAACAGTGCAGAGCAAAAATGAAAGCTATGTTCTAATATAAAGGGAGACTGATAAATGCAAAACTTAAACATGTGCTAATGGTTCTACTGGTGTGATGTCTGTATACAGGGTGGCCCAGACCAACATACAATTAATCCTACAGAGTGAACTAGAGCTCAAAATAGGGCGATTGAAATCAACTTTCCTTTATATGCTCCATTGAGCCGTGTAAGTTTGATGAAGGTTTTTTTTCATACTTTTGAATAATTCGAAACCCGTGAAAAGTTAGGCTCTGAATTTTGAAGAAAAAATTTGAAACAGGATTTCAAAAAGAAAAGTGTGAACACGAAATTTAAAAAAAATGCCTTGAATTGCTAGACTTAGGTGTAACGCTAATGAAGATCATATCAAAAGAATAAGGAATCTGAAGAGACAATGAAGTAGTGAGGAATCCATCATGACTGAGTACAAGTTTTCATATCAGTATCATCATTAGAGCTCTTTCTATTGTGCGTTTTAGATGAAATAGACATAAAAAATATTTTATTACACTTATACAAATGTTCGTACAAAAAATAAACAGTACATATTCCGATTAAACATGTTTTCTATTTATGTATAGTTTGCCAACGAAATTACTAGCCAGCCCGCTATTTTGTTATTAAATGGGCGGTCGGTTTGAAATTTGAGTGATATGTATAGGTACATTGGATGAAGATTTCAGGTATTTGAACGGAAACTTAACGAACTTCGTCATTACGAGAGGAGATCCCGGAATGTTTTTTAAATTTGGATTCTAAGAAAAAGTATGATAAACATTTATCATATCCTTGACTTATCTTTGACGATGTTTGAGTCGTACATTTTGTCCTTTCTAACAAAAAGTGAAAGTATGTGCGAGAAGTCCAATATTTTTTTTCAATGTCATTTTATACGTATGTAGGTATGATAAGAACAATAACTTTCCTCCCGATTCTACAAGAGGTGGTGTCAAATCTGACAGTCAGATATTGATGACGTCAAATATTTATTTCAAGAGAAATCCAACTATTAAACCCCATATACAAAATCTTCCAGAGTGTCTGGGTCTAAAGTTCCGATTTTCAGAGGTATCATGATGACATTTTCATTATTGGGATTTTGATTAATATGATGATGAGAATTAATGGCTGCATGAGAATAATTTATAACGTTGAAATTTTCTGAATATGGGACTTAAGTTATTTCCAAAATCAGCGTCTGAATATCAAATTTTAGAGCATTAGAATCGGAAGGAATGCTTTTAGTATTGGAACATACAAGGCCGCCGAAATTACAATGCAATATATTTCTGATTTCTGGTATAATAGTTTATTTTATTTCAAACTGATAAAATGAGCGACTCATTTGACATGTCTTGGAACCGTCATAGCTAAAGATAGAGTATGAAGTATGATACATGTTTCAAGTTTTCTAGAATCCAAATATTAAAAAATATTTAGGTTATTCTATTTGAAAAAAAAACAAACTTCATTGAATTTCCATTTGAACCCTAAATTATAGTCAGATGTTTGAAAACCTGAAATTGGAGATTGGAGATTCAATATCGCGGTTCGACGATGGTAAACCAGTTAATCATAATAATAGCTCAGAACTCACGGAAAAATTACCTTATAATAATGAAGCTGTATCAGAATGCATATATTAACGAGTAGACTAAAAAGCATAAAATAAAATCATAAAAAACTTTTCAAAGATAAACTTTTATTCAAATGCGGTAGAAAGTGAAAAATAATGTATTTGGATGTATAACGTGGATTATTCTATATGTTACAGATTGAAAAGCTTGTGTATTCGAACTAAAAATTTTTGCAGCATGCCCTATGTGAAAAAAAATTATATACAAAATATCGTAAAAATTGTACCACCCTCAAGTTTTTATTTTCAAATACGAATCTATATTTTTGATTGGATTCATCAAATGCCAAGAGTCATGTTCCATATTGGCGTAGTATTTACATCTGAGCTACAGAGTGTTTTGGAAATATTGAACTATTACCGGTAAAATTTCAAATCTTCAATAATTAAACAAGATCTTGTTGTATGATCAACTTGGTATTGATCCACTTCTTACTCACTGATATTTTTGAATTACAGCTATTGTGTAATATTAAAAAAGGTTAAAATTGTTCTGGTAATAGTTCAATATACAAGAAGTTGTTATGGCAAAGTGTTGGAAAATCCTCGCAAAATGAAAAAATTTAGGCTAAAGAAGAATGTCAAAATTTTCAATTTTTCCTGTATAACTCCAGAACTAAACAAGCTAGATTGTCTTGAATCAAATAAATGACCTCTGAAATACACAAACTTGCCTCCATTTAACTATCCCTATATCTCTTACCGTTACCATGATCACGATGCATAGACTCGAATTTGTATATCATCCAATAAGAAGTGCGGAAAGTGACATATTCCGTACAAATGCAGGAAATACAATTTCTAACGAGTTATGTACTCTATTTTTCCTAATAACATGAATATAAAATTTGTGTGAATTATGAGTGTTAAAATATGGATTATGAATATATAATTATTATCATGCGGACTAACAGAACGAAAAAGTTGTTTTTCGTTAGTCCGCATTCGGTCCTCTCTGTTGCTTTTTTTCCTATGACCACTATTCATTTATTGGACTTCTTGCTTCAGACGGACTCTGCCGTAAGACGAAGTCGATATTTTCTTTCTTTTTCTTTTAATTATACATTAATTTAATTGTAATGACTTCTCTTAACGTTGTCCAATTTTAATATTTTGTTTGACGTTTGCATAATTATGTAAATTTTCCGGATTTTAATAAAATTTTCCTACAGTATATTTCCCATATTACCTACTGACTCATCTTGGATTCTGCTGGATGCCACGGGCATGTGACAGCTTTCCTTTCATAATACATTTCATATGAATAATATATACATTTAAGGCCTGATGATAGCACAGTGTGCCGAAACTAGTTGCCCCTGTAACTTCTAATAATATATGCTGTAGTACGTATTTTGCGTTTTACATACTGGTATTGCCTACATTTGAGATGGATAGTTTTTTTCATTAACTTTGATGTAAGTTATAATCTCCGATAAACTACAAATATAAATTGAAAATCAGTTTAGATATTTTTCTTGTGGTAAAAATAAAAAGTCAATTATTCATTAGAAATGTCTGTGGATATGGTGTACACACTAGATGTAAATTGAGTGAATGAAAACGACGAATACTCAGTGTGTATTAGTTTATTACTTTCCAGCTAAGCGCTTTCGGCTATTAAGCCATTATCAAAGCCGTCGTCATTTAAAAAAGTAGGTGTCAAAGCCATCAAGTTGATTAAAAACAATGGTCAAGATAGAATCATTGTTATGATTGAGTCATTGGAATGAAAACATTAAAATACCCTATTAGAAGGGTGTAAAATTATAATTCACATGATGTAAATTCACTCAAAATTAAAAAACTCAATCATAACAATGATTCTATCTTGAGCATTGTTTTTAATCAACTTGATGGCTTTGACACCTACTTTTTTAAATGACGACGGCTTTGATAATGGCTTAATAGCCGAAAGCGCTTAGCTGGAAAGTAATAAACTAATACACACTGAGTATTCGTCGTTTGCATTCACTCAATTAATCATTAGCAGTTTGTTTGTTTACAGAGCTGATTTCAAGTTTTATTTCGTTGATATAGATGTTAAGTAGCTCTAAATAGGATAAGAGAGTATATAAAATGAGTAAGATGTCTCTCTCATTTGTAATAAAGTATGTCAATGTACAATTATAGGTACTTACAAAGATATTTTCACGTCCTTCTCCACTGAACAAAAACTATGTTTCTAGCAAAGAAACTCGCACCAGGATAGAATCAATCTTCGGTAAGTTACAACTATTTCTTTATTTGATGGATCCAAAATATTATCGTTGTTCTAACAAATTATCAAGAAAAATAGTTCATACTTATAACCGCGTTATGAGAAATAAGTTTACTTTAAAACGAATAATAAGGTTTTTAGAATGCTATTTTAGGTTTTTAAAAACTGTTTTTTATGTATAAAATATAGCTTCACATGGATTTGTATCAACCGTCAACATCCCTATTAATAGAATATATGTTTCATTCTCCTCTCTCAAAAGAAAAAGAAATATATATTTAAAATTACTGGAAGTCACTTTGAACGCGATCTATACACAATATAGAGGACTCACCAATTCTTAAAGAAATTCAAATCTACCTACAAATGATCTATCAAGGTCCCAGTGTTGCCAAATAATAGGAATCCACACTGTGCGTGATCTCGATGCATTGGAGCTGTTCTATATACATATTGTGTTTATCGGGGGATGCCACAGCGCTACAAATCTATACGGATGCCACTTCAACTGCTATCGCGATATATATATATATATATATATATATATATACATATATACATATACTTTACAAATAAAATTTCTATATATATATATATATATATATATATATATATTGAATATAATTTCATGAAAAACGAGGTGTCTATATGAAATATAACTTTCGATTTTCTACTACACCTGCTTTTAGTCAAAATTTCAATCATTTCGACGTATTTGCCTGACTGTCCTTCGAAGGGAGAAACAACTACATTCTTGGCTAATATCACGCAGAATATTGAACTACATCCCCTTCGAAAACCGTGACGTCGATAGGCCATTTTGCCGATACGTACATCTGTGGTGATTCGCAACTGATAGCGGAAGGGCATAGTACACTGACGCGTTTCGACCTTCTTGGGTCTCTTCAAAATTGCCGTAATATCTTCCAGTTCAGAGCCTCTAATCCGAACTGAAAATTACGTCCTCCGACAACTTCTACTTGGCTCGTGTAGGTACACAAGCGAGAAGTAGTCAGCTGGCGCCATCTTCACTTTCAGTTGCGAACCAACACCTCAGATAAATGCGACCGTATTAGTAGTATGAAATAGAATGAATGTAATTTAATAAAATACGAGGTGTCTATATGAAACATAAATTTCGATTTTCTACTACACCTGATTTTAGTCGAAATTTCAATCATTTCGACGTATTGGCCCGACCATTCATTTAAGGGAAAAACAACTACATTCCCGGCTAATACCACGTAGAATATTGAATTACATCCCCTTCGAAAACGGTGACGTCGATCGGCCATTTTGCCGATACTGACATCTGTGGTCAGATAGGTCCGCCTCCACCTCATTTTGCCATTTTGACCTGGGTCTACCGCGTCTCCTCTTTCCCCCTGGATTCCACTGCAAGATATTGTAGGTTACTGATCTTGTTCATTCTCTCCATACATGTCCCAGCCATTTAACTCTTTGTTGCTTTTATTCTCTTTACAATGTCTTCGCCTTTTATTTCGTCCAAAATTTCACGATTCGTTCTTATTCTGTATTCATTTTCATCTATTTTTAGGACCCAGTATTGCTCTCAATATCTTCGTTTCAGTTATTCTTAGTTTTCTCTCTTCCTTTTTTGTTATCGTCATTGTTTCTGCAGAGTACATCATGATTAGCCTTATCATGGTTTTATACATATTAAATTTTGTTTGCTTCGTTAGAATGTTACTCTTGAGTAGCTTTTTATTTGCATGATATGCTCTGTTTGTAGCGCGTATAGTTTCCTCAATTTCAGTAGTTCTATCTTCAGTATTGCTAATCATAACCCGCAAATATTTATATTTTTTTACTTTAAATTCATAGTCGCTGATTTTTATTCTTCCTTTATGGTTTAGGTTCCCAAATCTCATTAGCTTGGTTTTACATTCGTTTGTTTTTAGCCCAATTTTTCCTCCCTCTGTGACTATCTCCTTTAGCATATTTTCCATGATCCTTCTTCTTTTGGATACAAGCACGATATCATCCGCATAGGCTATTATTTGACTGCCACTTGACATTAAGCTACCCTTACGTACATTTTTCATTGTGTGCTCTAATGATAGATTTAATAGCGCTGTGGACAAATAGTCACCTTGTCTTACCCCTTTATTAATCCTTAATTGATATGTTTCTCCTTTTCGCGTTATTACACTGATCCTTGACTCATTCATGGTCATTTTAATTAGCCTTCTTAGTTTTGCGCCTACTCCTTGTTCTTTTAATGATTTCATGAGTTCACTTCTTTTGATTGAGTCGAAGGCTTGTTGAAAGTCAATGAATAGCATTTCTATGTCTAGTCTGTATTTATGCGCTTTTCCCGTTATTTGTTTTAATGTATGAATAGCATCAGTTGTTGATCTGCCTTTTGTGAAGCCGCATTGATATTGTCCTATCACTTCCCTTATACTTTCCACAAGCCTTCTGTTAATTAACGTGGATAGTTTTTTGTACGCAATGTTTAATAATGTCTCTCTCTGTAATTTTAACATTCATGTTGGTCTCCTTTCTTCTGCAGAGTGACAATTTGTCCAATTTCCCATTATTCTGGCATCCTCTCCTCGTTTCATATTTTTTTAATCAGATAATATATTCTTTTATGTAGAGTGTTCCCTCTATATTTGATTAGTTCTATATATATTCAATCCTTTCCGGGGGCCTTTCCATTTCTGCTCTTATCTGTTATTTCCTTGACCTCCTCAATTGTTGGTTCTTCTTCTAATATATTTTGCTTCTTATCTTCTGTCACTTCTTCATCTTCGTCCCAGTAATGTGGTTCATTTAAAAGTTCCCTAAAATGATCCACCCATGTTTGTTTATATTGGTGTTCTTCTTATGTCAGCCTTCCGTTCTTGTTTTTTATTACTTTTGTTTTGCCCTTATACGTCTTATTGTTTTCGTTAATTTTTTTATAGAAGCTTTTCGTATTTCCTCTCGACTTTTCTCTTTCAATTTCTCTGATCTTATTATCCATCCATTCTCTTTTTTTCTAATTATTTAATTACTTTCCTTCCTTTTTCCCTCGTAGTTATTCCTGTCCTCCGGATTATTAGTTTTTATCCATTTTAATCTTGTTTTGGCTTTCTTCTCTACCGCAGTGTTGCATGTCATGTCAAACCATTCCTGTCTTTTCCCGTTTTTCTTCGCACCTAACTATATTTCCGCTGCTGTTTCCAAACATTTCTTTATATTGCTCTAATCAGACAATATTGTTTCCTGTTGGTTTTCGCCCTGTGATAATAGTTTCTCTATTTATATTGCGTATTCTTCTCTTATATTTCCATTTTCAAGCCAGTGGACGTTCCATTTCTTGTGTTTATAATGTATATCAGATGTTTTCCTTATTTTTTGTTTTATTTTAGCCATTACCTGGATGTGGTCGGAGTCTGCACACGCTCCTCTATATGTTCTGATATCTTTTATCGATGTTTGTTTTCTTTTGTTAACCAATATGTGGTCTATTTGGGAATACACATTTGGGCCTGGTGATATTAAGTCATTTTGTGATTTTTACTATGCCGGAATTTAGTACTGCTTATTATAAAGTTCTCCATAGCTGCGAAATTACATAATCTTTATCCGTTGTCATTCGTTTTCTCGTGTATCGTCTCCTTTCCTGCTACATGGCTTATGTAATCCCCCCTCCCTATTTGTGCGTTGAGATCTCCTAGTATTAGTATAGTGTCTTGTTTAGGAATTTCTTCTAATCCTTCTTCCAGTTTTCCATATAATTCATTTTTGTCTTCTTCAGTGCTACTTTCAGTTGGAGCATATACATTTAACAAGGATATGTTGAATGGTTTCGCTTCTATTCTTAAATATGCCAGCCTTTCATTCATTGGCCCGAATTCCAACACTTTTGTCTTAACCCGCCAAATATCATGGATTCTACCCCATGTTGTCCTTATTTCTCATCACCTGAATATCTTAAACTAAAGTGCTTATCTTCTATGCTTTCTTGCCCTTTCCATCTCATTTCCTGTATTGCAGCAATATCTGCTTTGTATTTTTTCAATTCTAAGCCTACCTCTTGCATCTTCCCCGTTCTTAGCAACGTTCTAATGTGCCATGTGCATATTTTTATTTCCGTATTTCCATTTCTTCCATGATTTTTCCTTTTTGAGTTTTTGGTTTTTATATGTGTTTTTTTAGTTTTTCCTTTTTTCCTAACTGCTAATTGCGTGAGTCCTTTTTCTTGCCGTGTCGTTATTTGTTGCTTTGTGTTATTTATTGCAATGTCGTTCACTACTTTTTTTCTAGCCTATTTTCATCTTTGTCTCATCTCCACTCCTCGCCGTTTATGATCACTTTATTGTATCCTATTTTAACATTTATCCCATTTCTTCTTTCGGTATGTCCAAATTCTCTTATTTGTTTTTGTTGTTTTTTAACTCATTCTTTGTTAAGTCGTCATTGATGTATATTTTCTCAGAAGTAAGATTTTTTAGCATAAATTTATTTTTCATAACTTTGTCTTCTTTCCTATCGAGTTGTATTGCATGGGTTTTAGGGCCTATTTTTTTGACTGATGTTATATCTACTTTAATTTTCAGATTTTCCTCCATGAAATTTTGCATTACTTTCTTTAACAGTTTTTGATCATCAGTGTCAACCGTGAGGCCGCTTATTACTACGTTGATTTATTTTTTATTTTTTCCTATCCATTCCATAGTTGTTCTTATTTCTTTCATTTCCTCCTTGGTTCTCACGTTTTCAGCTTTTATTTGTTTATATTCTTTCTTTAAACTTATTCTTGCATTAGTTTTCGTATTTCTTTTGAGACACTTTTTTGTTCCGTTCTTATGTGAAGTATTTCATTTTTTATTTCTTTCTGATCCCTCTTTACCTTTTCGATATAAGATTTTATCTCGTTTTCCGATTCTTCTTTATCATGTTTCATCTGGAGTTTTAACTCTTTCAGTAATTTAGTTATTTCTTCCATTTTTATGTCTTCCGTATTCTCTTCTTCCCTTATATATAAATCTCCTGTTAATTTGCTTATCCTAAACACCTTTCCCTCTTCAAACGAGTTATCTTGCTCCGGTTAATGTTGTTTTTTATTCATCCAGCGGTTTTGATGTTTCAAGTGCAGTTAGGCGTACCGCGAGCCTACTTAGTTCAGCCCGCACACGAACTAATCAGACCCGCTAAATCTATTTCTACCTACCTACCTACCTACTGTTAGTTTTATTATCTTTTCTTAAATTTGTTTTTGAAATTTTATTAAATCTCAATTGATTTCGGCAAAGTTTTATCTACCCACTAATGTTTTATTATTTATTCCATTATCTTATCAGTTAAGTAGTGAAGGAACTTGTTTAAGTAATGCTATTTCAATATTCCGTTTTTTATATGATTATCACTTAATTTCAGTAATTTAGTAATTTAATCGTTTCTATTATGTACCTTTATGTATAGGTCTCAGCGAACACTTTAAACCACTTGATTTCGCACTTTTCTCAGCGAGCGATATTACCATGTCTTCACTGTATCACTGCTAGAGGCGTAACCCTAACCTAACCTAGCTAGTGGTATTAAGTGGAAAGGAGAAAGAGCTATTACTAATTGGAGTATATAAATTCGTTGTCTGTTTTATTTGGATTCTTGTTCATATAAACAAAAATCATTTTGGAATTTGATAATAAATTACAAAAATAAACGGTTAAAAAGATTCAAACTCACTCTTCCGCATCTCTGAGACACCCTGAACAAAATCCTGTCATATAATTGGTCAAATATGTACACTTCGAACTGTATCGTGTTAACACACCAAAATTTCTACAAAAATGAACAAAAATAATGTATTATATCAGGCTTTATATGTAAAATGTAAAATACCCAATCAAAAAATAGGTAGTTGCATACACTACGGAGGCTGTATCGTGCTAACAACCCGAAATTTCTCCAAAAATGACCCAGAATGTGGAACTCCAAATACTATAGCACCCGTTGTACTGACTCTAGTGCGCTAAAAATCAATAGTGTTTATTTATGAGATGCCGTAAACAACACATAATCATGAAATTGGTCACTTGTATATACTCTCGAGGCTATATCGTGCTGAACAAACCAACATTTCTCCAAAAATTACAAAAATATGATACTCCAAGAACCATAGCACCCGTTGTACTGGATCTGGTGAGCTTAAAATCAGTAGGGTTCATCTTTGAGATGACCTGAACAATATCCAATCATAAAATTGGTCACTTGTATATACTCCAGGGGCTGTATCGTACAAACCGAAATTTATTCAAAGATGACAAAAATGTGGTACATCAAGTACTATAGCACCCGTTGTGAGCTGGAAAGCAATCTATGAGATATACTGAACAATATTCAATCATAAAATTGGTGACTATTTGCACTCCGTAGGCTGTATCGTACTTACAAGACATGTTACGAAAAACTGATACTAGAGATCGGGACTAACTACCACTAAGGGTAAAAATTTATTAGAAATGATAAGCCAAACTAGATGTGTTAAAATATTAATAACCTAAATATGTAAACCCAGGAAAGTGACATATCTGGATTGTTGCAAACATTATGCAACACGAAATACACAAAAATTTATAAGTGTAAAGTTCATATCTTAGAATGTCGTCTGCGGCAAGCATCTGAGGTTGAATCATGCGCAGAGCAAAAGATAGCCTGTGGCAGTATAACTCAAAACATGGTACAAGCAAGAGCTCTCTCGTACGAATGCGTTGTAACTACGCTGTACCATAATTCTAACTTATTTAAAGAATCGGGCTAGTTCCCACAAGTAGTAAATTGTTTTTAATACGCATACAATCGGGCAAGTACCCATAAACAACAAACCATTTCAACAGTGCAGTTGATGTGTAAATATGTTAGTGTAAATAAACCAGTGTAAATATATGTAAATAAATTGTACATAGCAAGTAACATCGAAGGAAACTTATTTATTTTAACACAGTCCACAAACCCATGAGTGGTATGTGCGTAATCAAATTGTACATATCAAACATGGATTATTTCATTTTTCATTTCTAGTGATATTGAATGCGGCTCTATCTAGAGTGAAATCAAGCTTGATGAACCTACTTGTCCATATGTCCATCTCTGTAACTTCAGTATAATTTTTCCTCATAATATTAACTTCCTATGTTATTTTCTTAATTTTTTCGAAATCTCTGCCATTTCTCCTCGTTCACTTTACTTCTTCATATATTTTATTGCTACCATTATTTTCATTCGTTCTCTTACAGCTTTCAATTTATTAGAGTTTTCTTAATCATTGATTTTGTTTCAAATACTCTCTCGTCTTTCTTATATTTCAAATAGCCTATTTATTTTCAACTTATTATTACCAACAACATTACGTGAGTATCTAATTTATAAATTTCAATTGTGCACTTGCAAACTACACTATAGTATCTCATACTACATTTCACGTCAATCTGATTCACGATCTTAAAATCTAGAAATTCTAAAAATTACAATTACATATTCATTCAGTGACTATACCATTTATCATGAAGCTGTCGTTTGATAGTGGTAAAGTTATTCACAATAAATAAATTTCATATCACTGTGGAGGTCTATTTTTTTTTCAACGTTAAAATTGGATCTTTGAACTATCTTATTACAATTTTTTTGTAATCGATGCGCTCTTACATTTCCTTCATCTCCGTCGCATTTCGGCGGTGGAGGTGACCGACATCTAAAACCAATAGAATTTCATAGGGCTGAGTGCTGAAGTGGAGCCAATTGAATGCCTTTGTTGGTGGGGTGTTCAATGCCGATATCCTTTGACACTATCGGCTAAAAATCCACCTCTCGAAGTGGAAATCGACTGTAATTACGAAACTATGTGACGACGGGATGCTGTCGAAATGATCTTTTGGTTTTCGCTCACAGGGAAAAGAGGTTATTAACGAGCAAAGACTGAATAACGAATTCTTAACATTAATTTCAACATTTTAAATAGGAATAGCCGTTGAATAATTCATCTACAGTAATGTGAAAGTTGCGAAAAGAACATATTTTTATAAATTATTTTTATTCCTAATTTCGATAATCAATGCACTCGTAGGATATTATTGATTATATAAATCATAATAAAATTAGCCAACAAAAATTACGAATTTATCATAATATAGATAAGCGATTAAACGCTTGACGACGTGGTTTAATCACTTCGGTTCTTCGTTGGATGCAACAATATGTGTTGCGATAGTAACCACCTTTTGAAGTTTCTCAAAAGTCAGAAGACGTCTTAGAATCCCTAAGAATCGCTTAGAAATAGCTTCAAGTTTGGAAATAAGTGTAGCAATTGGATTTTTAATGCCTCTCAACACTGTGACGCGTTTTCCTCCCTAGGCGAAGACGTCGGTGCGCTGCGTTGCGCGTAATATGTCGGTAGCGGCCTCTTGCTCTACCTCTTAACGCCTCGGAACGTCACTTCTGATACCTTTGAAACCTTACACTTTCTCGGGCGCCAGATTTCTAACGTGGTTGTCTCCAGGGCCCCTCGACTTCACTCGTCGAGAGTTCCAGGTAGCCTCAGAGGGAAGTACGGTGAATTTCAGGGGTCTATTGTCGTTAAAATTCGGGAGGTTATTGCTAAATATATAAAAAAACGTTCTCGCTAGTCCTGAAATAAATATTATTACCCTGATCCACACTACGGAGAAGCTAAAGTTCGTGCATCCAAACAACTACTCTACCATAAGGAAGTACTAGTCTATAATAGGTCAATAAAACAAAACCCAGGTTTATTTCAGTTTTATTACAATTATACTTTCTACAAAGCCGTTATATATAAAAATAAACAATATTCATAAGGGGAGACAATACCTTTGTATCCCAAAAGCACATATGTATTATTTAGCTATATGTATATTTGATATGTAGTAATTAGCGACGAAGCAAACAGGACATAAGCGAGACTGGTTTATGATCATCAAATAGCGTACATGCAAAGGAAAGAAGCGGTAAAAGCAAACAAAAACTATTTTAAGTTTGGCGGTCTTTTCATTCAAATGTTTGATAAGCTCTCATGAAACGAAAAGGTCAGGCGTTACTCAAAAAAAGAAAAACTATCAGATTGGGAAAACAATACTGAAGATCGGAGACTCTAGATTTAAAATATCAGGAAGTGTTTATGTATGCCTGGCGCTCCCGGAGATTTCAATCAGGATTCTCCCTATCAAATCGGAAAACACAATACTAGGGTCGGGGCTCTAGACTTAAATTGTCAGAAATCTCACTAAAATTTAAACAAAATCGGGAAAGGTATCAAAGAACGGAACTAGTATCAAGAAAACCCACTAAAAGAAAATTCGGGAAAGGTAATGAAACTGGGGATTCTAGATTTAAAATATCCGGAAGCCCTAGCATTTATGGATGCCTGGCGCAACCGGAGATTTCAATCAAGATTCTCCCTAAAATCGGGAAAGGTTATCAAAGAATGGGAATTCTAAATATAAAATATCAGGAAGCCCTAGCGTTTATGTATGCCAGGCGCAACCTGAGATTTCAATCAAGAATTTTCCCTACAAATCGAAAAAAAAGGTAATAAAGAACGGAACTACTATCAACAAAACCCACTGAAAGAAAATTCGGGAAAGGTAATGAAAACTGGGCATTCTAGATTCAATCAAGGTTTCCCCTAAAATTGGAAAAGTTATCGAAGAACGGGAATTCTAAATTTAAAATATCAGGAAGCCCTAGCGTTTATGTATGCCTGGCGCAACCTAAGATTCAAATCGAGAATTTTCCCTACAAATCAAAGAAAAAGGTATTAAAGAACGGAACTAATATCAACAAAACCCACTGAAAGAAAATTCGGGAAAGGTAATGAAAACTGGAGATCCTAGATTCAATCAAGATTCTCCCTAATATCAGAAAAGGTATCAAAGAACGGGAATTCTAAATTCAAAATATCAAGAAGCCCTAGCGTTTATGTATGCCTGGCGCAACCTGAGATTTCAATCAAGAATTTTCCCTACAAATCGAAGAAAAAGGTATTAAAGAACGGAACTAATATCAACAAAACCCACTGAAAGAAAATTCGGGAAGTGTATTGAAACTGGAAATTCCAGATTTTTAATATCCGGAAGCCCTAGCGTTTATGTATGCCTGGCGCAAAGAGAGATTTCAATCAAGAATTTTCCCTACAAATCGAAGAAAAGGTATTAAAAAGAACGGGACGAATATCAACCAAACCCACTAAAAGAAAATTCGGGAAAGGTATTGAACTTGGGAATTCTAGATTTAAAATATCCGGATGCCCTATCGTTTTTGTATGCCTGGCGCAACCTGAGACTTCAATCAAGAATTTTCCCTACAAATCGAAGGAAAAGGTATTAAAGAACGGAACTAATATCAACAAAACCCACTGAAAGAAAATTCGGGAAAGGTATTGAAACTGGTAATTCTAGATTTAAAATATCCTGAAGCCCTAGCGTTTATGTATGCCTGGCACAAACGGAGATTTCAATCAAGAATTTTCCCTACAAATCGAAAAAAAGGTGTTAAAAAGAACGGGACGAATATCAACCAAACCTACTAAAAGAAAATTCGGGAAAAGTATTGAAACTGGGAATTCTAGATTTAAAATATCCGGAAGCCCTAGCGTTTATGTATGCCTGGGGCAAACGGAGATGTCAATCAAAAATTTTCTCTACAAATCGAAGAAAAAGGTAATTAAGAACGGAACTAATATCAGGAAACCTACGAAAAAGGAAAATCGGGAAAGATATTAAATGTTTGGTTTACCACACTCCAATGTCCAAGATATTCCAACTTATTTTAAAATGAAAATCAACTACATAAATATTTTAAATTGATAATTGAAAAGACCACATATCTTCGCGTTTTTATTACTAAAAACTCTTACTTTTACAGCGACTAAATTATCGAGAATTTAAAATAAAATCAATTGCGTGAATATTCTAAATTTATAATGGAAAAGACCATTTAGTTTTCGGATTTTGATTACTAAAAAGCTCTTACCTTCACAGCAACGAAGTTATCGAGAAATTTTTTTACAGTGCGGAAAAAAAACTCAACAAGAAAAATTGGCAAAACAAAGCTAAACAATTTACGGCGGACGATGCACAATTTCTCGCTTCTGCTTCGGTCGGCTAGCACTTCGGTACTCTCTGTTCGATTTTAAAATCTATCTGCCTTCCAACCTTACTGTTCCCCCTCTCTCTCGATTAGTTCAACTTGCGCGCTTCTACCCATATCTACCTCGTTGCAGTGGGGAGACCAGTACATTCAAATGTTGGGTTTTAAAATCGAAATAAATACTTTACACAGAAAAAATGATTTCTCCATCGCAACTAGATAGGGAAGAAATAAAAAATATCATCGGAATTTCGGGATAACTGTTAACCTGTTACAACAATTGGTTCTACCCCGAAACCAGGGGATAAAATAAAATAAAATGTTCACGAAGATTTACAATACTTATAAGTCAATATACAAATGATTATATATACTCGTCGACATAAACTATAAAATGAAAATATACTCGGCGCATAAACTGTTAAATGATTTATATACAAAGAAACGAATATGTGACGGGTGATACATAATATAAATTAAATATATACTCGGTGACATAAACTATCAAATGAAAATACAGTCAATGGCATAAACTAAAAAATGTTTTGTATACAAAGGAACAAATATGTAACGACTGATACATAATATAAATGAATATATATATATATATATATATATATATATATATATATATATATATATATATATATATATATATATATATATATATATATATATATATATATACTCGGCGACATAAACTATAAAATTATTTTTATACAGAAGCCAGAATACAAAACGGGTGATATGTAATATGAAATAAATATACTCACAGGAAATACAAAATGAAACTTGGCGACACAAAATATCAAATCATTCTTCCTACAGAGACCAGAATATATAACAGGGATATATAATAAAATAAATATACTCAGCGACAGAAAATACAAAATGAAAATACACTCGGTGACACAAAATAACCTTTTAGTAACGAAAAACCTCGTTACAACACGCTGAAAATGCAGAGCTGTGCTTGGAACCAGTTTTCGGCATTTTGTCAAGAACAAAAATGCTTTTTTGTTGAGGAGACTTCGAACTTACACTTGAAGGTTGGACTTTCAGTATGAAACGAGCTAATGGCACCGAATATGAATAGTTAGTTGTAAAAACGATTTGGAATATTTCCGCAGATCTTCCACAGAAATATTAATTAACGTTACAAGACAGGAAAGTTCTGTTTTTCAGGTCGAGACAAGCAGATTGCAGAGCGAGCCGTAGGCGAGTCCTGGAAGCTTGGGGAGACTTGAAAAATACTAATTTCCGGTTGCGTGACGTACGATAATTTTCTTGAGACAGACACTTCGATATACATTTAATTCAACATTTTACTTTTTATAACAACGAAATTAACAAAACCAAAACCAGATAAAATAATAAAGATACTGGATACAACTGCAGAAATCCCGTTATTTTTGAATATTCATGTAAAATGTACAATTGTGAACGTTAAATATCTAAAGGGAAGATGTGTCTGAAATGCTGGGAATTGTTATATTTTTTGTAGAGGTAGTAACAAAATTAGTTCCCTGTATATTGTCTTTGAAACATCCCGCATGGATTTTGTTTGCTATATCAATTTTGTTTTTTACTGAATCTTCTATGTAACCTTCTGCTACAGTGGAGGATTTCCATCCCATGTGCCGTTTCAAATTTATCATGTCACCTCCTCCATCTTCTAGTAAAGTTGCTGAACTTCGACGAAAGCATTGGCCGGTAAATTCGCTTGGATTTTCTAATTCAAGATAAGAGGCGATTTTGCTGGTGGCTTTTCCCACAGAATACAATCCTACTACTTGAGTTGAGCACTTCCCATTTAAAAAAAATATAAAAAGCCATTTATGGTTAGTAGGCGATGGTCTCAATTGCAAATAATTCCTATGAAGCTGCAAACCTCTTTCGGAATTTACATTGAATGTCCTGGTGGTATTTGTCTTGGTTATGGGAATTTTAACTATCAACATGGTTTCCTTATCTTCGATATCATCGAGTGTCATAATAACGAGTTCCTCGCGGCGACATGCGCCTGCGGAATCTATAATCAAGAGCACCTAAAACAAAATTAAGGTTCATTGTAAATTGTAACGAGTTTTTAACTTGTTTTCTATTTTAACTTACCTTAAGCATAATATATTCGCTATTGGGGGTATTGTTCAGAAACGTTTCAATTTGTTCTCTTTACAGAATTTTAGATTTCTTCGGTTTATAACAAATAGACTTCATTTTAATGAAAGCTATTAGTTCAAAGAAATTATTGATGTTCACAATATCTTTTATAGCCATAATGTTGAAGAAGCCAGATTTTGGGACTTTTCAGCAAAATATGCTAAAAGAACTTCTGCATTTACATTATTAATTTTTTTCCTCGACACCAATTTTTAAATGCGTCGAACGACTTCTCGTAATGGACTTTTGATTTCACTGGTAATATATCGTAAGTCGCTTTCCTCGCTGCTTCCAACATTTCTTCTGGAATCTCATTTTCCGTGTCGGATAATTCAGAATTTCAATTCATATTATTGTTAAATTTGCGCACACGCGAAATAAGTTTGACATAAACGACAAATTCAAAATCAACGAACTGTCATCACTCGACAATATATCGAAACGTTGTTATTATAGTAACGAAATCAAGGTAGATTGTATTATAAAAGAACGATTGGAAAAATGAAAAATCAGGGAACGGAAAAAGATTTTGCCGGTCCCTCACGTACATTTTCCGGTCTTGATCAGCAAAACGTTATTTTCTGGACAAAATTTTTTCCGGAATGTGTATATTTTCTGGTCGGCCTTAAAAAATAGTAATGTATGCAACAAGTGCATAAAGTGGTACTTTTTTTCACGAATAGAAAAAGTTGGCAATTCCATGAGTGAAATAAAGAAACTTTATGCACATGTTGCATACATTATTTTTTCTACAGCCCTATACAAAAAAATTGAAATTTGGGATATTTTAATTAAGCTCCTTCGGTAAATTACAATTATACGTTTTCCAAGTTTCATGAAAGTCCATCCTCGATGCCCAGCCAAGATTCATTGTGTTAGTTATACGTATTTCAAGTTTCATGAAAGTCCATCTTCGATGCCCAGCCAAGATTCATTGTGTTAGCTTATGGGAAGCGTGAAATAAAGTTAACGTTATGGCACTTTTTTACTTTTTTTCACTCTAACCATAAACAACCACTTTAAGCGCTGCAAACCGATGAAATACAAGGTACTTTAAAGATAGGGCGTAGAAAAAAGTATTTTCAAGATCTTAATCAGAAAATAGACCTATTTGAAGACATAATTTTTGAGGACGCCATAAACGCACGTAAGGCCAAAATAAGAGAGCTACAATGTTTCACAAATTACTAACAATAATTGTACATTTAATTTTAAGACAAAATAAATGATTTATTATTATCGGTCCATTCATTATACAATAGTAACGAATACCACTCTAGCAATCTAAAGTAATCGATTATTATTTTACGCGTGAAACTACATAATCCTCAGAAAACAAACTCCAGCTACGCTGACGTGATTTTTCGCAGAGTACGTCTCGTTATTCGTAAATTTTCGAAGCTGTTGTGATATAATAACTGACTATATCATTCATTATGTTATACACTAATGAAAATGCTAAATTTTTCTTAGTAATCACGTATTACAGCGGTTATTGTGTAAGCACACTGTAGATCAGTGTTCTAATTTCAATAGTTAGTTCATTTAACAATTAAATTAAAATACATTTATATTATTTAATAACAATAGTTACGAGTATTTTTGGTACCTACGTGATTTTATTAAAAAAAAATAATGAATAACTTATAGAAGGTCTTTCGAAATATATTTTAATTTTCATTTAGACTTCGAGCTCAACTCGATGTTTATGTTATAATAAACAATTCATATTTGGCATTGCATTTTTACTAATGAAGGTATTTGTGAAAGTGTAAGTTTGCGACATCTTTATAAATAAATATCAAAACTAAGAGAGGACTTTTAAACCACCATAGTAATTATGTAACCATGGTGAGCGAATATACGAACCTTGGTATATTCGAATATACCGACATTCGTATATTCACTTTAGGTGCGTTTGGTTATTTTGATCTATGTAGTCGGAACTGTCAATGTCATTTATTATTATTTTTATGGAGCGTAAAATGTGATATTTTTTCTTCAAACATAGTATCGATTACATAGATTAATTCGCAATACGCTCATTTAGTGCGCATCATCAGTTGGAATAGGTCAACGTTTGGGATGACAATAATAAGATCCGCTGAGGTTATTGTATATTGTAATGTTTATCTTATTTATTTAAAAACACAATGGGTGGGATACATTTATACACACGTTATATCTACTTACGTAATTTAGTTATACACTTATACTTGCTTTATGTACACACTAAATTATTCATCTGATTTGTATTAAATCCACGGTTCACATGTTAACTAAGTTCACTCTTATATTCAATTGTTCACTCTTTATCTCACGATATCAAATTGCAGACAAAACTTGCCGCTGGTAGGTAGTCTCTTATATATTAAACGTTAATCTAGTGCCTTCTAGTTCCAGAAACTTTTTGATTGCGACTCTCAACAATCAATCCATCTATCTGGAAATCTCTATAAAAACAATCGGATTCAAGGACTATAAGTCGGATTCACGGACTACAACAGTGTGCGATTTCGTAAAATTACCCCCTCCTTAAAATGAAAGTTCCTCCTGAGAATTCTGTGTACTCGGGACTGGATGTTTAAATCGGCAATTGGACCCATTTCTACAGTTGCTGGTCGTTTAGAAATAAGAGGGTACCGATAACGAGGGGTATAGCTACAAATTAATATGTGGACATCGGTATCTTGGAAGATCACCTCTATCATATTCCTGATGACTCGCCAATCCAACTGGTTGCTCTCTATCCTGGGCATTGCTAGTTTCTCCACGTAAGATTCCAGCACATGATCTCGAAAGCTTCGTATCGCTTTCCACACATTCCGGTAGGTGGATACATCTGGAAGTTCGTTTCGAGTTACCAAGTGGAAAATGTAACGCGAATTGTGTCTAAGCCTCAGTGTCTTGCCAGTGACTGAAATCTGATCTATTTTCTCTAATTGCTCAAACTACTTTCCAAAGACGTTTGCCAATCGTCGAGCGTGTTTGTTACAAGCGGAGATGTTGTGTGCCAGTGCATGCTCCTCTTCGAAGGCAGGGTCAGACTCTTTCTCGGAGATAGTTAATCCTTCCTCTAGGTCATGATCTACTTCGAATGGCGCTTGTCGATGTTGGTTGACTACTTTTGCTTTTCCTTTGTGGGTCTTGCTTATGCGATAGATGATGTCATTGATCTTTTTGTTGATTAAGTACGGACCTTCCCAACATTTCTGTTATTTTAGCAGCTATACTTTGTTGCCTTCTTTGGAACTGCCTTCTGTGGCCCACGTGTCTTACCGTTTTTTCATTCTGTCGTTGGCAACTTGAAGATTCGTTCAAACTAATTCATGTACATTGTCCATCCTAATTCTCAATCAGATCACGTAATCTTCTCCTGTCAGATCTTTGTCAGGCCGACAGCCAAATTCCATGTCACGAGAAAGCTTCATTTCACGTAAAAACGGGATTTTCACATGTGTTTTACCGTGAAATCATTGATGGTGGATCGATGGGCCATACGAAATAGGAAGAGATACTGGTCCCAGTCCTTCTGGTCGCTGAAAACTACTTTGGACTGGTATTTTCCAATGATCCTGTTTATTCTCCCGACCATTCCGTCTGACTGTGTATGCAACGCTGTTGTCCTGGTCTTTGGAATCTTCAGCATGTCACAAATTTCCTGGAATACCTGGCTCTCGAAGATTATTCCTTGACCGCTGTGGATTTTCAAGGGCACTCAATATCGGCTGAAAATTCTTTCACCAATACATCCGCGACATTTGATTCCGGATCGCGTAAATTTTCACCCACATTGTGAAATAATCCATTATCACCAGGAGGTATTTACCACCATATTCTGTCGTTGGAAATGGTCCCGCGATATCTAAAGTAATCCTATCGATAGTACTTTCAACATTATTTTGTTTCATGGGTACCTTTCTTTTGCGATGGGGTCAATTAATCGTAGCACAAGTAGTACATTTCTTACACCAGTCCTTCACATAGTCGGAGATGTTCATTCAATAAAACCTTTCACGGACTGGCTGAAGGATTTTCTCCGCATTCAGATGACCTCCCGATGGACAGTCGTGTAACTTTCTAAGTACCGCTGCTACTCTCGTTCTCGGGACAACTATCTATCTTCTCATGTCGGAACCATAATCCTTTCCAATGACTCTTTCCAACAGCACTTCTTCAAGGACAAGGGTGTCCCACTGAGTCCAATATGCTTTGAATGTCGTTGAAAAGCTTGAAACTTCTTCCCATGTAGGTCACCGATTTTCTATCGCCCATTACCTGATAATCTTCCATCTTTAGGTGACAATCATTTTCCTGATCTTCTATGATCCTGGTGGGTGACCATTCTTCGTTGACTACTATAGTTCTTGAAACTGCAGCTTCCCTAGACTCCGCTTTGCTGCAGTGGGAACAGTCTACGGGACACGGCCGTCTAGGTAGAGAGTCGGCGATTCGGCGACTCACACACGCTCGTTGTTCAATATAGAAATCGTACTCTTGAAGTCGTTCAGTCCATCTGGCAATCTGGCACTCGGGATTCTTGAACTGTATTAACCACTTGAGTGCTGCGTCATCAGTCCTGATTAAGAACTTCCTTCCATAGAGATATTGGTAAAAGTGTCCAACGGACTTCACTACCTACAATAGTTCTCTTCTTGTGACGCAGTAGTTTCGTTCTGGTTTGGAGAGGACTTTACTGAAATATCCCAGCACTCTTTCTTGCCCTCCTTGGATCTGTGAGAGCACTCCTCCAATTCCTACGTTGCTTGCGTCAGTGTCAAGAATAATATCTCCCTCTGGTAATGGGTATCCTAATATCGGCGCTGTGGTTGATTGCCTCTTCAAGGTTTCAAAAGCCGTTTGACAGTCTTCTTCACAATGGAAAGCTCTTGTTCCTTCTGTGAGTCGAGTTAGGGGCATGGCAATATCTCCAAACTTACTGGTAAATCTTCTATAGTATGTGCAAAGTCCAAGGAAACTCCTAATTTGATGTTTGGTTGCGGCCATTGCGGAATAGTAGCAATTTTCATTGGATCCACCAGCACTTTTTTATTGCTCACTACCTGACCCAGATTGTTGACTCGGTTTTGGATTAGCTGACATTTCTCCGAGCTTATAATGAGCTGGGCCACTAGGTCTTCTCTTTGTCTCCTGTGTCCATTTCTACTTGTCAATAACCGGACTTGAGATCCAAGGTGGAAAATAGTTTGCTGCAAGCGAAATTATGTAGCGTATCGTTGATTCGATGCAGGGGATAGCTGTCTTTCTTCATTACGTTGTTTAGCTGGCAATAGTTCACGCATAATCTCAATGTTCCATCCTTTTTCCTGTGGAACACTACTGGAGACATCCATGGTCTAGTAGATGGTTCTCTCTTCGCTCGTGGTAGTCTTTGGGCTGATTGCCTAATTGGCTTCGCGTCATCAGTATCGATTTTGTGTTTGACGGCTGAGGTTCTACCAGTCTTTCCTCCTTTTGGAACGAATAACTATCGATACTGCAACAGAAATTCTCTCAATTTCCTTCTCTTAGCTAGATTCAAGGATTGACCAGCTACTGATAACATCTGTTAGATTATGGCATTGGGATTATCAGCTGCCGTTGTTTGGCGAACTAAATGCGTCACTGGTACGCAAGATACAATCCTGGCTACTTTATTGATGCTAATGGGCTAATCGCTCATGTTTATCACACGTCCTGGGATATTCTTCGCCGACGTAACCAATCCTATTCCAAATAGTACTCCTTGCCAACCTCTTCGTGGTGGTTCCTTGGCTCCATCATAACCAGTGCACCTTCCTCCAGGACTCCCTGTAGCCGCGCGACTATCATGGTGACTCCCTGTAGCCGCGCGACTATCATGGTTTCGCTTCGCGCAGGTACAACGGGATCTTCCTGTACAGCTGCCAACAACGCGATACCTTCATATGGATGAAGGAATACCTCCTCGGAACTCACTTCAATCGTTCTGCTTCTAAAATCCAACTGGAAACCATGTAGATTCATTACGTTCAATCCCAGGATTACACCTCCCTCAAAGTCAGCTACGATTTCCGTATGCGAGTAATTTTCTGCACCAATTCTCGATTGGACTTGTGTCTCTTCGTGATCGCTGGCACTCTCACTTGTGGCGGTCCACAGTCGAAGTCTAGTTGGTAGAAGCTTTTTCTTGGAATTCATGATCTCTGGCCGTATAATGTTTTTAGTTGCTCCAGTGTCTACGACCAGAGTATATTTCTTGTCATTAACTTCACCATTCACATATACACTGTCGTTTTGACATTTGAAAGAGGCTATCAGTGTGACAGCGTTTTTGGAACGATCCTTGGTCGGTGCTGCCCCCTATTAGCCGACCCGTTTTAGTTTTCCTGTCACTGTGGTTCTTGGCTTGCAGGAGTCCTGGTGCGCTTACACAAACTGCGTACATACCCTAGCTCACCGCAATTCAAGCATCTGATTTTTTTCGACTTCCTGTCCATCAAACTTTTTATTAAACTGACGATCTGGTAAAGTTTGTCCTCGTCACCTTCTTCTTGGATTCTCCTTACTTTGTTATAACCCCAAGCATTCATGGCGACTGCTTCATATTCAAGAGCAGCAGTCAATGCATCGATTAATGTTTTGGGATGGGCTAAACGAAGCGTCCTCTGCATATCGAACTACCATTATGTTCTCTAGTGCTGATGGATGAGCGAATCTTACTATCGGACAATATCCATTTCATACTTTTGAAGGGTTTCGTCACCTTCCTGTCTTCGGTTTTTCAGCTGGGATTGGTACAAATGTTCTAGATCTTCGTTACCATATCGCATGTACAACCTCTTCTACAGCGGCTCGAAGTCATCAGTTCCTTCAACAGGTATGGTCTGAAGTACATATAAGGCATCTTCCCGAAACGCGATGGTTGTGGTCACATTCGTGGAAGGAAGTCACCGCAAGTAGCAGCCCAACGGAAAACTTGGTCACTGGTTCAAACCAAGTATTTCCAGAAGCCCTTGCCGCCGAATCGACGCAATAACTGAGACACCACGACAACAACAACAGACTAGACAACCCCGACAAACTGAATCGAACACCCGACTTCAGACACTTAACATCCGTAATCTCCCACAAAAATACACATCCCAGCGAGAACTTTACAACCTTCTCAACACCAACGAGCTGTTGAGAGGAAAAATCGCTCATCTGATGGCAAATTCAAACCGAACTGCGCTTCTTAAAATACCATCCGACCTCCCCTACGAAGCTTTAGCAAAAAGGCTTCGTAACACTCTCGGTGACGACCAAGTCACCATCATCCCCCTCAGCCCCACACGCCAAAACCGTCAACGATCTCGATCCCGCAAGCCCCATTTCTCTCTGGTCTGCAGAAATGTAGACACCACCATCACCGACCTAGAATTTGAGGCCATCCTCAAAGACATTGAATTGCCCGCCACCAGGTCATGGCGCATGTCACGCCGCCATGGCAAAGTCACCTCAATGCTCCGGATTCTTACTGAATCCGAAAGAGATTACTACACTGCTCTCTCCGGCGGCTTGTACTTCTACGGCCTCATACATGAATGTGAGGCTTCCAACCGCGTCAACCCCTTACCTGCAGTACCGAAATTCTGCAACCGCTTCTCAAGCACAGGCCACCTTGCCGAATTCTGCAGAGCCAAACCGGTCTGTCCCTCCTGCGGAGCCACCGACCATAAGCCCGCCAATTGCCCTAAGGCAAACGAACCACTTTGCAAAAATTGCGGCGGTCCACACCCCGCTTTCCACCCTCGGTGCCCCAAGCGGCTGGAGGCACCGAAATCCGCTCAAGAGGTCGCACCCGTGACTCTTGAAAAACCACCGACCCCGTTCGACCTGACAACCGACTCCAAGGTCTTGATCGAGATCTTGGCCACCACCATCATGAACCCCGTCCCGACGGCCCGTGGCTTAGTCGCCGACACCTTAACTCACCTCGTCCCCTCCTTTTACGGATACAATTGTTCCGTAACTAGTGGCGCTGGCAACCGCGTCCACTTTGCATTCACCACCAAAAGACAAAATTAAGTCATGGACTTTCTTACCGGGACCGTGAATTGCCAAGGTCTAGCCAGGAAGCGACATCTTCTCAAACATCTCCTGCACTCCCAAAATATACAAGTACTTTTTATCACAGACACTCTTTTAAAGAACCCACCTCGCTTCACTGGCTACACCACCTTCCACCTAGACAGGAACTTCTACTGTCCCGGCAACGGACTTCTTGTCCGAAACGGACTCCCCGCGTCACCACACCCCCTCACTGCACCTCTGTCTCAACAGAACTTGAATTGCATAGCCATCGACATATCGTGGAATAATAACACAACGACATTCTTTTCCTACTATAAACATCCCAACCAACCACTATCAATCGACCTCCTTGAATATGCATCCTCTCTACCACGAGCCATAATAATGGGTGACTTAAACTCACGTAACATTCTTTTCGGTGATACACACACCAACCTCAACGGCAGACTACTCGCCGAACAACTCGTCTCACTTCCCATCTCACGGATTAGAAATAATAATCCAACCCTAATAAGTCACCTCGGCTCCTCCATAGTCGATCATATAATCTGCACAGACAGATTAATCACTCTCGTGGACGACGAATGCGTTATAGGCGACCTGATTACATCAGACCACGTTCCACTCCTGGTCAAAACCGCGTTACACAACTCAATACCACCACCATCAACGAATTTCACCTTTCGGGATTTTAAAAAAGCCGATTGGAATTCCTTTGCAAACCACGTCTCTACCAATTTACCACTACCCGTCATTCATCAGAACACTGCTGACATAGATAATCACGCAGAAGAATTCCAATCTCTCCTAATCGATGCACAAGACATCGCCGTCCCCCTCACCACAGTACACACCAACTTTCATGCCCTTCCGCAAAGAATTTTACAAAAAATCCGTCAGAAATGACAGTTATACAGGTTATACGTCCGCACTCGAGATCCCGCTGTCAAAACACAATGGAACCGTCTCAACGCCCAGGTTCGGCAAGAAATCAATGCTGAAAAGCAGAGAAAATGGAGGTCGAAACAGCCGGACTGGACTTCAGACAAGGACGCGTGTTTTGGCAAAAATTCTACCGCCTCGTCGGCCTCAAGAGAAAGGTAGAATCACATCTCGAAGTGCAAGGACAGAAGATCCACACATCCGAAGACAAAGCCACCGCCTTCAAAAATAACCTACAAACTGTCTTTTCACCACACGATAACCCCCAATTTCTTAGGGACTTTGCCGTTGAAACCGACCTCATGACTCGAAATATCACTCGAAGTCCACATGTACACATCCCACCTGATGAGAACTCTCTGCTTCTTTCACCATTCACTATCGAAGGAGTTCAGCTGGCGTGCCGAGCGGGGAGAAATAGTGCCCCAGGGCACGACGGAATCTCGAGGCAGGCACTTAAAAACCTGCCAGAAGAGATCTTCCCTCCGCTCTGCGCCCTGCTGAACGCCTGCCTTGCATTTTCTTATTTTCCTCGTTGTTGGAAATCAGCCAACGTAGTTCTCATCCCCAAACCCGGCAAAGACCCCACAAAGCCTGAATCTTACCGCCCTATCTCATTATTCAGCGTCCAAGGTAAAGTCTTTGAACGCTTGTTAAAAGAACGAATCTGGGACTTCTGTACTGAAAATAATATAATTCCGGAATTTCAATTCGGATTCAGGCCGGGCCACTCTTGTCAGAACGCCACCACCAGCCTTCAAACAATCGTCACCCGAGCTTTAAATCAACGACGCTGTTCTGCCGCCATCCTCATGGACGTTCAGAAGGCTGTCGATCAAGTCTGGCACGCCGGACTAGTGAGAAAGCTACTGAGCATCCGATTGCCAAACCAAATTGTCAAATTAATATTTCCTTACCTCACCGACCGATCGATCAGCGTCAAAGTTGGTTATAGCATATCCGACCCTTTTACACCTCAAACTGGCGTTCCGCAGGGCTCGATACTTGCTCCTCTACTATATATCATTTATACGTATGATACACCTGTCCCACGACATCCTCGTGATAACGTCCAACTATATGCGGATGATACCGCACTAATCATTTCTGCCACAGATATTCGCTCTCTCAACAATTTTCTAATTGGTGCAGGAAATGGCGGGTGACTCTTAATCCTCAAAAAACACAAGCCATCGTCTTCCAACACCCTGACACCATGAGCGAACGACTTCTTCCTACAAACTTCCGCCTCGTGCTCTGGGGTGATCGACTCGAAATCCGTAGGAAAGTCGTGTATTTGGGAGTGAAATTTACTCACACTCTCAACTGGACGCCCGACCTAATGGACACTTTAAATAAAGTCCGACGGAGAGTAAATCTTCTCAAGGCGCTCGGCGGCACATTTGGACGCACACACCCCACCACCCTACTTCATACGTATAAAACATATATCCGTCCAATAATCGACTATAGAGCTAACGTCTACTGCACCCTTCCCAACCATCTTGTCAAAAGATTACGAACTCGCGAGCTGTCAATTCTAAGATACTGCCAATACAAGGCTCCATACTCCCCCACCAACACAGTTTATGTCAATATCGACATCGAACCCATCCCATCTTGGTTAAACAACTTACAGGCCTGATATGTTAATTGCACCATCGAGTCGGGCAGCGAAATTTCCAAAAACACCTTACTCACTTCGTGGGTCGCCAATATACGACCCCTCGGTAGAATTCCCAAGAGGAAGCTCCCATTTCCTCCATTACGGTTACTAGCCACGGCCTACGACGACCTCCCCGACCTCCCATTGACTACCTCGACAGCTCCCCTATTTCCATCCGATAATCGACAAAAATCCATTATTTCTCCCACTATTTCAGTCAATAAAACTCTACACAATAACTTCCTCAACAGAGCCCAAAACCATCAGATAAACATCTTCAACAAATTCTTAATTTTCTCATTTCCAGCTATTAATTGTTCAACTCTTTGGACTCACCCTATACTTTTATGCCGCCCCCATACCACCCACGTCGGTGTTGCAGGTTTTTGCGGTTTTCCTGTACACTCCGTGAATTCATTCACCAGCCAAATGGACCGACGATCGACGCACCCGCATTTTTAGATTTAAGATTGTTATTATACCGCCGACCACCTTAAATAGTCCCCGAACCACCGAAGGCACGTTACCGCAACTTTTTACAAATCTCAAATTCATCATATTCTATACACTTTTGAAAAATGTCTCCTATACACTTTTCTTTCGTAAATTCCTAAAACCAATAAAAATCTTAAATTACTAATATTTCATTATATTCCTCCTCAATATCAGAGACATTTCAAATTCAGTTAACAACAACCATTTACATTAAATAACTTCAATAATTCCGACACCTAGCCAGACCAACTCATAAATCTATGTATCGGCAACGATACATGGTTCGTTTTCAACACCCAAGCTCCAATCCCAGACACTTTTTCTCACACCATTTCCACACACTTTTGAGCTTCGCTGCTCCCAAACATCATCCCCCTACACACCTCAACACAAATAACCCTCCGGTTATTTTCTAGCAAAAAGCCCATTCAATTCCCTCAAATTCCACACACCTTTTAAAATACATTTTCTAGACACTTCCTAATAAATCTTTACCAGACACCTTTTTTCCCCCAGACTCAATTTCTCGGTCAACGCGTACAAAACCACCCAATACACCCCCATCCCAGCCCTGAAGAGGAAACCAATCCTACACCAGGGCACCACAAGAAAAGTTCAACTTCACCCAAAAACACTCCACCCAACAGAAATCTCACACGAACTTCTCTCTCTCTCAACGCGATGGTTAATTTCACTGGTTTCTCCTTATCTGCCCAATCATTCACTTTAGCCACTGATTTACGTAATTGATCAACGATGTTTTTCCGTCGAACGTTGGGGTCTTAACTTGGGCAAAATTGCCAATATATTGTCTCCTGTGGTGTTTCTGGCTTGCAGGGTTTCATTTGTTCGCTCTTCTTTTCTTCTGTTGACGTCTCTTGTATTCTCAAATCAGCCATCTTTCTCTCTAACTCCTTGATTTTTTCGTCCATCTGACATCTTATTCTTGATTTTATCGTCCATCGATGGAATCTGATTCTCAATATACGATTGTGGGGACGAAATTTTATTCTCGACGTCAGCAGCAAAGTCATTTTTCAACGATAATATATCAGCAGAAATATGGTTCTTCATAGTGAAAATCTTTTCGTTCATATTAGTGGAAATATCGTTCTTCATAGATGAATTCTTCTCGTTCATGTTAACAGAAATATAGTTCTTCATAGTAGAAATATCTCTCTTTATATTGGAAATCTTCTCGTCCATATTAGCAAAAATATCGTTCTTCATATCAGAAATTGACGAGATTAAGGTGGAATCCTCGTCTTTGTATATACATGTTTCTGGATCCATGCCCCCACTTTCCCCTGTCACTTTGAGTCTTTCTACTTGCGCGAATTGGAATGTTTTATTTTCAACTTCCAATCGTGGGGGGTAAATGAACTGTTGTGCACTGGTTGAAAACACTGTTATAATGAGATTTTTCTGTAACTTTTAATATAAATAACTATGTACAATATTCACAAATATAATGATTGTAGATATAGACACGTGTCACAAATTTTTAACCACTACTAATTCACTCTTTTTTCGTTTCCAACTCGCGATTTTCCATGTCTACCTCTAGTTCTTCCACTTTCAAGCCACTCAGTTCCTTAGGCATTTTTACGTAACTATTTATTTATAATATCCCACATCTGACACCAATGTAATGTTTTTCTTAGTTATTTAAATATACAATGGGTGGAATTAATTTATACACATGGCATATCTGTTTACGTAATGTACACTAACACACTGTTCACTTCTTAACTAAGTTCACTTTTCAACTCACTTGTTCACTGTTTATCTCATGAAATCAAAGTGTAGCCTAAGCTCGCCGCTGGTAGGTAGTCTCTTATATATTAAACGATTTTCTGGTGCCGTCTAGTTCCAGGAACTTCTCTATTGCGGCTTCCAAAGAACATTCGACCTCCCAGGAAATCTATGAAAACAAACACAAAAAAATTATAAGTAGCCTTTCTGAGAAATCAGCGCGCACCCGCCAAAATTTAAACTTTTATATATAGTAGTAGACAGAGTCGGATTCAGGGACTACACCAGTGTGCGATTTCGTATCAATATATAAAATAAATTCTTTGCTATTATATTAATAATATAAAACGAACAAAAAGTAATGTACATAGTATATTTATTAGTAGTGTTTTTAAATGAAACTCACGGTCTCTAGTTAATTCCACAATATAATAAAAGTGATTGAAAATTCTAAAAAATAGACAATTGTTTCGATAAATCAATATCATCGTCAGAATGACAGAAGTTACCCCGATATGCAGAGGACGCTTCGTTTAGCCCATCTGAAAACATTAGTGGACGCATTGACAGCTGCTCTTGAATATGAAGCAACCACGAGATGGCTTCGGGATACAACAAAGGTAGGGCCATACAGGATCAAAGTGACAATGACAGACTTGACCAGATCGTCAACTTGTTGAAAGCTGGGAATGATAAAGACCAGGACAACAGCATTACATCCAGTCAGATAAAATGGTCGTGAGAATGAACATGACTATTGGAAAATACCGGTTCAAAGTAGTTTCCAGCCATCAGAGAGATCGGGACCAGTATTTTTCTCTATTCGCATTGGCTTAACGATCTGCCGTCCATGAGTCCACGGGTGAAACACCTGCGAGAATCCTGTTTGGACGTGAAATGAGGCTCTCTTGTGACCTGAAATTTGGCTGACGGCCTGGAGACGATCTAGCAAGGGAAGACTACGTGATCCAATTGAGAAGAAGGCTGGACGATATCAATGAATTAGTTCGAACAAATCTTCAAGCTGCCAGCGACAGAATGAAAAAAAAGTCGGTACGACACGCAGGCCACAGTAGGCGGTTTCAAAGAAGGGGAGAAAGTCTGGTTACACAATCCGAAGAGGAGAAAAGGATTTTATCCAAAATTACAAAAACCTGGGAAGGTCCATACTTAATCAAGTAAAGGATCAATGATGTAATATATCGCATAAGCAAGATCCCCAACGGAAAACCAAAAGTAGTTCACCAAAACCGACTAACACCATTCGAAGGAGACCATGACCTAGTAAAAGGAGTAAACCATATTCGAGATGTGTCTGTCCTTACCTTCGATGAATTTATGGGCGCGTATGGAGGTACCGGGAAAGCTAGATATGGAGTCACTTCAGAACAACGACAAGATTTGTTCACTCCCTCGGAAGATTATTCACTGGCATACAACATCCTCGACCGTATCAAGAGCGCTCGACGGTTGGCAAAACCGTCTTTCGAAAGGAGTTCGGGCAATTAAAAAAACTTGAAGGCCAGATTTCAGCCCCTGGCGACACTTATGTTAACGGAGTTTAAAAAAATGGCGAACGCGTCTAATTCTGAGAAGGTCTATTGGGATTTGTTGTGAGCGTTTATATAGACATGTTCTCCGAAGATCTTTTGAGGATTGTGCCGGTATTCGAGAAATATCCCGAAAAAGCGATTATTTTTGTGTGAGCAGCAAACAAGAATTATTTAGAAAAAGAGGCCACTTATATATAAAGGACCGACCAGCGGGAGAGTTTAGTTTATAAAGTGATCTCGTGAAATAATCAAGAATACACGGAAATGGCGAACTGTGAATTGTTGATATAAACTTATAATTAAGTTTGTATGTATATAAAATAAATGTAAGTGAATAGTTAAGTGTATATAAATTAAGTGTTAGTGAGTAGTTAAGTGTTTAAATAAATTCGTAATTAGACATATCGTGTGTTTAAAGTTTATCCCACCCGTTTACTGTTTAAATAAATAAGAAAAACATTACAAATCCTGCCTATCGCACTGAAGTTTCCCCAGAACTTCATACCATATGTCAGTATTAGGAGCATAATTGAGATGCTTTGATAAAATTGATCGTCAGTAGTCTCAGTAGAAGATGCGGTAACTTGAAAATAGTGTAAATCCTTTTTAAATTATATAGCAGCTTCCAACTTGCAATATCTGCGAGTTTGTAGAGAGCCTACCAACAAAACTTTAGGTCTGTTCACTTTTCTCCTCGGTTTCAAATCAGCATAAAAATCAATCATTAACTTACTAATTTCCCGTACTTCAGCATTGTCGATTACATTGGCCTCTACCTACA
Organism: Galeruca laticollis; assembly: GCA_963921935.1. NCBI lineage: Eukaryota > Metazoa > Arthropoda > Insecta > Coleoptera > Chrysomelidae > Galeruca > Galeruca laticollis. Next base: position 46,165,009 of record OY998184.1, read on the forward strand.
GTCTATCAACTGCGTTTATTGCTAAGATCGATGTTTCAGGAGGCAAATTCTAATTGGAAAGGTCAGTCGTCTCATTTTTAGCAGTACAAGAACCATTATTGCAGGTTGATATGGAGGCGGCTTTATTAGAGACCTTTCATTGTTTCAGAAGAGCTACTGGCTCCGTAACATTTATAGCTTTCTGTTGATTGTGAATAATAGCAATCATCAAACTCTCGCAGATTTCAGTCTCAAGCATTCTACATGCGGTTCATTATAATATTATTCTTTTTTCTTACCATTTGCGATTTATGAATTTGAGAATCGCTTCAGTCGTCATTAAAAACGCGTTTTCAGGAAATGGAAAAGATCGAAGAAGATTTTTTACAAACAAAGAAAATATTTATTTCGTTAATATTATAGCTAACCAAGTAAGCTCATTTAATCATAAATTTCAGTTCAAAGCTGTTCCATAACTATCAATAGAAATCAGTATTTCACAGAGTTGGATGAACAATTTGTTTTAGAGTATATGGAAACAATGTGTCGTCAAATTGCTACTATGAGATGGAAGACAAAGATATTATTCATGACATTTGGTATATGTATATCCCCACAACTCATATATAGTTAGTATAAATATCAGAAAGAATATAAATTGATAAATAAGCTCACAGAATCGAATGAGGAAAGATATAAATAATTTAAGAGCTTTAAACCGTTTCAAATGAAACTAAAGCGAAATATGTATAAAAACTTAAATTTATTATCAATTTGATTATGGAAATTAGTGAGCAAACTGAAGTTGCTAAGTGATATTTAATTCAGGAACAACGTCAAACAAGGCAAACGTTCAACCGTTTCATTAATTTAGAAATATTCCGAAGTTGACGTCGGCATGTTCAAGCATATGCGGAGCTAAAACTAGATTACATTTTAGTTTTAAAGTAAACATGTAAAGAAGAAGTGATGTAGCCTTCAGCCCATTTTAATGCCTCGGGGAAATGGGAATTGGAAACATTTAATTACCTCTTCGAAGCTTAGCGAAAATAAAGACAAAAATATTCTTATAAAACACAAATATAAATAATGCAAAAAGGAAAATTAATTTAGTAATAATTCAAATTTTCAGGTTAAATGGTATTATTTAAAAATCACATCTAAGTTATATTTGCGATATTATCAAGAGACAACATTTTTATTGTATTATATTTTCAACGAGATGGATAGATATATTCACCATTTGCTTATTCCTTGTTCTTCGCTATTGATCGATAAATCCATGATCTAATTTTTTTCTTCAATGGATTTTAATTTGGAATATGTAAAAACGGCGCAGTCAGTAGGATACGTGCAAGTGGAGTAAAATATCACTACAGTTATTCCTATTGCTTTAACTTGTGAAAGTTTCTGTAATTGACTTTACAATATATGTACAAGATATATGATTTTCCACCAAGTACGGCGTGAGTATTACTGTGGTTCAGAACCAGGGATGAGAGGATATCCCAGATATCAGATAAGGTGCAGTTTACAACCAAATAAAAAACGTGAAAAACATTTAATCACCAGGAGACGACGAAATTACCACCGATAAAATAGGGAAGAACAGTACTCCAAAAAGTACGTGGTCACCGCACGACTAAGAAACTACATAACACCTGATCAATGATATAAGGCCATTATAATTCTGCTACATAAGGAGATATAACACAAATACTATACTGCAGACCAATTAGCCTACTCTCTCAGATATATTAATGAGATTAATCACAAAAACGCTGACCATGATACTCGAGTTTTACCATCATATTGAGCAGTAATTATTCCGTAAGGGATATGGCATTTCCGCGCAATAAAAATACTCATTGAAAAATACTTAGATAATAATAATCCGTCAATTTTGGTCTTTGTCGACTACGACAACCACATTAAGGTTAGGGACCTCGTTGATTGCAAAATCAATCACCAATAAGGTAAATGTACGCTTCACCGACCTAGCAGGTTATACCACAACCCACTTTAGAGAACTAGCCGCGCTGACACATGTGGCAACACTGGATCAGCTGATAAGAGTGGTCCGGTTTCTAGCTTGATGGCTGGCGCTTCATTTAAACTCGTTACTAAGAAATTCCTACGAAAGTTAAATATAGAGTGCAAATCTACATAAATTGTATCACATTCTGCTGAATTATTTCCGTGAATAAATATGTAATAAAGACATGGTGTACAAAATGGTTTAAAATTAATATTTTGAACTATTTTATACAGGGTGTTTCCAAATGACACTTACAACGCTTTACAGGAAAGAGCTCTCATAAAATCATGAAAAATTATATAGGTAATGTTGGGTCTAATGTCGCCCGTTTTTGATACACAGGGTGTTGAAGTTATTAAAATAAAACTCGTTTTTCTTTATTACTTTAAGACGGTTCAATATTTTTTAATCATATTTAGCAGAGGTTTTGCTACTATCAAAAGACAATTATTTTAATTAAGGTAAAAAAATAACAAAACATATTCATAAATCTAACTGCTAAAAGTGTTTAATTTCCTTTTCTTTTGAGAGTTTCGGCTGCTTTCAGCTTCTCTCTTTTCGTTTTTTTGTTTTTCTATATTTTCGTTATTTTTAAGTTCAACATAATTATTTAAAAATACATTGCTAAACACAGAACAAATCATATGAAGCAATCTAGAACAATTTTTGTTGCATTCTGAGCAAATATTTTGGAAATATCCATAATAGTAATCAAACTTTATACTTTCAATAGTTAATTTTGATAAAATATATTTTTGCTGATTACATTTCAGAAAATATGATTCACATTCTTTATTGCTAATGATATATTGAAGAATTGAGGATATGTGAAAAAAAATATGGTTGACAAAATCAGAAGCTACTGATAACCCATTTCTCTGAAGATAATCAAAATACTGATTTGAGGTTTGACCACCTTTATTTGATGTTATCAATGATATACAAGATTTACATCCATTTAACTTTTTTGAAATCGTGTAACTGGCATACCCACAAACATAAATCTTTGACGACTCGTCAATTTCTGATGATGTTAAATAGTCGGTTTTTAATATATGAATAAATTGTTTTAACAATGAATCACTGGATGTATTATTACTCTCAATGCTCTGAAAGGACTCCTTAATATCATTTTCAGATATTAATGAAAACTGTGACTTTATATCAGAAAGTGTAAAGTATTGATTTATATTATTATTTTTAAAAATATGTTTTACACGTATCTTTTTTTCCGCATTTATGACATCATCTAATGATACATTATAATTACAGCCTGATAATAGTCGATACTTTCCAAACCTCTTCTCCAAATTTTCACTTGTAAACTTGCCAGGTAATAGATATTTAATTGGATAATGTTTGAATGAATATTCTATAATTTCTTTTATAACAAAAGTACTCTGCCTAATGGCTTGAAAAGTTTCATTAGATAAATGTCCATTATTATTTTCTATATTTTTCCATCTATCTAACCAATCTACAAACTTTTTTAAAAAGCTAATCCTTGGATCTGATACATTTTCAAATGGTTTGCACCATTCATTTCTTTTCATAATACCTTTAAGGGTACTTCGGTTGTTAACCAAATCCCACCAACGTCTAATAATTTGCAAGAAGTCCCCTGTATCCTTACACTCTGGAGTACTCATCAAGCATGATATTGTGGACTGATGAAATACATTGTCTGCCAACTGGACTTTTTGCCTCTCCAGAGTGGAAGGGTACAGAGATTTATAATTCAATTTGAAGGCTTGTTTTATAAGCGAAGTTTTCTCAGACTCATAAACATTTCGTAAGTCTTAAAACTTCGCATATTTCAAAGTTCCTTCATTAATTTGTTCAAAATCACAAAAAACAAAAGTATTATGTAAATTTTTTAAATTCATCCAATTTTTCCAAATATTTTCGAAAATATGAACAAAATCAAATAAAAGAAAAATTAATTTCTCTTGATTTTTTGGATTAGAAAACCATAATCCATTATCGGATATAGTTTTGAACATTGTTCTATTAATTGAGTGATTGTCAGTTATAATACAAATTATTTCGAAGCCACAGTCTTGAACAAAATTAATTACTTCTGTAGTCATTTTTGTTAATTCGCTACCTTTGACATTATTAACTGGCCAGAGCTTTACAACCTCATTCATATTACCAAATGTTGAGCTTATCATAAAAGTAACAATTGTTCTTGCAAACTCGCAATCACTGCCTAGGACATTATTTTCAGCAGAACCCAAAATATTTTGAGATCTATAATCCATTCGAGACGTGATATATATTTCATCAATAATTAATGCAACAACCTTTTCAGTCTCGGTTAGTGACTTTACAATATTCAATAAATAATTTTTATTGTTATTCTCTTCTTTGGGCGACACTGCTAAAGAGGAAGAAATACTCTGCAAATACCTTTTATGAGGAAGGACAAAGGAATCTCTAATAACATTATAACAGGTGGGCGATTATGAATATAATATAAATGCCATTATAATTGTTGATGGTCGATACTTATTTTTGTTTGACACAATCTGATACAACTGATCTATTATTATCTCTAAATGTTTACTATACAAAAATGTATTACTTTCATCATAATTGTTTTCACATTTTAGATATGCATCAGAGATAATTTTCAATCCTTCTTTAAGCATCTCTATTACATTTACTTCTTTATTAACAGTATTTGTTTTATAACGAGATAATAGATTGGAAAGTTGAGACCACCTTTGCAACTTTACATCCCATGGTAAAATCCATTTAAGATCGTTGTATGCAAGTTGATTGTCTTTGAGGTAAACTTTAACCATTAAATTATCTTCAATTGCAATTGTCGCCATAACTGTCACATATTGATCTATATCTAAATTGTAAAAATATAACTTACGACTATTATTTTTTGTTACAATTTTTGCTTCCCAGGATTGAATTTCCAACTTCGTTTTAAAATTGTTTGCCAGATCATCAAAATCAGTTATAATGTCATTATGCAAAAAATCTTCTATTATTTGTTAATCCCTGTGTAAAATTCTTTCCCGTCGTTCTTCTGGGTTTGTTCTTTTTTTTGCAGGTGCAGATGAAAGATATTTAGGTAAGTTGTCAAATTGTCTTGGAATTACACTTTCACTCAACTTTGGGTATTTTAATAGAATTTTTTTGTTTTCACCCGATGGCAAAGTAAATTCATGATACCTAATAATGTCTGAGTCATGAAAATGTTTGGCACATACTACACTACACTTTATGGGAGTCCAGTCTTTCCTTGGAATAGCTTTCAACCATTGTCCACATTTGTTTTTATCTTTAGGAAAAGCAAATGTCGATTCACATTTATTTGACCCCTTCAAGACGGAATCATAATTTGAATTGCATCCAGGAATTGAACACCTTCGAGGCATCTAAAATAAATTTTCAGTAATTATTTGCTAGAACTTTTTGCAATTGAAAAATGTAACCTACAAATAATTCTTTATTAACATCAAATAATAAACACTTACCGTATCTTCAGATGAATTGTTCTCCAGATTATTAAAATATGACTGCAAGGTTACACTACAATTATTATAATTTTCTCATTATTATAACATAACAGATCGAAAAGCTTTGTCACATGTTTTGACTGCTAAAACCAAGCGGAGATGTCAGAAACAACAATAACAAATCAATAAGGCGACGACGAAGACTACCTACAAGGATAGGAGTGGGATAGGACTATCGTACTACCAAGCGCTGTTGCCACTTTGTGCTCAGCGCGGCTAGTTCTCTAAAGTGGGTTGTGGTTATACCGACCACTTTGATTTTTCCGCAATAAATAGAATTCGGTACTTAATATCAAATAATGACCGTTAGTATCCGATATTCCCACTCTTAACTAATAACGTCTTTATACGATTTGGCGCGTATCGAGTCTAATTTTTTAGTACAGAGACGTTCTTAACGCAGACAGTTAACCTAGAGTCCTATTAGAGTGTAAATTTAACCCTCGGGCACCCGTGTTCAATTTCGAAACACAAGTACCCGCGTGGCGTCTGTCAGACACCATTCAATTAGATCATAAGAATAAAATGGAAATATATGATTAAGGTTTTATTTAAATAATATACATACTTCTTATGTTTATTTCAATGTTTTTCTTCAAATTCACATTTTAAAACATACAAACAAAACAAATCAAATTTATAAACACAGATAATTTCCACGCAAAAATAGAATAATACAATAAAATCTAAAAATCCCCAAATGCGACAATATTTCTTTCATTTGAAATGACATGACTGGCATATATATTCTGCATGTTCGAGGCATATATAATTATTGCTTTGCTTGCACTTGTATTTGGTCATGCGATTTTTTTTCCTACTACACAGATAACATCTTTTTCTTATTGCTTGTACATTATTATTCCCAGTTTCCACAGAAGTGCTTGGCTTGCTGGCATCAAGAGATGACACTTCTCTAGTCCGTTTCTTGAGATTTATGGGTAGAGTTAAAATTTCTGATCTTCTTCTTATATGTTGTTTGGTCATCTCCACAGCTAACGATTGTAAAAAGTATCTTCTTTTTTCTAAATCATCATTCAAGTTTCCTTTATAAATTACGTGAGCATTAATTGCTGCTACATTTAGAATAGTATAAAATATAACCATTGGCCATCTATTTGTATTTCTTGAGACTGAATAAGTAGCACATAATTGATCTGCAATGTCAACACCCGATTTTGTGGAATTATAAAATGTTATTATTTCTGGTTTTTGTGCCACGCCAGTTTCCTTGTCTATTGTTGAATCGTGATGCATTGAAGAACAGAGAATAACATTTTTGCCCTTTTTCGGAATATATGACACCAAAGTTAAATTTTTCTGAAATGCAAAACTTGTTGGAAGTTGCCTTTTGTTTTTTCTTATTGTTCCTACATAGGTCAGTCTATCATTTTTCAATAAGTCGGTTATTAGATCAAAACTGGTAAACCAGTTATCACCAGTAATGTTACGTCCACTTCCACGAATTGGTTTACATAATCTTTTGACCAAGTCATGCGAAGAATTGCTTACCTTGAACGGACCATCAGGCTGCTGTCCTACATAGATCTCCATATTCAGAGTGTACCACGTCTTTGCATTCACAAGAGAATATACTTTTATGCCATACTTATTTGGCTTGCTGGGGATATATTGCCTAAATGAGCATCGTCCTCGGAATTCTGGAAGCATCTCATCTATCGTAACGTACTCTCCTACTGAATAATTTTTTTCACAACGATGAACAAATATATCGAATATTTGCCGAATACGAGATAATTTGTCATACATTTTACGTTCATTTCTTGTCTGCTTATCATCAAAACGAATATATTGTAGCAGAAAATGGAAACGATTACGAGACATTGTAAGACGAAATAATTCAATACCAGAACCGTCTGTGGCCCATAAATCTTGCGTGTTTAATTTACTATTTCTATGAACTCCTGCCATGTACAAAAGACCAATGAACGCTTTTATTTCAATTGAATCTGTCGGTTTGCAGTCTCTTTCTCTACTGAATTGATCTTTCTTGCTCAGTATATGATTATTTGTATTTTCTACTATGACTACAATCAATTCGTCGGGCAATAATAACTCCCAACATTGCAGAGCAGTCTTGGCATTCTTAGCTACTTGTTTTACACCTGGCAAATGGGTTATAATATTGTGAGAGCTAGTCCTTACCGCTTGTCTAGGACGATCCATATTCCACTTAGTAATTCCATCTTTCCCAAATAATACATTGGCATCTGAATTTTCATTATCAGTTTCTTCATTTTCTTCACTATTATCACTTTCGTGCTCTGTATCGGAATGTTCATCATATTCTTCTAACTGTTCTAAATTGGATATGGAACTACTGTCATCATTAGCATCTGACAAATCCGAATCAGAAATATAAGCCAGCCGTTGCATTTCCTCGACATCTTCGGTTTTGTCAAAACGGTAAACTTTCTTTTTATCCATCTAAAATAATAAAACAACCATAAATCAAATTATTGAATCATTATTTCAATCATTTATCTTACCTTTCAAGAAATTACCAAAAAATAAATTGAAACACCTGTGCCCGCGTGGAGTCTGATAGACGCCAACCAACTAAAAAGCTTGATAAATTAACCTACGCTCAAGAGATTTCAGTTCAGACTGAATGTATCAAAGTAGTCGGCGTATTAGGAAGGTAGATGGAAGGGGAAGTCTGTATTTCACTATTTTAAAAAGTTCTGCGCATTGTTTATCAGAGTGGCGTCTGTCAGACGCCACGCAGGTATCGGAGGGTTAAATAGACTTCTATTAAACTAGTCAGGTATGCAATTTATTGAAATTTTTATACATATACTCTACAAACTCTAACAAATACGACAATAAGTTAAAATATGTTATTTATTTTTTATGATGCAGCAAATTTCTATAAAATATTGTGGTCGGTAAAACGTTCATAGTCAAATAAACCGTCTCTAATACCGACCGGGCGGTCGGTATCAGGGAATTAGTAAACCTTTTAATTTAGTCGATATTAAAAAAAACCTTCACAAAATGAAAAGGCAAATAATATTTCACGTTTTGTTAATGTCACTATATCATCAAAATGTATTACCGACCGTTAAAAAAGTTGCAATTAAAGTATTAAATAATATAAATATTTTCAGATACTTCAAATTTTTGTTCGAACAATTATATTATTTGAGTGAAAATTATATCCGATAATTTACGTTATTTTTGTAAGCAATAACAGCACATGTTAATAACGGAAACTTACATTAGTTTTGTACTCTAAAAATCAAGTAATATTTTTATGAAAAGATACCAATTAATTTGTGGTCAGACAAAGGTTGCTTAAATTGGGCGTATTCCTATTATCGACCTAGTGATCCATGATAGGTCAAACTCGGTTCTTTTACCGACCTAGTCAGTTTGATAATACACAGCTTGAAAATAGCTATTATTTTCAGATCTAAAATGGAAGAAAAAAGAATAAATTATACGGATGAAGCATTTAGAAATGCCCTTAAAGAAATAAGTGCAGGAATGAGTATCAGAAAAGCAGCCAAAGAAGCCAAACAGTAGTTAAATGGATCTTATACTTACAAAGTGTTGGTTTTCCTGTAACTCGAAGCCAACTAGTAGAAAGTGTAACTAAATTGGTTGAGCAACTTCAGAGGCCAAATCCTTTCAAAAATGAGATACCAGGACGTCATTAGTACGAAGGTTTCTTGGCAAGGCATGCTGAATCAGCTAATCGAGTTTCGCAAAATGTAACCAAATGCCGAGCTAACATAACCGAACAAGATATACACAGCTGGTTTATGCGAGTTCAAAACTACATCACCGAACACCAATTAGATGAGATTCTGCTTGATTCTTCCAGGATATTTAACTGTGACGAAACTGCTTTCTTTTTGGCGACAAAAGAAAAACGGGTTTTAGTTAGAAGAGGTTCAAAAAAGTTTACAATAGAATACAGAATGACGAAAAGCAATGCCCAACTGTTTTGATCACAATATCCGCAGATGAAAAAAAACAACCTCCATTAATTTTTTTGCTATATAAAAGAATACAGTCCAACATTATTTTAAAAATACTTCCAAATTGGGGAATAGGGCGGTCCGACACAGGTTGGATGACCGGAGAAAATTTTATTGAGTATGTGTCAAATGCGTTTTACCCCTGGCTGATCGAAAATAAAATACCGCTCCCAGGTATTTCATTCCTGGACGGACATTCCTCCCATCTTACTTTACCGCTAACGGAATTTTGCAAGGAGAAAGGTATAATTTTGATCGCCCTACTGCCCAATTCGACACATTATCTTCAGCCCTTAGACGTAGCTGTATTTCATCCAGAGGAAAAAACTAATACAAAAATGGCGTATAGATAATAATGGGTAAAAATTAAATCGGGAAAATTTTTGTTCTCAAGTAGACATCTGTCTTAAAGAGGTCGTTACAGAAGAAATAATTAAAAATGACTTTAGAACTTGTGGATTGTACCCCTTTAGTGCAGATAACACTGACTATTCAAAAATGATCGATCAAGTTACAGTCACCAATGCAGAGGCAATTCCAAATACTAGTGTGTCTAAATTATCTGAAGGAATGATTATTATGAAAAGTTTCGCAAAGATGTAGAAGAAAGAATAGATCGAGGAACTTTGCAGGAATTCAAGTTATCTGGTGATCAATGGAAAGGCCACATCAAAGTTAATCAAGAATTTGGTGAAAAACTGGATATCACCCAAGTAGATCATAAACCTTACATAAGAAGCCAACATGCCAACAAATACTGATTCTGATTATATACAGGTAATGGAAGAAATTAACTTTGATGATACCGTGTGGTTAGAAAATCAAGGAATTTTAGATTTAGATGTTGAAGTGTATGGAGTAGTGTTACTATCTAAAAAACAACTGAATACATTATTGCCTAAGGAAAGTGGTATAAATAATTCCAATTCCGTACAAATGCAACCTGAAATTCCTACAACATACTCTGCTGAATCAGAAACCACAACTACCATAAAAAATGTTAGTAAAGAACCTGCCAATCACTCTGATGTAAGAACACCAACGAAAACTGATACACAACATAAAGAAAGCGTAACAGAAACTACCATAGAAAACTTTAATCTAGAGTCTGTCTACCACTCTGATCTAGCAACTCCTCCAAAAATTGATACACAATATAACGAGAGCGTATCATCCGTTATAGACAAAGAAAATCGTGATCCATGCTTATCTTCCCCTTTAAAAAATGTACCTACCCCATCAAAAAATCATTTTACTGGCCTGATGATACTAAAAATAAAAAGGCTAAGAAATTATCAAAAAGACTTACCCCAACAGTGGCTACTTCGGAACAATTTATTGCATATCAAAATAAGATAGATATGGAGAAAAAGAAAAAGGAGCAAGAAAAAGTAGAAAGAGCTGAGAAACAAAAAATGGCAAAAACGCCAAGTAAAGTGAAAAAGTCCAAAACTAAAGGTTTTAAGTAAAATAATTCCTAAGTGTAAGGATGGAGAGTACGTAATAGTAGTATATGAAAATGAACGTTTTCCAGGCCTTTATTGAATTATTAAGAAATCGAAGGTTTATGCGGTGATTCGATCCTGAGAACTCTGATTCCGAATGCGGCTACTCAAACCATTACGCTACGGAGACCATGATAATAATGTGTATGATATTGATTCAAAAGCAGCGACTTTGTTATTATTATTCGATTTACAAAGTACCATAAGGGCATAACGATGTATATTATAGTTGTGATTTGGTGAGCAGTGCATGTCGAGATCTGAAGGGTAGTGTATATCACAGAAACAAATTGATGATCTTTCTCACTCGCATATATGAATAAAAAATGAAAGGTTTTAAAGATTAAAACTAACTTTTCCGCATCTGTGGCCCTGAGCATTATTCTATTAAAAAATTGTCACTTTTATACACTCCGGAGGCTGTATCGTGCTAACAAACTGAAAATTCTCCAAAAATGACAAAAATTTGTACTTCAAGTACCATAGCACACGTTGTACTGGCGTAAGAGAGCTTAATATCAATTCGGTTCATGTTTGAGACGCTATGAATAATATATAATCATAAAATTGGTCACTTGTATATACTCCGGAGGCTGTATCGTGCTAACAAACTGAATTTCCACAAAAATTCCAAAAATATCGTACTTAAAGTACTATAGCACCTGTTGTATTGGCTCTGGTGAGCTGAATATCAATAGCGTTCATCTGTGTGATGTTCTGAATACTATTCAATCATAAAATTGGTAACTTGTTGAACTCCAGAAGCTGTATCATGCGAACAAACGGAAATTCCTCAAAAAATGACAAAAAGTCGTACTTCAAGTACCATAACACTCGTTGTACTGGCTCTGGTGAGCAGAAAATCAGTAGGATTCATATGTGATATGCGATCTTGGAATTGGTAACTTTGTGCACTGCGGAGGCTGTATCGTGTTAACAAGACATGTAACGAAAAGTGGCCGACGACAACGACGACGATGATGACGATGACGACGACGATATACACACAGGATTTTTTTTCTACAAACCGTTTTTTTGTGTTGTTGATGGAAAATGTAAAAATAACTCAAAAAAAAATTTTTTTGGGGTAAACAAATATTTTTCTCGCATATTAGATAGGTTGGGCGGAAAAGTGAAAGGATGTATGAACGAGGTATTCAAAACCGTAACTAGATTAAAAATCTATTCACAGGAAAGAATTGTGGACTTTCTAAAATCCATAATGGCTTCGCGGCAAAGAATAGAAACTTTCGATTATGGATAAAACACGTATTGTTTTGTTACAAACTCATATCCTTTGTTACATAGAAAGTTACTCTTAGTCGAGTTTTTAAGCGTCGAGTGTACTCTGTATAATATGTTACGTATTCACCATATCCCACTTCAATCGAAACAAAGTTAAATATTTATGCCTTCATGGTTTCACTTCTTCATGACTACACGCTCTTTAATGAACATATTTACGACCTTACTCTATTTACTGAATATGTATAAGCATCCACTCACCTCCCCGACTCAAAATACAATAATTCAATGAAATTGTGTTTCTCTAGAATCTTCTATACACCGTATAATGAACGTCACGATAATAATATACTTCGTACTGCCCTTATGGTACTTCGTAAATCGATTAATAATAACAAAGTCGCTACTATTGAATCAATATCATACACACTATTATCATGGTCTCCGTAGCGTTATGGTTTGAGTATCCGTATTTGGAATCAGAGTTCGTAGTATCGAATCACGGTATAAACCATGAATTTTTTTCAATTTAATAAATTGTACGAAAGCGCTGCTTACGTCAAACTTACATGCACATGAGATAAAACACAGGATGGTTCACGTCACATAACACAAGATGGATGACACAGAACAGAAGACACGCATCACAGAACACCAGATAGATGACAAGACAGTTGAAACACGTAACAGATTATTGCCATGTTCCGATATTTTCGAAGAGTACTGCCCAGTAAATTTAGCAGTTCCAATTTTACTGAAATTCACTGGCAATATTTTCGCGTCACTTTCTAAGAAGCTCTGTTAGAGACTAAAAAAATTACTGTTTCTACTTTAACAGAAATTGTCATGTAGATGCATTAATGTGACAGCTGACAGTACATGAATGATAAGTTGTTAATGTTATAGATTAAAAAATATTGTTATTCCAATCTGCATACAGCAAAAAATGTATAAAGTTGTACTGGAAGATTTTAGCGTAGAAGTTGATGCTGAAGCCGCTGCTAATCTTCAAGGTTAGTTACCCATTGTTGTTCATATAGATGCAGTTAACCAAGTTTAAGAATGATTTTTTTAGATGCGAATTTTGCTAGGCAATATTTGTAGGCCATCAGTAGAGAGCTTCACAACTGACCGAGTTCTCTTTACTTACCTGAAATGTAGTTTGAAAATATTTGGAGTATAATTACCAACTACATTTTGAATGTAACCCTCTATTCGTGGTATCCTTTTAATTGGTCCTCTAATCTTAGGAAGAATAGTAATCAAATTCATGGAATCTTCCATCCATAGTTTCATTAGATATTGAGGTACATAAGCTATCTGATTTTTCTGATAAATCAGAATCGCTATCACTTAATATTTCATCCAATAATATACGTTTCATTTCCTCCGTCGTTTCAATAAACATGAAAACAATAGGAATCTATTATTTTCTGTACAACCAAAGCTTGTCACCGATCTACTGCCCGAATTGTTCCGAAATGAATTTGCAGTTTAAGATTACTGCCACTGTCAAGCGTTCCGAAATGGCTTACACTGGCCAGTAACACTAGCAATATCGAAACGTAGCAAGAGCATGTGACGGATGACAGTTGACACACGTGACAGATGACTCATGACGTCATACCACCGCGAGCGTACTATCTAGCGGGCATTATACGAAGTAGTGCTCCAGAACCTCCCTAGCGTCTCACGCGGATAAGTCCAGCACATGATAAAATGAATTAAACCTTTACGGCAGCTTTTTGTCCCGCATTAGACGAACACATAGCTGGTTAATGATGACCAATATAGAAATAATATAACCAAACAAGACATTGTAAGACATTTTGGGTGGACTGTTATATGCAGTATTGTTTGGGAAAACAATGCCACTTGAAAAATACGAATAAATGATGAAAGTTTGTTGTGTACCATGTATTGATTATGATATAAAAAGGTATCTCCAGTTATGTCTACAGGGCTATCAAGTGGGCACCTGTAAAACTGCATAATAAACACTTTTATACGATATTATATATTCTGTCTGAACAGCATATTAATTCATTCTTTGTATAACTCTCAGTACAGTCTTTATACATTTTTTGTATTATTTCTGCTCTTTGTTAAAATATACCTCTGTTATAGTTAATTATAATTCTTTTTGAAAAGACTTTTTCCATAAAGAAAAATAGAACTCTCCTATAGACCTGATCAATGAGAGATGTAAACATATAGACGAGAACTTTTATCGACGTCGTCAGATGCTCGTCCATATGTCCATAAATATAGATCATCACCTCTTCAATTATACCAAAACAGCATAGTACTTACACTTATTATGGGAAATCTTGTATAAACACTAATCCATTAATTACACAAAAGACAATGACAGTGGCATATCCGTCCAATAAATAGTCCCGTATACATCAATAAATTATTTTCCAATTTTCCAAAGTCGTCTCTCATGAAACAGTAATCTGTAAGTCTGAGGTTTGAGGGAAACAATGGAATTTCACTCAAGGGCAAAACGAGGAAACCAAGTCCCTAGTGAAATATTGTCGAAGTTTACTTGAATTGCCGGACATAACAGTCGGGATGCTGAAAGACGATTAACAAGGGTTGTTAGTTGGTTTCAGACTAACAGAACATGGAGGTTTTAAGCGACTAGTGAACTATTTATATAAAATCTTAACTCTTAAATATGCATGGACTTAGACTTATTTAATACGATTCTCCATTTGTTGGTAGATGCTGGAGGGTGACATAGATTTGGAGTCATTTAATATGAATTTTCTATCTAATAGTTCATCTGTCAATTTTGTTCGCAAATTCATTTCCGCTTCTTTGTGTTGTTCGTCCATAGATACAGAAGAGCATTTTTTTCTATCCAACCCCAACAATGATTCGAGTGGTTCTCATTTTTCAAGTGAAACTTTTTCAAATTTGAGAATACGTGGAGTAAGGAAATAAATCAATTATGCGGTTTTTCCATTAATTTTGCGATGTTACATACACACTGACAGAACAACTTGCTCTTTTTGAAAAGGAATGCGGATTTACACACAGTATAAGTGGTACGGTCACTGATGAGAGGTGGAAACAAAACTCAAGAAATTGAAAACCAGAAAATCACCCGGACCGGACGGCATCTCCAACGAGCTTTTAAAATATGGAGGCCCCGAACTTGCAAGGGAACTATCGCAACTATTTAACAAAATCTTAAACAAAACTGAAACGCCAGACGAATGGCATAACAGCATCATCATACTTGTATTCAAGAAAGGACTAAAAACCTGCTCAGAAAACTATAGAGAAATAGCTCTCTTGAATACGGTAATGAAACTTTTCAGGAGTATTCTCAAGGACAAACTGGAGGCACAAATTAAGAACGCTGAAGAACAACAGGGCTTCACAAAAGGACGGTCAATAACAGACGCAGTGTTCATAATAAAGCAAATAAAAGAAAAGGCTACAGAGTATAATATGCCATCGTATATCTTCTTCATTGACCTAACAAAGGCGTTTGATAGGGTCCGATTGGTGGATATTTTACAGATATTAATGGAAAATAAGGCACCAGCACACATAACGACGATAATCCATAACCTACATAACAATAAAGTAACAAAGGTCTAGGTAGGAGATCAATTCACTGAAAATATCCCAACACCGGGAGGAATTAGACAGGGTGACAGTCCCTTTTTGTTTAATCTCCTCATGGATAAAATTATAAACAAAGTAACATGTCTCGACCTCGGATACAGACTGGGCAACAAAAGAGTTGGTATGGTGTGCTACGCTGATGATGCAGCAATCATCGCCGAATCAGAAAACGACCTACAGAGACAGCTCTTCCAGTTCCTTCTGGTAAGCCGCCAACTCAATATGAACATTTCTATCAGCAAAACCAAATGTATGACAATCGCGAAGGATCCGCTCAGATGTAAGCTGGTGGTGGAGGACAATCCCATAGAACAGGTGATGCAATTCAGATATCTGGACATAGATATATCAAGTACGTGCGACTCAGTTAAAGACCTAAGAAGCCAGATTAACAAAGCATCCGCACTATCAGGATGTCTACGAGATATAGTCTGGTCCAACCCGTACATACGCAAGGATGGCAAAATTAGAATCTACAAGACTAGTATCAGACCCATCGTGCCGTACGGCACAGAGAGCATTGCAGGATACAGGATATTGGGAGATGAGAAAGACAACGTAAGAGGCAGTGGTACAACCATGTAAGACGGATGGGCGAGAACAGACTTCCGAGAATAGTCCTAGAAAACAACCCGCCCGGCTCAAGACCTCCCGGGAGACCACCTAAAAGGTGGAAAGATAGCTGGCAATCCGCCTCCCAGGAAAAGATGCAGAGGCAGCTTCAGAAGTAACAGATCAACAGATCTCCAAGAAGTAGAAGAAGAAGAAGTTTGAACTACGGATATCTTTTTTGTTTTTTGACATACCTTAATATCTTCTTCATTTAAAATTAGCTCTTAAGTCTTTTATAAACCTTCATTAACTAATGTCGTAAAAATTTACTAATTTTCTATAATTTGGGATAAATTGTTTCGTAGATAGAACAAAAAGCTTTATTTTCGAAATATTGGTGATTAACACTGAAGATAGAACAAAATACAAGGAAATGGAATAAAACAATAGCTCAAGATTATTCCAATATAAATAAACTAAACAATTGAATTTCTGAATTATTTCCAATAAATCTATTAAAATTTAAGCGTTCGAGTGACTTTTTTAGTTTTGTTAATTTTTGGTGTATTTTTACTTGATATAGTCATAGCACTAACTTTGTTTTTTTTATTTGGTCGGCTTGAGTCGTCTAAATTATGAAAGTTATTTAAAAACGTTTGCATATACAAGTTTTTATCCTCTTCTGGCATAGTATTTAGCATAGATTGCAATGCTGTCTTCTTAGCATCGATTATAGAACTTTTGAAGTCATTAACCGTTAATTTTGGAATTATTTTAAAATTTACAACGGGACTTTTTTGTTGTATTAGAGTAACTTCCTTATTGATCCGCACAGCAGTAAATTCATTAAGAAAACACGTTTTATATTTTACTACAAAAGGCTCATCTTTTTTATACTGCCAGTGCTTTACTTGTGAATAAGGCACTTTTTTGTATTGAAGTTGTGTAGCTACAGCTTAATAGTTGGGATAATCCTGAAGCTGCATCTGCAGTATTTTAAATGTTAACTTTCCTGGTGGAATAGATTTTAATATTCTTAATAAGCTTAATGGACTGTGGATATCCTGGTCTCTTATATGTCTTCCTAGAACACTATGTGCTGAATCTATTTCTTGGAAATTTCCGTGCCCAGGCTCAGAAAATTTTTGTTCTATTATTTGCAGAATATTGCCCCCTAAATCCAAAAATCTCTGAAGTGCTACCGACATAAAGTTATTCTTTTTTTGCGGAACACAACTGTCCGACCATAATATTATTTTTTCAATAGCTGGATTATCTTTTACCACTGACTTTAATATCTTAATTACAGCATTTTCTAAATGCACACCACCTCTTCCACAGATTCCCTCATTACAGATACTACAATATACTACTTTACTTATATTGCAGTGTGCAGTTAAATTAAAACATATGAGTTTCTGTTCATAAAACTGACTTCCTATATTAGTTTTTGGCAAACAAAATACGTTTTCCATGTCAAACGTGACTAAAGCAGTGAGAAGATCCTTGTTTCGTTCTTCTTTAGACTCTTTCTTTCTCTTTAAATGTTTTTCGTGAGTTAATATATCATTTTCTGTTTTGTTGTTGCTTCAAATTCTATACATTTTTCACACAAGTCTTTTTCAGGTTTTGTGGAATGCAATATTAAATTCTGTGTCAAAAATATTCCTGTACATATAAAGTTTTACTGGATGCTGAGTGGTTTGACAATAAAGCGAATACATTTTAGACACATAATAATGCTCTCTGACTTAATTTTTTTCTCATCTGAGATCTTTTTCTCTACATTTCTTCCTTTAAGAGAGGATCTAGGAACACTTGAATGTTTGTCTTGAACATATTTAAAGACATATTGAATTATCTTGGAACTTATATCTAAGGTTCCCAAAAAAACTTCTTGCACACATGGATTGTAATTTTATCCACATTAAAATAGTAAAAAAATGAATACGATTTTCTTGATTGTTCGCTTTTCGATCTTTTTCTGGCACTCAAAGTCGTCTTAATATTCTAGCTGTAAAAGTGACCTTTTTTGGTGTCAGATAGTTGTTTAAGATTATACTTGCACTACTAAACTATTCTTCTAAAATTAAATTAGAAATTAAAATATTCGAAGAATGAAAATAAAACATGTGAGTGCTTCTAACGTTTATTCATCTCTATCTCCCTCTCCGCTACACCTTGCCGGCCTAGCGAGCAGCTCGTAAAAGGCGACGTTGTCGCTTTTACAAATAAGTAAATACTTACAATAAAAATAAATAAAAATGTATTGAGCGCAAACATGCCGCCCGCCTTGAAACACTTTGTTTTCAACATGAAATAAATAAAACTTCTTACGCGCTTGATTAACAAATTAACAGTTTATAGGCAACGGACAGATTTTTGAAAATGACCTTTTTATAGTGCCCAACTCAGTTTTTAGTAAATCCACTCTAACAACATTGTCTTTGCCTACAAACACTTCCAGCACTTTACCCATCTTCCATTTCATGGGGGGCATATTGTCGTCTTTAATAAGCACTATTTCACCCACTTTTAAATTGTGACAGTTCTGCTTCCACTTGCTTCTCTGCTGAAGCTCGGATATGTACTCCTTACTCCAACGGGCCCATATATGTTGCTTCATTTGTTGTAAATGTTGGTACAGGGATAAACGATTAATTGGCAAACTTCTTACATCTAAACTGGCGATAGGACTTATTTGACGGCCAATTAGAAAATGTGCTGGCGTCAATGGAGTGAAATCGTTGGGGCTGGAGGAAAGGGTAGACAAGGGACGACCATTCATTATGGCTTCAACTTCCGAAAGCAAAGTATAAAATTGCTCAAACGTGAGCGGAGTGTTAGTGACAACCCTTTTCAAATGACTTTTCATCGTTTTTACGCCCGCCTCCCACAGTCCCCCAAAATGAGGTGAGAGAGGTGGTATAAAATGCCAGTCCACCTCTTCATTATTTAATTCATTGCTTAACATCGCGTCGTTATCACGAATGAAACGACCCAACTCTTTTAACTCTGTGTGTGCACCCAAAAAGTTACTACCGTTGTCCGAGAAAATTGTAGAAGGCTTGCCTATACGAGCAGCAGATCGACGCAGCGATAATATAAATGATTCTGTACTAAGACTGGTTACTAATTCTAAATGTACTGCTTTGGTCAGGAAACAAACATAAAGAGCAACATATGATTTTGACAATTTAGCACCACGACCCATTCGGTCTTTTATTTGGAAGGGACCTGCATAATCCACTCCAACTACATCAAAAGAATGCTTAGGCGTTAGTCGTTGTTCTGGTAAGTTACCCATAATAGGAGTTAATACTTTAGGGTTATACCTACTACACTTTATGCAATTGCGTGCAATTTGCTCTGTCAGCGTACGACCCGAAATGGGCCAATATTTTTCTCTTCTCGACGCAAGTAAATGTTGAGGACCGCGGTGATACAATTTAATATGTTCATTTGTAACAATTAATTTCGTGAGACAGTGATTCTGTGGAAGCACTAACGGATACTTCTTCTCAAATTCAAATTTAGCGTTTACCAATCTTCCCCCAACTCTCAAAAATCCATATTGATCAATGAAAGGATTTAAACTTAACAATTTGCAGTATTTTAATTTATTGGTTTTAATTTGATACATTTCGGTTTGAAAAGAGCTTTGTTGAACATGCCTAAGAAGTAAATTAAATGACTCATCACTTTCGCCTTTTGATATTGGACCATATTTGCGTTAATTTTTAGCGCTTTTACAATTGTATATAAATCTACGCATCAAAGCAACTATTCGTTTCAGTTTAATTAGATTAGAGAATCTGTCAATAACATAATTTTCTTTGCATGTTACGACCCTCGTATTGCAAGCCGTTTTAGATTTTCTTACATCGGGTAAGTCGTTAGTTTGACAAATATTTTTTGGCCACTTTGACTCGTCTGAATGTAAAAACTGTGGCCCATACCACCAGATATCTAGGTCTCGTATCTCAGAGCATTTGACTCCACGTGATAGATAATCAGCAGGATTTAGTTCACTGGGTACATGTCTCCAGTAATCGTGATTGGTGATGTTCTGTATTTCCGAAACCCTATTTCCGACAAAACTATTAAACTTGTTGGGAGGCGTTTTAATCCAGCCCAAAACAATGGTGGAGTCTGTCCAAAAATATATTTTTGTCACTGTAAGTCTCAAAGCTCTAGATACCTTTTCCGCTAATTTAGCGGCAACTAGTGCTCCACAAAGTTCCAACCGAGGTAAAGTAACAGACTGCAATGGAGCAACCTTTGCCTTTGATGCCAAGAGGTAGACAAAGGCTTCATTTTTATTGTCAATAGATTTTAAATGAATGCAAGAGCCATATGCTTTCTCTGAACTGTCAGAAAAGCAGTGCATTTCAATATTTTTTGCGTTATCGCATATTACATGACGTTCAATTTTTAGTTCATTTAAATACTTTGCCTCCAACCTAAGCTTTAACCACTCACAAGCAATATGATTGGGTACTTGATCATCCCATGATAATTTTTCAAGCCAAAGGTTTTGCAATAACATTTTTACGGTTATTATACAGGGACTAACCAAGCCCAATGGGCCAAAAATCTTTGAGGAATTCGATAAAATGATCCGCTTAGTAACTTGTTTAATATTAGGAAAATTCTTAACATTGAACCTCAATTTGTCTTGGGATGGACACCAAATTAGTCCCAGAGTTTTTTTTCCATCAGTTTCACCGAACTCAATAATTTTTGCTAATGGATCGTTTTCTGGTATGCAATCTAAAATACTTGGATTGTTTGACACAAACTTCCTCAAAAAGAAACAGCCCTCCTTTAATACATTAAAAACTGATTCCGTTAACCTTCTAGCTTCTTGAACCGAGTCCGCGCCCGTCAATAAATCATCTACATAGCAATCATTTTTTATAATGTCAGCTATGTCGGGAGATTCCGTTTGGACGTTACTAGCAATTTCAAATAAACACCTAATTGCTAAAAATGAAGCAGGTGCAGTTCCGTATGTCAAAGTGTTCAACTCATAAGTATCATTCGGTTCGTTATCACTGAATCGCCATAGATTTTTTTGCAAATGTCTATCTTCAGGTTCTACTAATACTGATCTGTACATTTGTGTACAGTCAGCTGCGATAACTATACTGTGCTGTCTAAAACGTATTAGGATTGAAAACAAATCTTGTTGGATAGTTGGTCCAACCATTAATATATTTTTTAACGAAAAACCCGTGCAGCTTGGCAACGATGCGTCAAAAACCACTCTCAAAGAAGTAGTGATAGCATCTTCTCTATAAACACCGTGGTGGCTCATATAATAATCTGAATATGTATCACTTTCTGATTTGCTTACTTTAGACATGTGCCCTAATTGTATGCACTCATCAATACATTCACTATATAATTTTTTATAAGCATCATTGTTATTTAACCTGCGTTCAAGACTAAGAAATCGCTTTTTCGCGTTATACAGGGAGCTGCCTAACTTGTCAATATTCATTTTTAATGGTAATTTAACTACGAACGCCCCATTATCATTACGCTTAAAATGCTTTTTAAAATGATTTTCACACGCAATTTCCTCTTCCGAGAGGATTCTAGGTAAAAATTCGGTTTGTTCCAATTCCCAAAATTTTCTCAAATCATTTTGGATTTGTTGTTCAACACTAAGGCCAAGATTACAGTGCAGGACCTTGTTTTTAACATTTTTACCCAGAGGCCCAGTAATAACCCAACCAAGATATGTTTCTTGTAAGAATGGAGCATTAGAACCTAAAGAAATTTTATCATTGCACATAATACTCCAAAATAAATCGACACCTATTAACATGTCTACTTGCTGCGGCTTGAAAAAATAAGGATCCGCGAGCCTGCATTTTTCTGGAATTTTCCATGTATTAACACTTATTTGTGACGCAGGTAATATCCCTGTAATCTTGGATATTATAAAACAAGAAATTTGTGTAGAGAATGCATTGTTTTTTGAGTAAATTTTGGTATTACATTTATGACTTATTTGTGAAATTGACCCATTGATACCATTAAGTGACATATTTACATTTTGTTTTTCAAGCCCCAATTTGTTACAGGCTTGCTCAGATAAGAAGCTTGATTGTGATCCGCTGTCCAAAACTACTTTAATTGTTTGCCTTTTGTTGTACTTATCTAGAATTTCTACCTGTGCGGTAGAAAGCAACACTTCGCTTATAGCGCAACTGGCCGAATTATTATTTGTTATGTTCGAGTTTTCGACACGTGAATCTACTTCATTACCTTGAGCATCAACATTACTATTTTTCAGTACATTATTTTCACCGTTAGTTGCCTTATTGATATGCAATAGAATACTATGTTTCGCGTGACATTTTTTACACGTTGGACGTCTGCAACTTTTATTAAAATGACCGGGTCTTAAGCAGTTTAAACATAACCGCAATGACATTATACTTTCTGCTCGTTTTTCAATAGGAATTTTAAGAAAACTGGGATAACTTTGAATATAATGTTCGCCTTTACAAAACGTGCATTTTGGAGCTTTATAATCTGATTTATTATTTTCATTATCATCAGTACTTACTAACCCCCTTATACTTCTAGATTTTTCACTAATATTTTCCACCTTATTTTGCTCCAAATTATCCAAAAGTTGGGCCTTTGACTCTAAAAATGATTTTAGATCGTTTAATTTTGGAAAATTTTCACACTTTGCCTTATACGATTCCCATTCCCTGTTGGTTCCTTTATCCAACTTTGTACCAATTAAATGAACCATAGGCACATCCCACTCATCGGTAGCTAGCCCAATTTGGTTTAGTGCCCTTAAGTCCTTTGTTAATTCATTTAATATGCCGCGAATTCCTATTGCAGATTCTTTTGCCATAACCTCGATATTATAAATTTTTTTTATATGATTACTTATCAACATTTTATCATCATTATAACGTTTCTTTAACAATTCCCATGCGATTTTATAATTACTTGATGAGAATTCAATCGTGGAAATCAGTTGAGCCGGTTCGTTCCTCAGCGACGCCCTTAAATAATGAAACCTTTGTATATCGGAAATGGACTCGTTAACATTTATTAGCGATTCGAAAACGTCTCTAAACTCGAGCCAATTCTCTACAGAACCGTTGAATGTTGGTAAATTAATATCCGGTAATTTTACATTTTTTAATACATCAAACGATCCACAATGTTTCCGCGAACATTCAGAACCGTTGTGACTTGCATTATCTGATGAGTTGGAGTTAATTGGAGCATTGTCATTGATATACTTTTTGGCTGACGCCACTACACTATATTACCTGTTTTCAAAATCATTATATTCCATAATCCATATTCCATTTCTTCGGTTAATATTTCAATACGTTCCTGAATTTCTGTAAATTTCTGCAATAACATACCCTCTATACTACTTAACCGATTTTCTAAATCAATTAAAACATCTTTCGATACCTCTTCATCTTTAATATTTTCTTCAATAAACTTACTGAAATTAGTTAAACTGGCTTTTACACCCCCTCTTTGCCTCTTCAATGCATCCACTTTTCTTAGATTTATAGTTAAGAAAATATAAGTACTACAGATAAAAAAAAACTATAAATTTTCAATACACTTTCGGATGTGAAGCGACAACAAATGTATTTATAAACAGGAATAAATGAATATAAAATAATTAGGTAAAAAAGGAAGCGTACTCACTCAACTTCTAATATTTTTTATCTCTAACCCTGTATTCTATCTTACTTCAGCGTTTTTCACTATGGCAACAACAATTGAACAAGCCTGGACTCTTGACCTTGAATTGTGTGAACGCCGGTATGCGATATTTTTATTCACTGTTATTACTTGTTTTAACTAACTTCACTTTGACTTTTTATCTAGCCGTTCATATTTGGCTCAAAGGACCATGTTTAAGATTATACTTGCACTACTAAACTATTCTTCTGAAATTAAATTAAAAATTATCTCTATCTCCCTCTCCGCTACACCTTGCCGGCCTAGCGACCAGCTCGTAAAAGGCGACGTTGTCGCTTTTACAAACAAGTAAATACTTACAATAAAAATAAATAAAAATGTATTGAGCGCAAACAATAGTTTCAAAAATGCTTCATGAATGCGTGCTCTATCCTTTTCGGTAATTTTTTTACTACACTGATATTTAAAACTGCAACTAAATTCAATTCTTTTCTTTTCGTGCAAGTTTCTTTGAATATCTTCACACTCTTGTCCGGCTTCTCTTTTCTTCTTTCGAACATTTTGCTTCCAGCTATCAGGATTACGAATTCTCTTTCAGGTTTTCTTTTTCTGTCTTTTTTTCATATCGTTAACAAGAAGGGTATAATGGTTCCATCCTCAAGCTCGATATCCATGGCCATTATGTTATCACTATCATATTTAGTAACAGCGTACTATTTATATTAAGATCAAGTGAATTAGAACTGCTTTTATCCTGTTCTACAGTTTTTTCTACCGCGCTTTCTGAATGAGTGAACGACGACTTGTCTTCATCTGTTGGCAATAAACATTCAAAAACTTCATCCATAATTCTAAAATTATAAGAACAAGTTGTAAACACCGGTATACACAGTATGCATTACGCAAAAGTTAACGATAACAGATTATTAAATGAAATAATTGGTGGCAAAAATAGGAAAAAAGTGAGGTTATGTTTATAAAATTTTCAGCAGTTTGTTATTTGTTAGTTATCAACTGATAGGTAAAATTTACTTACCGACAAACCGCTGGAGCCAACTCAGGAATAGGAGAACTATTGCAGCTATCCATGCTATTTAATAATAACACAAAAATATTACATTTACAACAAATTAGATCACGAACAACTAACCCACGCTGATAGAGAATTTAGTCAAATAACCAGACTTGTTTTGTTTTATCTCCATTCTAGTCAATTTAATTGGCTATTGTGAGATACAACAAAACTATTTTATAGAAACAAACTTATCGCTCTGGAGATATCGAGCTTGTAAGCATGGTAGGGAGGTAGATCAAAACAATTTTTAACTGCATTTTGTATGTTACGACATAGGACAAATTAAATTCAACATGCGACCTTCATCCCTAGAGCGCCGTAGTGGAGATAGAATAGACCAATTCTGGCTTCTAAAAGCAGTAAAAATCTCTAAATATCAAAAAATGGAGATAGAACAAACCAATACTCTTTACTTGTATACGATCTACCCAGCTAAGGAATTCACTCTTATTTAGTTGCAAAATAGTTTCAATAATATTCGACAAATATGTGTATATTGAATGTCGCGTATGTATTTTGAATTGACGGATTAAGTAAAATTGCTTCTCTCAGTCTTTTAGTGGCTTCGTAAAGTTTATATTGATTTCCACTCCTGCAAATCTCTTGTATGAGCTGTTACTTGGCATTGCTTTATTCCGTTTTATATGACGTGAACAAATATTGATACAAAATTCTTTAAGCTTCATTCCATTAGAAACAGGTTTTCGTATTTATCGGGGTGGCTATTGCTTCCATTTTATGAACTACTATTTATTATGATATCCCATAAAGTTTTCTAGCATTTTTCCTTTGACGAGTTTAGCTGATCTCTGTTCATTCAATAGAAGCTACTCGTGATTTCCTTAAGTTGAAGACTAGAATCTTGTGTAGTGAATGAACTTGTGTGAACTCAACCTTGTCAGAGTTGAAGTACAGAATAAACTAAGGTTATATTAATTATTCCGAAAGTCTCGAACAGTGATTAAAATAAGCAATTCCACTTATATTTAATAAACGAATGCAAACAGTTTATATCAACATAAGATAAATGTTCGCTTTACCAACCTAGCAGGTTATACCGACCACTTTGATGTTTTCGCAATAAATAGAATTCGGTACTTAAAATCAAATAATGACCGTTAGTATGCGAAACTCCCACTTTTAACTAATTATGCCTTCATACGATTTGGCGCGTATCTAGTCTAATTTTTTAGTACAGAGACGTTCTTAACGCAGGCAGCACGTTTATGACATCCAGCTTAACCTAGAGTCCTATTTGAGTGTAAATTTAAATAGCCTTCTAATAAACAAGTCAGGTATGCAATTTATTAAAATTTTGATATATATATACTCTACAACAGCTATGTCAAACTCAAAGTCACTGGTTGGCCAAAAGCATGAAGACCATAGACTAGGTGGGCCGCAAAACCTAATCTTAAAGAACACAAACTACTGAAAATCTTAACGAAAAAAAGTACTATTTTGTTAGAAGTATATTTATTAAATTTCCAATACAAAGGACATTACAAAAACTTACAAACATTAACTTATTTTGCCAGATATTTGACATCTTTTGTCTTTAATTAAGTTGTCTATTTGTTGCGTGAATTTATCGGTGGAAATAACTTTTAAAACTGCGTTCAAGTGTGCGTCCGTCAATCGCGATCTTGCGGGAGATTTGTTTCCTTTCATCAAAAAAAATAATTGTTCACACTTATAGGTACTTCCAAACATTGACAGGATTTTACAGGCAAGTTTTCTCATTTCTTGGTATTGAAAAGGCAAGTACTTATAAAATTCGAATGTACCAACACTATCAAATTTCTCTTTTAAATGGGTTTGACACTGAATCTCAATCACTTCCATCTGCAAGTGAGGGGGAACTTTATCAATATCGATAGTGAAAAGACCAGTAAATAAGGAAAAATTGTTTTCTTGGGACTCAAAATCCTGAAAACGCTTTTCAAATTCTGACAGAAGGCTTCCCATTTTCTCTGTATACATTTTGTATGATATTGGGCCACTTGTAATTTCCTGATACGACTTGCAAGTCGGAAAATGTGACAGATTATCCACAGCATCATCTTACACTTGAAAGCTTTAACATGATCATGCATATCTGTTATAACTTGACGTGGTCCTTGCAATTTCGTATTTAAGTCCGACAAGTGTTTTGTGATGTCTACCATAAATGAAAGATCTTGTAAAAAAGGTACGTCGGATAATAAGCTGACATCTTGTTCTTTCACTTCCATGAAAAGGCGTATTTCTTCTTTGAGTTTCCAAAACCGATCGAGAACCATAGAACACGAAAGCCATCGCACTTCTGCATAATAAGGTAAACCAGTGTACTCACTTTCTAAATCACGTAAAAACGCAGAAAACTGTCGCTGATTCAAGCCACGTGACCTTATGAAGTGTATCATTTTTTTCACTGACTTTAAAACGCTTTCCAACTTGATCACTTTAGAGCATGAAACTTCTTGGTGGATTATGCAATGAACATGATGAAAATCTGGTTTGTCACTGCCCGTTTCTCTGATATTTGTAATATTTTAATGAAGCCATTATTTACTCCAGTCATTGAAGGAGCTCCGTCTGTTGCAACGGAATGCAGTTTTGACAAATCTAAATTGTACTTTTGCAGAAGTCCATAAACAGCATTGAAAATATCCTCCCCAGTTGTTGTATCATGCAATGGTACTAATTCCAGTAATTCTTCATAAACGTTGATATCTCTATCAACAGCACTAAGAAAAACAGCGAGTTGCGCCACACCACACACATCTGTACTTTCGTCACAGGCAATAGAAAATGCAATGAAAGAGTCTGATTTTGTTTTTATCTGTTCGCTTATATTGGCAGCCAGCTCGGCAACTCTTTCAGCGACAGTATTCCGGGACAAGGATATATTTTGAAAAGCCTTCACGCTCCTGGGACTTACAATTTCCGCGGCCTTCACAAGGCACTCTTTTATAAATTCACCTTCAACAAATGGTTTTGAGTGTTTTGCGATCAACTCCGAGAGTACGTAGCTCGCTTGAACGGCAGATTCATTTTCTTGCTTTGGAC
Source organism: Galeruca laticollis (assembly GCA_963921935.1). NCBI lineage: Eukaryota > Metazoa > Arthropoda > Insecta > Coleoptera > Chrysomelidae > Galeruca > Galeruca laticollis. Next base: position 46,193,352 of record OY998184.1, read on the forward strand.
GTGTAAACATAAGCTGTTGATCTTTTAACCGTGATTTTAACTCTTTTAACTTTTCGTTTCTAATCATGCCTGTATACTTGTCAAGCTTAGTTTTATGACTATCATAGTGACGTTTTATATTATATAATTTTGGGACTCCGACTGTACTGTTACAAATCAAGCAAATAATTTTGTCTTTCACTTCACAGCAAAAAAACTCTAATTCCCACTTTTCTTGAAAGATACGATGCTCATCTCCAAGTTTCCTCTTACTTCCACTTGGTTTTGAAACAGACATGTTAAAAACTTTATCCGAAATAAATAACAATAAGTATTGTTACGTGTTGTAACAATAAGTACGCAACTAAACTCGCAATTCTATCGCAACTGACTGAACAACTGAACTCAATCGAGCGGTATTGGCTTATATACGGATTGTGATTTCTCGACAGTTCTTTCCACAATGTTCAGGTAGCGTCATCTGTGTTCTCGCGCGATAGAACTTTCCGGAACAAGCCAGGCTTTTAGGTTGAGCGCGCATCTTAGTTCATCATCACAGTACTTTATTTTCGGTTTTTAACAGGCTCGCGGGCCGCATTACATGGCTGTTTTCAAAATTGATTCGGGGCCGCAGGAAAATGCTCAGTGGGCCACATGCGGCCCGCGGGCCTCATGTTTGACATGGCTGCTCTACAAACTCTAACAAATACGACAATAAGTTAAAATATGTTATTTATTTTGTTATGATGCAGCAAATTTGTACAAAATATTGTGGTCGGTAAAACGTTCATAGTAAAACAAACCGTCTCTAATACCGACCGGGCGGTCGGTATCAGGGAATTAGTAAACCTTTTAATTTAGTCGATATTCGAAAACCCCTTCACAAAATGAAGAAGCAAATGATATTAGTGTTTTTAAATGAAACTCAAGGTCTCTAGTTAATTCCACAATATAATACAAGTTATTGAAAATTCTAAAAAATTGACAATTGTTTCGATAAATCAATATCATCGTCAGAATGACAGAAGTTACATTTCATTTTATGCCTACCTGATGTTTAGTAGTTATATTTTTGGCTAGACCAAGAAGTAACCTAACTTGTGATTGGCTTAATATATGTTTATAGAAAAAAGAAGAAGATGTGATATTACAAATATTGAAGCTTAGATATTATTAGCTCTATGGTGATATCCTGGATATCATTTTTCCAATTAAGATCAGTATAACTGTGCAATGATATAGAAAACCAGGAAAACTATATCTGCTGATCTTTACAATTATCACTTAATAAGGACAGTTTATTAGTGGAGAATTCCCTAGATTTAACTGTTCATTGACAACTTCATATTGTGGGTTTCTTAAATGTCTTCTAATTTCCAGTTCTTCAAGGAAATCCAGTTCTTGTTTCTTTTCACAAATATGCAGCACTTCTAGTTCTGTGTTAGGTGTCAATGAATGATTGGTGTCAAGTAGATGTTTTGCGTAGTGAGATTTATCTGGTTGTTTTAATCTGTAAGCTCGTAAGTGCTCACTGTATCGTATTTCAAAATTCCTAAGGGTCTGACCCAAATAGACAGCATTACATTCTGGACATTTGAGTTTATATATACCTGACTTCTTTAATAGTGGTATTTTTGTTTTTACATTTAACAATTTTGTACTAACGTTACTTTCTATTTTAAAAGAAATTGTTGCATTTGTTGCTGAAGATATTATCTTTGAAATATTATTAGAAATATTTCCTGCATATGTGATGGTTTTATAAGTTTTAATTTCATCAGCTTGTTTAGGATATATTAGTTGTAATGCCACTTTTTTCTCTTTTTTACTAATTAGTTTATTTATCATATCTAATGGATAACCGTTAGATGTTGCTATTTGTCTAATTGTATTAATCTCTCTATCAAAATTACATTTGTTCATAGGAACTGAAAAAGCTCTATGTATCATTGAATTATATGCTGCTAGTCTGTGTGAGACAGGGTGGCTAGAATTGAATGGAATTGTCACATCAGTCTGTGTTGGTTTTCGGTAAATTGAATAATCAAGTACATCATTAACTCTTTGAATTTTCAATAACTTGTATTATATTGTGGAATTAACTAGAGACCTTGAGTTTCATTTAAAAACACTAATATGAGCATATTCCACGAAGTAAGGGTCGAGACAGTCAATTTCAATAAGCAAATGATATTTTACCTTTTGTTAATGTCACTATATCATCAAAATGTATTACCGACCGTTAAAAAAGTTGCAATTAAAGTAATAAATAATATAAATATTTTCAGATACTTCAAATTTTTGGTCGAACAATTATATTATTTGAGTGAAAATTATATCCGATAACTTACGTTATTTTTGTAAGCAATAACAGCACATATTAATAACGGAAAATAACATTAGTTTTGTACGCTATACTTACGTGAATTACAAAAAATTAAATAATATTTGTATGAAAAGATACCAATTAATTTGTGGTCGGCCAAAGGTTGCTTAAATTGGGCGTATTCCTATTATCGACCTAGTGGTCGGTGATAGGTAGAACTCGGTTCTTTTACCGACCTAGTCAGTTTGATAATACACAGCTTAAAAATAGTTATTATTTTTAGATCTAAAATGGAAAAAAAAGAAAAAATTATACGGATGAAGCATTTAAAAATGCCCTTAAACAAATAAGTGCAAGAATGAGTATCAGAAAAGCAGCCAAAAATTTAAAATACCTAGAACAACATTAATAGCCAAAATCCATAATAAATATTACCCAAATTCTACGAGTGGCGCTCATACTGTACTTACTAATGTCGAAGAGGAAACAGTAGTTAAATGGATTTCTAACTTAGGAAGTGTTGGTTTTCCTGTAACTCGAAGCCAACTAGTAGAAAGTGTAACTAAGATGGTTGAACAACTTCAGAGGCCAAATCCTCTCAAAAATGGGATACCAGGACGTCATTGGTACGAAGGTTTCTTGGCAAGGCATCCTGAGTTAGCTAATCAAGTTTCGCAAAATGTAACCAAATGCCGAGCTAACATAACCGTGTAACGCGAAAATCTGCCGAGCCGTCGGAGACTTAATATTGGTTAACCTGTCGACTGAGAGAAGTCACAGCGCTGTCGGTACGAAGTTAAAAATGCAGTACTGCATTTGCCGTCAAGGTGTAAACACACATCTTTCAACTTAAAATTTTCGCATGTGCTCTGGGAGCCATTAGCGTTTTATTGGAAAATCCAACAATTCCGACGTAGGGGAAGAGAAATACGGCTGAAACCAACAACTGGCAGCTCCGACCCAATAGGTTTCTGGTCCAAAAACTGTCGATGGCTGTGGGTACCATAAGAATTTAGAGGAATTGTGTATGTGTGGTAAATTTCCGTAGTCGGCGTTAGTTAGAAGGATTCGTTAACAAGGGGGGTTTTTGTACGTGGACATTAAAAAATCACTGATTGGAATTTAATGAGTCAGTGAGACCAGTTCCAGGAGAGCTGCAATATTCTGGAGTAACTTCAGTTCCTGTTCTGGTGCCGGAAAAGGATAAGTGAACAGTTTTCCTTTTCTTTATTCTTCAACTTCATTGGTAAACTCACATTTATGCTTCACATATTACCGTTTATCATATAAAGTTTTATTTCTTTTTTTTGCGGCAATTACTATAATCTCGCTTACACTTGTACTTTTTATTTAAAAATTTGGAATCTTTGCTCATAGTTTAAGATACGCTAAGACACTACGGTACGTACCTGGTATTGCGTTATTTAGTGGTTTTTTTGCCTATTTCTGACGATTTTATGTATATAACTTGCACCGTACATAGTTTTGAATTGTATTTTCTCTAGCAACACAAAACTCATTGCTATTTAAATTTTAAGCTTATGCAATTATTTATATTTATATTGATGTTCGTATAAATTGCGGAAGTGTGAACCCTTGTAACTGTACATTGTTGATTTTGATATATACAGGGTGTCCCGGGACTAATGGGAAAAATGTCAGGAGCGTATAATCTGAGCCAAAATAATGTTAGTACTTCATATAAACTTTTTCTATGCAGGCCCTCGTTTTCGAGTTATAGGCCTCCAAAGTTTTAATTTTGAATTTGGTTATTATTTTTATTTTTTTTACTAACTATTTGAACTTTATAAAATTTACGGCAAAGCTATAATATACGTGTATGTTTATTTTGGAAAGGTAAACAGTTTTACAGTAGTGCCTTGAAGCCAGGGACGGACTACTCGCAATGGTTAGTGATCCAAAAATTTTGCAGGGATGGCACACCCTGTATGAAATTATCGAAATTCACTTCCCCACACATTAATCTAACGAAAAGGTACTCTTGTTGGAATTCGATAAAATAAGCCGTTTGGCTAATATTTACAGTTTTATTAATGCACTACGTACCAATTTACGCATTCACCATTTTAATAAGTACACAACGAGGTAAAACTAACTTATTAATACTATGTCCAAAATTTGCCTACAGTACTACAAAAAAATAATTCAATGATAGCAAGAAGATAAAAAACATTAACGACGTATCAATTCGTAAGTTGGTAAAAACTTTTTAAAAGTGTTTTTACCGTTTATCAAGTAACCATAGGATTAGTTGTCAAACGTTGTGTAGAATAGTTCGTTGTCATTACTTGTCAATAATTCATAAGTCCTTAATTTAACTGTTACAATGGCAGAATTCACTTTTATTGAGTATGCAGATATGCATTTAATGTATGGACTGGCTTCTCGAAACTGTTTAGAGGCCAGAAGGCTTTATGCAGAACATTTTCCAAACAGAGCATTGCAGACAGACGAATGTTTGAGCGTATTGATCTCAGGTTACGAGAAACAGGTATGAATAAGTCAATGTAATTTTCCATGTATAGAAAACAAAATTTTAAATTTTAGGAAGTTTTTTGCCAAAAAAGGTGGAGAAGGTCCAGTACGAAGCGTACGTACTGTGGCAGTTGAACTAGATTTGTTAAATGTAGTTGATAATGAACCATCAACGAGTTTACGAAAATTATCAAGAGAACATAATGTCTCGAAATCAGTCGTTCATCGCGTCCTAAAAGAACAGCTGTTATATCCTTTTCATATGAAAAAAGTACACAGTATGACAGTGGCTGATTATCCTGCACGACTTGAGTATAGCCAGTGGTTTGTGCGACAACAACAAGCAGACAATACATTCATTAGTAACGTTCTCTTTACGGACGAATCCGGTTCCACCAGAGATGAAGTCATAAATTCTCATAATATGCATTTATGGGATGATGTGAATCCACATGGCATTATCCAAACTAGGAACCAGCATAGATTCATGGTTAATGTTTGGACAGGAAAAGTTGACATTCATTTGATAGGGCCATATTTTATTGACGGTACTTTGACCGGTCAGAGATATTTGGAGTTTTTGCAAAATGAGTTATGGAACCTGTTTGATGATGTGCCACTACAAACTCGTAGGAATTTATGGTTCATGCATGATGGGGCTCCTCCTCATTTTAGTTTAGATGTTCGACAGCATTTACACACAAGGTTTCCTAATAGATGGATTGGTCGTGGAGGCCCTTTTCAATGGCCACCGCGATCAGGAGACGTTAATCCTATGGATTTCTTTCTCTGGGGTTATCTCAAAAGTAAGGTATACGCAACACCCGTGCAAACAAGGCAAGATTTAATTGACAGAATTGTGTTACACTGCAATGTTATTAGAAATAATATGGGACTGCTCTTTCAAGTGCAAAGAAACAACCTTCGTAGACTTAGAATGTGCGTGGAAGTGGGAGGAGCTCATATTGAACATTTATTAGAATAACGTTAGTTTTTATTGTTGTTCAGGAATTAGTTTTAGTCCAATATTTTATAAATTGTGTTTTTTGAGGTTTTCTTAATAGTTTAATAATTTTGTGTTCGTAATTTTGATTAAAAGCAACTGATTACGTTGTTTGCGTACCTATTCAATTCCTATTAAATGAGTTCTTAATGTTTTTATCATCTGCTATCATCAAATCATTACTTTTCCGCCCAACCTATCTAATATGCGAGAAAAGTATTGGTTTATCCCAAAAAAGTTGGAATTTTGGAAAAAAAATTTTGAGTTATTTTTACGCTTTCCATCAACAACAACACGAAAAAACGGTTTTTAGAAAAAAAATCCTGTGTGTATGTCGTCGTCGTTGTCGTCGGCCACGATACAGCCTCCGGAGTGCAATGAGTCACCAATTTTATGATGGAATATTATTAAGGATATGTCACAAATAAACAGTATTGATTTTCAGCTCATCAGAGCCAGTACAGCGGGTGCTATGGTACTTGTAGTACGGCCTTTTGACATTTTTTGAGAAATTTCAGTTTGTTAGCACAATACAGCCTCCGGAGTTCAACAAGTCACCAATTTTATGATTGAATATCATTCAGGACATCTCACTGATGAACCCTATTGATTTTGAGAGATCCCCAGAGCCAATACAACAGGTGCTACAGTATTTTAAGTACGATATTTTTGTCATTTTTGGAGAAGTTTCAGTTTGTTAGCATGATACAGCCTCAGGAGTATATCCAAGTGACCAATTTTATGATTGGATATTATTCAGAGCGTCTCAGAGATGAAGCGTATCGATATTCACCTCACTAGAGCCAGTACAACGGGTGCTTTGGTACTTGAAGTACCAAATTTTTGTCATTTTTGGAGAATTTTCAGTTTGTTAGCACGATATAGCCTCCAGAGAATATACGGTTGATCAATTTCATGATTGAATATTCTTCAAGGTGTCTCACAGATGTGCCCTATTGATTTTCAGTTGACTTGAGCGAGTACGGCTGGTCCTATAAATCCAGATATACTAAATTTTTGATTGTTTTTGAAAAAATTTCGGTTTGTTAGCACGATACATCCTTCGAAGTGTATACAAGTAACAATTTTATAATAGAATACTGTTTAGGGCCACAGATGCGGAAAAGTTAGTTTTAATCTTTAAAACCGTTTATTTTTTTGTAATAATGTAGGTAAATCTTGGACATCGTATTAATAAGTTAGTTAGGTAAATTGGTACGTAGTACATTAATAAAACTGTAAATATTAGCCAAACGGCTTATTTTGTAGAATTCCAACAAGAGTACCTTTTCGTTAGCTTTATGTGTGGGGAAGTGAATTTCGATAATTTCATACAGGGTGTGCCATCCCTGCAAAATTTTTGGATCACTAACCATTGCGAGTAGTTCGTCCCTGGCTTCAAGGCACTACTGTAAAACTGTTTACCTTTCCAAAATAAACATACACGTATATTATAGCTTTGCCATAAATTTTATAAAGATCAAATAACTAGTGAAAAAAATAAAAACCAAATTCAAAATTAAAACTTTGGATGCCTATAACTCGAAAACGAGGGCCTGCATAGAAAAAGTTTATATGAAGTACTAACATTATTTTGGCTCAGATTATACGCTCCTGACTTTTTTCCCATTAGTCCCGGGACACCCTGTATATTATTGTTGCATTTTTGAGATATTGTACATGAACTATTTGGTCGTTTCTCTAGAACTATAGAATTGAGACATCGGTGTAGTTTGGGGTCCTCAGCTCTTCTGCACCCTGAGTTTGAAGCCTTCAGCTTTAGCTTCAGAGTTTCATAGAATCTACTTGACAGTTATTTACTTGAGTTGTAACTGATAAATTATTTAGAAATTTTTGGATTTATGTAGATTTCGGCCTTCGGCCCATCTACATTCTGAGTTTACAGCCTTCAGCTGAGCTCAGACATTATGTGCAACATTTTTGTAGTGACATTGTAATAGATATTTTGAAAAGAGACCCTTGGTCCACAAAGACTAATTAAATCTTCAATCAGGGGATACTTGCTGACTTTTATTTACTTATGATGATTTACCTATCAGTTTAACCTTTGGAGTGTGTAGTGAGTGTTGTTAACTCACTCAGGAGTTGTGGGCTAACTTAAGAAGTCTTGGGTGCTTGCCAAAACTTCTCTGGCGCCCTTTTGTAAACTTAATATTTTTTTTTTGAAGAATCCACCCCTTCTTCGACTCGAAGCTAGTCGACTGGCAAGCACGGGTTGTACCACGTGAGACAATCCGCGTACCTATAACGAGCACTGAGAGGGTAGGTTTTCTCGTTATAACCGAACAAGAAATACGCAGCTGGTTTATGCGAGTTCAAAACTACATCACCGAACACCAATTAGATGAGATTCTGCTTGATTCTTCCAGGATATTTAACTGTGACGAAACTGCTTCTTTTTTGGCGCCAAAAGAAAAACAGGTTTTAGTTAGAAGAGGTTCAAAAAAAGTTTACAATAGGATACAGAATGACGAAAAGGAATGTCTAACTGTTTTGGTCACAATATCCGCAGATGGGAAAAAACAACCTCCATTAATTTTGTTGCCATATAAACGAATACAGTCCAACAACATTTTAAAAATGCCTCTAAATTGGGGAATAGGGCGGTCTGACACAGGTTGGATGACCGGAGAAATGTTTTTTGAGTTTGTGTCAAATGTGTTTTACCCCTGGCTGATCGAGAATAAAATACCGCTCCCAGTTATTTTATTCCCGGACGGACATTCCTCCCACCTTACTTTACCGCTAACGAAATTTTGCAGGGAGAAAGGTATAATTTTGATCACCCCACTGCCCAATTCGACACATCATCTTCAGCCCTTAGACATAGCTGTATTTTATCCAGTTAAAAATTTCTGGACAAAACTTTCACAAAAATGGCGTATATATAATAATGGGCAAAAATTAAATCGGGAAATTTTTTGTTCTCAAGTAGACATCTGTCTTACAGAGGTCGTTACTAAAGAAATAATTAAAAATGGCTTCAGAACTTGTGGATTGTACCCCTTTAGTGCAGATAACATTGAATATTCAAAAATGATCGATCAAGTTACGGTTACCAATGCAGAGGCAATTCCAAATACTAGTGTGTCTAAATTATCTGAAGGAATTATTTATTATGAAAAGTTTCGCAAAGATATAGAAGAAAGAATAGATCAAGGAACTATGCAGGAATTCAAGTTATCTGGTGATCAATGGAAAGGCCACATCAAAGACGAAAGTTTATTTATTTAATCTTTGGAAAAAAGTTAATCAAGAATTTGGTGAAAAACTGGATATAACCCAAGTAAATCATAACCTTACATTAGAAGCCAACATGCCAACAAATACTGATTCTGATTATATAAAGGTAATGGAAGAAATTAACATTGATGATACAGTGTGGTTATAAAATTAAGGAATTTTAGATTTAGATGTTGAATTGATGGAGTAGTGTTAATATTTAAAAAACAGCTGAATACATTAATGACTGAGGAAAGTGATATATATATATATATATATATATATATATATATATATATATATATATATATATATATATATATATATATAATTCCAATTCAGTACAAATGCAATCTGAAATTCCTACAACATACTCTGCTGAAGCAGAAACCACAACTAACATAAAAAATATCAGTTTTGAACCTGCCAATCACTCTGATGTAAGAGCTACAACGAAAACTGATACACAACATAAAGAAAGCGTAACAGAAACTACTATAGAAAACTTTAGTCCAGAGTCTGTCCACCACTCTGATCTAACAACTCCTCCAAAAATTGATACACAATATAACAAGAGCGTATCATCCGTTATAGATAAAGAAAATTGTGACACATGCTTACCTTCCCCTTTAAAAAATGTATCAAAAAAAGAAAGATATGGAGAAAAAGAAAAAGGAGCAAGAAGAAGTAGAAAGAAGAAGAAAAACGCCAAGTAAAGTGAAAAAGTCCAAAACTGAAGGTTTAAGTAAAATAATTCCTAAGTGAGAGGATGGAGAGTACGTAATAGTAGTATATGAATATGAACTTTTTCCGGGCCTTGTGGTTGGAAAGGATAATGATGAGATCTTGGTAAAAACTATGGCTAAAAGTGGTGGTAACTGGAAATAGCCTACAAGGGACGACATTTTGCCGCAATAATTTAGAAAAATAATGTATTATTATTTCATTTGTTTAAATTTATATTTCAAGAATTTAATATCTTTTTTGCATAAATTCATTAAAAATTGTCAAATAAAAATATTTGGAAGGGTGTATTTTGATTATGTAACATTCTTCGGTGCCTAGGTCGGTAATACATGCGAACATTGATATAAAAAGGTCGGTATTATGGACAATTTTAAAGATTTGCAATACCTTTCTATTTATCATATTCATTTGGAAATACAAGAAAATAAAAATAAAATCATACCTTTAACATACAAATACATGTATCTGAAATAACTACATAATAAAACAATCATGTTCAAGTCACTTCAGTCCTTATTTTATAAATATTTTAATATGATAACTTTAAGAGGTCGATGAAACGTACATTTACGTTACATGTCGTTATAATATTGAGGTAAACAGTTTTTATAAACAAACATGTTGTTATGATATTTTACGTAAGTCAGTGTCTAATGTTTAAGTGACGATACCAACACACTTGGGTATTGTATTTTTTGTTTCACTTGACCGAAAGTCTACTAGTACAAGCAATGTATAGGTTGTACTAACTGTTAGAATAAGTTATACTTCATGAAGTAAGTCAGTCAATGTAAATGTTATTTAGTTTGTATGTACTTATAATAAATCCCAGCGATGTACGTTATTCGTCCCGAAATCTACATTTGGGGCGTCTTAAGCAACCTTCATTATAGGGCAACCTGATACGTTTCACTTCTAAGTCCTTTTATTAATTTAAGAGATATTTCTCCGTGTGAAATGTGGATCGCTGAGGCTTAGGAGGATGGTAGAATTATCAGATTTCATACTCCAACCACTTCTACAAGCATATATGTCAGATAAATTTGAAAAAATAAAGAAATTAGTTATTCTGGGAAATTATTTGGATCGATGAACAAATATGTTGGCTTTTAGATTTATTATTTTTCACATTTCAATTGATCAACTGATTGTAGAAATTCAATCTTCCTACAAATTTGTTCATAACAATCTTAAGTGACTGTGTTTGGTATTTAAATCGTCCCTAATAATGAACTTCCTCGAAAATCAAGAAAATCTAGATACTTTTCTTTTTATTAGACTTTGTTAGACTATGAAAAAATCTTTAATTTCAAGTTCGATCTTCTGCAGTCCAACCCAGTAATGTAATGAAACTTCATCCATGCATATTTTTAAGGAACAGTAAACTTTTTGATAATAGTTCAACAAAATCTTTGAATCTCAATATATTTTGTGATTGTTTTAATTTGAAAATTAGAAAATATGGAGCTGTGAATGATGATTTTGATTTGAATTTTTGGATTATTCTACAGATATTTAGTACGGAAAGAAAAAAAAGCTGCGAAAAAATTACTGGAAAATTTGCAAGCATTGGAATGTTTACAATATAAGTATGACGTTTATGAAACAAAAATCCATGAAGTGTCACTTATTGCCAACCTTCCAATTATAAAGGTAATTTACTCGCAGTTTCCCGAATATTGATATTAGTCTACCATTATTTAGAACAAATTGCACCAGCGGACGTTAATTTTCCTGATCAAGACTGATTAAATTAATCTTAGAGCCGTAATGATATAAATACGTTTAAATATATTGTTAATAGTTTATTGGGCATTGAGCCTGAATTATTGATAGCTATAAAATTCGAGGAATCAACTGCTGATTTTGTTATGAAGGAATTGACAAAGACAATAGAGTGTTTTCAATTAATCTTGTGTACATACGTATAGTATGTAAAATTTCGTTATGGAAATGAAATTTTGAGCCAATTTCTCAAGATCTTACTTTTTGCGTTGTAAATGTAGGAATGTGCTAGAATAATAATATATAAAATTAGTTAGTATATAAAAAAAATCACAATAGTGGGGTCTATTCCTACTATATATGTCTGGCCCTTTTCCTGAAAGTTCATATTTAAAATACAAAAAGTTAACTTCACAATTACCGTTCGTAGAAGGTTTTTCAATTATACGACAATGCTGAAAATTAACTTTAAAAAGAAAAACTCTGACACTAGCAACAGCAATAGAGAGAATAATATTGAAATTACCGTCACCATCTACGTTTAAACTTTTTTAAAATGTAATTTGCTCGAAAACTTCTTTTATTCTTAATATGGATCCAAGAGCAAGGATAGGCATTTCCTAAACCGGATTTACAGAAGCTGACAACTCCCGGAAGTTTTCTCAACATTAATGTGTTCAGTGGCAGACAGACGGTCAAAAAAGAATAAAAAGATGGAAAAAGTACATTGTTATTTCATTATGGACTTCGAGTGATTGAATAGGAGTAAATAGAAATGAGTTTGACTCATTTGAAAATCTACAAACTAGAGATGTTTTTATTTATTTGTTAACTCTAAGTCGCATTGGATATTTATTTGTTAATGGATAGAAAATCTTGTTCCTAGTTCCTAAAAATTAGAAACTACAGACGAGTTCGGGTGACAATAACTAGTGTGTACAGTGTATCCCGTTTTGGGCGCTTTTGCGGGGTATCTACCTTATATTTTAAGATGAAGGATTGAGGTTGTCCTGATATCATGCAACTTTTTTATGAAATTTAAAATGGCGCAAGCGGAATTTCGATAGCCCTTTTTTTGAGTTACAGGTTGGAATGGAAAGGGATCCATTAAAAATAGGATGACAATAATTTTAAATTGGTAATTTTCCTTTGAATTTACTTATTTGTGTTGGAAATAAATAGGCTAGTCACTGAGTTACAGACTGTCTTCTGAGCTGAGATTTACTTATATATTTCTTTTCAGTTCTATTTCTAGCTATTGATTGTGATTTTGGTATCCTGGATCACATCATTATGTCAAATCTCCCCTCACAACCACTGCTCTCAAATATCACCACTTCTTCAACCCCCATTGAACAATCTATCTCAATAAACACAAGTACCCCTTCAACACCCATAACTTATGCCGCGCCTACTTCTGCAAGACTACCTCCTTCCCCGGTACCATCTCGAGATCAAGCCATCATTATGCCTTCTATCCCCAACACTGTACTATTCGACTATATCAAAACAATAGGTAACATTGTCTCTCCTAAAAACGTACATTTCGCTTCCAGAATCACTCATGGCCGCATACGTTTTCATTTATCATCTACCATTCAAGCCGACGACCTCCTAAAATCGAATCGAAACATCTTAGTTAATTCCAATGTCATTCGTATTCGTCGGCTTATTTCCCCCCCCCCCCAAAAAAAAGAATCCTTATTTCCAGTGTCAGTCCTTCCATTCCACATTCCGTTATCGAAAAAGCCCTGTATAACCAAGGATTAACATTTACCTCTCCTATTTCATACGTACAATGTGGCTCGTCTGGTGACGAATACGAACATGTCCTGAGCTTCCGCCGTGTAGCTTACGTTCTGCTCACCAGTAATGATTTTTCACTGCAAACTTCAATTTTTATTACGCATGAATATACATCACACAGAATATTCATTTCTACTGATAAACTTGAATGCTTTCTTTGCAAGCAGGCTGGACATACCGCCGAATCATGTCCCAACAATTCCCACGACCTTCCCCCCCCCCGTATTAAATACTTCCGTCAATCTTGAGCCCTCCACTTCAGCTGACTCAGCTATGACTGATACCTTTTTAATTAATCCCGAACTACTTTCTCAAGTGCCACTCGATCCCACCTCCCCTGTACCTGACGAAAAACTCCTGTCGCTAATCCCAATCCAATGCCTCCTCCAGAATTCCCAAATTATATTTGAAAAAAATCTGCAAAAAAGAAGAACCAAAAAATCCAAACTGGCGAAAGATGATTGGCACAATATAAGCCCCGAATCACGTTCTATCATACATAAACTTTTTGAAGAGTCTCCTAAATCCTTCTTCCTTAATAGCATCCAACTTATTGCCTTCCTCGAAAATACTTTCCGCGTCAACGACCCTCTACCTGAAGCCAATAAATTTATCTCCGACACTGCCTCTGTATTGAAGAATCTATCCCTAATTTATTCTTATATCAACGAAAGATCTTTGAAAAATCGCATTACACGTCTGACCAATAAAATTAAATTTAAACTTCACACCGACCAAAAAATCTTACTAACGATCTTTTTTCTGATGACGGTACCATCACTGACTCCTCTACACTATCTCAGTAATTAACCTCTTTTCCCCTTTAATTAGTACCATTCTCTCTAATTCAATGGAAATGCGATGGATTTCACTCACTTGCACTACCTGCAAACTCCTGGAGAAAATAGTCAATATAAGATTACTTTGGTTTCTTGAGAAGTACAAAATCATTCCTAATGCTCAATCCGGCTTCCGACGTCATCGATCCATTCGGGACAACCTTGTTATTCTCCAAACACATATCTCTTCAGCAATAAACAATAACCAGGACGTCGTTGCAACCATCTTTGATATTGAAGGTGCCTTTTATTCGATATCTAGAACGGCAATACTAAATAAACTTTCCCAATATAATCTTCATGGCAACATTCTATCGTTCATTCATAATTTCCTAACTTGTAGAATTGTAGAACCTTCAGGGGTTCCGCTAATGACAAACTCTCCTTGCCTCACCCACAAAATGCTGGTGTCTCTCAAGGATCAGTATTAAGTTCTACTCTATTCATCCTCACAATAAACGAGGTCTGTTGCAAGTTTACTGCTCCCATAAAACATGTCCAATATGCTGATGACCTAATTGTTTATTGTCATGGTAAATCGATCTCATCCACTTGCAAACTCCTTCAAACCGCAGTAAAACTTCTACAGGATAGATCTTCCTACCTGGGATTATCCTTATCTCAAAGTAAATCCAAACTAATCAAGCTTCCAAGAAGAACATATTCTCCTCTTTCTCACATTTTCTCTAATAATTCACCCTTACCCACTGTAATTCAATGTAAAATTCTCGAAATAACCTTCGACTCTCGACTTAACTGGAAACACCATATCCATGAACTCAAAGGCATCTGTCTAAAGAGATTAAACACAATTGAAACGATCAGTCACTTTCACTGGGGTTCCAACGAAATCGTATTATTAAGACTTTACAAAGCTCTCATCCGTTCGCAGCTTGACTATGGTTGCTTTATTTACATGTCAGCCCACAAATCTGTCACAGATTTGCTGAACTCTGTTCACAATACCGCTCTCCGCCTTTGCCTAGGTTCCTTCCGCTCTAGCCCTGCTGATAGTCTCCATATTGAAGCTAATGAATCACCCCTCCCCTTAAGACGACAATCTCTACTCCTTACATATGCTGCCTCAGTATCCTCCAATCCTGTTCACTCACTTTTCACTTCAACAACTAATCTCCCTACTAACCCTCGAACAATTATTAAATCTCTACCCCAATTGCTCACTCCTTTACTCAAAGATTCTGACCTCTCTCTGACATCCTCGCTCCCACTACCTTCTTCTCCTCCTTGGAACAAAATTATTCCTATAATCGATACTTCACTCACCGTTTTTAATAAGCATGAGTCACCCACTGCACTTATAGAGAAAGCATACAGATGAGCTTCACAGCATTCTTCAGGCATTTAAATATATCTCCCTCCCCCACAAAATATTGCAATATGCACTGATTCCCTTTCCTCCATTTTATCAATTAAATCAATCTTCACTGACCACCCAATTGTCCAGTACATACAAGAGATATATAAAACTCTCGTTGCTCATGATATAACAGTCTCTCTCATCTGGCTACCATCTCACATTGGAATTGCTGGTAACGAAACTGCGATCGCCACGCGAAAGAAGCTGCCTCTAGCAACAATCCGAAACACATAGTCCAACTCGCCAGCAACATCAAGTTCCATTTCAAAAACGTCACGCAAGAATCTTGGCGACATCTATGGCGCAATAGTACGACAGCACTTCACGATATCCATTCATCTACTTCTTCTCTCTCCCTTAGCTTTTCAACAAGGAGAGGGCCGCTATAATCAGAAAAATTCGAATCAGCCACACCAAACTCACACACGGTCATTTGATGTCTTCAGGAAATGGTCCTGTTTGCCATAGCTGTAATGCTATACTGACCGTTAAGCACATACTTACTGACTGCAAACAATTTTCCGCTACATATGAACGATTTGACCTAAGGCCTAACCTCAAGAAAATGCTCCACTGCCCCACCCTGATCAAGAAAGTCTCACAGTTTCTGAAAGCTACGCATCTCTACCATAAAATCTAATGTAAAAATAGTAATGGTTGTTATTTAATATCATGTAAATATTTGTAATTATTTTTCTGTACCAATGACCAGCGCTGTCGGGGCACGTTTAGTTAAAATAAAAAAAAATTGGAAATTGAAACAATCGTTTTTTCACTACCTCATATCCAATAAGAACATTCTCTGTGGCCTTAGAAAATAGAATGAATCATTATCAGAAGGTAAAAAGAGTATATAAAAATATAACCCATTCATTGGAATTAATTCAAAGTACAGTTAAGATAAACTAATATTCGAAATAATATTTTGGAAAACTTATTCAATTACGAGGAAAAGACATATTGTGAAGCTTGAAAATTAAGAATCCATTGAAATTATTAGTTCAAATAAAAAACGAGATGTTTTCATGAAGTTAAAGAGTTGCAATTGTTTATTTTTTCTCCACAAATCATAAGCTGATACGTTTACGAGAGAAGCACTACTCTAATTTCACTAGGGAACCTATATAAATGGCTGAGTTTCCTTTTACCGACATCCTTCTCTGTATTCATTGTTATTTTTACTCAAGTTTGTGTCACACGAAAATTGCTCATAAAGTTAAGGAAACATGCTTTGTCACACCAAAGAGCCTGACTGTGCATTAGGAATAGTTTATTTCCTTGTGCGGAAGAGAAGGTCTCTCTTTATTTTTGCAAGTTCCTAGCTTGTTCCACTATTGAAATATTGAAATTGAAGCTCAAAGTCTTTCGTGAGATGAACAAATTAGAAACATGAATATTTAATGATAGTCAGATCACCAAGCCGGAGTCTATTCTACTTGCATAATACATTTTGAGGGTGTTGGATGAAACTCGTTTTCGTTTGAAAATGGTGAATATTATACAAGTTATATAGAGAGCAAAAGGATTCGATCGAATAATTTTATTAAAACAAATGCATATATATATATATATATATATATACAGGGTGAATCACGACCAAGGGATGGAGGTTTATAGCGAAACAGTAAAGGTTTTAGAATGTTTGTCACTTTAGTAGTTTGTACGTTCATATAGTCTACATTTTAAAATTATTTTGAAATATACAGGATGTTCCAGTAATGTGTGGCGTATCAAAGTTATATTTTCTCTTATGGGACACCCTATATTTTATTGCATTTTCTGATTGCTTCTAAAAAATCAAATACTCCTTCAAAATTGTTCCCTATAACTAAATAAAGAGGGTTCCAAGTTATGCTGACTTTTTTTAAAATGTGAACATTTCGAAAAATATTTAAAACTCATTGATATAACAAATTCTTATTTAGGGTTAGTATAAGGGTGTCCTATACTTAGGTATCATACTTTTCGTGTAACTTACAATTTTCTTAAATTGTATGGTAAATCGATTTTAAAACAACTGCAATTCTCTCTAAATTGTAAACTAATGATCTTGGCATAGTTGTTCTTGAAAAAACAGTGGAGTTGTTAATAAATA
Source organism: Galeruca laticollis (assembly GCA_963921935.1). Lineage (NCBI taxonomy): Eukaryota > Metazoa > Arthropoda > Insecta > Coleoptera > Chrysomelidae > Galeruca > Galeruca laticollis. The sequence continues at coordinate 46,210,989 of OY998184.1, forward strand.
TTCACACTTGTAGTTGCTGAGGTACACTAGCTCCTTTTTTACCGATAAGTATTTGAGTACATAATAAAAAATATAAACACATTTTTAATAAAACAAATACTACAAAACGAACAACAATTTATTAAAAGCAAAAAATCAAAAATTACTATAATAGATGCTCAACATTCTTGCCATCTTGTGCAATGCAACACACGATTCGAGCTTCCTACAATTTACTTACATTATACAACATATCAGGTGTTATAGACGCGAAAGCGTTCGAAATTCTTAATTTCATATTGTCTGGAGTAGTAGGGGGCGTAGTATTCACAATATTTATAATATAACCCCATATGGAGAAATCCATCTTTGTCAATTCTGGTAACCTAGCTGGCCAATTATAAGAACCGCCTCTACCTACCCATTCATTTCTAAATTTTCTATTGAGGTAGTTCCTAACAGCACGTGAAAAGTGAGCAGGAGCTCTGTCTAATTGTAGCCACATTTTCCTTCGGATGCTAAGTTATAGGTTTTCGAGAAGGATCCATAAGACTTTTTTCAAAAATCTCAAATATATTCTTCCATCCAGGTGCCGTCAGAAAAATACGGACCGATAACATACTCGCACACACGGAATAAATGTTTGTTGTTTGCTGTATCGTAATAATGAAAATTATGGAATTAACTGTCTCGACCCTTACTTCGTGAGTTTCATTTGAAAACACTAAATGAAAATTATGTCTATTTACTAACCCATAATTGTGGAAAGTAGATTCGTCAGTAAACAATACATAATTAAAATAAACGGTTTCAAAGATTAAAACTAACTTTTCCGCATCTGTGGCCCTGAACAATGTTCTACCATAAAATTGTTACTTGTATACACTTCGGGGGAAGTATCGTGCTAAGAAACCGAAATTTCTCCAAAAATAAACAAAGAGTTAGTATAACTGAAAATCAATAGCGTACATCTGTGAGATACCCTGAACAATATTCAATCATAAAATTGATCAATCGTATACTCTTTGGAGGCTGTATCGTGCTAACAAACTGAAAATTCTCCAAAAATGACAAAAATTTGGTACTTCAAGTACCATAGTACCCGTAGTACTAGCTTTAGTGAGCTGAATAGCAATAGGGTTCATCTTTGAGACGCTCTGAATAATATCCAATCATAAAATTGGTCACTTGTATATACTCCGGAGGCTGTATCGTGCTAACAAACTGAAACTTCTCCAAAAATATCGTACTTAAAGTACTGTAGCACCTGTTGTATTGGCTCTGATGAGCTAAAAATCAATAGGGTTCATCAGTCTGATATCCTGAATAATATTCAATCACAAAACTGGTGACTTGTTGAACTCCGGAAGCTGTATCGTGCTAACAAACTGAAATTTCTCAAAAAATGACAAAATGTCGTACTTCAAGTACCATAGCACCCGTTGTACTGGCTCTGGTGAACTGAAAATCAATAGGGTTCATCTGTGACATGTCCTTAACAATATTCAATCATAAAATTGCTGACTTATTGCACTCCGGAGGCTGTATCGTGCTAACAAGACATGTAAGGAAAAGTGGCCGACGACAACGACGACGACGACGACAAACACAGGGTTTTTTTTCTAAAAACCGTTTTTTCGTGTTGTTGTTGATGGAGAACGTAAAAATAACTCAAAAAAAAATTTCAAAATTCCAACTTTTTTTGGGATAAACCAATACTTTTCCCGCATATAGAAAGGTTGGGCGGAAAAGTGAAAATCAGGATATTCTCCAACTTTATCGAAAGTCCATAATCAAAAATTTAAACGTTTATCATAATCCTGTTGTGTAAACTGCTGGTGTAGTTGAATATGATACGGATGGTAGTGATTTTTCTTGAGTATTCTACACACACTCATTGGACTTATTCCTAATTCACCGGAAATTTTTCTAGAACTGGTATTAGGATTTTCCGTAACCGACAGCAACACATCAAATTCGTTGGCGTTGTCTCCAGTAACTGGTTTATTTTATTCACCTTCTGGTATGCAACGCTACCAGTATCACGAAATCTATTGAGCAGTCTTTCGAAAACTTCCCTCTTTGGGTGAATTATAGATGATAGGAGACAATTTTGTAAACATTCCCCAATGCAAAGTATCATGTCGACTCTTTCGTTTAACGGGTACTGCTTAATTGTTAGTAGCAATAAAATTTGAAACTAACACAAGATTGTTCAGAGAATTAACAGAGAAATGTCATAAAATGAGTTTAAGTTAGGTACCGACTAGATTATGTATACATTTTTTGTGTTAAAATCGATTTACCATGCAATTTAAGAAAATTGTAAATTGCATGAAAAGTATAATACTTAGGTATAGAACAGCCTTATACCATTCGAAAGAGGACATTTTTTTGAATATGGTGATTTATTAAAATACAGGGTGTTCCATTTAAAACAAGCCCGATATTACACTTTGAATGACCTAATAATGAAACTGAAAACTCTGAACACCCTGTAAAGGGATGTTTAGTACTCAATCGTGGAATACATTCAACGAATGTCCAGTTATTTGTATGTAAGAGGAAATTTGCTAGAATTTGTTATATCAATGAGTTATACATATTTTTCGAAATGTTCACATTTTAAAAAAAGTCAGCATAACTCGGAACCCTCTGTATTTAGGTATAGGGAACCATTATGAAGGAGTATTTTATTTTTTAGGAGCAATCAGAAAATGCAATAGAATATAGGGTGTCACAAATGAAAAAATATAACTTTGATACGCCACACATTACTCGAACATCCTGTATATTTCAAAATAATTTTAAAATGTAGCCTATATGAACGTACAAACTACTAAAGTGGCAAACATTCTAAAACTTTCACCGTTTCGCTATAAACCTCCATCCCGTTGGTCGTGATTCACCCTGTATATATTAATACAGTTCCTCTATTTGAAATTCAAAAGAAACAATAAAATATGGAATATTATTTATATTTGTCAGCAATACTTTCGATACATACTGTATTATATGAAGAATGAATAATTTTGAAAGATTCGATATATATATATATATATATATATATATATATATATATATATCAAATTTGACATTTTAATTTCTGATGACAATTATGCAGTTTATATCTAATGATAGATAGATCATATTACGATTTGGAAAATATATTTGAAATTTCAAAATACAGAGGTCTCTGCTAGCAGACTTACAATTGTAATAAAAGAATTGAAAATCTCTCTTTGTTATTGGGAAACATAATTTAGTATTTAAAAAAAAAGAATTTTTCAAAGAATTTTTCGTAACCACAGGAGAAGAGATTTATTTATTTGAAGAAAGTTTAGTCAGTTGAATTTGAAGCCTCCACGTGACAACATCACATTTGGAGTGGTCTAATTTTTTTGAGAATATAATAGAAATTATGCGATTATACAATCAGATCATAAAGCCATCCATTATAAAACCACCGCGTGCATAATTCGAAGAAGAATTGCATCGTATATAGTGTATGTGGTTCCAGTTTTCTAAATTATATATTTAGAAAGTATCCAGAATTCTAAATCCGTTTAGAATAAGTACGAGTGGTTCCTGTTCCTAGTTGGTGAGTCCGCTCCAGTTTTTTTAATCATTTCTCGAGAATTAACAGGCCTTTTGATTAAATTTAAAATAGATGCATCTATAGGATAGTTCTGAATTCAAACAAAATTAACGTTATATATACAAAATTTCACATCAAGCGAAGAAATATTTTTGATCGGAGATTGTGTTATTTGACATTTATACACGTCTAATGTAAATTTGACGATTTGACCTTTTGGTAAAAATATTTAACTAGGTTGTTTTCTAGCTTATAGGTTGTTCAAATTTTAAGGTTAGTAGAAACTACGATCTTTGTTCTTTTATGATATTTTTGGGGAATAATAATTTTTTGAAATTTAATTCCAACTCACTGTGGTATTCATTCAACACATATTTTTATAGAATTAAAAATTTTGCATTCAATAGAATTTTCGATCTAATCAGTGACATTTAGTTAATTTTCAGTGACAGAAAAATCATAAATGTCATGAGATAATTAAAGTGTCTTTCATAATATTAAATAAATAGTTACTGGAGATTCTGAATAATAGAGTAATATTTAATTTGGAGAATACGTTAAAATTATAAAATTTGAATTATTATATTTTAAACAATTTGATCCCACCCTGAGACAAGAGTGATTAAATCGATTGTGAATAATTTCATCTTTATAAATACAAAATTAATATTTATTATAGCCGGGCATTGTTTGACCACTACTGTCAAAATTGAAATATATTGCATACGCTGCTAAAGGTGTGTGTGCAATAGTGTCGCTACAATTACAGATTGTGAAACGTTGACAAATAATATTTCAATTAGTGTTATATTCATATATCCATTCATTAAAGGTATAGTATAGTATAACAATTTGGCACCCAACGCGGGGCAATTACAATTATATGATTGAATATATATAAATATATATTTCTTGAATATATATATATATATATATTTATATATAAATATATATATATATATATATATATATATATATATAATTAGTTTTTGGAGTATCGCGATCTGGTCTGTGCATACAATAAATACAACTCTTTTCCTTTTAAATCTCTATATTTCGCAATTATTTTATTGCTTCATCAGGAGTTAACTAAAATAATATACGGTCACATACAACTATAATGAAATGTCATGATAAAACACACTTACAGATCAGAGTATAAACGCTATCAGCACACAATTAAAATTAAAGGCAATCACCAGCATCTTTCATCAGGTACTCCACCAGCAAGTGAGGCATGTACTACTTTAAAACTTGAAATTCTTAATGAAAACAAAATACCTGATCACAATAAATTGAAACGATAATTATTTCTTTTGTTCTTTTTTATAATTTTTCCTTTTTATAATAAAAACTTCTTTATAATTTATATAATAGTCCAGTGAAAGTCAACGATAAAAGAAGAAAAACAGCCAGAATGTTAAATTTTAAGGAGGTTCGAGTAGATGGTACTTAATTGGTTCACATCTATTTTGTAGTTGACCACATGTGGTTGCTTTTCAATTTCACACATTTCGAAGAACAGCCCCTTTCTATAATTATTCTCATGTCGGATTATGTCAACATTATCGTAATCCAGTGTATGTCCGGTGGTTTGGTGGTGATTTACCGTGGCACACACATTTTTTCCTAATCGGCAGTCGCTTCTGTGTTGTGTCAACCGTTGTCTGAGCCATTGAGACGTTTGACCAATATAACATTTGGGACAATTCGAGCAAGGAATTCTGTAAATCACATGCGAATGAAACTGAAGTGGAGTCACATCTTTTGTTTTTGTAAATATCGATCGACTACTTCTTACATTGTATTTGGCGATTTTTATAGTTGGAAACGGTTTAAAAATAGCTGTAATAGCATTTGTTAATCCTTCTACATATGGTACTTTTTTATATGTATATTGCAGAGAACTTCCGCTCTCTCTTGGACCATCAAAAAAGTCAGAATTGTATATTAGTTTTTTCAAAATATATCCTGGGTAACCGTTGTTAAGAAAAATATCGTACAATTTCTTAAGATTTTTATTTAAGAGGGTGTCATCGCTAATATGTAAGATTCTGTTTTTTATATTCATTACACTGTTGAATTTCTGACTTTTTGGATGGTTAGAAAAGTAATTTATAAACCTGCCAGACGATGTTGGCTTAAAGTACCAATCAAAAATTATGCAGTTTTCGCTATTTCTAATCAGCTTGGTATCTAAAAAAGGTATACTGCGATCGTTCTCCACTTCAAGGGTGAATTGTAGGTGTGGATTGAACGAATTAAAGATGTTTAGTGTCTCATGAGCTTCATCAGCAGGGACGGAACAAATCAGATCATCCACATATTTGTAAACAAAAGGCATTCGAAAAGGTAATATTGGGATGACATTATTCAGGAGTTCATCCAAAATTATTGTTGCAATGATAGGACTTATTGGCGATCCCATTGGAGTGCCAAAACATTGCCGATAAAAATTTTTGTTGAAGGTAAAAAACGTATTATTAAAAATGAAATTGATAAGATTTAAGAACGTGTCTTTTTTCAAGGTTGTATATAGTTCAATCCTCTCCCACTTGGATTCCAAAATATTCACTACTAGATGTAAGGGAATATTAGTAAATAAAGTTACCACATCTAGTGACACCAATATGTAATTATCTGGTAAATGTTTCATTCTTAAATTATTTACAAGTTCGAAACTGTCCTTAACATTGTATTCAGTTAGATGTTCAAATGCATTTTTTAGAATGTCCGCCAAAAATTTTGAAATTTTATATGTGGTCGCATTGATGGAGCTCACAATAGGTCGTAGAGGTATTAACGGCTTATGGATCTTTGGCAACCCATATAATTTTGGAAGATCTGAATTATAGATGATAAATTGTTTTTCAAAAGTTTCGTCAATTTCATTGCGCGATTTAAGCAGTTTGATCAAGTTATTGAATTTGTTTTGCGTAGACACTAGAGGATCCTTGCTTAAACGTTCATATGTTGAAGTATCCTGTAACAAGCATTCAATTTTCTCGATATAATCAGCCCTGTCCATCGCAACGGTGGAAGCTCCTTTATCTGCTTCCAAAATATATATTTTACTAATGCAGATTTAAATTTAGAGGGATTGTTGGCAGACATTGAAAATATTATAGATGATATACCAGAAGAAAACAAGGATGTACTTAGAGCTAGAAGTGTCAATGTTATAACAAATTTTATGAATGATCCTCGCTCAACACATCCTAACACAATGCACAAAACATTTCTAAAGGCTAAGCGGTTTCTGAGGACACATCCGGAAATATATATTTTGGAAGCAGATAAAGGAGCTTCCACCGTTGCGATGGACAGGGCTGATTATATCGAGAAAATTGAATGCTTGTTACAGGATACTTCAACATATGAACGTTTAAGCAAGGATCCTCTAGTGTCTACGTAAAACAAATTCAATAACTTGATCAAACTGCTTAAATCGCGCAATGAACTTGACGACACTTTTGAAAAACAATTTATTATCTATAATTCAGATCTTCCAAAATTATATGGGTTGCCAAAGATCCATAAGCCGTTAATACCTCTACGACCTATTGTGAGCTCCATCAATGCGACCACATATAAAATTTCAAAATTTTTGGCGGACATTCTAAAAAATGCATTTGAACATCTAACTGAATACAATGTTAAGGACAGTTTCGAACTTGTAAATAATTTAAGAATGAAACATTTACCAGATAATTACATATTGGTGTCACTAGATGTGGTAACTTTATTTACTAATATTCCCTTACATCTAGTAGTGAATATTTTGGAATCCAAGTGGGAGAGGATTGAACTATATACAACCTTGAAAAAAGACACGTTCTTAAATCTTATCAATTTCATTTTTAATAATACGTTTTTTACCTTCAACAAAAATTTTTATTGGCAATGTTTTGGCACTCCAATGGGATCGCCAATAAGTCCTATCATTGCAACAATAATTTTGGATGAACTCCTGAATAATGTCATCCCTATATTACCTTTTCGAATGCCTTTTGTTTACAAATATGTGGATGATCTGATTTGTTCCGTCCCTGCTGATGAAACTCATGAGACACTAAACATCTTTAATTCGTTCAATCCACACCTACAATTCATCCTTGAAGTGGAGAACGATCGCAGTATACCTTTTTTAGATACCAAGCTGATTAGAAATAGCGAAAACTGCGTAATTTTTGATTGGTACTTGGGAAAATTGGAATTATAAATGATGATATCGCTAAGTTATTATTCATTTATAATTCCAATTTTCCCAAGTTGTATTGTTTACCGAAAATACATAAATTGGAGATACCCCTTCGCCCGATAGTTAGTTCCATCAATTCTACTACTTACAAGCTATCAAAATTTTTATCTGATATTCTACAAAATGCGTTTCAGGATCACACAAATTATAATATTAACGACACTTTCTCTTTTGTCAATGCTATCAGAGGCTGTAGATTACCAAAGGATTACATACTTATTTCTTTAGATGTAGTATCTTTATTTACCAATATCCCATTAAACTTAATTACCAATATTATTGATGAAAAATGGTTTCTGTTGGAACCCTTCACTACATTATCCAAGGATAGTTTTTTATCATTGGTTACATTTATTTTTGATAACACTTTTTTCAGTCTCAACAACGTATTTTATCGCCAAATTTTTGGCACACCGATGGGATCCCCCATCAGTCCTGTTCTAGCCACTCTTGTCCTTGACGAGCTACTTGACAATGTAATCCCTAAATTGCCCTTCAAATTACCTTTTTTGTATAAATATGTCGATGACATAATTTGTGCTGTTCCCTTTGATAAGACTGATTTTACACTTAATGTTTTCAATTCATTTGATAATCATTTACAATTCACTATGGAATTGGAGAGTGGGGCCAGCTTACCATTCTTGGACACCAGAGTAATGAGATCCGACAATAACATTATCTTGTTAGATTGGTATCAAAAGCCAACATCATCTGGAAGGTTTTTAAATTTCTACTCTGATCATCCTAAGAGTCAGAAGTACAACTTAGTATTAATAATGAAAAATAGAATTCTACAGGTCAGTGATGAAAAATTTGTTAATAAGAACTTAAGATCGTTATTTGATATTTTCGTTAACAACGGTTATCCCAAACACATTTTAAAAAAATTAATTTATAACACAGATTTCTACGATGGTCAGGTTGACAATTTCAATCAACAGGCTACTCTGTACAAAAGACTTCCTTACATCAATAATTTAACTCAACTGATTTTACCACTGTTCAAACAGTTCACCAATTTCAGAGTTGCTAAATACAATTTGACAACTATTTCTCTCCTTTTTTCGAAAGTTAAAGATAAAACACCTTTATTATTACAAACCAACGTGATTTACAAAATAAATTGCTCGCAGTGTTCGGGATGTTACGTTGGTCAAACTTCTCAATGGTTAAAAAACCGTATTACCCAACAAAGAAGTGATTGTCGAGTAGGCAAGAATAACTGTGTAGTGGTGGATCATTTTATAAAGACGGGCCATACGTTTAATTATGACGAAACAGAGATTCTCCAGGAAGTTGACCAATACAGGAATCGTTTATTTTTTGAAATGTATCACATCAACAAACAAAAGGATGCTATCAACCTCAAATCTGATACTAATAAACTTAGTGATATTTATTGTCACCTTTTAAATTCATTTTAATATTGTTGTTTTGTCACCCCATTTATTCATACGTTTCAGATTATTTATTTCGTTGTTTTGATTTTAACTCAAATTGTTTCTTGTTTTTATCAATTCCCACCACAACCATTTTTACAAATTAATCATTAGCAATTAGTCTAGTTAGTACCTTAATGTGGTGTACATCAACTTTTACTGACTCTTAACATCTGTAAGTATTTGTGTTCCTATCTTTGTCATTGTATTCATATTTTAATTATTGTAGTGTCTCCTGATGATGCTATTGAACAATAGCGAAATATTGAGAATGAGAATATAGTTTTATTTCTTATACTGACCGCATACCTGACAATCATCACCTTTTGCTTATATATATATATATATATATATATATATATATATATATATATATATATTATATATATATATATATATATATATATATATATATATATATTGTATTGGTTTCGTTACGTTATTTTTTTATTTTAATAGAATTTATGATTTGATTATACCAAATGTATTATTATTTTCAATATTAATTTATTTATCAAGAAAATTTCATTTCTTATTATCGCCCAGACTATTATTCAACTTTGATATATTTAGATGGTTTATATGGCTTTAATTGTTGGATCGTGAAATTGGAATGAACAATTGATGATTTCAGGAATTATCAAAGAAATATATAAGAAAACTGAAAAATAACCCTTACAAAATAAAATGACAGAATTTAAATTCCGATTTTTTTTAGTTTATAGTTTTCGGCTATTATACAATTAATACACATTTTTTGGCATGTTCCAAACAAATTGGCTTTCCACATTGACGACAAACAAAAAATGTCTTCCGTTTCAAATGATAAGGGCACACATGGCATGTTTTTTTCATATGAAGTCGATCATCATTTGGGTTGTTTTCTTTAGGGTATTCTGATATTTACAATAGAAATTCCATGCGATTTTTCAAGTCTCTTGGTAATCTAGGGTTCTCGCTATATCTTCGCTGCATAAATGGTTCAGTAAAACATTTTGCAAGTGTTTTCAGGAAGTCCCTACGATCTATTGGTTTGTTGTTTTCATAACTTTCATACAAAATGTATACGTTGACTGAACACATATTCACCATTTGTAAGAATACAGTCATTGGCCACTTACGGGTCCTTCTACAAGGAGAATAATTCTCGCATTTTTTATCTAAGCTATCCACTCCTCCCTTAGTCATATTGTAGTCTGCAATCATTTCTGGTTCTCCTGTGTCGAGATCATCATATGGAGAATGGTGCATAGAAGGGATTAGCAACACTGCTTTGTTCTTCTTCGGTATATGAGAATGCAGAGTAATATTGTCTTTATATGCGTACATATTGATTTCTCTTTTCTTGTTTGGCAAAAAAGAAGCAGGAATCATCGGCTTCTTTTTTTTTAGAGTACCCATAGATGTAAGTCCTCTTTTTTGTAATTCGGTGACAAGTTCCATACTACTAAACCAATTGTCTGCTGTGATATTTATCTTGCTGTTTTCTATGGGCTTCACTAACCTTACAACAGCTTGAGTTGAGACTTGCAGTTTTTTTTCCGTTGCTGATAATCCTTGGCCATCGGAACCTTTTCCACAATAAATATAAGCATTATACAAATAATTATTTCGGGCATCTGTGAGGCACATAATTTTTATGTCGTATTTTGCAGGCTTTTTTGGCATGTACATTTTGAAGCGGCATCTTCCTCTGAAAGCTACTAGGCTTGCATCTACGCAAACATATGCCCCCAGAGAGAAATTGTTTTGAGAATTGTGAATGAATGTTATGAAGAGTCCTGAAATGGCTGCAGCTCCATCTTCTTTTATTCTTTCAGACCTATCGAAGTCACTATCGAATCTCAATACGATTAGTAATCTCTATAATCTCCTTCTTGGCATCGTACATCTGAAAACATCTTTCCCAGTGCCAAGAGTAGCAAATAATCCCTCTATACTCTCCCTTCCTGCCTTGAAAACTTCCGTGTAAATGAGCAATCCCAAAAAAGCTTTCATCTCCACAGTATCTACATTTCTCAGTGTTGTATGGTCTGGTCTTTTGTACTTTTCTCGACATTGTGAGAGTTTACGGTTTGTCCATTGGATAACTTCATGCAACATATCCTCACTGAATAATGTATCCCAAAGTTGAATGGGGCTTGCAATATCACCTAATGCTGCTGCAGGGCCTCGTAATCCAGGTAAATGCACTATCAAATTATGACGTCTAGTTCAAGAATTGGTTGGAGGTGGTTGCTTAGACCTGAAATAACAAGGAGTAAAACAACAAAAATAAGATCATTGCTATAGCGCTCACCATTTATTTGGAATTTTTTTTCTCGCGCCCATAAAAAAAATCTTGACTTAAATTTTCTACTGGTATGATATTCTTCTCGTTTTCTTCTTCAATATCTTCGAGTCCTGATTGTTCAGAATCAGTGGCGTGGCCACTTTCAATGATGATACTATTCGGTGTCGAACCTTTGTTCTTTACAGTTGTGCGCTCCGAAACGTTAAATAAAATAAGCAGTTAAAAACCAATCAGTGTATATTCAAAACTGAACCAAAACAAACAAGAAATTACTGTGAGTAGACTTTTTATTTCTAATTAATCTAAAAAAGCTGAAATAGCGATAGTAAGGTTACACCAATAATTAGTAACCTGAATCCACACAACAACAGTGTCGGATTCAGATATATTTCAAATAATGTGAAAAATGAACGAGACAAATCCACCAGGAGATAATTTCTCCAATAAAAACATGACAACTACCACCTACTCAAGTATAGTAAATACGTACAAATACCCAACAAAAGATCAAGCTGTAGTTCTCTCAGCAATGGATGGAGTAAAGATACACGACTACATAATAGCTATATGATCCCTCATACAACCCAAAAACGTATTGTTTGCTTCAAGAATTGCTAATAACCGAATTTGCATCTATCTTTCCTCAAAAAATATTGTAGATAATTTTCTTAGTACCCACAACACAATCAAAGTTAATGGAACTCAAGTAGAAATAAGAAGATTAATATCTCCAGCCCAAAGATTGGTTATATCTAACATTTGCCCAACAATTCCTAACTCTCTTTTGGAAGTAGAACTGAGAAAATGGGGATATCTGCAGTATCTAAAATTGCCTTCTTGAAAATTGGTATGCCAGAATCTGAATACAGCCACGTACGCAGCTTTAGAAGAAAAAATTACATCAAACCACTCCAACACGCAAACATACCAGACTCTTTCAACATCTCCCATAACAATACCACTTATCGATTATACCTATATATTGATGGCTCTAATTGCCAAAAATGCAAAACAATCGGCCATCAAGAATCCGACTGCCCAACTTACCTGGCTCAACAAGACCCTCCTGAACATATGGAAGACAAAGAAATACAATCTAACCCAACCACAGAAAAACCGTTTAACTCAACATCATCGTCAGCAGAAATTTCCATCACCACAATACCATCAAATACTTCATCCTCCCCAGTAACATTACCATCAATTCATATCCCCTCTTCCACAACCTTTTCAACAGCAAAAACTACCCAAATATCTCACCCTCCACTACCAAGCACCTCAATCTATCAATCCTCAAGCTCTTCTACAATAGACATAATACAACCATCCAAACCCACTTCACCAAATCATCCATCAGAAGTTAACACACAAACAACAAATAGACAAATTTCCAGGTCACCAGATATTCAGGAAAATTTACCCAACCCCACTTTTGTTACTCCACTAAAACCCTCGAAACAAAGAGAAAGAGCGAAAATGTCTTCGAAAGATATAGAAGATATACTAATCCCTATAAAAGAACAAATTGAAGATAGAACCCCACCGTTCATCTCAAACTTCACCCGAATATGTGACTTTCTGGAAAATTCAATCAACTCCAAACACCCAAAGGAGATAGCACAGCAGTATTCCAACGAAGACTCCGAAATAAAAGAAATTTTAGATTTCATATATAAACATAGTACGACAAAGGGCATGAAAAATAACATTACAAGACTTAAGAAAAAGTTGAGTCTCTTCAGCCTCTCCACCACTGAAGAATCTGACAGCGAACCTATTTCACAAGAGAATTAATATAATGAATAATAGGTTCTTACTTCAATGGAACCTTAATGGTTACTATACTCAAATTGAATCCTTAAAACTATTAATTAATAAACAATCACCAGCGATAATATGCCTAGAAGAAACTCACTTCAAACAATAACCAATAAATTTGAAAAATTATCAATGCTTCCTCAAAAACCGATCGGAAGCACAACAAGCCAGTGGCGGAGTGGCAATTTTTATAAAACAGAATATTCAAGCAAATGAAATTCCAATAAACACAAATCTTGAAGCTATCGCAGTATCTATAATTTTTCGTAAGAAAATACATATATGTAACGTATATTTACCTCACCCAAATGAACTTGATATAAATGAGTTAAACAACTTGATTGAGCAAATTCCATCGCCCAAAATAATCGTAGGAGACCTAAATTGCCACAATGCAGCATGGGGCAGCCATAAAACTGACAAATGTGGAAATCTACTTCTCAAAACCATCAATAGTTGTAGCCTAATCCTAATGAATACAGGGAAACCTACAAGATTCAATTCATACAATGGCACACTATCTGCTATCGACCTCTCCCTTTGCAGTCAATCTCTGGCACCCGATCTTCAGTGGGATACCCTCAACCATCTATATAACAGTGACCACTTCCCCAAATCCATACAATGGAATGAAAATGAACCTCCTTCACATCCTATATATCAGCACTGGAAACTACAATCGGCAAACTGGGAACTATTTAGGAAGGAAATAGAAAACAAAGTCGCCAATTTCACACTTGAAGGACATATCAATGAAAATATCATGAAGCTGAACAACATCATCATATCAGCTGCAAAGACCAGCATAGGAAAAACTAAATTGTGCAAAAGACAACCAGTCCCTTGGTGGAATGAGCAGATTGCACAAGCTCTAAGTTCAAGCAAACACGCCTACAATGTGTGGAAAAGACATAAAAATGATGAAAATCGCCTTGAATTCAAAAAACTCAATGCCAAAACCCGTTTACTAATTTAAAAAAGTAAAAAAGAAAGCTGGTGCATCTACATTTCCTCCATAAATCCCTCCACCCCACTGGACTCGATATGGAATAAAATTCGAAAAATAAGAGGACAAAATTCTTTCCTCCACATAAACACTTTATCCCATAATAATCAGCTGATATCCGATAAAAAAGATGTATGTGAGGCTATAGCAGATGTTTTCCAACATAATTCCAGTGATCGAAGCTTGGACCAATCCTTTATACAATACAAGGAATTGATTGAAACCTCCGAAATCCAAATTAATGACTCCGACTCTCATCTAAACGTTCCCATAACTCTGCAGGAACTTGAATTTTCTCTCGAAAACACCAAAAACTCTGCCCCTGGACCAGATAACATTCCCTCAATATTTCTGCAAAATCTTCCTTTTAATACAAAGTTAATACTCCTAGATCTATTCAACACTATGTTTTTAAAACATCAGTTTCCAGAAACTTGGACAAATGCAACAGTTATCCTCATATGTAAATTTAACAAACCAAAAGACGACCCAGCCTCATATAGACCTATATCCCTAACCTGCAGCATGTGTAAAATTCTAGAGAAAATCTTAAGCAACAGACTAGCATGGCATCTTGAAAACAAAATTTTTTTAACTTCCTATCAAAGTGGCTTCCGAAAGTGCAGATCGACAATTGATAATCTAATATCTTTTGAAAGTGAAGTACATAATGCATTTTTAAATGACCAAAAACTAATCGCTATATTCTTCGATTTAAATAAGGCTTTTGTCACAACCTGGAAATACAATATTTTAAAAACACTGCAGACATGGGAAGTACAAGGAAACATGCTAGCGTCCGTAAATAATTTTCTCAACAACAGAACTATGCAAGTCAGATCAAATGGCCACATCTCAACTACAAGACCTCTCAAAAATGGCATTCCTCAAGGATCTATTTTGAGTCCCACACTATTTCTCACTACAATAAACAGCATAGCCGAAATTATAAAACCTCCTATCAAAATTTGCCTTTATTCAGATGACCTCATCATTTATACAAGAAGTAGAAGCACAAAGTTCGCCTCCACTTTACTTCAAGATTGCCTCCATCAAATCGAAAACTGGTCTCAAAAATAGGATTCCAATTTTCAAGCGAAAAGACACACTACTTGATTTTTGACAGACGAAAAGACAACTATAATTTTAATCTGTTTTTATTTAGAACTCCTCTAACGCGGGTAGAAGAAGTGAATTTTCTTGGTCTTACTTTAGATTGTTCTCTCAAATGGAAAACACACATAGAAGTCCTTCAACAGTCATGCCAATCCCGAATAAATCTATTAAAAATTCTATCAAACCGAACATGGGGAGCTAGTGCAATCACCCTATTGAACCTATACAAATCACTGATAAGAAGTAAATTAGATTACGGATCCATTTGCTACGATACTGCTAAAAAAACATTATTAAAAAAATTAAATATCATTCAAACTACCTCACTGAGATGTGTATTGGGCGCTTTCAGAACCAGCCCAACCAGCAGTCTCCTAGTCATTGCAAACGAACTTCCACTGTACCTACGTCGACAATTCCTTTCCTTAAACTATACCGCAAAAATTTCTGCTAATCCCAACAATAATGCATTTCAAATCATTTTCCCAACAAACCCCCCTCCCGACGAGATATACGACTCCAAGCCAACTAAAAATCTCCCTTTTAGAGGGAGAGTGAAACGAACTAACTTCGAATTTGAACAATTTAAATTATCGCTCCAACAAAACTCTAGCTTTCCCCCCTGGATGTCTCAGAAGCCAGATGTTGATACGTCCCTCACTCAAAATCCAAAAAATTCAACTAACCCCTGTCTCCTACAAAACCTATTCCAGGAAATTATATCAAAATACTCCCAAACCCTGCAAATCTATACAGATGCTTCAAAAAATCACAATGGAACTGCAGCAGCTTACATCTGCGAAAATAACAAATCTGCCATCCGGCTACCGAATCAATGTAGTATATTCACGGCAGAAACCACTGCAATTCTGGAAGCCATGAAAAAGTGCAAAGACTCTACAGCAACCAAGTTTCTCATCATAACAGATTTACTGAGTGCGTTACTATGCTTAAAACAACTATACCCTTCACATCATATTCTCTTACGAATCAAAAGTGAAATGGAGATCATACGTCTTAGCCAAAAGAACGTCTCATTTCTGTGGGTTCCATCTCACTCTGGTATAAAAGGAAACGAAGAAGTCGATCAATTAGCAGTAGCTACAACATCTAAACAAGAAGCACCTTACATTCAAAAAATTCCCTACACTGACCATACAAATCCAATCAAAAATCATATACTCAATTCTTGGCAAGTAATATGGAATCACACGACATCCAAACTGAAAGAAGTTAAGTCACAAGTCGATTTAGTTCTATCAATACCAGAAAAACGAAGAGACCAAGTTGTCTTAACCCGACTGCGAATAGGTCATTCACTCCTTACACATCAACATCTCCTCAACAAAGAACCAGCACCAGAATGTATACATTGCCATGTTCCTCTTACTGTAAAACATTTCATCTCAGAGTGTCCTGAATATTCTAGATATAGAAGTCAGAATAAATTTAGTGCGGTATTCAAGGATGTGCTCACCAAAAACACGAGTGCTTTAATTAAATATCTCAAAGACATTAATTTGTATAACAAAATTTAAAAATCATTTTATAACACAAATACATCACATACTACTTGTGTAAGTCCTCCTGCTAATAACTCTTAGTAGTTGATGCGGGCATGTTTGTACCAAATAAAAAAAAATGATGATACTTTGGTCCTCATCGCTTATAAAATTATCATCATCACGCAACTGCTCTAAGCACCAATCTTCAAAATATGGATCATACGGATGCATTCGCGATGGTCCCGCTATTTGCGACATTTTTATGGAAGATTGCAATTGAAGAGAAATACGTTAAAAGGAGAAAATGAATAAAATGCAATAAAAATGTTCGTAGCACATACACTACTTCCCGGTATGGTATACCGCTATCGTAAAATATCGTAGAGATCTCACCCGTACTACTTCACAGAACACCACAACGCTACTGAAATGCGTGTTGACCTGACCCTGGAAGGTACTGAGAGTCTCAAGGTCAACAGGCATGCATAACTAAAAATAGCCGGAAAATATGAGAGCAAAGGGTATGGGATACCGATAGGTAGCGGTTAAAGGTTAAGCGTTGCTAGGGAAACTTTTCGATGCAGTATGAATTGTATAAACATATTGTCTTTGACGACGATTCGCGGTTCACATTACAGTGACACATTAATTAAAAAGACGTATACGAAGCATGAAAATAACATTTTGGTATTGTCACGACATCAACTCATTCTTATTAATCCTACATATTATTGTGATGATTATGTAACAGTGAAATTATAATAATCTTTCAACTCTGAATGGACTAAAATAAAAATCAATGAATATACATAGATGAAGATTTTGTTTTAATAAATTGTTATACATATAAATATCAACATAACTTATTTACTATTTATTAAAAATTCCTGAAATCTCTTGTATTAAATAACATATTTGCTAACTATATAAAAATTTGTCATGTATCAAATGTCTGTTTCTTTCAAATTATTTTAAATTCCATTTTAATTTCGACGAATTGTTTTAGAATTACATCATCCATTGAATTATTATTAAATAGTATAATGTACAGTTTTTTATGACAATTGATCTTTTTATTTATGTTTACCTAAACTCAGGGAGCGTTTGTGATGGTGCCACTTTTAACGACCATTAACAGATCAGTTTATCATGTGTTTAAGTTAAGAAAGAGGAATTATTTGTTAGATAACTATTTTAATTACAATAGGAAAACGTCTATTCATAGGACTAAAACATATGCAACACTTATATTAGAATAAGCTTTATAACAACTATACAAAGAGGAAGGAACGAAACTGTTCCACGATAACATGATATATTTTGAAATAACTTAAAATATTCTAAAATTTATGTTTTTTGTTAAGAAAGTGTCAATATGAGTAACCCTGTATATTTCAAATTATTACGGAAATATGCTTCTATGCGTGTTTTAATTCTTATCTGAATAAACCATTTTCGTATCTTCTTTGACAACTGAGCAATTGGATTTTCTCGAACTAATGCCGCACCCGGTATATCAAAATGTCTGCAATTTTCATTTCAGTGACGTCACCGTGCCTACTGGTATCCAGATAATCCAATCTAGTCAATTAAATTTATTCAATAAAATATAAGTTAAAATGTATATCAATTGGAGAAATATGTATGGATACATTTTTTTGATTCCCGATCTGATTCATAGAAATTGTATGTTCTACAGGATATTTCTTATATTACGGCAATAAGTTGGCCCTTTAAAAAAAGTTTATACTGGCAGCCAAAGGCGCCAGACGTGTGGCGTGGCTATCGTCTATAAATTACTCGTTTGCGGTCCTTATCACGAGAAGCGAAGTCAACAGTGTTTTGTGTTTTTGTTTGAGTGTTAATAGCTTTGGTTGTAGAAAGGAAAATTAATACATAAACAGGGTGACTCAAATTAGTAATTTGGTCACAGTTTCAGATATACTAGGGAGATATAATAATTAAAATATTGAGTCCTCGAGTGTGAGGATAATGAGTAATAATAGTTTATTAATTATTGGAATTTTCATTTAGTATCAACAAAAATCAGTCCATTTCAGTTATCTGTATAGTATTAACTGGTTTATAAATAGTTGTCGTATGAGACAGATTTAGGTTTTTATGATCTCCATTCAAATGAGTATCCAAATATCCGATAATAAGGATATTTACATTTTATTATATGGAAATACAGAATATACAAAGAAAACCAGATGTTTGCTTTAGTGTGAAAGCCAAGAAATTCTGTTATATAAAGACATATCTACCGGGTGTTCATTTTAATGAAATAAGCAGTATTCGTCAAACTGTAATTAAAGTTTAATTTAATTCGACTGATCACAAATCCAAATCGTCTTCCATATCCAATAGGTTGGGGGTACAGAGGTCTCGTAAGACATGAAAAACAAATTTTTTTCTCCAAACTTGATTAAAATCCTTATAATTAGCGACTAAATAATAGGTCTTTAATTTTAAATTAGTGGTGGAATATAATCCAAATAATTGAAATCAATTGTGTTAAACGGAATATTCAACCTTTAAATGATGATAATTATAGGATTTGGAAATACTATTTGAGGAATAAAAATACTTGAAGTGATTGATTCTTCTAAATCAACAGAGGTAATGAATGAATCATTGCAGATTCAATTCTTAGTATATTGAAATCTTCAATCACTCCAAGAGAGGTCGCACGTTTCAATTCGTAAAAAATTGCTGACATTGAAAATACGAGGTGTTACACCACTCCTATAGAACACTTTATTACTTTTAAAGACTTCATCAATTGATTGCTACTGGTAAAACAATATCTGAATGAGACAAAGCGGCACATCTGGTGATATCAATGTCAAAAGAATAGGCGGGAGTTATTACAGCTCTTGAGACGTTGTCATCTGCAAAATTGACACTCGCATTTGTTAAAAATAGATTGTTCGTTTGAGCTGGAACACGCAGAATTTTACGAAAGACAATAAGTTTAACAAGAAAGAAATCATCACTTAAATGTAACTTCTGTGGCAGAAAAGATAACATGAAAAATACTTACAAAATGGGAATCAAAGGACATTACAGAGTGTGCAAATGATAGGCCCAACGACTTCTTCAGGAAATACTTCAGGGTTTGCATTCATGGCTGGAGATTTGAAAATGAGTGAAGAAGAAGAAGATAATAAATTAACTTTCATGTTGGACTCTGGGGCCTCCTATCATTTAATCAACTGAGAAAAATTGACGAAAAATTTTGCTATTTGAAAAAATCCAAGAATATTATCCGTAGCGAAGAAGAGAACATTTATTCATGCCACGAAGACGGAAACACTTGATGTCATCAGCAATACAGGAGTGAAAAGACATTTTGAAGAAGTATTGTACTTACCTGATGAAAATTTTAAACAGATATATCAGGGGTGCCCATACTTTTTCTTGGGGAGATCGACCTATCAAAAATATTTGACTAGAAGATTGACATTTAAGCCATACATCCCACCAACTAAAACCAAAATATAATGAGACCATAATACCATCATTTCAGCCTTTTGGACGTCCACTGCTAGACATAAAGGCCTCCGTCAATGATTTACGCGATGAACGGTCTGCGTTTTTTGCATTCATCGAAGGCGCGCGATCCTGTAGATCGTCGGTTCATCGTGAAGGAGAAATAGTTATCAAAAGAAAATTAGAAGTAAAACTGCATTAGTGATGTTTATTAAATTTTTAATCATCCAACACTATAAAAATAATAAAAAATGTTACTGATAAGTGATAAGAAAAGAAAAATAATTTTTACGCTGATGTCGAAGCATGACAATGGTGGCCCTCCGCGAAATTTTCATAATTAGGGATGTTTTCTGTTAATGCTAAACGCAAACAGGCTGTCAGGTGGTCATTTGTTGAACGTGTGCGACATTTTGATTTTATTATTTTCATATGAGAAAATGCAGACTCGCACAGATATAATGATGCAAAGAAAGCAGTTATTTGTACGGCAATTTGTTTCATCAATGGATATTTTATTTTGGATAATGATGACCAGTAAGAATAAGAATCACTGTTGCCGGCTCTAGCTTTTAAATTTATATCCGAAATGAGCTTCAACATTTCATCCTCAAGAGCAGTACATTCCATATTAAAATAGTCGCTACAGCTAGAAGAGATTTCATGAATATTTGTGCAGGTAAATGGGTAAGACAGAAATGATAAAATATTCTCCATTTTATTAATATATTCAAAGCGTCTTTCAAATTCGCTCAGAATTTTTGTCACTTCGTTTTCATATGTCATGAAACTTTCAGAGTTTTGTTGCAATAGCAGGGTTGGAAAGTTCCTGCAGACTTTGTTTTTAATTTCTTCCCGCAATTGTTTCAACTTACGCTTGAAAGCATTTACGGAGGACATCATTTCCACAATATTTTTGTCTTTTCCTTGCAACTCCAGGTATATATCGTTTAGGTGCTTTGTAATGTCCACTAAGAAAGCCAAATAGCTCTGCCATTTTTCAGCATTTCAACATCATATCCTCTAGCTTCTAGAAATATTATTATTTCAGGCAGTAACTCATGAAATCTTACAAGGAATCTTCCACGACTTAGCCACCTTACATCTGTGTGCTTTGAATAATCGCCGCTGCAAACTTCTCGCTGGGATGGAGTTTGCTACTTTGAAGGCTATCGTCATGACATCTTTCATGTTCAATATTTTTCCACAAAGGGCTTGTTGATGAATCACATAGTGAAAAGCGAAAAAGCTCGGAAATTCTTCATTAGCTCGACACAGTGAGATGAATCCGTTATGGTTGCCTGTCATGGTTGGAGCTTCATCTGTGGTTATGCATACAAGTTTGAACAGCGGTATTTGTGCTTCTTTTGTGTACTTTAGAAATGAATCATATATATCTACTCCTCGAGTACATTCTTTTAACGGTATCATTGTTAGAAAGTCTTCTTTAACGGTCATATATAGAAAGACCATGCGTATGAAAATACACAGTTGCGCCACATCAGATGAGTCTGTGGATTCATCAAATTGGAGTGAAAAGTGAGAGCAGTCTCTGAGATCATTCATAGTTTGACTTTTCAAGTTCTTGATTATTGTTTTCACACGTCTAGTCACAGTTTGCCAGGATAGTTGAATATCTTCAATGGTTGAAATTATTTCAGCTTTGTTTTTGAAATTTACGAACAAAGACTCAGCTGCTTCGAGAAAGCATTCTTTTATCATCACTCCATCATCAAATAGCTTCTTATTTTTAGCTAAAATGTGGCTTATTTTGTATGATGCAATAGTAGCCGCTTTGGACTTCTCCAACGGTTTTGTAAACATGGCTTGTTCACCTGCCAAACAACGTTTCATGTCTTTCAATTTAGATTTTCGTATATCACTGTGTCGTGGAAAGCTGTCTTCATGTTTTTTATGTACGGTTTTATAATGTCTCTCCAAATTACCTCGTTTCGGTGTGGCGATGGCAAATCGGCATATCAAACATACACATTTTTCTTTTACCATAGTGAAGAAAAACTCTTCTTCTCACTTAGGATTGAAGTGATACGTTTTGGATTTCTTCGGCCCACTCATACTGTTTCAGGGATTCATGGTTCTCCGTCTACAAACAATAAAAAACACACGTGTAGCAACTTAAGAGCCTGATAGCATGAATTAATTATAACTATGTTTTATACATGATTTCAGCAAAAACACATATAAAATTTTTGACTTGTTCCTAAAGGACTAGTATCCAGGAACGCTAAAAATTTCAAAAAAAAATGTGAATAATCGCATCTCTTCACAAACAATTAGAAATTTTGTTGCAGAAATCATGTATAAAACATAGTAATGAAATTACTCATTAATGATGTAATTATTAGTTTTTCCTATTTACCTTTTAAATAATATTCAATTTACGATTTTGTCGCGTTTTAGATAGATTGTTAACTTTCGCGGTGATACGTACGTGTTTGCACTGAATTACGCTTAATCGCTCACTGCCTGCTGTTGCTGTCGTCCATGATACAATGATTATAAGGTAGGATATTACGCATGTATGGTGGGAGGTATGACGTCAACTGGAGAGTAAACAAAATAGAATCTCCAACCAATTTATGTGTATAACCTGTTATTATAGATAATTTTGAGAGGGTTTTTGGATAAAACCATGATTTTTAACCGTGATCTAAATCTTAATGGAATACAAGAAGGCTTAAATATTATAACTAGGTAATAGAAGCAGTTGTAATTTATTATAATAGGTATTCCAGTATTAAGAGTTATGACCTGATTTTCCTTGTCCTTTTCCAAGATCTTTTGAATAAGAAACCATTGAAGGAAGAAATATTTAGGGGATTAAATAACGCATGTAATGATGGACTCAAAATTGATTGTATGATGGACTGATACAGTTACTAGGACTCATGAAAAATTTGAAATTTTTTAATGAGAAACATACCATAAGAATTACGGTAAAAATATTGAATATGTTGTATTTTCTGAAAATGATACATTCCATGGAGAAGGAAACATTTTAAAATCATTCTAAATTTCATTGATGGCTCCAGATTTTTTGTTCAAACAAATAAGCTGCTGGTTTGTAACCTATTGTTATAAATAAAGGATAACCGAATAAATATGAGATAATGTAAAAAATCAAGGTAGTTCTTTTTTTAAGTGACCTTCCATCTGTTATATTTCTATAGAACTACTTGTTAGAAAACTCGGTTTTTAAAAATTAATTGTATCTCTTATACATTTTTCATTAATTAATGCAACTAGCAATAATACTGCCAATTGCCCAGTTACAAAATTCAATAAAACGCCAAAACACAAGATAGATAGAACTTTATTTAATTAGGAAGCCTAAAATATACATATAAGAAGGCATATTAAAATAAACGGCAATGTAAATATAATAAAGAATATGGGATAGAAAGCTTACTATAACATCGATCAGTAAACAGTTACAGCTAACATAATAAAAATATATATAGAATAAAAAATACAGATAGAATAAAAACAGAACAAACAATAGTACAGTATCCGCCAAAATAAACAGTACCGAAAATAAAAATAAAATCTAATTTTTAATTTCTGTAATGTGAGTGTTCAAAATGTTCACTATTTCGACGCAAACAAGCTTCATATCGATTTTGTAAGTCAATAAACATATTTATAAAAAGAGGTGGATGTAACTGCCGAAAAATATTTTGTATTCTTTCCCGTAGTTCGGCAAAATTCGCCGGCGGATTTTCCGAGTGAAATATTTTGTCCTTCATTATGCCCCAAATGTATGCGTCAGGTGGCGTCAGATCAGGTGAATGAGAAGGATATTCGAAGTCTGTTCCCCGAGAAATTTTTCTATTATCGAAATGCTGACGGAGTAAGTCTAAGGTGCGCACAGCTGTATGGCTCGTTGCACCATCTTGTTGGAACCATTGTGTGCGAAACTGTAGATTTCGTGCACGGCAAAAGTTATTCAGATCTCTCACAAAAGGTATAATAATTTTCTCTCTATAACGCTCTTGGTTGACAGTAAGTGGATTCTGATTATCATCTTCAACGAAATAAGGACCAATCATTCCATGACCAGATACCGCGCACCAAACGGTAACTCGAAGACTGTGGAGTGGTTTCTCTACAATGGCATCAGGACGTTCAAATCCAAGGAATCTGGCTGTTTGTCGATTAATATATCCGCTAAGATGAACGTGACTCTTGTCTGAAAACCATATGTTTTTCAAAAATTTGGGATCTTCGTAAATTAAACTCAACATGTGACCACAGTAAATTTCTCTTGCACGTTTGTCCGCAGCATTTAGTCGTTGTCCAACTTGAATACGGTATGGATAACCACCAATTGATTTGAACATGCGACGTAAAGACATTTCACTAATGTTGAGTTTACATGCAGTTCTTACAAGACTTCTTTGAGGTGATTGCACAACTTGGTTAAAAACACGTCCTTCATTTTCGTTAGTGCATACTGTTTTTCGACGACCTGAAGAATCTTTACGTTGACACAATACACTACCAGTGCGACGAAATTTTTTAACTACAGCTAACATCACACTTTCACTAGGAGCTGCTTTATTAAATTTTTGTTGATATTTTATTGACACCTGTTCTGAGCTTGGACCATCATTACGACCTTTTCCGTATTAACGAAAATAATGCTCTACCAAAAAAACTTTTTCTTCCGTTGTTAGAACCATTTTTTTAAATCAAATTTAACTGCAGCGTACTATTAATATATCAACTAATGACAATTAAGTCAAATATGACAAATCCATATTACATAAACAACTCCACAGCACTCTCTGTTTCGGTACTGTTTATTTTGGCGGATATCGTATATAGGATCACAATAAGAGAAAATATAATACTGACGTATGGAATAAAATGTTTAGTATAATCCTAATAAAATAAATTGAGTCAAACCAATTTAAAAATTATATATGTATATACAAAAAAGTATGGTGTTTTGAACTTCATATGTAATATATAGTAAATCGTTCAACACCAATATTTATATACAAAATTACTTATTTTGAATGTATTCCTTCTAGCTAATTTTG
Organism: Galeruca laticollis; assembly: GCA_963921935.1. Lineage (NCBI taxonomy): Eukaryota > Metazoa > Arthropoda > Insecta > Coleoptera > Chrysomelidae > Galeruca > Galeruca laticollis. The sequence goes on from OY998184.1 coordinate 46,236,568, forward strand.
AACTGTATCAGTGAATCTGATACATTAACAGACTCTGGTAATTTATAGTAACTTCAAAGATTCTCTTTTTAGTGCTCTTTTCTGTATTTTCCCATCATTCAAATTTGAAGGGTTTCCTTTGGGAAGAAACGAAGACGGAACAGCATCCTGTTTTAATTTGCGTAATTGTTTGGAAAAATAATTGAGAAGTTCATATTTAATATTCCTCTCATAATCTCCAGTAGCAAAATGTTTTGAACATATTCTAGAAGTATTTTCATTAAAAATAGCTGCTCTACAACAAGAAGTCACCCATAGTTTCCTCACAGTAGTGTCTTTAAGGAACCTAAAAAATTGGATGTATTTTGTGAAATCTTTACACTGGTTGTCATTATTGCACCCACACACAGTACAACACATTGTTAATACTTATATTACTTATAAATTCAATTTTTAGACCAGTAATTTATAGGTACACATAACCTGTAAACCGAAAAATATCTTGATACTGTACACCTATTACAGTACAACTACTTCTTTTACCTGGTTGTAATATTCACACGCCTTCTTGTGTTCAATTAAGATACGGAAAACGTTGGATAATATCTATTTTATCCACAAAAACTTTTCAAAATCGTCGATAAGAATACATTATACTTATAAATAGTTGGAGATTCTTTCGTGTTTACTCTCCAGTCGACGTCACTGCGCGGACTGGACACTTTTTCGTCAGTCAATATATCCTACCTTGCAACTCATTATATCATGGCTGTCGTCGTCGCGCGTCAAGCCACTCCCCCGCCCGCGCGCCGCTGCACCAAAGGGTGGGGTCAGATGTTGTGGTACAGTCTTCATAATTCTTTATACTTTTTCTAAATTATGAGATATAATAATAATAATACTTTATTCATCCTTTTTGATCATAGTACATGATATAGGATAGGTCAAACAGAGGAGTGGATATTACATTGAGTACGACTTACTTATTAAACACTTAAATTAAAATCGTTTGTTCAAAAACTCTGACACATCATAGAAACATTCGACAATTAAATTTTTTCAAAGTTTTTGTTTGAACACATTGAATTCGCTCTCACTTCTTATACAACTAGGCAAATGATTCAGGAATTGAATTCCTTTATAGACAGGACTTTTTTCAAACAATGAGGTTTCATATTTTGGTGGCCGTATAAGTTTTCCAGATCTGGTTGGGTAATCATGGAAATCAGAATTAAGACTAAATTCACTGAAATTACTTTTTGCATATAATATGCACTTGTAGATGTAAATAGAATAAAAAGTTAGTACACCGAAATCTTTAAAATGATTTCGGCATATTTCTCTATAATCTAGATTAAAAATTAGACGGACAACCCTTTTTTGAGAAATAAAAGTCCTCGAGGCATTTACCGCACCCCCCCCCCCCCCACAGAATGAGATTATAGGAAATATAGGAGTATACTATTGCATAATAAACATTGATCAGTTGACTAGTTGTAAATATATATTTTTAGAACGATGAAATAAAACAATATAGTTTGTTTAAATCTTCATATATTTGAACTAATGTTCAATTTAAACTTGTTGACGCGTTTCACTAACACAGTAGCTTTGTCAAAACGAATGAAGGTAAAATATAAAAATGTCTTAATATATACAGTGCTAAATCTATTTACTAAGGTTAACAATGGTATTAAAAGATATTACCTGGAAATTCATTCACTACAAACATTCCTAAGCTATCTTCTAGGTAAAGAGGTTCAATAAAGGAGACTGATTGATATCTATTTGGTCGTTAAGGAGATTACCTGAATATTTATTTTTGTTAATCTCTAGGGCTTCTAATAAATTTAAACTAAAGGATTTACCGACTACATGGAGAATTTCAAAATTTGGGTCGAAAATGTGTTGGTTTTCTAATAAATGATTTGAATAGTTAGAATCTAATTTTTTGTTGTCATAGCTACGTTTGTGTTCCGAAATTCTAGTTTTAAAATTTCTAAAAACTACCGATATAAATTTTATCACAATTGTCATTACCACATTTTAATTTATAAACTCCTGATTTGTTTAATTTTGAAGATTTAGATTTATTATTTTTAATGCATTTGGATAAATTGTGATCAGTTTTAAAGGAAATATTCATGTCTAAAGTTTCTATAAATGATTTAAAACTGATCACAATTTATCCAAATTCATTAAAAATAATAAATCTAAATCTTCAAAATTAAACAAATCAGGAGTTTATAAATTAAAATGTGGTAATGACAATTGTGATAAAATTTATATCGGTAGAACTTTTAGAAATTTTAAAACTAGAATTTCGGAACACAAACGTAGCTATGACAACAAAAAATTAGATTCTAACTATTCAAATCATTTATTAGAAAACCAACACATTTTCGACCCAAATTTTGAAATTCTCCATGTAGTCGGTAAATCATTTAGTTTAAATTTATTAGAAGCCCTAGAGATTAACAAAAATAAATATTCAGGTAATCTCCTTAACGACCAAATAGATATCAATCAGTCTCCTTTATTGAACCTCTTTACCTAGAAGATAGCTTAGGAATGTTTGTAGCGAATGAATTACCAGGTATTATCTTTTAATACCATTGTTAACCTTAGTAAATGGATTTAGCACTGTATATATTAAGACATTTTTATATTTCACCTTCATTCGTTTTGACAAAGCTACTGTGTTAGTGAAACGCGTCAACAAGTTTAAATTGAACATTAGTTCAAATATATGAAGATTTAAACAAACTATATTGTTTTATTTCATCGTTCAGTATGGATCTTCATCAAGTAAAAGCCTCATCTATTCAATATATTTTTAGCTGTAATATTGCAAAGTAACTACTACTTAATTTTTGACAAATGTGGTTGATATGGGTATTCCAACTCATATCCTTATCAAGGTAGGTTCCCTGAAATTTCATAGAACTCGAAAAATAAACATCAGTCCTCCCAACCGAGATACGGCTATTTTCAAGAATAAATGTTCTTGTAGAAAAATGCATGAGGATGGTTATATAGTATATTAAAAACTTGCTATGAATTATGGCACCAGCGTTTGGGTCATATTAGTATAGATACATTTTTAGAACTTCAGTTTCACCGGATGATAATTTATGTGAAGCTTGTATCAAGGCAAAACAAACTTGATTACCATTTAATAAATGTGAAAATAAAAGTTCCAATGATAGACCATTATTTATTATACAGTTACGAAGTAGCACACTGGTGTGGTCCTTGAATCCGACTCTGTCTAAGCCATGTATGAAAGTTAAAAATTTGGCGAATGCGCACGAATTTCTTCGAACTGTTTACCTATATTTTTTGTGACTATTCTTATCTAGACATTTCCAGTGAGGTTCATTGTTTTTGTGACCAGTCTTATCTAGACAATTCCAGAGAGGCGTTTGTTTTGTGAGCCGCAATCTAGAAAAATATAGAAAAAAGGGCACTTAATATATAAGGGAGGCGATACCTACCAACGAGTTAGTTTATAAAGTGATCTCGTGAAATAAACCGTGCAAAAGTAAAGTATTTATATCAATTAAGTAAATAAACAGTAGTGTAGTGTTTATATAAATTAGTGTTAGTGAATATAGTGAATAGTTTAGTAGATAAATAAATTAAGTGAGAAGACATACCGTGTATATAAATTTATCCCACCCGTTGTAATAATAACTTTTAAATAAATAAGAAAAACATTATATTGGTGTCATGTGTGGGGTAATATAAATAAATATCTACGTAAAAATGAAGTGACGTGAAACTGACAAAGCTGAAGGCAAAATTGAAAAATCGTGAGTTGGAAACGTCTGGTAAGAAGAGTGAATCAGTAGAAAGATTCAAAGTGGCACTGGTAAGTGATGGCCTCGATCCAGAAAAATTCTTATTCAAAGACGAGACTTACACCTTAATCTCGTCAATTTCTGATATAAAGAACGATATTTCGGATATGAAAAATGATATTTCTGCTAACATGAGCACTATTTCTACTAATATGGACGAGAAGATTTTCACTATTAAGAATGATATTTCTGCCGATATCGTATCGTTGAAAAATTACATTGCTGCTGACGTCGAAAATTAAATTTCGTCCCTAAAATCGGATATTGAGAATAAGATGACATCGATGGACGATAAAATCGAGAATAAAATGTCAATGATGGAAAACCAGATGCACGGGAAAATCTAGGAGTTAGAGAGAAAGATGGCTGATTTAAGAACACAGGAGATGCCGAAAGAAGAAACGAGCAAACGAAACCTTGCAAGCCAGAAACACTCCCTAAGTTTGAAAACATTGGCAGTTTTACCCGAGTCAAGATCCCAACGTTCGATCGAACGATATTATGGAACAATTATGTAAAACAGTTTGAAGCAGCTGCTAGAGTCAATAACTGGTCCGACACGGAGATGGCAGTGAACTTAACTATCGCGCTTAGGGGAGATGCCTTAGATGTAGTTCAGAGGATACCTCTGGAACAAACGGATGACTTCGAGCAGCTCAAGAAGAGGCTGGACATGCGATATGATTACGAACATCTTAAACATTTGTACTAATCACAGCTGAAGAACCGAAGGCAGAAACGTGATGAATCTCTTCAAGAGTATGGAGTGGATATTGCCTGACTAGTTGGATTCGCCTATCCAACAGCACCAGAGAATATGATGGAATGTCTAGGTTATGCAGGCCGTTATTGATGGCTTACGTGACCCCGATATGCAGAGGACGCTACGTTTAGCCCATCCCAAAACATTAGTTGACGCATTTACAGCTGCTCTTGAATATGAAGCAGCAACGAAGGCTTCCATTTATAACAAAGTTAGCACCATCCGAGAGAAAGGCGATGAGGAGAGATTTGACCAGATCGTCAACTTGTTGAAAAGTATGGTAGACAGGAAGCCGAAGAGATTAGGTGCTGTAATTGTGGCGAGCTATAGAATGTACGCAGTTCGTGTAAACGTCCTACGACTCCTGCAAACCAAGAACCTCTCAAATGTAAAACAGACGGGTAGTGGTACAACAAAGCTTGGACCATGCAGGAAAAAGGTGACGATGACAGACTTGACTAGATCGTCAACATGTTGGAAGGCATGGCAGACAAGAAGCCGAAGAAAATTGAATGCCGGAAGTGTGGCGATCTAGAGCACATACACAGCGAGTATAAGCGTCCAAGGACTCCTCCAACCAAATAACTCCAGCCATAGGGGAAATTAGACAGGGGCGAACACCGAGCTGACGTGAATCACCTAAACACCGACTCTCTGCCTAGACGGTCATGCTCTGTAGACTTTTATCACTGCAACAAGTCGAAATCTAAGGAAGCTGCAGTTTCAAGAATCACGGTAGTCAACGAAGAAAAGTCACCCATCAGGATCAGAGAAGATCAGTAGAATGATCCTCACCTAAAGAAGATTCTGCAATGGAAGAAAGAAAATCGGCGACCTACCTGGCAAGAATTGTCAATAACTTCATCGACACTCAAGTCATATTGGGCTCAGTGGGACTCTCTTGTCCTGGAGGAAGGCCTGTTGAAAAGAGTCCATGAAAACAATGATGGTTCTGAGATCAGAACACGGATAGTTATCCCGAGAGCAAGAGTAGCCGAGGTACTGAGAAAGTTACACGACAGTCCAGCAGGAGGTCATCTCGGAGTGAAGAAAACCCTTCAGCGAGTCCTTGAAAGGTTTTATTGGATGAACAGCTCCGACGATGTGAAGGATTGGTGTGAGAAATGTACGACTTGTTCTACGAGTAATAGCAAGAGAATGAAACAATATAATGTTGGAACCCCTTTCGAAAGGATTGCTTTAGACATCGCTGGACCATTTCCGACGACAGAAATGGTGATAAATACATCCTGGTTCTAATGGACTATTTCACAAAGTGAGTGGAAATGCACGATATCCCGAATCCAGAGGCTGCAACTGTTGCGGATGTATTGGTAAAATAATTTATTAGCCGATATGGAGTGCCCTTAGAAGTCCACAGCGATCAAGGAAGAAATTTCGAGAGCCAGGAAATTTGTGACAAGCTGGGAATGAAGAAGGCCAGGACAACAGCGTTGCATTCATGATCAGATGGAATGAACGAGAGAATGAACAAGACCATTGGAAAATACCTGTCCAACGTAGTTTCCAGCCACCAGAGAGATTGGGAACAGTATCTTTCCCTATTTGCGTTGACTTATCGATCGGCCGTAAATGAGTCCACTGGTGAAACACCTGCGAAAATTCTATTTGGACGTGATATGAAGCTTCCTTGTGACCTGAAGTTTAGCTGTTGGCCTGGCGAAGATCTAGCAGGAGAAGAATACGTGATCCAATTGAGAAGAAGGATGAACGATGTTCACGAATTCGTTCCAACGAATCTTCAAGTTGCCAGTGACAGAATGATAAAAAGGTATGATAAGCAAGCCACAGAAGGCAGTTTAAAAGGAGGAGACAAAGTATGGTTACACAACCCGACACGGAGAAAAGCATTTTCTCTAGATTACAGAAATTATGGGAATGTCCATACTTAATCAAGAGAGGATCAACGACATCATCGATCGTATAAGGAAGGTCCTCAATGGAAAACCGAGAGTAGTTCACCAAAACCGACTAGCGCTATTCGAAGGAGACCATGACAAAGAGGAAGGGGTTAACCATCTACAACTAGAGTCTGACCAAGCCTTCGAAGAATTTATGGGCGCATACGGAGGTACCGGGAAAGCTAGATACGGAGTTACTACAGAACAAAAACAAGATTTGTTCACGCTCCCGGAAGAGTACTCACTGGCACATTACATCTCCGCCAGTAAAGGAGGCTGTACACTCTCTGCGAGACACCCCGAGACATGCCAAGTGCGGGAGTATATATGATAGCTCTCGCCTCGCCTCGGTATGTCACGGGGTGTCTTGCCCGCTCTCGCTCCCGTGTCGGTCTGTCGTGCCCGAGTCAAAGGGCCTCGGCATCCTTCGCGAGGGAGCCGAGAGCATTGCTGTACACTCTCCCGCGCTTCAGTGTCCTGGTAGCAACCAGGGAAAAGCATAATATTCCCAAATGACTGTGATAATTACCAGACGAGGAGCGTAGCGACGAGTCTGGTAACACAGGAGTTTGGGAATATGCTTTTCCCACGAATTATACATACTCTTTTTCCTTCGATCGTTGATTTACATTTAAAAAATTAATTAAGAAATGTTTAATTCAAGATGTAATCAAGTAAGTTTAGATAGATTTTTCTATGTTCATATTGAAATATAGAAGTGGTAACCATGGACATTACTTTGTTATGACAAAAGTAAAATAATTAGAAAACATAAACACTGATAGTGATTATTTGTTACCTTGGACTCCTCCTGAACTAGTACAAACTGTACAATAAATGTAAATATTATTAACAATTAATTTTTGTTCAAGAATAAATTAGATGTTTCTTTTAATTCTTTTGTAACAACTTTATCAATAGCTATAAAAACTGAAACCATACTTTGTTTCATTTTAATGTAATAATCCATTTGTAACATTAACGCACGCTACAGTAGTGCGTTAAGAATATTACCGCACTGTTATTTTCTAATTGCTTAGCAACTGCCCATTATTCTGGAATGTTGAGCTTTGCGCATAAAAAACAGATCAAAATACTGTCACTTCTCCCACGATCGGAGAAAAATTCGTTTATACTACTTGTACTCAATATGCATGTACTTAAAAGAATACGTATACTTCAATATAAAACTTTTTTCTCTCAACACTATTGAAAGTAATTCTAGCTTAAAACTCGTGCTAGAGGTAAACTGATAGAAATTTCTTGTAATTAATTTTAGAATTTTTATTATTTATTCCTATCAAACTTTCCTTTGAAATTAGGAGCCATTTTCTCCAGTTTGTTGAAATTGTAAATGATATCCCGAATCCTCTGCAGTTCTCCATGTTCTAGAGCATTGACTATGATAATTTTGGCTTTAACACAAATAAAGTTTTTTAGAAAATATGGGTTCACATTAAACACACAATACTCACTTATAAAACCAGCTAAACGTCTTTATTTAGTCAACATCACAAAATAAACAACCAGAAACAAAACCCTCGAATGTCAAATTATAAAATGGCCAAAAAATGGCTATCGGCATAAATCATAGTACTACACCAGTGGTTGTTACTAAGCGACGTAGATAAATAACTCAGAATTTAGTTTCTGCGATTGTCAATGTTCGAACTTCAGGTTGCTTCAACTTTTGTGGAATGAAGTCTAGTTTATTACAGACGCATGGGTAAAATTTATCTTTTAATTGAGATGGTCATTGAAATCGTAGTAACAATAAACAAATTTCTAATGTGAAGTTTATTGAACAACCCACATTTTACTCTGAAATTGTTTTTCACTTTATATTGTTTCCTGATTCTATTGGATAAATTTAATACGTAACGTGGGGAAGTCAAACATTCAATCTATAAGATTATTTGGAAAAGTATTGAGAAATAACCCTCAAAAATGTGATTATCCTCAACAATAAAAAAATGTGGGTCCCATTGAAACTCTAAATTCATTAAGTTTTCATCAATTTCAACAAAAGCTGGATATAAAAAGTAAAAGAAAAATAAGCAAGAACACCGTTATAAATATTTGTAAAGCGTCAGCCGGAGCCAAGTTGGTATAAAATAAAAAAGCGATGTCTGAAGCGTAGGACCTGCCGCTCGTTTAAATCGAAATTTTAATAAAATTAACCCTGTGAAATTGTTTTCTAAATTCAATATAAACGAGAAATTTCGTAATGCGCAAAATGTAATTGAAGTTATCAACCGAACAACTAGTTTAAAAAGACGATATGCAAAAAAAATTACAAAATAAACACCTTGAAAAATAAATTGAATCCTGCTCATATTCAAAAATAGTAGTATCAATGAGAACTCTTCTGCTTTACATAAAAATAAACATACATCATGAAACATTTCATTATAAAAGAAAGTTATTTTTCGATGCCTTAGATTCACATGGCAGAATATATCCTGACAAATAGTACTCTTTGAACTGAGAGGAGTGATTTCACTTTATAACTGTCTGTGGGTATGGTGTACACACTAGATATAAATTGGGTGAATGTAAACAACGAGTACTCACAGTGTATATATATATTTATTAAAATCCAGCTTAGCGCTTTCGGCCATTAGGCCATTATCAAAGCTGTCCTGTAAAATTACAATGTTGGTAAAATTTTGAAAAAAAACAATTTAAAAAGTTGAACTTACGTCATAAAAGAGATCCTAAAACAGGTGTAAAAAAATATCCAGCTAACAAAATTGAAACAATGAATGATGTTAAGTCATTGTTAAAATGATATCATTCAAAAAACATTAAAATACCCCTTTACGAGGGTAAACAATTACATTTCACATCATGGAAATTCCCATTCAGAAGTGTAAACTAAATGATATCCGATGACAAGTTTGACGTTAAAATACGGTGGATAATAAGCCAGCGTGCCGTGAAACAACAAGTGTATAACAATACAACATATTTGTGTGATGAACATTGAATCAAATGTATGTTTGAAAGGATGGAAAAATGCATATAGCGAACTAAAGATTGAAGGAAACCCTATATATTACATTTATTTTAAATTTATAAAATGAAGTTAAAGATGTGATAAAACCAAAAAATTGAAAAATCCCCATTCAAATTCAAATTCCCAACATTCATCTAATATAGAGGAATAGGGAAATCCCCCTTCCACCCTTTATTGTATACTGAAAATTGACTTAGGGGTTGGATCCATTCTCCAGCCAGTCAGGAACAAGCGTAGTAAACCTAAACGTGTAAAATGCTAGATAACATAAATTAAAACACTTAGTTGTAAATACATTCATGGAGGAGTTTACATAATCTAGTGACGAAGGTGGAAAAGTACGCTGGCAAGGTGAACCCAACAGCTGATGGCCTCCCATATGAATTAGATGTAAATGGTAAAGTGATTGTGACCTAATGACCCAAACTATGTCTCATACATAGCCCGGCGTCAAGAACACAACGTGATTATTAAATTCAAGGTAATTGTTACACACCTAGATCCATACTAGACATGTACAAGAAGAGAAGAATTCATAGGAGTATGTTAAGAGTGAAAGGGTAGGACAGAACTTGATAAGAGCTGCAAGATAATGAACACTTGTTGATGAACCCAACTGTGACCCATTCATAACTAGGTTACACGGGAACAATGTGGTTAAGATGTTTTTGATAGGTATGACAAACCTAGATCCATACTAGGCATGTACAGGAAGAAACGGGGCGGGAGTGTAAAGAGATGGCGTATATGCCAGAAGTTGTAAGGAGAGAAGAAGTCAAAGGAGTTAGGTAGTTATGACAAACGTAGAACCATACTAGGCATGTATAGAAGAGAAGAAACCGAGTGAAATTATAAAGAGAAGAAAGGAAGGAGGCAGCTATGCCATGATTGTGACAAACCTAGTTCCATACTAGGCCTATCACGAAAAAGAGGAGAATGAGGAAGAGAGTAGCTAAGAGTGGAAAGATAGCAGATGTGCTAGCAATAAGAATAGATATTTGCCATACCTAGAACCATACTAGGGATGCGCAGGAGAAGAAGGAAAATAAGGAAAAGTGAAAAGGAGGGTATGATTTGCACAAATTTATAATATAGCTTATATGCTTAACCAAACTATGACCCATACATAGCCTGGTGTCCGACGTACACTGTGGTTATCTAGAACCAGTTCCAAGAACAAAGCCAGATCCATACTAGGCATGTCTCAGATAAGTTCCATGAGGGGGGGGGGGTTGTATTCTTATTATTGAAAAAAATTAAATTTGGTTATTTACTAGCAAGACAAACTATGACCCATACATAGCCTGGTGACTAGCCAACCATGTGTTTGAGAGATGATTGTAGAACTAACCGAAAGAATAAATCTAGACCCATACTAGGCGTATCCATGCATAGTTCTAGGGATGGAAGGAAAAAATATAATTAAGAAGATACTATGAATTGGTTGTTAGATGGAGTATGAAAGTTTCTAGGTGTCTGAACACAGTGTGTAATGCAGTGATAGATGTGGTGCAAATGTAAGAGGTGAATAAGGCTGAGCAAACTTAAAGTAGAAGAAAGAGTGGTTAAGAATGGACAGAAGATAGGAAATACTCATTCATTCGCCTTTTACGAATCAGCCGAGTGCTGGGCGAAATATTCTTGGACCGGATCGCCACGGTGAGAGTGTGAGTCGAAAGACCTAGAGGACCACAAGGTTTTGAACAGAGGCTGAAATTTACAATTAATATGTACTTGTGTATTGAGGCAGTGTTCTGAGTTAACATTCATTTCCCTGAGTATTTCTAGATCCTCAAGAAAGTCCATCTTTCTGAAGTTGTTCCTGGGAATATTATGCAGGATTTTAGAGTCACGTGATGGAGAAAAGTTGTGGTTATTGAACTTAATGTGGATGCCGAAATTCGACGAAGTGGGTTTGTTAAGATGTTCCTTTATTCTAGTACCTAAAGCACGAGTAGTCCTACCCACATAAGTAGATGGACAAGAATCACAAGTTAATTTGTAGATACCACTTCTATTGAGTTTATCAATAGGATCTTTGTTCTTAGAGAAAATTGTGGAAATGGAACATTTAGATTCAGAGGAGATTTTAACATCTTCAAGATTGTTGGTGATAATCTTTGAAATTTCATCTGAAACTTCACCACAATAAGTCAACGCACGATACTGAGTCTGATCGTTGTTGTGAACCTCAGGGTAGGATACATTTCTTCTCAACCTCCTAGTTGTCTTCGAGACTATACTATTAACAATTTGAGGAGAATTACCATTGTTCAATGCCAACTGTTTCAAGATATTTAGTTCTGCGTTGAAATTATGTGGAGAAAGAGGGACCTCAAGTAATCTATATACATAACAAGATATAACAGACATTTTGTGTTGAATAGGGTGGTTAGAATGTATTGGAATATGGAAAATTCAATTTCAGAATCTTTCCTTGATAAAGTCAAATCCAAAAAATCTATTGAGTAATTGTTTCCAATTTCCAATGTAAACTGTATGGAAGGATGGATATCGTTAAGTTTGCTGAGGATACTGTATGCATTCTCTTCATCCCCATAAATAAAAGCTAAAACGTCATCAACATATCTGAACCATTTAATGACTTTACTGGAATGTGGATTATTATTGAAGATAACTGTTGACTCCAGGTGATCAAGGAACAAATCCGCTAACAATGGTGAGAGTGGGCTACCCATGGCTAATCCATCTGGTTGTCTGTATACTCTGTTATTAAAGGAAAAGAAGTCCTGCGATAGACAAAATTTAAGTAGAGCGATAACGTGAAATGTTGTAATTGGGTCAATGTTCTTAGATTGGAGTAGGTTGCTAACGATAGGGATTGTCTCTATTCAGGGGACGTTGGTAAAGACATTGGAAACATCAGAAGAAACCATTAAAAAATTATTAGACTGGAAGTTACAATCTTTAATTCTATCTGCTAAGTCCAAGGTGTTCTTGACATTGTACACTGGTTTATAATTTAGAGTTGTAGAAAGGAAGTTATTGGCAAATTTAGATAGAAGATCTAAAAGTGTTTTGGAGAGGCTAACCACAACCACTGGTCTCATTGGAAGGTTATCTTCATGGATCTTGGGAAGTCCATAAAGTCTAGGTATGTGGGAGTAAGTAGGAGTGAGATGTCTCGTATTGATGCCATGAGTGGATAAGGATGTCTTATGCTCATTCAATATGTCTTTTATATCAGTTGTTAATTTCTTAGTGGGATTATTGTTCATGATTAAGAAGTTATTATTTTGTAGAAAATCATCCGTTTTATTTATGTGATTACATCTGTACATTATGATTAAACAATTACCCTTATCAGCTTTTGTAAACAATTAACTATTGGCCTTCACCTTACCAGCAATACCCTTTACCATCCTTTGTTGTTAAAGAATTCTAACTTCAATTTAGCCTTGTTGTTATGAAATTTGGTGAAGTTTCATTGTAAAGATAAATAGCAGCTACTCTTTATGTTCTTTTTAATATTATCATCTAGATTCAAACTTTCTAGTAACACATATACATCGATAGCGAGTTCTTCTAAAATTTTTGAATTTAAATTGTTTAAAGTAGAAAATTTGAGACCATTATTCAATAACTCAATCTCTTCCCTATTGAATGTAGTATTTGTGAGGTTAATGATGCGGTCATGAAATTTGAAGTCAGAAAACTTACCTTACTTAACCACATTGTTCCCGTATAACCTAGTTATGTATGGTTCATAGTTGGGTTCATCAACAAGTGTTCTTTATCTTGCAGCTCTTATCAAGTTCTGTCCTACCCTTCCACTCTTAACATACTCTTATGAATTCTTCTCTTTTTGTACATGCCTAGGTGTGTAACAGTTAACCTAAATTGAATAGTCACATTGTGTTCTTGACGCCGGGCTATGTATGGGACATAGTTTGGGTCATCAGGTCACAATCACTTTACCATTTACATCTAACTCATATGGGGGGCCATCAGCTGTTGGGTTCACCATACCAGCGTACTTTTACACCTTCCTCACTAGATTATGTAAACTCCTCCATGGATGTATTCACAACTAAGTGTTTTAATTTATATTATCTAGCATTTTACACGTTTATGTTTACTACGCTTGTTTCTGATTGGCTGTGGAATGGATCCAACCCCTAAGTCAATTTTCAGTATACAATCAAGGGTGGAAGGGGGATTTTCATAATCATCTAAATTAGATGAATGCTGTATTCATCTTAATTAGATGAATGCTGGGAATTTGAATTTGAATGGGGATTTTCCAATTTTTTGGTTTCATCACATCTTTAACTTCATTTTTTAAATCTAAAATAGATGTAATATATAGGGCTTCCTTCAATTTTCAGTTCGCTATATGCGTTTATCCACCTTTTCAAATATGTTGTATTGTTATACACTTGTTGTTTTACGGCACGCTGGCTTATTAGCCACCGTATTTTAATGTCAAACTTGTCATCGAATATTACATAGTTTACACTTCTGGATGGGAATTTCCATGATGTAAAATGTAATTGTACACCCTCTTAAAGGGGCATTTTAATGTTTTTTTGAATGATATCATTTTAACAATGACTTAACATCATACATTATTTCAATTTTGTTAGCTGGATATTATTTGACACCTGTTTTAGGATCTTTTTTTATGACGTAAGTTCAACTCTTTAAATTGGTTTTTTTTCAAAATTTTACAAACATTGTAATTTTATAGGACAACTTGGATAATGGCCTAATGGCCGAAAGCACTTAGCTGGATTTTAATGAATATATTCATACTGAGTACTCGTCGTTTACATTCACTCAATTTCACTTTATGTTCCATTTGGAACTTCTGAATGACAGTTGAGCCTATTTGTGAATAATGCCAATTCAATTATTCAATAGTAACTACTGATAAGTTTTCGAAATTGGATTGATGAACGAATCATCACCAATGCTCAGAAAAAAGAAACGAAATGGAAGAGGATGAATTTAATTGAAGCTCATCAACAAAAATATATTTCAATAGATGCGCGGATATTAAAGCTGGAGACCCAAGAAAAATGTCGCTTTAACATTTAATGAGAAATATATTGACCAAGTAGAGTACGCACCTGGACCTGGTCAGTGACTCATACTCTCTGACCATAATACCCATCTATCAGTTGAGCTGAAGATAATAGGGCAAATAAGAAACAGAGAATATCATTCAACTAACTGGATAATATAATTGGTTTATCACCGTTCAGAGATCGCATTGTTCGACGGGGAGATTTCGATGCCTGTATTGGTAACGAGACTATTCCCGGAGTAAAGTATTAGTTCAATGAACACCTACTCAATCAGAACAAGAAACTTATGATTCATGATCATCGGGATTTATAATTAACACCACATTTCTGTACTGTAAAATTCAGTATACGTAGTCGCTATTTGGCGTCATCGATAGACTATACAGTAACTATTAAATCTATACAAGCTTCGGAAATAGGTATAAGACATTAAGAGTACTTAAATCAGCTGATGTTGGTAGCTATCATATTCCACTTCTTGGTAAATTCAGGATCAAGTGTGGCTGCAAAAGACAACACCCAGTAAAATAAGAATACTATCAAGAAAACGTCAAGCCGACTAATAATATAGATCACGTCAATACTATTTGAACTATATGGATCTGCTCAGAAGTTGAATGGTAATGCAAAAAGATGATAACAGGGCAAATGAATCATATAGTACTTATATATGAGAAGATCCAAAATTGAACTTAAATATTATTCAGACAAATGGAAGACACGCGATGAAAATAATTTTAAAAACGACTTGAGAAAGACTTCCACGGACTACGGAAGCGGAGCCAAAAGGAACAAACAAATGTGTTGATACCTGTTAATTAAATTACAAAAGGAACATGGACCAATTACCTAAAAGTTCTGTATGGAGGAGCGGAAGCAGCTACGCCATCAACTCAACCCAGTATTGAATAGATGACACAATTTCAATAAATAAGCCCCATTCAATAAGCACCTGAATATCTTACAAATAGAACATATGACATGTATTTGGTTTTGGCTCCTATTTCCCTTGTTTTAGTCCTGAATATTTTTGTTCCCTAAATGTGCGGCAACCATTGGTATACCCTAACGTAGTGGTCGCCAACCTGTCGATCGTAAGCTACCGGTAGCTCGCGGAGGCAATTCTGGTAGCTCTCACAACGATTTTAATTTAAAAAATATAAACTGCAAAGATCAGAGAAGCTTCCGAAAATTCCACAAAAATATCTAATTGTCATAATATTAAAGATAAACAGCGGCAACGTTGCGGTGAGCGATCTGCCGCTGACGCCATCAAGCTAGAATCGGCCAGAACTGACCAGTCGGACCAGCGCGTTAGTGTTCGAGAACGATTGCTTTGAACGGGATAAATACTCGTACGCACGGCGCGGCGATATTGCGATTAGTTTAAAATTAAACGCGTAATCAACGTCCAGCGGTGGGGTTAGTAGAGAACAACCAAAAATAATATTATGGCAAGCAGTTGTAAGAAGGTAAAGACATACCACTTTCATTCGGAATGGGAAGAACAATACTTTTTTACAGAAGTTAAAGATAAAGATATACATTCTAATTTTTAAAAATAATTCCCACAATATTCTGCTGCCAGAACGGAGAAACTGAAACAGTTAAAAAAGCAGTTAATTGGACAACTATCAATATTTTTAAGAACAGTCGACTGAAGCAGCGTACCGTGTGTCCCAGATAATTGCACAAAAAAAGAAACCTTATGAAGACGTGGAAATGATAAAACAGGCGTTTTTAGAAGCTGCTGATTCGTTATTTGCCAACTTTAGAAATAAAGACGAGATAGTTTCAGCTATAAAATCTGCTAATACAGTGATGAGACGTGTAGAAGTAATGAGCAATGATATTTTTTTACAGTTAAGACTTAGATAACTGTGTTTATTTTTCACTTCAACTGGATGAATCAACAAATGTCGTTGACACTGCCCAGATGGCCGTGTCAACGACCAGGATGGTTTTTAGTGATTTTACGATTAAATAAGATCTTTTGAAGTTTATTCCACTGAAAGGACACACTACTGGACAGGAGTTATTTTCTCATTTGAAAAATATTATTTCTTCCGAGAAAATTCCAATATCGAAAATGGTAGGCTTGACAACCGATGACGCTCCAGCTATGGTGGGTTGCGATAAGGGTCTGGTGGCATTATGTCGTAAAGTTGAAACTTTTCCGCAATTTCTCTGTTACCACTGCATTATCCATCAGCAAGCATTATGTGGAAATTTCCTGAAACTAAACAACGTTATGAAACTGGTGGTAAAAATTGTGAACAAGATTAGAGCTCAAGCGTTACAAAGATTATTCAAAACCTTGGCCGATGAAGTTGACTGTCAATACGGGGACCTACTCCTTCACTCTAAAGTCCGATAGTTAAGTACAGGACGGGTGCTGAAACGTTTTAATGATGTCCTATCTGGCATAATTCAATTTTTCAAACGACGCGATGACCGACTCCGGAACTAGAAAATTCAATCTGGCTTAGAGATTTTGGCTTTTTCGTGGACATTACAAATAAATTAAACGAAATTAATTTGCAGCTTCAGGGGAGAGACAAAGAACTAGCGGAAATGATTTCTGATATAAAAGCATTTATGAAAAAGCTGGAGTTTTGGGAACAAAACCTAATTAACAGCGATGCCAAGCATTTTCCTATTCTTCCAGAAAAAATATCTCAAAATCCATTAGAAACCTATGACAGCAAATGTGTAGAAATAGTTTCTACCCTGAAGAATAACTTCAAAAATCGTTTTAAGGATTTCAACGAAATGGCATTGGTAGCGCAGTTTGTTGTTTCAACCTTTATGGAATTTGATATCCAACAGTTTGCAACTTGTGTTATGCAGAACTTTGGCGAAGACATCGCTGCAACAGAAATGGAAGTAATTGAGTTTCAAAATGATTAAGCCTTAAAATCGTTAGTCTCAAGTACCAAATGTGTCTGGCCTATTGTAACTAAAGACAAATATTCAGTTCTATACCGTGTTGCCTTGAAAGTGAAAGCATTATTCAATTCAACCTATTTGTGTGAATCTTCTTTTTCCAATATGAAGTTTATTAAGAACAAATATCGCTATAGACTTATAGCTGATGAAGATCAGTACTGTAAATAGTTTTAATGTGTATGTACGTTATGGATTATTTGTTGTGAATACTAGTTTTCGTAGAGTAAAAAGAATATTTTATGTTTTTAACGAAATTTGTAAATGGATATTTTAATGTATATGTCATCAATTATTCTACGTTTGAGATATAGATATATTTTGAAAAAGGCTTGAGTGAGCCGAAACGTTAATATATGATGGTAATCCCAACTTAAACCGTCTTTTTGTGTTTATATTTTATAAAAACGACCTAAAACCAAGAAAAACTTTAGATATATGTATATATATATATATATATATATATATATATAGAATATTTTATAAATTTCGGGTATAGCGGTCTGTAGGCAATTAAAACTGCAATTTTTCTAATATTCTCAATATTTCGCCATTGTTTAACAGCTTCTTCAGGAGAAATTCTACAATAATTAGTAATGTACATTTTAAAACCCATTAAAATTAACAATAAATAAAAACTTACAAAGAGCAACAGTTGTTTTGCCGATACGGGCACTAGCATCACATTACACACATTAAAAATAGATTATTATAAAATGTTTCTATTCTGCTGTTTTTTATATATTATAGTAAAAAGTGATAAGAGTTTAAAAGTTGTTAATATACAGAGTGACATGTTAAAAATAATTAAAAAGATTACAATAAATATTGCTCAAATTGTTAGTATCAAGTTTGTAGTTTAGGTTGTTTTGATGTTTCTTGATATAATACATTTCAAGGAATAACCTAGATCTGTAGTTGTTGTTTTTTTCCAATAAAGTTCTATTATCATAATCAAAATTATGACCTGTCTTTAAGTGGTGTTCTACTGTGGCACAAGTATCTTTGTGTAGTCTGCAGTCACTTTTATGTTGAGTGATTCTTTGTTTTAACCATTGGGACGTTTGGCCTATGTAACACCCTTGACAATCTCTGCATGGCAGTTTATAAATTACATTGGTATTGTACAATAGTGGTGTTTTGTTTTTAAGCTTTGTAAATAAGTTAGAATTTTTTTGTTGGTTATATTTAGAAATTTTTATGTTATTAAATTGTTTGAAAATCGCTATTATTTTGTTAGACAACTGCGGTATAAATGACAACTTTTTATATAAAATTTGTTGTAGTTCCGGAGGATCAATCGCTCCATCATACATTTCGGTGTTGTTTAGCAGCTTTTTTAGCACGTTTCTTGTACAATACCAATGTAATTTATAAACTGCCATGCAGAGATTGTCAAGGGTGTTACATAGGCCAAACGTCCCAATGGTTAAAACAAAGAATCACTCAACATAAAAGTGACTGCAGACTACACAAAAATACTTGTGCCACAGTAGAACACCACTTAAAAACAGGTCATAATTTTGATTATGATAATATAACTTTATTGGAAAAAAACAACAACTACAGATCTAGGTTATTCCTTGAAATGTATTATATCAAGCAACATGAAAACAACCTAAACTACAAACTTGATACTAACAATTTGAGCAATATTTATTGTAATCTTTTTAATTATTTTTAACATGTCACTCTGTATATTAACAACTTTTAAATTCTTATCACTTTTTACTATAATATATAAAAAACAGCTGAACAGAAACATTTTATAATAATCTATTTTTAATGTGTGTAATGTGATGCTAGTGCCCGTATCGGCAAAACAACTGTTGCTCTCTGTAAGTTTTTATTTATTGTTAATTTTAATGGGTTTTAAAATGTATATTACTAATTATTGTAGAATTTCTCCTGAAGAAGCTGTTAAACAATGGCGAAATATTGAGAATATTAAAAAAATTGCAGTTTTAATTGCCTACAGACCGCTATACCCGAAATTTATGAAATATTCTATAATTAAGTAACGGTCGATAAATTAATAAATTTATATATATATATATATATATATATATATATATATATATATATATATATCAAAATTCTTAATAGGGTCTTCAGCCAAAGGAGAAATAAAAAGTGGACTCTTTATTCTGTTCAAGCTTTCGAGACTTTATTGACTCTTCATCAGGAACTCTACAATAAATTATTGAATGGCAATACAAATAACAAGAATTGAAAATTATTACTTACGAAAGTGAGTTTAAATATGTTTGATGCAAATAAAATGTACATAACTGACGCCATTTTCACGAAATCATCACAACACGTGATAAATGCATTATATTGGTAAACAAGTACAATGATTAAAATTAATATTGAAAGGAAAAGATGAAAATAATTCAATCACATGTTCGGGAACACGAGGAACTTCTTTATTAAAGATTTGACAACTGACACAAACACATAATCAAAATTCTCTCAACAAAATTCAGTGATGCCAATATGTATTGATACATGAAAGAAAGAGGAAAGGGCGTAACAACTGAAATTTATTGTGAAATATTAAAGTTAGTGTTTGTAAAATAAGACGGAAGACTAGGAAGGTAAGAGTAAATAATGCTGAGGTTATCAATATCAGTTCTGGCATTCATAGCTTTAGGTTCTTTAAAAATGTGAGAGATCTCCAAAAATGATCTCTTGGTGAGATTGGACTCGCGATCTAACACAGTGACACCATCGTAATCAGGTATGTGATCCATAGACAAAGTGTGACTTGCTAAAGTGCAAGTTTGTCTGAAAGCCATGAGGTCGGCCGAAATAAAAACAGAATTGCTATCGGTTCCAGGTTCCAAGGTGTTACTCGCATATGCAGATGACATAGATCTCGTTGGAGACTCCATCCTATCCACGAAAGACATTTTCAACAAGGTGGAAAGAGCAACAAGTGAAGTAGGGCTGAAGATTATTGAAGAGAAGACGAAATATATGTGTATAAATAGAACGACAGGAAGAGACAGAATAGAACAAAATGTGACGATCAACACCCTTAATTTCGAAAGAGTACAACGTTTTAAGTATCTGGGGGCCGTAATGACAGCGGACAACGATGTTACCAAAGAAATAAAAGACAGAATACAATCTGCAAACCGCTGTCTATTTGCACTGAATAAGCTCATGAAATCAAAAAATCTCACAAGAAGTTCAAAAATCAAAATCCATAAATCCATCGTCAGACCTGTAATAACATACGGATGCGAAACGTGGACCATGACCAAAGCAAACGAAGAAAAGCTCAGACGCTTTGACCTCACCATGACATCACCACAAACCAGTATAAGATCAGAACCAATATCGAATTAAAAGCACTCTACAACGACGCCGATATTGCCCAAGAAATTAAATCACAGCGACTAAGATGGGCCGGCCACGTGCACAGACTGCATAACGAAAGACTCGTAAAACCGGTATGGGAGGAGATTCCCGCAGGCAAAAGACCACATGGACGTTCCAAAATGCGATGGAGAGATAACATCCAAGCAGATCTCCGGAAAATGAACATTCCATTTGACCCTAGGTTGATGGAAGACCGAACAAATTGGAAAAAAGTTGTACAGTCATCCAAGACCCACCCAGGGTTGTAGCGCTACGTGAAGAAGAAGAAGAAGGTCTTCCATTGGTAATGAGCCTCCTTCTTATACCGCTCCTTTAAATCAAAATCTACCTAGACAGTATCTTTCGTTACCAAACAATCACACTATTATTAACAAATTAAAAAAGATTTTTCAAAATTTTCTGCTATAACGTTAGCTAGTAGAAACATTATCACAATTCAGAACATTTTTTCAAAAATCAAACATAAAGATCCCATATTGGATCAATCCAATGTGGTTTATTGCATTCCATGCTCGCAGTGTGATAAGAAATACATCGGTCAAACTAAACGTAGGCTTAAAGACCGCATTTGCTCACATAAAAGTGATATTAGAAATTTCAGAGAAACTTGCACTATAGCAAGTCACACTTTGTCTATTGATCACATACCTGATTACGTTGGTGTCACTGTGTTAGATCGCGAGTCCAATCTTACTAAGAGATCATTTTTGGAGATGTCTCGAATTTTTAGAGAACCTAAAGCCATGAATGCCAGAACTGATATTGATAACCAGCATTATTTACTCTTACCTTCTTAGTCTTCCGTCTTATGTTACAAACACTAACTTCAATATTTCACAATAAATTTCAGTTGTTACACCTTTTCCTCTTTTTTCATGTATCAATACATATTGGTATCACTGAATTTTGTTGACAGAATTTTGATTCTGTGTTTGTGTCAGTTGTCAAATCTTTAATAAAGGAATAACTCGTGTTCTTGAACATGTGATTGAATTATTTTAATATTTTCCATTTCGTATTAATTTTAATCATTGTACTTGTTTATCAATATAATGCATTTATCACGTGTTGTGATGATTTCGTAAAAATAGCGTCGGTTATGTACATTTTATTTGCAATAAACATATTTAAGCTCACTTTCGTAAGTAATAGTTTTCAATTTCTGTTATTTGTATTGACATTTCATAATTTATTGTAGAGTTCCTGATGAAGAGTCAATAAAGTCTCGAAAGCTTGAAGAGAATAAAGAGACCACTTTTAATTTCTCCTATATTTCTCTATATATATAGAAAACCTACCACAACTGATTCAATTAATGACTATCATTCAAACCATCCCTCTTTCAAGAGATATGCAGATATTCCTTTCTTCCTAGAGCCTTCAAAATACCTCTTTCAGATTGTGTTGTACCTTTTCGGTGTGGGTTGGATATCCGAGGGATGATGCATAACACACTTCTAGTAATATGAATATTATACTGTTTAATGTTAACAAATTGTAGTCATATGTATAACTGAAACATTCAATAGTCTTTCCTCGATTACCGGTTCAACTCGCCGGCTACTGGCTCTCTTCCCCCTTCTTCCTCTTTGCTACCGGCCTCTCTCCGACGGTCGCCCCACTCTTTCCTCCTTCTTTCCACTCGCGCACACTCGACCTCCGCGCTTGCGCACATACACCGACCACACTGGTAACCATAGGCGTATCACAAGATACGTCTTCAATAAGGAAATAAGTATTATTACACAGATAGCATTAAACAACACTTTTCCTTTACACATTTTTAATAAGATTTTTAACAAACTTTACTCTAAATTTAGACTGAGTTTTTACACTACTATATCACCATTTCAAGACCATTAATTCTTGGGTACCTTGAATTTCGTGGGTCTATTATGCTATAAAATTTCCAGCATTTTTAGAAAACATAGTGTTTAAGTCGCCTTTAAAACCAATTCTAACTTGGGTCAATTTTTTATCAACACTAAGGATGATGTACCTTTATTCCATAGGGCAGGGGTTTATCGTCTAACTCGTGGTTCTTGCAATGCCGTATATGTGGGCCAGTCTAGACGAAAGTTAGAGTCTCATTTGAAGGAACATCAATATTATATCAAAATATATATGAACACAGACATATCCAATGTAATCCCCAAAGTATGCACCATATGGGAAACTTATTTATTAAGGGTTTTTCGACGAAAAGTTATTCTTGATAAAAGTTTGTGCATCTCCTAAAACTAAACATGCACCAACAAAATACAGTAAAACACACGTAATGTACGAGGAGCCTTCAAATATTTGATTTTAAGACAAGAGTAAAATACTCTTATTTTAAAAAATCTCGGGATATGTTATTCAGAAAAGTTGTTCAGCATCAAAAAATACATCTAGTTTTGAAGTCATGGTCATCTTAGTGAAGTTTTATTTTTTTACCCATTTTTTTTTAAATGGGGACTACGGAAAAAATTATTTGCTAAAACGATTAATAGACAACATCCTGTATACGACGGTTTATTAAAAAAGTTTATAGTATTTCAAATGACATAACAAATGTGTTAACCACGGTCAATTTTTCTGAGGAGTAAAATAATTTTCAAATTTTTTGGTGCAAAGTTATTTTTATTTTTTGTTAACACCGAAAATTACTCAAAATTATACAGTTTAGTAACAAGAACTTAATATTCAATAATATCAAATCATTAAACATCTAAATAAAATAGGTATTTCAGAACAAACTCATTGATTTTCTGGAGATTTTCTTGTCCAAAATAAGTGTTTTAAGTTGGCTTTGAAACCAAACGTATGTTTGACATTAAGTACGTGACATATTTGCTGAATATTCAATACGTAGTTATTGTTATTGCTTATTTTGTTAACGTTTGATAATAAGTACTATTTAAATAATATCAAGATGCTTACAAAAGAAGAAAAGGTTGAGATTATATTGTTGTGTGATGAAAATACTCCAAGCAGACAAGTTACAAACATTTTTAATGTCAGGCATCCAAATCGCAATGTAAATCACACTACAATTACCCGTATTTTAAATAAATTTAAAGAATCAGGCAGTATTAACAACCATTTCAAAAAACCTCACTCAGCTGCAAAAGTATCTAGAGAAGTGGAAGAGGAAGTGTGTTTAAGTGTTATCGAAAATGGTAAGACATCAATTAAACAAATATCAACATCTCTTGATGTACCTATTACTACGGTACAAAAAATTTTAAGAAGAAATAAATTCAAAGCTTTCAAACCAAAATTTATAAATACTCTAAAAGAATGGGATTTTATTCCAAGATTTGAGTTTTCCGCATGGTATCAGGGAGAATATGAAGAAAACGCACGGTTCCCAATAAATATTTTATGGACTGATGAAGCAACATTTACAACTAATGGAACCGTAAGTTCACAGAACTGTAGATGGTGGGCTTAAGAAAACCCTCATTTCACTATAGAGTGCAAGGACCAATACTCATTCAAGGTAAATGTCTTATGTGGACTGTTAAACAATACTGTAATTGGTCCCTTCATCATTGATGGAAACCTTAATGCCAACCGATATTTGCAATTTTTACAACAAGATTTATTACCAATTTTAAATCAAATGCCGCGTAGACAAAGAGAAAGAATTTGGTATCAGCTAGATGGAGCTAGTGTTCACTGTAGTGTTGCAATAAGACAATTTTTAGATGAATCATTCAATGGAAAATGGATATGACGTTACTCAGAGTATCCAATTCCAGCACGCTCACCAGATTTAACCCCAATGGATTTCTTCTTATGGGGTTTATTGAAGAACGAAGTTTACAAACATCGTCCATTTAGGGATTGAGAACATTTAAAAAATGTAATTACTAATTGTGTCAGGGCCATTCAACCGGAGCAAATTACCAATGCAGTCAAGGATTGTGTAAGAAGAACCGAACTGTGCATGTTGCGGGATGGACATCATACTGAGATGTAAAATACTTCTTTCGGAAACATGCTTTTGTTTTTAAAGCGAATATAAGAATTATTTTGGACAAGAAAATCTCCAGAAAATCAATGAGTTTGTTCCGAAATACCTATTTTATTTAGATGTTTTGTGATTTGATATTATTGAATATTAAGTTCTTGTTACTAAACTGTATAATTTTGAGTAATTTTCGGTGTTTACAAAAAATAAAAATAACTTTGCACCAAAAAATTTGAAAATTATTTTACTCCTCAGAAAAATTGACCGTGGTTAACACATTTGTTATGTCATTTGAAATACTATAAACTTTTTCAATAAACCGTCGTATACAGGATGTTGTCTATTTATCGTTTTAGCAAATAATTTTTTTCGTAGTCCCCATTTAAAAAAAATTGGTAAAAAAATAAAACTTCATTAAGATGGACATGACTTTAAAACTAGATGTATTTTTTGATGCTGAATAACATATCCCGAGATTTTTTAAAATAAGAGTACTTTACTCTTGTCTTAAAATCAAATATTTGAAGGCTCCTCGTACATTACGTCTGTTTTACCGTATTGTGTTGGTGCATGTTTGGTTTTAGGAGATGCACAAACTTTTATCAAGAATAACTTTTCGTCGAAAAACCCTTAATAAATAAGTTTCCCATATGGTGCATACTTTGGGGATGACATTGTATAATACTCCTTCATCATTTGCACACCATATTTTATCGGAGCTACATGATTTTAATTTTCAGGATGTCAGACTTTTACATCAGTGTCTGAAGGATGTTCGACTCAACCTTTTAGAGATGTCTGTAATACGTCGCATACTTAACGATCCCTCTGTCTCATGTTTCAACGAACAATTACAACCTTTAGAAAATTATTTATTCCTTAATTTTTAAAGCTCTAAATTTGATAACACATAATTTATATGTTTATCAGTCAACTTTAGTTACGTTCTTTCTTCTTTTACAATTACTGCCATTTTACTGATTTTTCTTTTATACTGATAAATACCTACTATACAGTCACAATTATTTTACACTTATGATGTATTTTTGCTATTGATTTTTATAATGCTATGCTTCAATTGTTATTTTCTTCCAAGGTTCTCATTTCATAAATCTCAACTTATGTGTCACCACTTATTAGAATATTTTTGGCCTTTTATGTTTATTCTTCTTTTTCTTAATTGTCGTGGCTTAATTCCTAGTTTTGACGATTACTTTATTATATTGTTAGAATACTTTGTGCGCTTACATTATACTGTGTCTTAGATAATTTCTTTACGTGTTAGTTAATATATCTCATTCATCTCTGTTTTGAAAGATTTTTCATTTTGTTATTGAAGGCTGTCATTGGTCTTTGTCATTCGTCAGTTCTCTGCCCTTCTTGTCTATTTGGGATTTACTGGGTCACTGTGCTTAATGCTCTTACATACTACAATACTGGTCTTTAAGCTTCGGACATTTTCTGTCGTACGACGATGTCCAGTTTTGTTTACTTTCCTTTCCTTCTTTTCTTTTATACTTTGACCCATTTTTATGACTTTTCTTAATGTTGTCCTGTTTTGTTTAATTTTATTTTTTGTGTTCGACGTTTTATTGACCAATAGTATTGAACTTTCAATTTGTTTACCTAATGGATTTGTATCCATAAATAAATGTAATCATTTGAAAATTTCAATAAAATTCCTGTATGCCAAAAATGATCGTTTTAGTTTTTCACGTCTATGTTTGTTTGTCAAGTTTATTCGTTTAGTGAAATAATTTTTCCAATTCTCGTTAAATTTTCTAAATAAGTGTTCGAACGTAAACTACGAATTTAATGGCTTGAAATGATAAAACGCAATACTTGCCAGTTTGTCGATTCTACTAAAAGGCGACGAGGAAATCGAACGAAATTATTTACCTTTGCTGTTTAATTAGAACTGCAAAGGCATATTAGATTGGCAGAGATATTAATGCTGCTGGAAATGTTTTGCTATGGCGCAATTAACTACTGCCGGTAGATAGTTAATCCTCTCTGTCTCTCTATATTTCTCTCTCTCTTCATCTCACTTTGTCCAGTGCTGGCGTATAATATTTCAAATTAGTTAGAGAAGTAAATTACCGCATTTTAAGTATTTATGGTTAAATTATTCGAAATGAATAATTTTGAGGAATTTTCATTATTAATGTAAGTCTGGAAAGTGCTGTTACAACTAGATGAGACTGGTCACAAAAACAATGCCTAGATAAGATAGTCACAATCGTAAACATGTCTAAAAAATCCTTGCGCAACCGCCATAATTTTAACTTTCATACGTGACTTAGACAGAGTCGGATTCAGGGTCTACAGTAGTGTGCTATTCCGTAACGTTACCCCCTCCTCAATTGGAAGTTCCTCCTGGAACTTTTGTGTAGTCGAGACTGGATGTTTGAATTGGCAACTGGCCCCATTTCTACACTTTCCGATCTTATGGAAATAACAGGGAACCGTCACCGTCTTCATCGGATACTGATAACGGAGGTTGTAACTGAAAATTAATATCTGGATACCGGTATCTTGGAAGATAACCTCTACCATGTTCCTGACGACTCGCCAATCCAACTGGTTACTCGCTATCTTAGGTATAACTAGTTTCTTCGAAGTGCTTCCCACACATCGCGGTAGGTAGATCAATCTTGAAATTCATTTTTAGGTACCACGTAGAAGACGTATCGCGAATTATGATTCAGTTTCAGTGTCTTGCCAGGAGCTGGAATCTGGTCTTCAAGTTTTTCCAATTGCCCGAACTTCTTTCGAAAGACGGATGCCAACCCTCGTGCGTTCTTGAGAGGGCGGGGATGTTGTATGCCAGTGAATAATCTTCCGGGAGAGTAAGCAAATCTTGTCGTTCTTCCGAAGTGACTCCATATCTACCTTTGCCGGTACCTCTATAGGCGCCCATAACTTCATCGAAGGTAGAGTCAGCCACACCTCGAATCTCTAGGTCACGGTCTCCTTCGAATGACGCTAGTCGGTTTTGCTGAACTAATTTTGGTTTTCCGTTGGGGATCTTGCTTATGCGATATATAACGTCATTGATCCTTTTCTTCATTAAGTATGGACCTTCTCAGGATTTTTGTAATTTTGGAGAAAATCATTTTCTCCTCGTCGGATTGTGTAACCATACTTTGTCCCCTTCATGAATATCGTTCAGCATTCTTCTCAATTGGATCACGTAGTCTTCTCCTGTTAGATCTTCTCCAGGCCGACAGCCAAATTCCAGGTCACAAGGAAGTCTCATTTTCACCCGTGGACTCATTGACGGGAGATCGATAAGCCAATGCGAATAGGGAGAGATACTGGTCCCAATCTCTCTGATGGCTGGAAACTACTTTGGACAGGTATTTTCCAGCAGTCCTGTTCATTCTCTCGACCATTCCATCTGACTGTGGATGTAATGCTGTTGTCCTGGTCTTCTTCATTCCCAACTTGTCGCAAATCTACTGGAATAGATGGCTCTCAAAATTACTTCCCTGGTCACTGTGGACATCCAAGGGCACTCCATATCGGATGATAAATTCTTTCACCAATACTTTTGCGACAGTTGTGACCTCTTGGTTCCGAATAGCGTAAATTTCCACACACTTTGTGAAATAATGCATAATGCAACTCACGATCTTCCAATTCTGCTCTTAGTTCCGTCACTTTCAGGTCGCATAGTCTCTTGGCCATTTGTGCGTAGCAATTTATTGGAACGAAGTTCCTTATCGCGCGTTGTGAAAGGAGGCTAGACGGAAAAAATTCTTACGAAAAGTTGTCACGACACTTTTTGAAACTATTGTAAGCTGTGCGGCGTGCGCATGTTTCTCCAACCAAGTCATACGAATTATAATCTCCACATTTTGTGTGTTTAGCAAGTGTACGCGTCATAATTTTAATAAATTCAAAAACAAATCATATTTTAATATTACTTAGTATAGTGGTCAGTATCCCCGCCTGTCACGCGGGAGACCGGTGTTCGATGCCCCGCCAGGGAGGAATTTTTATTTTCTGAATTTTTTTTTTTTTGCTTTTTAACAATATTCCAGCAGCATCAACAACAAAATATAATACTACCATTGATGCAGTCTTTTCAAGACATTTAAATAAAATAGAATCCCAAACATATGTTTCCTACTTCAGTTACCACAAGCCAATTATTACGAAAATTGAGCCTACTGATTAGGTTTATATAACATTATATTTGTTAATAATAAAAAAAATATTATTATAACTTAAAAAAAATAAAATTTTATTACAATTCCTTCACTAATTAATCGAAAGGAACTTCGTTCCATCCAGGTGTCCCTTGACACCTCTCAACTTTTTTTATATTACCCCACACCTCATACCAATGTAATGTTTTTCTTATTTAATTAAACAGTAAACGGGTGGGATAGACTGTAAACGCTACTTATGAATTTATTTAAACACTAAACTACTCACTAACACTCAATTTATATACACTTAACTAATTTATATTCACTTATTTACTGTTTATCTCACGATGTCAATTTATAAACTCACTAACTCTCCCTGGTCAGTCATTTATATATTATTGCCTTTTTTACTAGATAATTCAAGATTGTGCCTTACACAAAAACAATTGGAATTTTCTAGATAATACTGATCACAAAAACAATGTTTAGATAATATAGTCACAATCGTAAACAATTCTATGGAATCCTTGCGCATCCACCATAATTTTAACTTTCATACATGGCTTAGGCAGATTCGGATTCAGGGTCTACACTAGTGTGCTATTTCGTAACAGTATGTTTCTTCTCTAAAACTCTTCAATAAGATTCTAAATCTCTTTCTCCTTTTCCGCCCTGTCAGAGTTCATGAATGTTTTATCTTCTAAAAATTCGAGTTCATTATCTTCCTCTAGTTTATTGATTTTGTCTGTTGAATATTGCTTCTAGTGTACATGCCATTTTGCCAAGTTTCCCAAAACAGTCATCCTTCTTCCTCCAAGAAATTTAAGGGAAGTCCGGCAGACTTGTCAAGGTGTTAGAGTTGAACCATTTTTTCAAAATCAGGCCCATCGCAAGTATGACGCCATTTCGCAAGTTGGTAGGATAATTTGCCTGTGAGAGAATAAAACATATTTTTGTTGATATGGAGTAATTTTGTACAATTTCAATAGCATTATGTGTTTCCAAATTAACGCAGTTTAACGTGAGTACAGTATTTTTTATTTGCGATTGGAGTTTTTTTGTATGGTTTATGTTTAATTTTATATTAGAGTGATCGGGGGGCTTGCACCAAAGTTGCCGCGGAAGAATTTGTTCAGTGATTCGTATTTCTTTTTAAACCGAAATCTCATTTTCATTTTCGTTTTTGTTAATTCAAATTTTATATTTCATTATTTCAATATTCAAATGCAGAATTAGAAAATGCAGGAAGTCACTTCCATTAGAAAAATACTCATCAAGCAAGGAGTCGACAGAGGTAGATTAAAATATTATAAATCGGATAAAGATGAAATGAATACATATGAAGAAGAAAAGAGACAGTGAATTTAAAATACTACAGGTATTTCCTATAGTTGAAAGCCTCTTGTCAATTATTTATTATCTTGCAAAATGCCCTACGGTTGGTCAAGAATACAAGCAATGCAATTGAAATTTGCATTAGTGGAAATTAATTTTAAGAAATTTCCTGGAACTGGACAAAGAATAATTCGGCTGTAGAATATTTGTTTCGCGGTTTTACAGGAATAAGTCTAACAATACCCGTCTACCAACTTTATTAAAAAAATGTGTCAACGCTTCTCTCACAAATTTGAAGTGAGTGCACGAAAAATAAAATTTTGAGGCCTACATTATATGCAATTGTTACGAAACTGCGTGCACAACTGTACAAGAGTGTCCAAAAGTAATAGTAATAGTAAAAAGACAGACAAATCACATTTGCAGAGACAGCTACTACCATCGGACTTGTTTGGAAAATGTGTTAACTTTTTTTCTTTACCCATTCAAGAAATACTAGTAACGTCATTTTGTGATATTCATGTAAATGAGTAAGTATATGGTTTAAAGTGAAAATAATATTATTATTATTATATTCTGACGATGATATTCAGTTATCTAAACAATTGTCAATTTTTTAGAATTTTTAATATCTTTCAGTATATTGTGGAATTAGCTAGAAACGGTAAGTTTGATAATTTAACTTCTCAATTAACTATCTCGACGCTTACTTAGCGGAATCTACTCATTTTACTGTTAAATTAAACTTACTGTTTCTAGATAACTCCACAATATGTTGAAAATTCCAAGAAATTTGACAATTGTTTCGATAATAAATATCATCGTCAGCATCGTCATACATTTCATTTTATGCCTACCTGATGATTAACAATTAATTTTGGCTAGACGAAGAAGTGACCTACATTGTGATTGACTCAATATATGGTAATGGAAAAATGAAGAAAATATGATATAACAAATATTAAAGCTTAGATATTATTAGTCCTATGGAGATATCCTGGATATTTCTTCTCGATTAAGATCAGTATAACTGTGCAAAGATATAGAATATCAGAAAAACTATATCATTACAATTATCACTTAAGAATGCAGTTTAAAAGTGGAGAACTCCCTAGATTTATCCGTTCATTGACATACTGAAGGTTTCTTAAGTGTCTTCTAATTTCTAATTGTTCAGGAAAATCCAGTTCTTGTTTCCTATCATAAATATGTGGTACTTCTAGTTCTGTGTTAGGTGTCAATTAATGTTTGGTGTCAAGTAGATGTTTTGCGTAGTGGGATTTATCTGGTTGTTCTAATCTGTATGCTTGTAAGTGTTCACTGTATCTGTTTCCAAATTTCTAAGGGTTTGACCCAAGTAGATAGCATTACATTCTAAACATTTAAGTTTATATATACCAGTCTTCAATAATGGGGGTATGTTTGTTTTTATATTGAACAATTTCATACTCACATTACTTTCTGTTTAAAAAGAAATGGTTGTATCTGTATCTAAAGACATTATCTTTGAAATATTATTAAAATCATTACCGGCATATGTGGTGGTCTAAAAATTTTTTATTTCATTAGTTTGTTTATGAACTATTAGCTGTAATGCCACTCTTTCCTCTTTTTGAATTCTTAAATCAAGAAGATTGATTGAGTTATTTTCTTCAACTTCTAATGTAAATTTAATTTTTGGGTGTAAATTATTGATATGGTTGAAAAATACATCTAATTGTCGTTCAATACCTATGAAACAAGCTGTTATATCATCTATATATCTATACCAAAATAAGACATTTTTGAAATATTACTTTCATTGATTTTTCTTTCTAAACTGTCCATAAAAATGTATGCCAGAATTGGTGATATAGGGCTTCCCTTTGGTAAACCTTAATTTTGAATATACATCTTATTGTCAAAAGTGAAAAAATTCTGATTAATACATACTTCAAATAAATTAAGTATATCTAATAATATTCCTTGATTACTATTTTTATCTTCTAGTAATTTTCTTACAAGTGTCAGACATTCTTTAGGAGGAATTTTAGTGAACATATTGGTAACATCAAATGAAATGAATTTAGAGCCATCTTGCAAGTTGTATGCTTTGAATTGTTTCATTAGGTCTGTTGAATTTTTAATTGAGGATTTAGATGTATATCCGTAACTTTATTTTATCAAAAAGTACATTCTATTCATATTTAAAAGGATCCAATGTATATATGAATATCTTGTTCATAGAAGAGAACATATGCTTCTCCACTGACTAAAGATTTCCACGATATTAATAGCACTCTTGAATCGTTATATTCGTGCCACTGTCCCGTGTAGGTATGTCGGCAAAATGCTGTGTAGTGACCATTATAAGTGGTTCCACAGTGATTTGATATAGCGTAGAGGTTGTACATACAAGGTGCCACATTATCAGCCGCGTAATGGCTCATATCAAGCCCTTCTATTGGAAAATTTATTGAAACATTAAGTTTTCCACAAATCTTTCTGTTTGCGAAAAGCGCTTCAGGTGAATAATCAATATTTTCGGAAATTTATTAATTGAGAATGATTTAGTGCATCGTCCACGTTCCTTACATTTCGAACAAGTTGGTTTCTCATCACCGTCGAGTGTTTCTTCTCTTGTAAACGAATCTAAACATTGTGAAAGTCGTAATTGACCTGTTCTTTAGAGTATCGAAAGGGATAAATCCCAAAAGGGATCGTAGGTAACTGAACAGTGACCACAGTGTGTGCACTTGATTGTTGATTTTAATTGACCGACAAAGTTATCCACAATCTTGTCCATTCTCGGAAATCTCAACCAAGATTCTTGTGCTTTCTTGATATCACTAAGTTTGTCATTAATTTCTGTTAATATGGGCTTTGGTTTTTCATATACCTTGTTGACTTCTTCGTGAAGTCCTGCTAATAGGTAACGAAGAAACTCCTGTGCATCATGTTGAGTGTATCCCATGAACCCTGAAGTAAATCGCTGAATCTGACTTTACAATGATACTGTATTAACCACTTTGTCTGAACCGTCTCCATACCAAAGCTCTTGAATACATTCAGCAAATGCTTTAATTAGTTCACCTTTCATGCTAGATATGTTCATGTTAATATCTCTTATGTATGCGTCTATATATGCAGGAAATATTTCTAATAATATTTCAAAGATAATATCTTCAGCAACAATTACAACAATTTCTTTCACAACAGAAAGTAATGTGAGTAAAAAATTATTGTTGAATGTAAAAATAAAATGATCTCCATTAATTAAGTCTGGTATATATAGACTTATATCATTCCTAGATTAATATGTTTATCTTCTAGTAATTTTCTGTTCTTTAGAAATAATTTCAGTAAATATATTGGTAATATCAAATGAAATGGGTTTAGAGTTATCTTGCAATTTGACTGCTTTTAATTTTTGGATTAGTTCTATTGAATCTTTAATTGTTTGAATTCTCGAATTATATGGAACATGACCTATACGGAGGACAAAAGAAAATATAGAATCTACTGTGAAATAGGAAAATACAATAAATTAATACTTACAAAATACAAAAATTAGGGCAGAAGAATGGGAACCACGTTTTGAAAAACTTTATAGCTCAACAGAAACCACCACATCAGCACAGCAATCACACCATGAGGATGGAAACGTTAATGAAATGCGAAATAGGGTATTTTCCTTGGAGGAAATGAAACAAATGGTAGCCAAAATGAAGAACAAAAAAGTTTCAGCCATTGTCGAAATACCGAACGAAATGATTAAATATGGAGGTGATACATAATATGATGAACTACAATCCCTCTTCAATGAAATACTTGTAGTCAAGAATATACTATCCGAATGGGAAGAAAGTATTTTAATTCCTAATGGAGAAAAGACTGACACAAAATTATCGAGGTATCAGCTTGATAAGTGCGGTTCTGAAACTATTTACTAAAATCTTAGCAGAAGAAGTAGAGACAACTGGTATTTATGAGGTACAGCAAGGGTTCAGAAACAACAGATCAGCTATAGACGCCATAATTATAATAAGCTAAATAGCGGAAAAGGCCATAGAGTTCAACAAGACAGCCTATGTGCTTCATAGACCTTACTTGGGCTCGGGCATTCGATAGGGTACGCTTAACTGATGTTTTAACTCTACTAAAAAAGGAACATTTACCCCAATATAATAATAAACGGTTTTAAAGATTGAAACTAACTTTTTCGTATCTGTGAGATGCCCTAAACAATGTTCTATCATGAAATTGTCACTTGTATACACTTCGGGGGAGGAATCGTGCAAATGAAACGAAATATCTCTAAAAATAACAAAAAATGTAGTTTATCTGGATTTATAGGACCCGCTGTACTCACTCTCGCCAGCTGAAAATCAGTAGGGTACATTTATGAGACACCTTGGAAAATACGCAATTATAAAAGTGGTCACTTGTATACACTACGGAGGATAAATCGTGCTAACAACCCCAAATTTCTCAAAAACGGAAAAGAAATGTGGCACTTCAGGTACTATAGCACCCGTTTTACTAGCTTTGGTCAGCTAAAAATCGATAAGGTCCATCTATAAGATGCCTTGAACAATATCCAATCATAAAATTGGTCACTTGTGTACACTCTGGAGGCAGTATCGTGCTAACAATTTGAAAATTCTCCAAAAATGACAAAAATGTGGTACTTCAAGTACCATAGCACTCGTGGTTATAGATTAAGTAAGCTGGATATGAATAGGGTTTATCTTTGAGATGCTATGAATAATATCCAATCATAAAATTGGTCACTTGTATATACTCCGGAGGCTGTATCGTTCTACCAAACTGAAATTTCTCCAAAAATGTCGTACTTAAAGTACTAAAGCACCTATTTTACTGGCTTTGGTGAGCTGAACATTGATTAGGTTCATCTGTAAGAGGTCCTGAATAATATTCAATCATACAACTGGTGACTTGTTGCACTCCGGAGGCTCTGTCGTGCTAACAAACTGGAATTTTTCAAAAAATGACAAAAATGTCGTACTTCAAGAACCATAGTACCCGTTGTACTGCCTTGGGTGAGCTGAAAATCGAAAGGGTTCATCTTTGAGATGTCTTGAACAATATTCAAACATAAAATTGGTGTCTTGTTGCACTCCGGATGTTGTATCGTGCTAACAAGGCATTTTTTCTAAAAACAGTTTGTTCGAGTTGTTCTTGATGAGAAACGTAAAAATAACTCAATTTTTTTTTCAAACTTCCAAGGTAAACCAATACTTTTCTCGCATATTAGATAGGTTGGACGGAAAAGCTGAATACCGAGAATTATACATATGTCAGAACTTCAAATAAATTAGGCAATAAAATACATGTGTCAACTGGGTTCAGACAAGGAGACAGTCTAAGCCCAATATTATTAGACATCATAATGGATGAAATCATTAACGGAGTGAAGCAAGCTGGAAAAGGATACCGACTGGGAGATGAAGAAATTAAAATATTATGTCATGCTGATGATGCAGTGATCATCTCGGAAGACGAAGATAACCTATATAGATTCCTGTATAAATTCGAACGAATAGCAGAAACGTTCAAAATGCAACTAACCATAAAGAAAATCACTCACAGGATCTAGAGAACCGAGAAGATGTAAACTAGTGATTTACTATCAGAGTAACGAACAATTGATGTCTTTCAAATATCTAGCGGCAAACATAACAAGTAATAGGAACCTTAAGGATGAAGTGAGAGCCCAAACAACAGAGGCATCATTAATATCAGGACATTTAAAATATTTAATTTGGCGTAATAATGGTATGAGCATTAGGAGTAAAGTCCGAATATATAAAACTTGCATAAGACCGGCCATGGCATACGCTATAGAAACCAGAACGGATAACACAACAACTGAACGACTTCTAATAACAGAAATACAAACACTAAGGTTAATAAGAGGATATACGTTATTTGACCACCGAAAGAGAAGTGGAAAAATAAGGCAAATATGTGAGATCCAATATGTAGTAAGATGGGCAAGAAACCGAAGAAGGGAATCTCGGTCACCTGGACGACCACCTATAAGATGGTATGAAAGCTGGTTTTCAGCATCCCAACTACTCTTGGCAAATAAAATCATTGATGAAAACACAGGACTCAGTCCTAGCGCAAGAAGAAGAAAGAGAATTTTTAATTGAGTATTTAGAAGTATATCCGTAACTATTAAGTATATTGTTAAGTTTTTTTGCTAATATATTATTAGGAGTTTCAACAGAAGAACCTACAGTTCTAATTGGTTTCGTTATTTTATGTAATTTAACGGTTCCATATAATTGCGGAGAATGAGAATTTTTATTTATGACGGACTTCTTTTCGTAATCTCTTAGAAGATAATTTGAATTATTAACAATATCTCTTGCATTATTAGAAAACTTTTTTGTTGGGTCTACATCGCTAGAATCTATAAAGTTATATATTTTTGAATTATAAGCTCTAGTTGTCAATATAACAGTGGCGTTTCCCTTGTCAGATTTCGTTATTGTTACTTTATTATTTTAAACTGTAATGTTAATTTTTGTTTGACGTTGAACAGTTAACGGTTCAATATTTTCGATTAAATTGGCAATTTCTAATTTCTCATAGAGAAAATTATTTGAATTAGATTTTAATGCTATTTCTGGTTCTGTAGCTATTTGTTTGATATTATTCATAAATTTTGGTGGTATGCTGTACTTTAAACCTTAATTTAAAAATTCTATTTCACTATCTGTAAAATTAGTATCTGAAAGGTTTATAATGATTATTATTATTCAGTTAACAGAAAACCAACACACACTGATGTGACTATTCCATATAATTCCAATCATCCCATGTTACATAAATTAGTAGCATATAATTTAATGATACATAAAGCTTTTTCAGTTCCTATTGACAAATGTAATTTTAAATTAATACAACAAATAGAAACATCCATCTATTACTTTTGCTGTGTAAGCAAATACGTATATTTTGAAGGTTGTGTTGTTTTGTACTATGAATATATTTTTTTATCAATGTTGTTTGATATTTTAAAATTCGTTTCGGCATTTTGCAATCCATGTTTAGGAAAGCTGTGTTATATTTATAATTGTTTTAATAATTGTGTTGACTAATACGCGATCTCGTAAATAAACAAAATGTAGGTCGAGCTGAGTTTATTACTACAGAAGATAATTTTTCTTTTTTTTTCTCCATATTTGTACTTACTACTTCTTCAATCTACACCACTTTCAGTTTACATAGGGGAAAGGGGGGGAATGGTGGCCATTGGGGTAATAATAGCCATCAAATATAACAGTTACTGGCCTATTATTATTTCACTCTTAATACCTATTACGCCATCTATATCTGTGTCATCCAAACTGTACTTTACCAACCAAGAAGTTCAGCCGGTAAATCAGAAATTTTCGGCAATGTCAGTTTTAGTTGATATTCATGCTTCATTGTCCGATTTTTAAAGGTATGTAAAAGCACTCCATTTAACTTATTAACCTACATAATTAGTACCGAAATGTTGCAATTTCAATGTAGTTTAAGCCTGCATAAGAAATTTTTGTTTCAATTCAAGAGATTAATTACTGTGAGTTTATCAACATTAATATATATTTTGGGGTTATAATGGCCTCGTGTGTAGGGGTAATGTTGGCCGGGCACTATTACCCCATTTTTTTTATAAACAATACAGGGTGTTTCTTCATAAATTCACATATTTCAGATGCCTCGAGATTACAAGAGAAAAAGTGACAAATCAGGATGGACTGCTCAACAACTTACTGCAGCAATAAATGCAACAAATAATGGCAGAAGCGTCCCCAAAGTCGCAAGAAGTTTTGCTATTCCTAGATCTACACTTCAAATACGAATAAGGCAAAATGACACATCAGAGGCTTCTTTAGGTCGAAATTCGGTATTTTCAAAACAAGAAGAAACCGTTTTAGCAGAGCAAGTAATAAATTGGCCAAAACATTTTTAAAGGATAACTCCAACAAAGATTAAAAAATTTGCCTATGAATATGCAGAAGAAAAACAATTACCTCATCCATGTTCCAAAGAAAAAAAGAAACTGCAGTAAGAGATTGTCTTACCCGCTTTTTAAAAAGGAATCCAACTATTCGATTGAGGAATCCGGAAGTGACAAGCATTAACCACATATCTGCGTTTAACAAAACTGAAGTAGACTTATTTTTCTCTAATTCAAAGTCTCTTCTGGATAAGTATAAATTTATTTTCAGCATCCAAAATATATAATGCAGACGAGACGGGCATGACAACTGTCCAAAACCCTGGAAGAATACTTGCTGAAAAAGGACAAAAGAGAATCGGCTTCATAACAAGCGCAGAAAGAGGCCAAGCAACGACAATTATGTGCTCCATAAATGCTTCAGGAACATATTCTACCCTTATTTATTTTTGCGCGCAAAAGGATGAAATCTGAGTTGAAGAAAAATGGGCCACCAAGTGCAATTTACTGCTGCTCTAACAATGGTTGGATAAATGAAATCATATTTCTAGAATGGCTCCACCATTTTCACGATGCAGTAAAACCAATAAAGGAAGATCCAGTTTTGCTAATTGTCGACAACCACAGTAGCCACTGTATATTGGAGGGGTACAATTTCTGGTAAGAAAGAGGAATTGTAGTGTTAACAATACCACCGCACACGTCGCAACGTCACATCGACTCCGACCGCTGGATGTGGCATTTTTCTTATCCTTGAAATCAGCATATAACATTCAATGTGCGAATTATCTGAGAAGTCATTCTCATGAACGTATCACAACGTCCAAAATAGCTAAAATATTTCAAAATGCATATGGTCGCGTAGCCATACCAATTATAGCCATTAAAGGATTTGAGAATATAGGAATATTTCCATGCAAACCAGAAAATTTTACCGATGGAAAAAATCAAGAGAAGGAGGTAATCGACCTAGATGAGGAAAATAATAGTAAGGAAGTTACGGAAAATCCAGAAAATACGACAACTGATAAACTTATCGTTTGTTGACATAATTCCAATTCCAGTATGCTCGAAGGACAACTCAGTTGGAAATAAAAGATCCAACCATAATAGCAGTAGGAAGCAACATTCATAAATGATTACGTCAACTCCAATGAAGTCAATCTTAGAAGAAAAGCAGCGGAAAAAGGAGGAACAAATTAAACTTAAAGTTGATAAAGGAACAAACCGA
This sequence comes from Galeruca laticollis, assembly GCA_963921935.1. Lineage (NCBI taxonomy): Eukaryota > Metazoa > Arthropoda > Insecta > Coleoptera > Chrysomelidae > Galeruca > Galeruca laticollis. Next base: position 46,276,142 of record OY998184.1, read on the forward strand.
AGAAAAGGTGTCGAAAAATCAACTCTTTTAAAACCCAGTCCTACTCCTCGAATAATACCCAAAAGAAAATGCTTAAAAACCCAAATGATCACAGAAAATACTTCATCTGAAGAAGAAGATAATCGCGACATCGACGTTAACGAGGATATTTGTGCAATTTGTGGCGAATTCGGTAAGAATAAAGAACTGTGGATCAAGTGCAGTATTTGTAGTCTTTGGGCACATAAAGACTGTACCAGCTTTGAGAGAAAAATATATATCTGCGATTTTTGTCAGTGAAATGGGGGTAATACTGGCATTGGCCACTATTACCTCTTAACCTTGGGTAATTATAGCCACCCGCTGCATTCTGAAAAAACGTTCATATGTTTTAAAAAATTTGTTTGATTATTTTCAGTGAATAAACTTTGAAGTAGTAAGGTTTGAAGTTTTATTTACGGTAATATTCCAAAAATCTGAGCAGGTATAACGGCAGAAACAAAAAAATAGCTTATGCGGCCACTGGCAACTTATTTCCACTTATTCATTTTCAATTTAAGTGCTGTATGCTTGTAAATGTAGAAAGGAAAAGAATTTCGCAAAAGGATGTTCGACCGTAGAACCAAGACTTTTTGTAGATGTCTAGATCCCAGTAGACTGATAGATGATAATCTCATACAAATTAAATAGATACGATAATGGTGAAATGAAGAAGAGAACTATACCAGTTATCTTTGAAACTCGCATTCACAAGCTTTTCATTTTATTCAGAATAAATTTTGTTTTAATTTCAGGCGAAACAAATAAGTAACTAAGAATAAATCCAATAGTTCTGGGATATTACTTGAATGAATTAAGAATTGTTTACGTTCAGCAAGTACGTAGTAAATCGGTGAGCAAGATGGAGTTAACAGTCTCATAGATTTCTAATTTTTTGTTGAGGTTTTGGAACTTATAATTTTCATATGAATTCGAGCGAAAAAAGTGGTTTTATTCTCTTTAATTCTTCGCTATTTAAAAATCAAATTTTACCACTAAGGCAGTTAATTATGGTTATTAAGTTTCGGGGGTTAAATTGAATAAGTTTATGTTAGCCCAAAAAAATGAATCTTTGCTCCTTGAATTACCTTTTCGTTACATAAGTTCTTGTTTCCTCAGGATCGTATTCAGTTTTTACGATCAAAGATGTAATTCCTCCCGTTTTTGTTGGAATTCAAAAAATTATTGGACAATTGACGTTCTTATATAATAAAATTATTCGAAAACTTTGTAGAACAGTTGTAAACTGGTCTAGGAAATTTGAAGTGAACAATTGATTTAATGATGAACATCAAACATACTGATAAGAGAAAGGAATTTGAATTGCTTCAATGACGTCAAAAAATACTCAAGATCTAACTGCTTACCTAGTTATTTCGTATTGTTGATGCCATCAATTACCATTACACCATCCAGTGAATTCGAATCCCATATGTTGAGGCAAAAAAAGTTCTGGAATATTTGAAAAATTCGAAGGCAACCAAATCTAAGTCCTTCAATATCAACTCAAGAAGATATTGCCATACTTATATTCTAAATTAATACACCATAGAAATTGATGAAATATCATTTGGCTGTGTAGTCGCATCATATTAACTCCCACCATTCCAAGTTTCTTACATGAAATCAAGTTTTGGTGAATCCTGTGGGTATAAGCCAAAGTATTAGTTTGCAGCTAAAGTCATACCAAATTGTATGTAATGTATTGTAATGCGCTATAATGTTCCACCGAAAAAATACTTTGCACCCCTCCCCTCAGTTAGTAGTATTGCATTATGCAGAGTGAAGTTGTCCCCCCCCCCCCAATGACAATTTGTAGAAGAGATATATTGCAGTCGAATCCACTTCTAATGCTTTCATATGCACCTCTAAGAAAAACAAAATTCCCCCTTCCCTTACTTAGTTAAACCTCAATATATAAAGGGAAGTTGGCCCCTTCAATGATAATTTTCAAAAAAAAAACAAGTCGCATCGGACTCCACCTCTAATACACTCATATATATCACCAAGAAAAACAAACTCCTCTCCCTCCCTTACTCAGGTAAACCTCAATATATAAAGTGAAGTTGCCCCCCCACCCCCATGATAATTTTCAAAAGAAACAAGTGGCATCGGAATCCGCTTCTAATGCACTCATATGCATCACTAACAAAAAAAATCGCCTCTACCCCTAGTTAGTTAAATCACATTATTTAGAGTGAAGTTGCCCCTTCCCAAAAATATATTGGGAAAAAAAAATTAGGGTAGTGGATTCCACTTCTAATGCACGCTTATGCACCACCAACAAAAACAAAATCTTCTCTTCCTCCAAATATAAAAAGTATATGCCTTCCCCTAAGCCTAAAAATTGGAAAATTGTCAAAATAGTGGCAAACTTTAGTGAAAAAGGGCCCGGAAAAGTATGGAGTGGACTGTTCATCGGTCGTTTGAAGAAAATCCCCTTTTTTGTAAAGTGAGTAGTTTTCGTATGCTAGCAGGAAGGATGTTGTAAAGCTAATATGCGCGTAACGTGCCCGTTTGCACTGCCTTGATGAAGTACTATAAAATGTCAGAAGTCCCAATTTTGACTGAAACCAAACGGCTCAGTTTGTAAAATTCCAACAGGAGTACCTCTTCGTTAGCTTATATTTTCATACAGGGTGTGAATCTTAGATCATATATAATACTACCGTGGATGCATCAATGCCATAAGAACTACATACACCTGTTTCCAACTTGTACAACATAATTAATTTACCCTATCTTCTTCTGTTATATGAAATTCACCATAGCTTTGTCTTTATTTTGGTCTGCCAATTGAGCATGCGCTTAACAAATCTGAACGTATGGCCACGTTCAATTTAAGAACTTGTGTCCTTGTTCCTTGTTGCCAGATTCATACACATTTATTGTTATTCTCCACTTTTTTAATACTTACAATAAAAAACTTTTTTTGTTCATTATCTTAGATAGTTATGTTTAAATTCAATAATGTTATTTGGCGCTGACTGTGTACGTCAAAATAGTCAAAGGCTCCAAAACAAAGAAGCAACGTTAGAAACTTGTGAGTGTCATACAAGGATGGGTCGTAAAAGTACGTTGTGAATATGGCTGATCCACGGTAATATATAAGATCTAAGGTGTGAATGCAAAATTTTGGATTTCTAACCACTACGAGTAGTCTGTCCCTGGCTTGAAGGCACTACTGTAAATTTGTTTACCTCACCAAAATAAATATACGTATACATTATGAATATGCTGAAAATTTTATAATAATGGGGCGGGGGGGGGGGGGGGTTGTGTGGGGCAACTTCACTTTATATATTGAGGAGAAGGGGATCGTGTTTTTCTTAGTGGTACCTATGAGTGCATTAGAAATGGATTCGGCTGCATTATATCTTTTCTTCTTATTGTCATTGGGGCGGGGAGGGGGGCCTCACTCTTAATAATGCGATACTACTAACTTAGGGGAGGCGAGCATTGTATTTTTTCGGTGGAGATTATATTTTTTCGGTCGAGAATTATGGTGCATTACAAGCGCTTGATGCAGGGGGTCTAGCGTTTATTTGCCCCCCTCCCTCCCATAAACACATAGCTGTAGTCTCTCGGGGAATGTGACGCAAACAAAATCATTCATGAAGCATATTGGTGCATTAGGAGTGCATTACGATCATATATGTTTTTGTTGAAAATTTCGATAGGGGGCGGGCAACTTAACTGAGCTGTCGCACTAAACCTAGCAAACAAATGTTTTAATATTTTATAACAATCCAATTGCAGATTATTGTGATCATCCAAGCTTCAACTGTGAAATCGAAATAACATAACATGGCTGTCACAACAATTTTCACACCTTCGCATCATCAAAAACATTGCAGGACAAGTTTCTGCTACAATAAAGGACGGTCCTGTGTACTTCTCTCCAAATTCTCAGAATTTAATTGAAAAACTTTTCAATTCGGTCACTTTTCATATCTTGGACGTGTTATCTGAGATATATTTCACCACATCGTGATGTGAATACGCTCTGAGATTTTTCTTTGTAATTTCAGTTTGTCGTTTTTGTGGTTTTTTTATGCTTGTAATCAAGATTATGAGTTTGATTACAACATTTCTTTCAAGTAATTAAAAAAAATACCATTCCAAAATGAATGAGATTATTCTCTATCACAGTTCATACTGTACGCTGGAGGTTAGTTATACAAGGTGTTTCCAAAGTTATCTCAAATATTTTTTTTATTACAAAGTTCAAATCAACCGTAAACTGGTTATTAACGACTAATATGAATTATTGTTACATTTATAATATATGAGTCACTAAGGGATTTTCTGGATGACAGCGCAAGTTTTAGATGGTATTCACTAGATAGAGTTTATCGTAGAGATTGATCTAAGATAATTATTAAAGTTCGCTATGTTGTAGTTAGGTCCTAAGATATCATACAGTGAGTGCTCCAGGTAGGTTGGATGACGATCTTTGTGCATTTAACGATAGAAAGTCCGCGATTATTAAAGAGCGAATAAAGTAAAAATGAACGATAAGTACACGAGTACTTGTTTCGTGATAACAATATGCTCATGAAATTATAAATGTATATACATATAAACTTAGATATACATAAATAAATGTAAATACAAATGCACAAAATATAAATACATATGAATAAATATAAATAAAAAAGCACAAAATATAAATACACATAAATAGATGTAAATACGGAAGTATAAAATATACACAAATAAATGCAAATACAAAATATAGATTCACAAAAATAAATTTAAATACAAATGCACAAAATATTAATACTCATAAATAAATATAAATACAAAATCACAAAATACATATATACACCCTAATAAATTCAAATACAGAAGCGCAAAACATAAATACACATAAGTAGATGTAAATACGAAAGTACAAAATATAATATACATAAATAGATGTAAATACGAACGTTCAAAATATAAATACACACAAACAAATGCAAATACAAAAGTACAAAATATAAATACACAAAAATAAATGTAAATACAAATGCACAAAATATAAATACAGATGAATAAATATAAATACAAAAGCACAAAATATAAATACCTGTTAATATATGCAAATATAGAAGCGCAAAATATAAATACACATAAACAGATGCAAATACGAAAGTACGAAATATGAATATACACAAATAAATGCAAATAGGGAAGTAAAACATAAATATATGAATCTTAACCAGAACTCAAACATGCACACACATAAACAGCAAATTAAATGCTAATAATTAAAAGTTTACCCACAAGCATGGTTATACACTCTCAGATACCAATACACTTTCACTACCATATCACGCAATTACACATTCATATGCAGGCATACATAATCAGGATTCAAATCAGGAATGCTGATGATGGCTCGTTTTGATTGACTTGTGTGGTCAAGAAAAGAGGATATTCTTGATTAGGTTCATATATTGCAATTCCGTTACTATATGAACATTCATTGTATTCTCTTAATTTACTATGTTATTTATAAAGTTTCTTGGTTTATCCAATATAAATGATTTTAACTTTCGTTTATAGATTGGCTTGCTATATATACCCTTCAATGTTGTCGGTATAGTGTTGTACATCTTTATAGACATATATGAATACCATTTTGTGTAAGAACTTTTAGCTTCATGCATTTTACACAACTCAATTCAATTCAATAGTTTCGACATAATCGATTTTTCCACCCCCGCCTGTATCTTAGATACAGATTCCGTATGGAAATTTGTCACTGAATATACTTAATCGTTTATCACAGCATCATAGCTAAATCCTCAATTCTGATAAGAATATCTATGAATCACAGACATTGTTCCAAATCATATGGTAGCATATCCTCTAAATATTTGGAAGACGAATGGCTCTGAAAGTACTAGCAGGATAGTTTATATCCCATGTAATGACCAAACTTCAAAGAGAATTACTGTGCGCCGGAGATAGTTCCAAAAAGATTTATTTTTAATTAACGTAAAACAGAGTAAGCGCGAGATGTAAGATCACGCGTGGCATTCAGCCAGGTAGGAATTTGGCATCAAGAATCCATTTTAGATTTGTTATGTCACAGGAAAATGTGGCGCTTTGGCAAATCTCTAGAAGCTGAAAACTAGGACGGGTTATTCAAAGCATTCCAATTTATTTCGAGCTTAGTCTCTGAATAATTTCCTCAACGTTCGTTATAACTTTTTGGTTTATTAACGTTCGTGGATCATTATAGAAAATCGCCGCCGCGTGAAAGTGTTCTACCAAAATGTAATTTTAAAAATATATAACGAGATGTTTATAATGAATCCATTCGCACGCATCCAACAATGGTGATTGACTCATAATTAACGTCTTTATTAATCGTAGATATTACACGAGTTATAGAGTATACAGGTTGATAAGTATTATTTACTATTATATATATCAGATTATTAAAAAAGATAAAAATCAAGATCGAGTCATTCTTTTAGTTGTCAAACTACTCTGCCTTCTGCCTTCAATGCTGAACTGTTTCTGTTATTAGGGTATCTAATGGATAAATAGAGCATTCCTCTTCTTAAGGTGCTTTATCCGGTTCGGACATTAACGACCGTCATGGTAATGCGGACTTAGTTTACAGAGCTTCGGAACAGTTGAACGGTGGTGATCCCATACAATTTACGCAGGTTGGCCTGTCAAGATATTGTTCTTCTTATAGGTCTCCTTCAGTCAACCTTTCCTTGAATCATTTCTTGGAGTATCTGATATTCAGTTGAGGTTCTCATTGTGTGACGATTAGGCTCTACATTGTTGCGTTTTATCGTGGTCCAGAGTTCGGGCTCGTATTGCATTCTGTGTAGTACTTCATTATTTATTACGTCATCTGTGGAAGAAATTCCTAAGCGTTCTTTGACAAATTCACATCTCGAAGGTATGTACAATTTGTTCCCTTGCATCACTCAGTGTCCAGCATTACGCATAGTATAAAAGTGTAGAGGCTATGTCTTATCTTATTATTATCTTTTTTATATTGAGGTTGAGATCCATGCCACACAATAGAAGTAAACGTTAATTGCCTGCTCTATACGACCTTTAATATCCATGAAGTGTTCACAAGTGTCTGTTAAGGTTCATACTATACCCTGTTTTTGAACTAGGATGACTAATTTTGAATTTAAGTTAGCAGCTCACTAGATTCCTGATTGGTCACATCACAGCCTTTTTTACACAGCACTTTTCACATGTATTTTGATCGACAATTATTGTGTAAATTGTGAAAAACCAGTGTACATTTTGTCATTTTGGGCGTCCTTCGAATTGTTTTATCAAAATATTAAAATTGTTCTTGTCAGTACTAATTTGAAAATGGACCCAGATAATATTCGAAGTAATAGCATACATAATTCACCTCCCTTCCCCCCAAAAAAATTGCTCTGTAATTTTTGGGCACATATCATATACAAAGAAGGAAAACATTGAGAATTTGTAACATCAAAGGAGAATGCCTTTGAGTTTAAAATTGTGAAAACGTTGGATGATTTATCGAAAATAGCTCTTTTGTGTGAAATTGACGTATACAAATTCCATTTTTCAGGAGTTGCTAGGTCGACTGTGCATCAAATTATCAAAGATTATAGAAACAGTGGAACACTTGTCTCTTCTAATCATCGTAGAGGTCGTCCACGAATTGTGCCACAAATTATTCTAATTTATATATGAATTTAAAGCTCCATTTATATTATGGTTCGTACTAGGAAAATCAATTTTTAGATAATTGAAAATAAATAGAAAGCGTATTTTGCGCAATGATTTTCTAAAATGTAGAAGTAATTTTCTAAGATCCAGCAAACAGTATGGGCGAAAACAGAGACCCATATATTACCTTGATGAAACCTTGCCAAATGAAGGTCTCAAAAGTTCCAATATATAGGTAGAGACATCTATTCGAGATAAAATTGATATTTATCTCAAAGGATTTTCTACACGTTAGAAAAATCTATCTAGAAAATGCAAACGATAAATAACCCTTCATGCAGCATTGATTTGTTATAGATACATTACTAACCTTTGAAGGAAACTTGAATTGATTGGTATTAGAAAACGGGTTGCGTGAATTTCAAAAAAAATCACCAGGCGGCTCTGTAATTATAATGAGCAATGCATCTTACGACAGCCGTAGGGTAGAAAAGGTTGCCACAACACCTTCATTTACAAAAGATTTGCAAAAAAGTTAAAATCTAAGAATATCCAATTTCATATCGATATGTTTCAATCTATATATATATATATATATATATATATATTTATATATATATATATATTTATATATATATATATATATATATATATATATATATATATATATATATATATTTATATATATATATATATATATATATATATATATATATATATATATAGATTGCGTTTGGTTATCTTGTTGAAATCCGTTGTTTGTGTTTTCTCATGTTTCAATTAACATCTTTGCTCCCAAGTTGTACACCTTTTCTTGGTTATGCCGTACCGATGAAGGCTAATGAGCCAGAAACATGCATGTCTACGGTTACCACTCATTCTCTGTAACCTCTTTTCATTGGTTATTTGTCTATTTCCAGGGTCGAAAGGTTCAGACAGGAGAGCTATAGACGCCTCCGTGTATCTGTTGGTTGTTGTCCTGAAAACTCGGGATCTTCCATTTGAAGGCACAAATGTGCGTTTGGTTATCTTGTTGAAATCCGTTGTTTGTGTTTTCTCATGTTTCAATTAACATCTTTGCTCCCAAGTTGTACACCTTTTCTTGGTTATGCCGTACCGATGAAGGCTAATGAGCCAGAAACATGCATGTCTACGGTTACCATTCATTCTCTGTAACCTCTTTTGCGTGATATTCCCGCTAATTCTGTCTTTGTTTTATATACCACGCGTTATTCTTCCATCTTTTCATTGGTTATTTATATATATATATATATATATATATATACTATACTGGTTTAAAATGAGCACCTTGAATCTATTTTCTTGAATACATTGACGTTGTGACAGAACTAATAAGGCTGCTGATATTCGGATTTACGTTTGGAATAAAATTTATACTGTCCGTTATATTATTTGGCTTATCGATATATTTCAGATCAACTTCAATCATAATGTTGGATGGAGAAATTGATTTGATAACATTTAATTGCTTAATTTCGTATCCGAATGATAGTGTCTTTTCATTTTTGGGTTATGTGTAGTTCACCCATTACAAACTTGATAGAATTATAAAAAAATACTTGCTTTTAATTTCTAACCATTTTTATTTAAAATGATTATCAACGTGAAGTACGATGAAATATACAAATACTTGGTAAATGTACAAGATGACCTTACTAGTGTTTTGATGTGACATTAAGTTGAGAATTCTATAATATGTAATGTCAAAAGTTTAGGAACTGTCACGTAGAAGAGAATTGTTTGGTTACATATCACAGTGACATAGATGTCAAAAAAGTCTATGGAAATGAATGATGCAACAAATCGAAAAAGAAGCAGAAACCACAGAACTTTATATTTATTGTTTCAGGAAATATATGAATTTTTTTGTTGAGTAAATAAAGCTATTATTTAGGAATTCGAAAATAGAAATAGAGGATAGTTTATGTAAAAGAATATTAATAATTTGGTAGAAAGAACATTTTAAAAGGACACAAACACAATTTAAAAAAAAATTAACACTTAAGAATTAGAATCAGCACACATATGATTAGGGCATAGCAAGAGAAAACAATGCGAGCTTGTTGATGAAGAAAAAGAGAAGATTTTTTTGAAAATGAACGAGGTATGACATATGGTAGAAATGATGAGAAATTTGAGATCAAAGAACTATCAAAATTGTATAAAAGAGTCCTGAAAGAACAGTAGAAGCGGCAAATAAAAATATATAGGAAGTAATAATATAAAGAAGCTACATATAAACATATATTATATAAAATAACAATTATCGGAGTCACCGGTAGTTCTGTATGGTGGGGTTTTGGAAGACAACACTTCAAAAAGGAGTATTAGTGGGGTTGTGAGGACCAGGTTAGTTTTTTTTGTCTTTGTTGGTACCAACATTTATGTTAAGAATATAAAACAGATCTGATAAAAGTAATTACAAAAACATTAGTACTTACGCATTTCTATTTAACGTTAATAATTCATCACTTTGTTTCTTCGTTCCAATTTAGTACTTACGCTATGAATTTCGATTTCTCAATCTTTATATTAGCATAAGACATTTCATCACTTCGTTTCTTTGTTCGAATTTATAATACATATTTCCTGACCAATACAAACTAATTAATTTTAAATATTCTTGAAATCATTATTTTTTTAAATATCATTTCAACTAATACGAATTGACATCTGTTATTACTGTGAGATCTGGAATCGACTATTCTACTGAGAAATTTTAACCATATGCGCACCAATCAATATAAAAAAAATATTAAAAATTGTTTGAATGAATAATAGACAAAATATTGGAAATAAAGTGTAAGAATAACTGGAACCCAAAAAGTAGATAGAGTATCTCATTCTCACCGCATGAATTGATACATAAAATTTTCTTTTTCCTCTAACGAGCTAGCTACACCAAAATTTAATAAATCAAAATACTAATACAATAATATAAAAAATTCCTCTTATACACACAAATATAACAATATATATATATATATATATATATATATATATATATATATATATATAAATATATATAAATATATATATGTATATATATGTATATATATATATATATATATATATATATATAAATCAGGAAATACATCCTATATTAGGGCCAAACTCCAACAGTAACAACCCCCAAAAAAACATTACAAACCAAAACTTAAAAAATCTTCTAACTTCTCTCTCTCTCTTTTTTATATTTAAATGGAACAAATTATACCACATAACATTTTAGAAAACTTTTTTGAGTACCAAAAAACGAGAAATAAACGAAAAAATAAAATAGATAATCTTAAAAATAAACAACAACCCCATCTGTGTACTAAACTAAATAAAAATTGGATCACAAATTTAATAACTAATGATAATATACCAGCAGATATTCTATATACTCTTAGTCACAATTTACCAACTGAACATATTATTGCAAATCTAGAAGCAGGCATAAGTAATTTTACAAACGAAATTTAAAATGATATTAGATATAAAGTAAATAATGTTATTGGAAATTTCAAGAAAAGATAAAAAAATCTATTACAAACCACACAAGATTTTTAATTCATCTGTTTTAAAAAGTTAACCCATTCTTTAAGCAAAATTGCTACATTCTCATAACTTATGCAGATAAAACAAATAAAACCGTAATTATGATCAAACAGAATATAAAGAAAAAATGTTTAACTTAATTAATGATATAAGAACATATGAAAAAAACGAAGCAACCCCTCTGAGAAAATTCAAACCAATGTAAACAAAATTATCAATAAATGGTTCCAATTACAACTAATAGACAAAAGGACAAAAATTAATTATGTATACACAATGCACAACCTCCAGCTATTTACGGGTTTCCCAAACTACATAAAAATGGAATACCACTTCGGCCTATAGTAAGTAAGACCCAAACACCCACATATAACGTGTCAAAGTACTTTTCTAAGATTTTATCTAACATAATTGGTAAAAATAATTTCTTCACAAAAGATTCCTGGGAATTTGTGAAATTTATAGGAACACATAAGGTACCACAGAACTATATTCTAATCTCTCTTGATGGGATGAAATCAAATATCACTTGGAAGAATTTCTTAATGACGCACAATTATGTCTCTCATCAACTTACTTTCAATTTGAAGATACATTTTATTCTCAATTTTTTGGAATTGCAATGGGATCTCCTCTTGAAGCAACTATAGCTAACCTTGTCATGGAATATGTTGAGAAACAAGTTTTAAATTCCTCAAGTTTTCGGCCATTTTTCTTTAAAAGGTATGTTGATGACATTTTGACTTGTGTACCTAATGGTAAAATTGATAAAATTTTGAATAAATTTAATAATCTTAATGAGAGACTAAATTTTACAATCGAAACAGACAATAACAAAACAATCAATTTCTTAGACACCATCATCCAATGTGACAAAAACGGGAATATTACAACAAACTGGTATACAAAACCAGATGCATCTCATAGATCCACAAACTTTCATTCAAATGCGCCACTATGTCATAAGAAGAGTGTAATAATTAATCTAACTGATAAACTATTAAACTCGCACATCCTTAATTTAGAGAAACTAACTTAAAGGAAATTAAAACCATTCTAGCAGAAAACAACTACCCACTACAATTCACTAACAAAATTTTCAATAAACGAATTCATTCCATATATAACAACTCCTGAACCAATAAAAACTCCAATACTTATCTTTCGCTTCCCTACGTAGATGGTCTATTAGAAAAAATAAACAAAATAACACAAAAGGAAAAAAATATCAATTTTTCACAAACTGAATGACACCATCAAGATATTTTTCTCAAAAATGAATAAAAACAAACAAACACATACAGTGTATCCAATTCCTTGCGAAGACTGTCCTAGTACATACATTGGTCAGACTAAACAATATTTGCAAAAAAGACTACAAGCTCACAAATACTCAAAAACAGATGTAACAGCACTCTCACATCATAGACAACAAACAGGACACTCTATTAACTATGACCAAACTAAAATTCTCGCAAAGGAAAAAAACGATAAGGTTAGAACTATTATGGAAATGATCCATATTAAACCAAATTCGAACAGCGTTAATTCCAGAAATGACATAAGAAAACCTAAGTATTATTTATGACGGCATATTAAAAAAATAATAACACAGATATGTATTTGAGTACCACCTCTGAAACTTTTTGTACCTTACTATTGAATATATACTAAAAATTGTGAAATTTCTCTTGTACTGTCAAATAAAAATTCAAAGTGAAGTTGGTAAGGGTTGAAAACCAATAATGTATGTATGTTTTGCAAGTCTTATTTTAAAACTAATTAATCTGTGATAAGGGAAGGATAGTGTTTGACATGGAAGCTTATATTTTGAAAAAGCCATTTTAAATTTGTTAAGATTTTTTAACCATGAGATGTCCCAGCGTACAGGTAATTCATATCATTGTAAATTAAACAAATTTGAATATTTTACGAGTAAGAATTTTACTGTTTTTACTTTTGAATTGTAGTGTAGTTTTTGTTGTAAAGATATATTTTAATTTTATTGTAGGTGATTTAATAATGACAGGATTATGTCGAAACGTACGTACTCAATGAAAATGTATTAAAAGAAACCTCCAGAGTTTGTTTAATGACTTTACTCCGAGAAATTTCCATATAAATATGTAAACAGAATGGTCAAGAAAAATTGATGAAATATATATATATATATATATATATATATATATTATTGTGGAATCTTATGTGTGCGAAACCTAATTATTATTGTTTAGTTTATATAAATTGAATGTTTTGATTATATAATATTAAATTTTTTGAATATGTTCTGAAATAATTACACTTTCCCTTCTTCATACTTTAAAATCCTAATTTTTGTTATTTACATGAAAACTCAATAACCTCAGGATTTTGGGTTTATGGAATAAGATAAAATTATTTTAATTTATATTATAAGGGCCAAAAAACGGAATCTTTTGTATTTATAAAAAAAAATTCAATTTAAAAAAATACTTGCTTTTATTTTTTCTATAAAATCCTACAGAACGGTCCTGTATATTCTGTTTTAAGACCCTTCTCTAGTTGTGATCCGTCTGATCAATGATGCCAACTGTCAAATAATAAATGAAACAATCGTCTAGAAATGAAATTTTCCAACAATATATTTAAGTCTTTCAAATAAATAATGTTATTTAATAGGAAATCAAAGACAACAAATACATTATTCAAATACAATATTTTCAAAAAGAACAACTTATCTATGATGATCGTTCATTCAAAATACATTCACTCAAATGGATTATTTATATATACAAGTACAACTATGCAACATATTATACACATTGAACATCTGATGATGTTAAAAAAATATACTAAGACATAAAATGGTGGATATGGCAATGAGCAATGTTTGTGAAATTTCAAAGTTCAACTATTTACACACAATACAAGTGAGTTCATTTAACTTTTTTAAATCGAAATAGTTTTTAAATACCTTTTCACTTATGTCCAAGTCACCATTGTTCACTTCTTGTAGGATTCTTTTTTGGATATGGTACAGTTTATCGTGTTTGGGTATGAACAAAATTGATGTTATATTTCATCTACATCAATACATTTTAGATGAAATTCCATAGTCCAATTCTTTCTAAGATGTATCGTGGAGATATCATTTCCACGATACAAAACTTTACTTGATTATACAGATAAATATTTAAGGTTAGTATACTGCAATTTTCACCAATTTCTTGTTAAATTTCTATTTATCAGTTTGATTTACAAATTTTATTGAGTTATATTAAAGAATAATGTATTTCTTTTATATTTACCATTGAAATGGTGCCGTTTTTCTAGTTGTTTAAAATTCTCTTCTAATGATTTTACTTTTCACCCCCATTCATTGTTAAGAAAAAAATTCTACCTAGTTAATAGTGTACATTATCAACAAACTTCCCCATTCATTTTTTTCAATTTTCAATCCGCTTGCCGCTGATCAAAACATTTCAATTATAATTCACCAATCAAATCGGTTATAAAAATTTTTGTTGGTAAATCTCATTTCAGGTTTCAAATTGTTTATTTATCCTTTTAGAACATTCCGTTTAATATTTTTAAATAATCAAATTTGATATACTACTTCCTTTTATATAGTTTCCAAAATATTTGAAACTGACAACTATATTTTCTCTCATTTGCTCTATTCAGAATGACAATTAATTTCACAAATGTCATACATTTATAACCTTGATGTTATCATTATTTTGACTTTATTCCCTGGCATATTCTAAAATAATTTTCTAATGTTATCAAAGAGTTTCTTTCATATCTAATTAGTATATTTTAAAACAAATCATAATGTTTTGACTCTTACTATGTGAGAAATAGATTGTTACAATTTATATAAGGTGACGGTCAAAAAGGTTCTCTCTCAATACCTAGAATTCATGTTATCTCTAACTTATGTGCATTTACAGGGTACATTGAAAATTTCTTTTATGTTTTTTCGATTTGATTTATTTTTATTTTCTCTCTTGAATGATTTTTGTTCCATAGATTATCTATATTTCTGACGATTTAACTGGTAATTGAATTCTAAATTTTGTACTTACATATAGTGTGTAGCATGTTCATTCCATATTATCGTATACAGAGTGTTGCAAGTTCTTTTCCATGTTAATATATATTATATATATTGACATGTTTTTTATAAAGTCAAGAATATTGAGCAACAACAGATGATAAAAAAGTTAGGTTTTTAAGCGAATAATTGTCTTTCTTATTATTAAGGAAGAATTAAAACAACCCTGTTACGGGAAATTCAATTACTAAGTAAATATTTGGTGTTCTGTTAAACAAATCCAAAATGGTTGACCAAAAATGTGATTTTTTAAATTTTCTTCTGGCAGCTTTTTTTTGTATTTGGTTTATATAATAAACAAGATAGCTCACGGTTACACTTACCTTTCTTTCAACCTCATAAAAATGAAAAAAAAATGGTATGAAAGTTTAAACCAGACTATTAGATATATTTTCGTAATTTCAGAATGAAAATGGTTCGCAAAGGGGAAAAACTTCTTCGAGTCGACCTCCAGAATATGGAAAGAGCAGTTATAAGTACTATTCAAGATAAATTTTCAATTAGTAAAATGATCCAAACAAATCAGCTCAATTTAGAGCAGTTAATAGTGCGCTTCACCTTACGGACCCAAACAACTTATCCCGGGCAACTGCCTTTAATGAAACAACGGTTAACAATTTGTTTAACAAATTAGAAAGCGCGATCAACAAATTTCACTCCACTGCTGAAAATATATACAACGGTGATGAGACGGATCTTACCACTGTTACAGATTTACCTATGGTTGCTTCACAGGAAGGACTCAAACAGGTCGGTCAAGCAATATTGTCTAAACGAGGCTCGTTGGTAACCCTGTTGACTTTTATAAGTGCAAACGGAAATACAATAACTTCTGTTTCCGTTTTCTCAAGAGTCCATTTCAAGGAGTTTATGTTAAAAGTAGCACCGGCTGGAAGTCTAGCCGTTGCAAATAAATGAGGTTTGATGACGGAAATACATTTTTTAGAAACATAAAAACATTTTGCAAAACATTCAAAACCATCACCAGATTCTCCTGTTTTCCTGCTATTCGACAACCATAAGTCCCATATTAGCTTGGACGTGGTAAACTACGCCAAAGCTAATAATGTGGTCTTACTAACATTCCCACCTCAGATCAGCCACCGACTGTAGCCACTAGATGTGGCCCTTTGTGAACCCATTAAAACATATTTTAAGAGTGCCCAAAATGAGTCGATGTTGTCAGATCTTGGTAAAAGACTTGCTATATATCATATGGCATCTCTTTCAAATAAATATTGCACAAATGCCTTAACTTCAGAAAATATTATCAATGAATTTTCCTCCACGGGGAGATGTTAATCGAAACATGGGAAAACATAAAACAACTGATTTCCCATGTTTCGATTGACATCTTTGCTCCCAAATTTCACATCCTCATTTGGTTATACCGTGCTGAAGACAGCAAATGAGCCAGAAACATGCATGTCTGCGGTTACCACTCCCTTTCAGTAGCCCTTCTTCTTTTTGCGTGAATTACCCATGAATCTCTTTGTTGTTGTTGTTTACATATCACGCGATATTCCTACATCTTCTTTGTTATTTACTATGGGTCGGAAGGTTCAGGCAGGAGGGCTATATGCGCCTACGTGTCGATCTTGGTTGTTAACCTGAAAACACGGGATCTTCCAATTGAAGGCAGAAATGAGCGTTTGGTTTCCCTGTTGGAATCAGGTGTATTGTGTTTTCCCATGATTCGATTAACATACTTAACCCAAATTTCACATCCTCATTTGGTTATACCGTGCTGTAGACGGCAAATGAGACAGAAACATGCATGTCAGCGGTAATTACTCTGTTTCAGTAGCCCTTTTTCTTTTTGCGTGAGCGTGAATTACCCATGAATCTCTTCGCTGTTGTTATATATATATATATATATATATATATATATATATATATATATATATATATATATATATATTATTGTGAAAAAATAATGCTACACCCTGTATATCAAATAATGAAGAATTAAGATTATGTATTGTAATCTAGAAGAATTTTTTTTAAGTCAAAAAAAAATTTTTTTTAAACATTTGAATGGAGAAAATCTGTACGATCCACTATTCGATAGAGAAGACATACAGAAAGGACAGACTGTATAATGTAGGGATAATTGCGAATAGGTGTGATAAACAATTTATATGAAATAAATTACCTAACGAAACTTTTATCAAAGAGATCAAGTATCAAAATTTGTTCATAATAAGAAACTAATAATGCTTTATTCTGTAAAGTCAAGCTAATCTCGTAATATTTGTTGATTAAGACATTAAAATGAGATAGTGTAGATGTTTAGACATAACAGAGCAGGAAAATATAAAATAATGTGAATTTCAGAGAACATGACTTATAAAGAAAACGAATTTTCATTTTGCATACATATTTAAAGGTAACAGCTGTCATCTATTAAAACATTATGAATATTCATTTGACATACATACTTAGAGGTTAGGAAATGTCATTTTAACAATACTAAGAAATATTATTGAATGAAAATAATATAGGAAGTCTAAGCAATTAAAAACCTTAGAATATAATATCATGATATAATGGATGAACATTTCACTGGTTGAAATGAAGAATTTGAGTTATAAAATAAATAATCAAATTTGATTGGTTAATAAACATTTAAAAAAGATCACATCGGCGACAACTGTGTTGCTAACGAAAAAAAAAATCAGAATGGGAGAAAGTTGTTGATTATGGGGGCTATTGACTAGTAGGTTTTCTTTTTGGGAAGAGATTTTTGGAGCAGCAAAATTTTTTTGGTAAAGTAAATCAATTGAAATCATTTGGAAAACAAAATTTGACTATAGAATTTAAAACAAATACATTATACTTACAAGAGATATATCAGTGTAAGTAGTTTAGTTTGTATTAATAATTAGAAAAGGAATTGTTGAATGTTGTAAAACACTAATCATGAATTTTATTTTATAATATGGTGTCTTGTGTCTGGTGGAAGTAAAATAGCCACAATAGTTTTCGAAAAACATTGAATAGTGGAATTTGTGTGAGCTGTTTGGACTTTGAAAGAAATACAGCATCGATTCCTGTTCTGGTAGAAGCAGAATGCCAACAGGGAGGTTTTCCAGGAGGAGAATCTGGAACAAATAAAAGAAACAGATCATTGAAGGTGAACAAACAGAAATCGTGAAGTAAATAAGGTAGTACAAGTTAATTTATTAATGTATTAAGAGGTCAAGCGTACTTACTAATTTGTGAAAAAAACTAAAATTTTGTGATGCATAGACGCTGTTAAGAGTGTATTTCGCCGTGTTCTGAAAGTCATATGTTTATGAAGTTATATAACTGTATTTTACTATTATAATAATATCTCACCAGAGTGCGTGTGATTTGTATGAAAGAGTCATCCTTTTAGATAGTTGAATTTCTTAAAAAAAAAAACACTTGTAAAAGTGTAGTGTATTTATTTTCATTGAATTAAATATTGTTTTTCCTTTTGAAGAACGTTTTTTTAAATTACTTGAGTTATTCATTTCATCTGGTGACTTGTGCACCATCTACTTACCACAGGCAGAAGCTCTGAATGAAATCGATTGAACTATGCAGATATTTTTTAAGTAGGACAGTACCGTATTTAATTTGAAATCATTAAAAAAGTAACATATTCTGATTAACAAATTTATTTTTAAAAATATAAAGCATTTATTAACTTTGGCGCTAACATATATAAAATTATAAATTCATTTTATTTAAAATACTTGAACTCTACCCTGAGATGAGAAGTTTTCATGTTGGTTAAATAAACTGTTTATCATACATATTAAATCCTCAACATACCGGGCAAATTAAACTATTTTGTCACCCAATTCTATTCATAATAAAATGGCGCCCAACGTGGGGCAAATTAAATTCCCATATATAATAAAATGTCACCGCAACGTGGGGCTAATATAGAAATTTAGTAAATAATAATAAAAAGCATTGAAATAAGTTTTTTTTTACTGTATTAAAAGATTTTAAATACATAAAATGGAAAGGAAAATGACATTAAGGGACGGAAAGCAGGTAGGAGTCGAAAGTAGGTCTGATGAAGAAAGAGAAGAAAGGAGTAATGGTAGAGGAGATTTTCAGGTACAATATTTGGAACAGGGGAGAGAACATTCGGAAGAAGACATCGCAGATCAAGGTCAGGAAGAAGAAGATGCACCATTGTCAGAAGAAACAGGAGAAGGGGTCAAACAAAAATCAAAAGAGAAAGAGGATATGGACGTGATGAGTATGCTTCAAATGATGATGAAAAGAATGGATCAAAACAATGAAGATATGAGGAGAGATATAAAACAGGATTTGAATACAAAATTGGACCAAAATAGGGAAGACATGAAACAGGATATGAATATAAATAAGGAAGAAATAAAACAAGAAATGAATATTAAGATGGACCAGAATAAGGAAGAAATGAATATTAAAATGGACCAAAATAAGGAAGAATTAAAAAAAGAAATGAATATTAAGATGGACCAGAATAAGGAAGAAATGAATATTAAAATGGACCAAAATAAGGAAGAATTAAAAAAAGAAATGAATATTAAGATGGACCAGAACAAAGAAGAAATTAAACAAACTAAGGAACTGATAATAAAATTGATGGATAAAAAATTGGGACACGTTGAGAAGAAACTAGAAGAATCAAACATATACATGGAGAATAAAATTGAAGACACTAAACAGGAAATAAGAGGAGAAGTGATTGGACGTATAATGGAAATAGAAAATTTACAAATCAACAGAATTAAGGAAATAGAGGAGAAAGAAAAGGATTTCAAAGAAGAGATTCAAATGGATGTAAAGATACAAAATGAAAATATAAATGATGATACTATAGAACAAAAATTAAGTAATAAAATGGAAATTGACGAAACGAAAATACAAAGTGTGATGGAGTTTAAAAAAGTTGAGAAGGAAACAGAAGAAATACAATTTATTAAAATACAAAGACAAATAAATGAGGAGATGATAAATATCAATTTACAGAATCTAGGAAGTGAGGAAGTCATGAAAATTTATGAAAAAGAGATTTATTGGAAAATAACAGACCCAGATGTTAATATATTAAAACGAATAGTGACATATGGTAAAGAAAATAATAATAATAGGGGGATACATTTTAATTGGCAGTTAGAGAAAATAAATAAGATACTACAAGAGACTAAGGAAGAAATAGAAGAAACCATAAGACAGAATATAGAAACAATAATTTATGCAGAAAATTTCGAAATGAGATTAAAACTTGGCAGAAATATAAAGATAATTTATCCAAGAAATTTTAATAGGATAATTAAAAATGAAATGATAGGAAGTGAGAGTATTATGGGAAATGAAATAATAAAAAGAAGAAACAATAATATGAAGAAATTGGAAACACAAATTTTCATGAATCCATTGGGAGAAATTGATGAGATAGGGGACAACAAAATTGAAAAAGACACAGTGGAAAATTTTAAGAAACTTAGGAAGCAGATAGAAGAGAATCAAACAATAAGAGAAGAGGATAAAACGAAATTTAGGAAAAGAAAATTAAATTGAATAATAAGGCTGTATTATAGGACCGGAATCTAGAAGACGAATAAGGAATTGTAAAAGGTCGATAAGGAATATAAAAAAACAACATGTAAATAAGAAGTTTATAATTAACAAATAATGTTAAAAAAAAACATATGTAAATATAATGTTGTACATAGATAGAAATTAGGATATATAAAGATAATGATGAAAAACAGAAATAATTACATTAACAGATATAATACAAATGGATATTATAACAAAAAAACAACAATTATAACAACAATTTAGGAAATAACAATAACTATAATAAGAACGATAGCAAACAAAAACAACTATAACAGAAACTTCAAATAAAATAACAACAAAAATAACAATTACAGAGAACAGTATTCAAAGGAGAGAAGAGAGAGTGATAACATATAAACATCCAAGGAAATATATAAAATTTGGGGAAGATTTAGAATTATGAGAAATAATGGAATTGAAAAATATTAAAGGGAAATTAAATGGAAAAGAAATAAAATTATTAATAGATACAGGTTCGGAAGCGTCCATAATTAAAACAAAACTAATAGAAGAAAACATTGAAAATTATGAAAACAAATTAATTAAAATACCAAAAACTACATTAATAGGAGCAAACGGAAAGAAATTGTGTGAAGTTAGCAGATCTATAATACAAGGTATTGAATTAAAGGATGGGAAAGAAGTTGAGATGCAATTATTGTTAGTAGATAATCTAGAATCAGACATAGTTATAGGAATAGATGAATTAACAAAATATTAAGCAAGAATTGATTTTGAAAAGATGGAGATTGAATTAAATGGTAATAGAATTGAATTTGAAGAAGAAAATATAGAAGAATTGGAAGTTGAAGAGGATAATAAGAAGTTATGGAATAAAGAAAGGATTGGAAATATGGAAGAATTGGAATTTGGAGAGGATAATAGGAAGTTATGGAATATAAAGAGGAGTGGAAATATAGAAGAATTGGAATTTGAAGAGGATAATAGGCAGTTATGGAATATAGAAAGGAATATAATTATGGAGGAATTGGAATTAGTGTGTGGAAATAAGGAATATGAAGAGAAAGTGAAGAATTTAATAATGGAATATGAAGGATTGATTAAAAAGGAGATGAGAATGGCAAATAACTATGTACATAAGATAGAAGTTAAGGGAATAGAAAATTTCAGAATAAGAACATATCCCATACCTTATAAATATAGGAAAGAAGTTGATTCAGAGATACAAAATATGCTAGAGGATGGTATTATAGAGAGATGTAACACAAGAAATATAAATTAATAAATTGTACCGATATAAGAGACTCTGAGAGATGTAGAAGTAATAAGTCGCATAACGAACATTAAAGAATTTTCAAAAATGGATTTATAACATGATTTTTTAAACTAATTCCTTTGGATGAAACTTGTAAATGAAACATGTACCTAAAAATAAAATAAGAATTTGTATACATATTTAATTATGGTATTGAAAATAAATTAAAACTAACTGAAGAGGATACTGCAACACAGGATTCCAAAATCATCTTTGTAACAGCAACCTGAAATAAAAAGAAATGTATTATTAGTAAAATTGAAAGACAATCCTAGAATATAGTACTTGAAGTAAAATTTGCGTTCATAAAATTTTTCTTAGAATAAAAAAATTTGATAAACGCAAAATTTAGGGGATGTTATTGTGAAAAAATAATGCTACACCCTGTATATCAAATAATGAAGAATTAAGATTATGTATTGTAATCTAGAAGAATTTTTTTTTTAAGTCAAAAAAAAAATTTTTTTTAAACATTTGAATGGAGAAAATCTGTACGATCCACTATTCGATAGAGAAGACATACAGAAAGGACAGACTGTATAATGTAGGGATAATTGCGAATAGGTGTGATAAACAATTTATATGAAATAAATTACCTAACGAAACTTTTATCAAAGAGATCAAGTATCAAAATTTGTTCATAATAAGAAACTAATAATGCTTTATTCTGTAAAGTCAAGCTAATCTCGTAATATTTGTTGATTAAGACATTAAAATGAGATAGTGTAGATGTTTAGACATAACAGAGCAGGAAAATATAAAATAATGTGAATTTTAGAGAACATGACTTATAAAGAAAACGAATTTTCATTTTGCATACATATTTAAAGGTAACAGCTGTCATCTATTAAAACATTATGAATATTCATTTGACATACATACTTAGAGGTTAGGAAATGTCATTTTAACAATACTAAGAAATATTATTGAATGAAAATAATATAGGAAGTCTAAGCAATTAAAAACCTTAGAATATAATATCATGATATAATGGATGAACATTTCACTGGTTGAAATGAAGAATTTGAGTTATAAAATAAATAGTCAAATTTGATTGGTTAATAAACATTTAAAAAAGATCACATCGGCGACAACTGTGTTGCTAACGAAAAAAAAAATCAGAATGGGAGAAAGTTGTTGATTATGGGGGCTATTGACTAGTAGGTTTTCTTTTTGGGAAGAGATTTTTGGAGCAGCAAAATTTTTTTGGTAAAGTAAATCAATTGAAATCATTTGGAAGACAAAATTTGACTATAGAATTTAAAACAAATACATTATACTTACAAGAGATATATCAGTGTAAGTAGTTTAGTTTATATTAATAATTAAAAAAGGAATTGTTGAATGTTGTAAAACACTAATCATGAATTTTATTTTATAATATGGTGTCTTGTGTCTGGTGGAAGTAAAATAGCCACAATAGTTTTCGAAAAACATTGAATAGTGGAATTTGTGTGAGCTGTTTGGACTTTGAAAGAAATACAGCATCGATTCCTGTTCTGGTAGAAGCAGAATGCCAACAGGGAGGTTTTCCAGGAGGAGAATCTGGAACAAATAAAAGAAACAGATCATTGAAGGTGAACAAACAGAAATCGTGAAGTAAATAAGGTAGTACAAGTTAATTTATTAATGTATTAAGAGGTCAAGCGTACTTACTAATTTGTGAAAAAAACTAAAATTTTGTGATGCATAGACGCTGTTAAGAGTGTATTTCACCGTGTTCTGAAAGTCATATGTTTATGAAGTTATATAACTGTATTTTACTATTATAATAATATCTCACCAGAGTGCGTGTGATTTGTATGAAAGAGTCATCCTTTTAGATAGTTGAATTTCTTAAAAAAAAACACTTGTAAAAGTGTAGTGTATTTATTTTCATTAAATTAAATATTGTTTTTCCTTTTGAAGAACGTTTTTTTAAATTACTTGAGTTATTCATTTCATCTGGTGACTTGTGCACCATCTACTTACCACAGGCAGAAGCTCTGAATGAAATCGATTGAACTATGCAGATATTTTTTAAGTAGGACAGGACCGTATTTAATTTGAAACCATTAAAAAAGTAACATATTCTGATTAACAAATTTATTTTTAAAAATATAAAGCATTTATTAACTTTGGCGCTAACATATATAAAATTATAAATTCATTTTATTTAAAATACTTGAACTCTACCCTGAGATGAGAAGTTTTCATGTTGGTTAAATAAACTGTTTATCATACATATTAAATCCTCAACATACCGGGCAAATTAAACTATTTTCTCACCCAATTCTATTCATAATAATATATATATATATATATATATATATATATCATTGTATATCTCGACTATGTTTTTAATTATAATATATTATATTCTATAAATTGTTTTATCGTTGAATTTATTTGTAGCTGTAACTACACTAAAATAAAGACTATGAATCAATCAATAAATATTAATATATATATATTATTATAGTATATCTCGACTATGTTTTTAATTATAATGTATTATATTCTATATTGTTTTATCGTTGAATTCATTTGTAGCTGTAACTACACTAATATGAAAACACCTTTAGCTAAATATAACCTATAAAATTTTTAATGACAGCAGTTGTCAAATTAATATGCCCGGCTAAATAAATATTAAATTTTATTTTCTGAAAGATAAATTAACACATAATATCAATCAACTCACTCTTTTCTCAGGGAGGGATCAAAGATTTCAAAGAATAATTCAAAATTTATAAATTTCCAAATAATTTTCCAAATCACGTATTATACTATTCAAATCGAAAGTAACTGTTTGTCCAACTACACTATACACTATAAGACAAATAAATTATCTTATGACACATATGAAATTACTGTCAGAAATTAAACCAAATGTCACTTCTTGTACTAAATTTTCTAAAGGATGAAATTATCAAATCTAATGAGAATGATTATGAAAAGAGAGCCAAAAGGTGATTAGAATTCAAATTTATATATTATATTATCAAATAAACACTTACAAAAATTAAAACTTTTCAAAAAATATCACAAACGAATACGCAAAAATAGAATTTTCTATCAAAACCCTATTATTATAAACAATCTAAAATTAGAAATTCTTATCTAAATACTTTAACTAAAAGTCCAAAATGACTTATATGTCAATGTAACATTCCCCAATTTCCTTGTAAATTGTCTTTTTCAGAATTTGTCTTGAGTTTACGTAGAATGATATATCAATAATGTTACTATAATATGATCAAATATTTAATTCATCAGATGCATCTACTTTCGAAATATTTTTTACTAAAGGACTATTAATTCTCGAGAAATAATATATAATATGGACTGGACTCAAATGAATTTGAGACAACTCTTATTCCGATGTTGTCTCTCTAGATATTAAAATTCAACTCTATTTAAAAAAATTCTGAGACAACTCTTATTTAGATGTTGTCTCTCGCGATGTTATGAATCAACTCACTAAACTGTTTCCATAAATAACTCTCTTCTCCTTTGGTTACCAAGAATTCTTTTTTTTTTAAAAAATACAAATTTACGTTTTTTTGTACCAAGAGAGATTTTCATTATTTTTTATAATTTCCATTTGCTAATAGAGACATCTGTATTCTGGGTTTTCAAATCATTTTAAAATCTATCTGTCATTAAGTCTCTTCTGCAGTAATGTCATATGAAATTGAAATGTCAAATTTTATTGGTATATTGAACCTTTCAAATTATTGATAATACAGTGTGTATTACTAGTATTACATCTAAATATGCATATTTTCTTTATTTCAATGTTTTCTTTAGAATTTAGATAGAGGATATGTTTTAAATCCCCCTAATAAAAGAATGATAAATCGATTCTTGTATATAATTATAATTTATCTCTCAAAATTGCCAAATATAATACTAGTTCTTAGTAACATAGTAATATCTTTTATGAAGCCCTGACAATGGTAAATGTTTTGAATATTATTTTAGCATCTCAATATTTACATTAAACAATCGATATCATAGGTACGCATTCAATATATAACCCATTTCAATTTCAATATAGGTGAGGGTAAATATATTAAAATCCTTAAAATTAGTACAAGTTTTTTAATTACCACATGCCAACTAGTTTCGACTTAACAAGTCATCATCAGGGCGGGTAAGCAGTCAATTAAAAAATTTTCCACAGGACGTATAACAACATGAATTTAAAATAAACAGCGAAAACAATACAAGACAACAGAACTAGACGTCTAGTATAACACAGAGTTATACTAGTTTTTTGGAAGAACGATGGAATATATAGATAGAGGATTAGTATTAATATAACAATTCAAAATTAAATTATGTTCATTCCTATTTACATATCAATGTTATATTTGCTTACTACTTATTATTCGGAATTTACAATTTTTGTAATGGATAATTGTTATGCATTTATTACATATATGCATTGCGAAATTGTTCACACGCATTTCATATAACAAGTGATGGTAGAGATAAATCATTTATCATTATCAAATTATGTTAATTTGCATGTATTTTCACTGTTCCCCAATTGAATCAATGTATGGGAACAATTTCAAAATGGCAAAACCCTATTTTTGGCTTAATCGTTAAACTTTCACTTGACATAATCTCTTTGTAATAATTATTATCGAGTTTGTTAACCTTGAAGGTCTCCTTCTCTTGAACAACTCTATAGTGTATTCACGAGCCTCTGACAAAGATTGACAATATTGATATCTTATGTTTCTATTTTTCATTTCGAGCTATGCAAAGTTTTTCATGAATAATAACTATTTTATCGACATTAACCATAAAAGAGTTTCCTATATAGTTTCAACTTCAATACAAACATCTTACACACTCAAACTTCGTCATCATAAATGTATTTTATATAAAAACCAACTAAAAACAAGAATTTGCATCTATTAAACTTGCTACGATGCTTGAAGAAGTGGAGTTAAAAGTATCAATTTAAAAACATTGATAGTTCTATAGAATACATAGGAGGTATACCGACGTTTTCAAGTTTGAGCTGCAGTTTCCTCCATGCATATACAGAAATGTGATAGTAACAGCATCAACGAATGATGAAAGATGGTAGAAAAAAAGGAAGTGGGGAAGAAGGATATCTAGCTTGACAGGATAAGTGGATCAAATTGGAATCGGAGAAATAAAAAAAAATTAAATCGTAAAATTAAAAATTATTGATAAAAAACAAAGATAAATCATTCAATCGTCAAACTTATTAAAAGGTGAGCAATTGTTTTAAAATAAAAAAATTATGTATGGGAGTTATTCAAACAAATCGCCTCCTACTCCTATGCACAATTTTTAAATTATTCACAAACCCTCTGTAGCATGTTATGACATCTACAAATGTCACAGCAGAGTCAATACGAGCTACAATATCTTATGGTATATCCACAGGTTACAAGTGAACCATTTTCCTCAGGAATCCCCAGTATAAAGAATATGATGAAATTTAAATTTAATGATCTAGGAGACCTCTTCCTCTTCCGATCCAACTGCCAAGAAATGTTTGATTAAATTAAATTCTAACTTGTCTAGAACTACGTTTCACGAGAGGAGAAGCCACTTGAAGTTGCAGACGTAAGCGCCATCTTGTTTTAAAATCCAGCGCCATATTTTGAAATTGAAGTTAGACTTCAAACCAGTAGCGTAACGAATTCACATTTTGTAGGTCAACACAAAATTAGAACATTATTAATAATAATTCATTATCATTTCTCTTAATATTGGTGATGGTGTATTCAGAATTTTATCGCTATGTGGCTTGTAGTTTTGGTTAACGAAAATAAACACTACTGAAAGTGTAATGAAGTGTAGTATTTAAATCTAAAACTTGCTTCAAGTCGTAAATAGGTACGTCATTCAGGTATCAAAAAGGTGAATAAAAAACACAAATTGGGAACTTACAAAATTCTTCATGAGAATTTATCAAATATATAATATAAACATTCCAATTTAACATAAAGCAAACAAAAACTTTAATTATAAACAAAATACACTTACACAAAGATTTAAATAGGGGAGTTCGAATACAGAGAGTCTGTATTCAATGTTGGCTCTGATTATTTCCAAAGTTGCTGAGTGTCAACAAAGTAATAATTGCGAATTTTGTGTAGGGATACTTTTACAACAGTAAGTGCATTTGCTGGTATCTTCAAAACTAAATTATTGACAACAAAGTGTACGATATCTGTGTATTAAACAATTTCAGTTTCATTCATTTTATATTGTTATTGATAAGAAACCGGTCTCATTAGCTGTATAATTACTATCGCAAGCCATACACCTGTTTTATCAGGTGACAGGGCCGTATCATTTTTCGGATACTTCATCATGAACCCCAACCAAAGTGTTTCGACTCTTCCACATTCTCAGTCTAGATCAGATATTTCCCGAACCTATTCATCAGCAGCTTCAATACACATCTTTCCTTCAAAAGAACAAGCAATCGTCTTCAGTGCATTAGAAAACACTCGTCTTCAGGATAACCTAATTCCTCTGGGTAGTATAATCCAGCCAAAAAACATAATCTTTTCATCCCGGATATTAAACAACCGGATATGCATGTATTTATCCAATAAACATCTAGTAGAAACTTTCATGAATGACTACGGACAAATAGAAGTTAACGGAATGGTAGTCAGTGCTAGAAAACCAATATCACCAGCAGAAAAAATCGCTTTCTCAAATGTGTGCCCATCTATACCTCATAATATACCGATTAATGGATTACAAAAAATTGGCTTAGCTCCTGTTTTACCCATTACATTCCTGAGAATTGTTGCATCTCTACCGGAATATACTCACATATTGGGTTTCAGAAGACAAGTATTCGTCAGCCCACACAACTAACAGCTTCCAGATTCATTTATACTTGATTTCGACAACACTTCCTAGAGAATATTCATTTTTCAAGACAATATAGTTTGCTACAATTGCAAAAATCAAGGCCACATAGCATCTCAATGTTATGAACCTATAATGCAACCTACAGTTCTTCCACATGTATCAAATGAAATTCCTTCAGCACCGTCTCAAACAAATATAGTAACGCAACCAACAAATACAAAAGCTGTCTCTGATAACCTACAAATACTTATAACTATGGAAACTTCTCAAGCAACTGTCGATACAAGCCAGCCAAAACGAAATATTGACGAAATCGTTTCACCTGAAGTGGGTCGACCTATCACACAGTGCAATGAATTCCCTGTACCAAAAAATAAGCCAAAAGCAAAGAAGCCATAGTTCAACTCTAATTCAAAAAATCAAGATAGCAATTTTAAACTTAATACAATCACTTGAACCGGCCAAAACATTTATCGAAAACCAGTCTCCTCCATTTGTGCTCAATTTCTATCAAAAATTATTTTGCTAAGCAGTCTAAGCGGATCTTCAGATCCCATTAGTACTATAAAAGAGTACACTACAAATATTTTAGCACTGACTAGTATGTTACGTCTAATATATCCCCACGTAAAAGAAAAATCAACAAGGCGCAAACTAACTCTACTTAAAAAGAGTTTTGGCTGAGCTCGGTGGTAATTTCTCAGATGACGAAAGCGACGCCTCTCATTTAAGCCAGAACTAACATATACAAATTAAGTCCTTAAATGTACATCAATACTACATTGGAATATTGATGGATTTTTTCATCGCCTTGCTATGCTTCAACTCCTTATTACTGAACAAACTACGGTCATAACATGTCTGCAAGAAACCAACTTGAACCCTTAAAAAATATACAACTCTGTAGCATTCAAATGCTTTCGAAAAGATAGAGTCGCAACCAACAATATATCGAGTGGTGGCGTAGCAACATTAGTTAAGGATACATTAGAAGCAAGTTTATTTCCCGAAACAACTAACTTGGAAGCCATGGTTGTTAAAATTAAGTCAGACAATGTTTATTTTATTTGTAATCTCTATCTACCGTCAAGCACTCCTACAACTTACAACGTACTAAAAAATTTGTTTAGTCTGATACCGGCTCCTCGCATTAAAGTAGGAGATTTTAATGGTCACAACATTATATGGGGCTCGCTTCATACTGATGCCAGAGGAAATATTGCAGAACAAATCATATCGGACCTTCAGCTTAACTTTCTTAACGATGGCTCTCCAACAAGATGGAACGTCAACACTGGGAACTCATCAGTAATTGATTTAAGTTTGTGTGACCCCCAACTTACTCCTCGCGTTTTTTGAGAAGCCTTTCAGTACACGTACGGCAGTGATCACCATCCTATCCTTTTCAAGAACTCAGCAGCCCTGACTCCTGAAAGTTTTGTTCCGAAATGGAAAATAGGATCTGCAAACTGGACAGAATTTATATCCTACATCAACCACGAAATGCTGGAATATGCGATTACCGACGACGTTGATGAATCCTTAGATAATTTCAACAGCATTATTCTAAGTGCAGAACACTTCATAGGAAAAACTACGAGGACAAACAAAAAACGCACCCCTGTACCATGGTGGGATAGGGAATGTCATACGTCTATTCGTGCCGCCAAAACAGCACTTAAAAAGTACAAGAGGCATCGAATAAAAACAAGCTTCTTTATGATAACACCTTCACCAATAAATATCTACATCACTTCAGTAATAAGCCCTAAATAGCTAAACCTTACTACGAAAGGATAAAAATATTCCTAAATAATTTGGACTTTCAATTTCCTTCTGTATTTCCTGTAGACTTGGATCATCCTCCACCCTGGACCATCAAAACCCCTAGTGTTAATACAATACTAAGTATATTTAACAAATACGAAGTAAACTCGGCAATATTAAGGGATAAGTTTAGTTTAATTTTGGAACAACAATACAGTGACTGCCATAAAATATACACTGGTGCATCAAAATGTGAAACAGGGGTAGGGGCTGCCATTGTAGATTCGGGGAATATTTCCCAATACAGACTTCCTTCCAGCCTCAGTATTTTCTCTGCAGAACTCTTTGCTTTATACAAAGCTCTCCAACTCGAAAACTCGCAGACATTTTCGAACAGCCTCATTCTTAGCGACTCCCTCAGTGCTTTAAAAAGTTAGCAGCAAATATACCAACAAAAACCTATTGGAAAAATAATAAAGCCTGAATTACTGGAAGCTGAATTGAATCCTAGGAGCGCTGGGGTTTATATGGATATCATCGCATATTGGAATCGAAGGCGACGACAAAACAGATGCTGGTGGGCGTGACGCGATTTTTTATATTAATTTGGAAAGTGAGTGTCGAAGCGTTGCTAGTGATTTGAAAGCATTCTTTGAAATGAAAGTGTATAGTGCGTGGGAACGAGAGTGGTAGAATTCCAGATCACAGCTAAGGGAAGTAAAGAGTAATATATCTCCATGGCAACCTACTACTAAAAATAGGAAAATACAAGTCATATTAACGCGGCTTCGACGTATTCACAAATAGTGAAGCCCCGATGTGTACAACGTGTAATGTCGGCGATAGCATAAAACATATCCTTATCGCATGTCCAAAATACACAGTCGAACGAGCAACAAATAATTTTCCAAACAGTTTGGAAGTTCTCCTCGGAAAAGACTGTCAATATCATAGGCGAATCATAGACTATCTAAAATCTATAAACTTATTGTATAAGATCTAATGGTATTATATTATTGTACTGTCGCTAATAACCTTTTGATGGATGTGACATGTTTCAATAAAAAAAAAGATTTAAATAGACATTCTACTATTCATTAGGAGAATATGCATGTTTCTTTGTTTTTATTATTTCACATACTTCTTCTTCTAAAATTTACATGACATAAATTTCCATTTTTGCAAATGTCTCATAGAATTTTGCCAATAGTTCGAGGTTTAAATTGTTGATGGAATCAATAATTTTTAAAACGCAATCCTGTTGTATTGAAGTATTTTTGAAAAACACTGATAAAATTAAATTATAACTACCTTTCTCATTTCTTCTTAAGAAACTGAACTTTCCTTCAGTAAAATGGGTCACTTCTTTTTGATAATCCAATTTGCTTATGGATGGCTCAGCTACGAGTATAAAAAATCATCTTCTTATGTAGTGCTGGTAGTTTCTGAAACAAACTCACTCCTCTCCTACAATATCCTGTCAGTTTAATAGCTGCTGTTAATTTGCTATTCTATGTTGAGTTGTTTCTTCAATATTTTGGTACCAATTTCATCTTTGTATCCCATATGTGTTACCGTCATTTGTACCATTATATTTTTTTCAAATTATGATAACAAGTAAGTTGAAATATGTATTTAAAATTATAGTTGTCTGATAAATAGATAAAATTACTTTCAATGTGAAGTTTAATTCTTGATGGACACATTCCACGAATACATATGCTTCCTCAAATCTTTATATTGCGTTTCTCACAAGATAAGAAAATAATAAAATTATAAATTCATTGACACTAATCGATTATAATAAATACAAATGGATTCTTCACCATTTGGAGATTTTTTTCTATGCCTGCAACAATAATTCACTTCTCTATCTTGTTATTCTCTCTAGGCTGTAAATTCTTCCATATTCCTAAGATATAAAACATATTGATTGATAATAAATTTGTCAGAATTAATGTCTTCTTGTATACCTGTGTAATTAATAGTTCTCATAGTCATTAAGAAATTTTCTAGTACTCCTTCTGCTGTAGACATTCTCTGAAGTAGATTTATCAGACGATCCTTTATATTAACCCTTGACTGGTATCGTCACTTTTACATACGTAACTGGTATCGTCGGGTCAATTCTGACCCGATGCTTTTTTTTTAATGATTGTTTTAAATTCAAAAATACCATTGCTAATCCATTACTAGCAATATAAACAATAAGTGTACAGACCCAAAAGTAATTAAAATGAAAACACTTTATTATAGGTAGACAAATACAAATACAGTGTCTGAAAACGAGTGACGCAATACAATTTTGAAAGTTTTAACATAAAGATGAAAATACAAGAAAACTAACATAATAGGCACTTATATAACATATTTATCCTCTATATTCTATAAAAAAAACACAAATAATTTATCATACAAAAAAACGTGCAATAACGTTTGCATAGCCTAATATTCACATTTTGCATTTGTCGCATAACAATGTAGCTTTGCTGTGTGCTTTACATACGTGCTTGTTACACTTATTACACGTTGTAGAATTTTTGCTGTCATTGTTTGATGGACACATGTAACATCTACGTCTTTTTTTTCCCCTAGTATCTGCATCCGGAACTCTGGGTTGAGAAGTTGATGGCTGATTTTGATTCGCTGTAGTATCGTCGCATTTTAGAATTGTTTGCATGACTGAACGAAGTTCCCTAGGAAGTCTTGTTTCCAATAAACGTCGTCTCAAGCAAGGTTCAATTAGAGTTTGACCTAATTGAATAATAAAATTCCGTCGCTTCATAGAACTCTGAGTACCAGTCTGGAACAATATAAATGAATTTACAGACGCTATATTTATTACAGCATACCAAATAGCACACGGCCACCTTCTGGTTCTACGACCCGTATTGTAATTTGCACACTTCTGATCCAATGCATCAACTCCTGCTTTTGTGGAGTTATAATACAAAATCATGTCAGGTTTCCTTGATTCTGGATCTACTTTGTTGTCATGGTGCATAGATGATAATAAGAGAACGTATTTATTTTGTTTTGGTACATACGACACTAGAGTTGTATTGCTGGTGAACACGAACCTAGAAGTACCTGGCTCAGTTTTTTTATTTGGAACTACATATTGAGGTATTTCTCTTTTATTTTTACGCACAGTGCCGACATAAGTAAGTTGGTTCTTGCGCAATTCTTCAACCAATTCTATTGACGTGAACCAGTTGTCTGCCGTGATATTCCTGTTAGTATTTTTGACATTATCAATTAGCGATAAAACTGTTAGGGTTGGCACTGATAGTTTTCGTGGATTAGGCTGCAGATTTTGTGATTTGCCTGTATAGACGAAAGCATTGAGCAAGTAGTGAGTTTTTGCATCACAAAGGCATAATATCTTCAATCCGTACTTGTTAGGTTTACTTTTCATGTATACACGAAAAGAACATCGGCCCCTAAACCCTACAAGCATCTCATCTATTGTGAGGGATTCACCAGGACTATAGCAATGCTTACAATTCTGTATGAATGACTCAAAAATTTCACGTATGTGGCAAAATTGATCTGACATTTTCGCGTGTCTGGTGGAAACACTATCAAAACGCAATGCGATTAACAAAAACAGGAACCTCTTTAGGGACATAGTAGCTCTGAAAATGTCTCTGCCTGTGCCATCTGAACTAAATAAACCTTCGACGTCTTCATTGTTAGATTTGAAAACCGATGTCAAATAGAGTAATCCCAAAAATGCTTTCACCTCAACTAAATCGGTGTAATTCACAAATGTGGCTGTTTCTCCATATCTACTGGACATATCCGTAATTTTCTCATTTGTGCAGTCGACAATTGTGCTAATCATTTCATTAGTTATAAGAAGAGACCAGTAATCAACAGGGTTCTTATCTTGCAAGTTTCTTGCCACTGCTTTTAGTCCGGGTAAATGCATAATAATATTATGGCTTCTGGTCCGACCGGGTGTGGGAGCTTGTTTTGACCATTTGTATCTGTTTTTTCCATAAACATAACCTGTAGATGGTGAAGGCAAAACCGAAGAGTTATCTAAATCCGCACTGCTTGTGACACTGGCACCAAGAGCGAACTCACTTACAGGAACTGGTTCAGCTTCATCAGCCACATCGTCGTCTATAGCATATTCTTCATCTGAATCGTGATCACTATTTATAGTAACCGCGTCACTAATATCGCCATCTTCTTCGTCGTTCAAAAACACCTCACGTACTTCTTGTGCGGTATATCGCTTGCCGTCAATAACTATATAATCCATTATGCACTAAACTCAAAACACACACGTAACTGGTATCGTCGGGTCAAATCTGACCCGAATGCATATATAACGACACTTGCAAAGCTTGAATTGAACTGTCGCTTGAGGCGTTTAATTGTATGCCTATTTTATGAGAAGTCACGGAACCCCCACTCCGTAACTGCAATAGCGCCCAATCTGCGAAAAATTTAAAATGCGCCGGGTCAATTTTGACCCGACGATACCAGTTAAGGGTTAAACTTAGAGAATCTCCAGTATCATCAAAAATGTGTTGTCTTTGAATCCATTCAGATTCGTATTTCTTTATATGTTCGCAAATAGAACACCATTCTTGACATGATACTTCAGAAAAAATTTTCAATAGTAATTTCTACAGATAATCAAGGTGCGGTGTTGTGTACTGCAACCCAGTTCATAACCAGTGACCAGTTTGTTCTATTGGGGTGAATTCCGTATGATAAGGTGACAACCATGAGACTTTATGCCCATGTTCTTCCAATAAACAGTTCAATATATCGGAAATAGGAAAAGGTAACAAAATGTTTTATTTTCTCATATTCTAACATCTTAACATTTCGGTTTTGCTAGATGCTGATGTAATATTCTTTTCAGATTTGACATTATAGTAAGAAGCAATATCCATACCCAGAACTGATTTCTGGAGCATATTGGGTAATGGTTGTTTCTGAACTCATTTCATAAAGTTTAATGGTTCATGCCATGGTGGTCTTCACTTTTAGAACCTGAAAGAATAGAATGAATGTAATCAAGGCTCACGGGAATAACATGTTTTATGAGACATTATTAATAGTGTTATCTTATTTGACTGTTCACTATTATTACACATTATATTGTTATTAAACCAATGACACATCTATTAGCAACAATAGTATAACATTATTATTATAGTATAACATTATTATTATAGAATGAATATCACCATATTTAAAGAATGTATTTACCTAAATTATGTTGAAATTTCGAGTTAACAAATATATGGGACAACCATTACTTACAAAATAACACTTTCCAATATATAGTTAATAGTAACATGAGCACAATATTAATGTGCGAGCTGTGGATGTATATTTCATCAGTATACACAATATTCCAGCCTTCGGTTTCATGATAATCTTTTGTAAGAAATTAATTCTTCTGAAGCGAATATCATGCGATTCCGTAATCAACTGTTGTCTTGTGTGCGCTGCCATCTACAATGAATGCATTATTTTTAATTGCTTATTCATGTTACATATTACTATTTTTAATCTTACAATGTCTATTGTATTTTTATTTTAGTTTTTGTTCTGATTATTAACACAATTTTTCCCATTTTCCATTATTATGATGTAATTTTAGCAAAATTACCTTTTTAAAGTAGAAGCTCTTTCTCCAGGATGTAGACATTGTAAATGATATCCTGAATCCTTTGCAGTACTCTAAATTTAGTACCTCCAGTGTCTTGACTATGGATAATTTTTCTTTTTACTCACTAACGAGTACTTTAGAAGACATGGTTTAAAATTGAATAGAACAAACAACACTCACTTATAAACTACCTAAACGTCTTAAAATATTCAAAATAAAAAATATTCAATGAATAAACCATTGCTACTAGAAACCAGAAACACAATCTCAAATGTCAAATACAAATAAATAATAACATGGCTATCGGCTTGAATCATCGTTCTACTCCAATGGTCATTACTAAGCGACGTAGGTAAACAAGACAGAATTAGGTTTCTGTGATTATCAATGTTCCAACTTCAAGTGGATTCTTCTCTCGTGACACAGAGTCTACCAATGTGCAGGAGCACGCTCATGTTGGAAACAAGATGAACCTTTAATCTTTTTGAGACCTAAATTATTATCTCCTAAATAATCTATGATAATTGTACAGGTAGGCAAATTAGTTTTGGTAGATGACGATGCGTGAGAAAGCCATACAACGTTGTAAACGCAGTTACCGGGAAGAGCAGGCGACGTACATTTCGCTTGT
Organism: Galeruca laticollis; assembly: GCA_963921935.1. Taxonomy (NCBI): domain Eukaryota; kingdom Metazoa; phylum Arthropoda; class Insecta; order Coleoptera; family Chrysomelidae; genus Galeruca; species Galeruca laticollis. The sequence continues at coordinate 46,313,277 of OY998184.1, forward strand.
AAAATTTTAAAGGTTGTGATGCTGCTAATACGTCCGAGGGTAACACAATATTTTGAATTTGGATTTAAAAATAATAAATGGTGGCACATATATAATGCTATATAAAATCGAGTTTACAAAACAAAATAACATTATTGTGTTCCTTATTATTATTTAAATGAATAAGGAAATAAAAAACATTAGATTTTTCTACGAAAATTGGGGTTTTTTTGAACAGACATAATTATTTATTGCTTCAAAAACCATACGGGGAATTCTATAATTACCCTTTATTATTTTATATGATGTAAATAATAAATATATTCCAAAAAACATAAACTTTCACCTTTAATTCAAATTAATGACGTTTAAGTGGTCCTTTCATAATATCCGTCATTGAGGTTTATTTGTATATAAATTGGAAGTCTAGGTAGATTTTGTAGATAAAGCGTACAATACGATAAGGATTGCTAACGACTTTCCAAATTTAACAATGGCCAACAATGTTTCCTATCTGTTCGTAGTAATAGGTAATGACATATCTACCTGTTAAGCTTTTTAAAATTGTTATTCCTAATAATATGTAGTAGATGATATATAAAATACTAAAATAAAATCTATATATAAATATATAAGAGATCCTACAGCTTCCTAATCACAAGACGAATAAATTTCGCGTTAATTTAACAAATACCAAAACCATAAAATTTGATGCAACTATTTTAGCCTCTAGAATATAACTGTCAGTTGAAGGTATCCCGTGCCAGCAGACTAGTACTCCAGTAGGGACGGGGGGATTCGAGAATAAATTAAACTATTGAAAGTAGCAGTTACAAAAAAAGATGTTAGTGCGGACGTCAAGTAAATACTTCTGTCCAAGGAATTCAGTTTCAGTTCCTGAAGATTTACTAAGAAAGGACCGAAAAACAAAGACGAGTTGACTCTGTTACTAAAATTTATTGCTAACTATCGGAAATTTACCTAATTTACAAATTGATAACCTAACAATAATTTTTATAAAAAAAGAATATAAAAAGAACAAAATCAGGTTCCTGTGCATAAAAAAATCACTTCAATGCTTAAACCATATAGGTCAGGTGACTCCTTCCATTAATAATAGGAAATGTTCACAAAAATTTAACTTAACTTAGTTTGATACAAAAAATATAAAAGAATAGCAAAGTTCCGCATACTCATTTTACCTCAATCGTACAGAGCGAAACCAGATAAAAACATAATATATATTACCTAGATTTAAAATAAGAAGACCAGAAGGTATAAGAGAATTCGTATTAACTCAGAATTATTATGAGTACAGTGATGATTATTACACTTATTACACAAGGTTCAAATGAGAAGTGTACCTCTTAGGATCCTAAGCGCTATGCTTTAGTCAGTGTTTTCGATAAAAAGTTAGAACATAACAATATTTAACCATCACTCAATTAGGTATTGATAAACCAAAGTTGGAAAATATGTTACGGTTACTACAAAATAAATATGTAGTTAATTAGAAAGAAACAAATTGATTTGTAACAATAATGATAATGGAACCATTTTTCATACGTCCTTCCATACCATCCCTTCAGTAGTCTTCTAGTGATCCCACCGTCCCATTTCCATATATCCCAGGTTTAACGCCACAGTAGGTGTAAGCCTCCTATAGGCCAAAAGTAAGTGGCACTCAAGACCAAAATTAAAACCCTAAAAAAAGGTATAAGTACCAAGACCATACTTCTATTAAGCACCACCCCAGAAAACTAACTTACTAATACAACTATCAATGTACATCAAACCTGAACTAACCAAATTGACTATCTATACGAAAAGTATAAATGTATAATTATATTTACTATTGGAAAACCCTATATGTTTGTAGCTATACAATTATAAACAATTGAGAGAAAACAAGCATGACCAATTATCCGATCATTATGTTACTTTTACCCATTTCAAAATAGATAGTATCACATCAATCTATTAACTAACACAAAAAAAGAAAAAAAAATAGCACGGTGTGAATACATTATTAATTTATAGGATGTCCTAAAGACAATTTCAATCGTTTCACGTGAAATACTAATACTTAATTACGAATACAAAGATAGCAAAGCCTCAAATCTAAATTGAAACGTACGCCTATTCCCAGAATAAATGATTATTAATGATACAAATTTATCCTAACATTGAAAATATAATTAAAAGCCTGCTTTCTTTAGCAGGGTGGTACCAAAAAAACAACTAACAATAAAAACTTGCCGTATGGCTTAGGTGAGAGAAATTCACTTTGAAACAAAATAATTATGTATTTAAATAATAATTATTATAATTCACAAACTGGCGACAAATGAAATGATTATAATAATTTAATTACCTCCTAATTAACGGCGAGGGTTTCTTCTTTTATTCCAGATCCTAATATATACTATCTCCTAATTATCGGGAATAAATCCAACGGGTCGATTTCTGAATTGACTTCAGTTCCTCGGGAATATCCAAAGCAGACAGGAATATAAAATTTCAAAAGATAACGCTAAACTTCTCAAATAAACTGCAATCATGGCGGTTCACTCGACCTCAAAATTTCCTATCCTCGCTTTACGAGACACGAAAGGCACACACCCAAAATAGCAACTTCATAGGCCTTATTTCGCGATTTAAAATGTATGGAGCTAAATACGAACCCTAGGCTAGGCAGTACTAAAGACTTTTTCCACAATTTCAAACTCCACACAGCCTGCACAAACTAGCCGAACTCGCCGTTCTCTCCTCCTCGACGAACTCAAAATTTCCCCCTACCTCCTCAAGTTCCCTTCGGCCTTCCGTCGTAGAAAACAACTCGAAAACCGATGTTCGACATCGAAAAATAAATTTGTCCTCTCCCTTCAATCAGATTTAATAACTAATGATAAAGCAAGAATATTCCGATATTTTGATTGGAATCGTAAATAAATAATTATCTGGCGAATTTTTAATTCTCTCAACATCAAAACTCGAAAACCTTGCCAGTGGCGGATCCGCTTGCTGGTAACAAAAATTATAATATAAAAATTATATGAAATTTCTTTAAAAAATATAACGTTACAAATAATGTAAAAATTCGGGTTTATGCATAAAATTGGGGAAATCGCCTTAAGGGATGGTCTAATAAGTATAGTAATAATATAAAAAATATTAATTCTTCTTTGTGGTAGATATTTCTACTTTTGTATGTAAATTTTTGGATTTTTGCAAATATGTACTATGAAATTAGAACATCCATTCACACTCTTTACAAAGTTAGGACTGGCGAAACAAAAAAATCTTGGTTCTGGGTGCCATCAATTATTGTTTATTTAGAACTATGTACAGATGTGCTACATATATAATATTACTCTAGTGGTATTTGTGTCTAATATCTACAATTTTATAACACCTATTTACATTTTTACATTTATTGCGTTTTATGTATTCAGTCATACCACCTACAAACAAACACTATATTGAAAAGTATGTTTTAGATGTACAGGGATCATCAACAGTAAAATAATGATGTGCATCTACAAATGATTCTTAAAAATCACTTTCTATATCAACTTCATCATTCTCGGTATTTCCGTCTTCGGCCGAATTAATAATAATATTATCTACAACAGTATCTAAAAGTGGTTCATTGTTCATAAATTCATCTTCAATCTTTTCAACATGGTCACATTTAACTTTCCAATCATTTGCAGAAAATGTGTCAAAAAATTCATTACAGAATTCTTTAACCTTTGTGAAATTGAAGGTAACATTTCGTTTCGCCGGTTCAAACATTTGTTCACTGTATCATATGTTTCTTTCAGAAAGCCAGTTTGTTAATTGTTGTTTAGTCCAAGCAGTCGTAGATTATTTTTGATTTAGAACATTGTGATATGGGGCGTTATCAAATACCACAACAGCGTTTTTTGGTGGGTTGAGAATTAGTTTTTCTTGTACCCACTTCTCATAATTTTCGTACGCCATTTCATTATGATAATCTCCTGTTTTGACTGGGAGTTCCACATAACACATAACACCAGCAATAGGTACAAAACCATGTTCACTTCCTGCATGCACAATGAGGAGCCTATTACATTTTGAAACGAGTTTTCTTGATCCCTCATTATTCTTGTCGCTCCATCCTTTGAGGTGCATGTGACATGAATGAATGTATGTTTCATCCATATAAATGATAGGTTTGCTCTGTTCTCTGCACTTTTCTATGTTTCTCAAATATAGTAGGCGTAAATGTCGGATTTCGTGACGTTCCATTAACAAACTTATGTTGTTTTTCATGTTGGTCCAACGAAAACCCAGAGAATGTATTTGTTTCCGCAGAGATTGGCGACATCCTGCGAAGCCATAACTATCTGCAGAGGTTTGGTGTACATTTCTTAACGCGGGTACTTTTTTCTCAGATATGTGATAATTTATGATGCACCTTCTAAGCACAGTTTTATCGAATTGATCAATACGGATACTAGACGTTCTTTGTTTTTTTAGTAGGCATATCATTGTCAGCATTACTTCCTGCCAGAGCTTCTTTTCTAATACGGGAAAGCTTTCTTTGGCTAATTCACGTAGCATCAGAAACTTGTTCAATGACCTGACAATAGAATAAGTCGATATAAATGTTGTAATGAAAGTTTTAGTCATGTGTATTTTTATACAAATAGAATGAGGAAGCAGTTAAATTTGTTTTCAGTGACCGTTCTTCAAAATCAAATTTGTGTCATGGTTTTCGGCCATTTAAAAGATACTATATTACGTTTCAGTTTATTAGTTATCTTAAACGATCTTTAGATTTTAGTACAAACATATTTTAATATGACCAAACCGCAGTTGTAACTGAAATCGAAAGATAGTTCAAAACAAATGATAAAACCGAAACGTTATAGAGATAGGTATGAAATGAGTATAATAATTATAATTATAAGCTGAAAAACCTATTACATTCAAATAGGTATCTTACACAAAATAAACGTGTGCCCTGTTATATACTCCTGTAGACAGAAACAGAATAGTTATTTATCCAACGAGTGCATAAAGTGGTGCTTTTTTTCACGAATGGAAAAGTTGGCGCATGAGCCGCAGGCATGCCAAAACCAAAAAAGTCTCATTTAGGTTGCTCTAAATAGACTAAAAATGGCGTCGATTTGTTTGTAATGATGACATAACGGTGCATAAAATTGACACATGAGTGCATAATAGTATATTAAGTTCCAAGTGTCAAAAAGGTTACTTTAGTCACGAGTTTTACTCGGCACGAGTGAAGCGAAGCGGAACGAATGCCTTGTGAAACGATGGACTAAAGACGTTTTTAACACGAGGTGCTCACTATACTTTTTCTTCGCCAGCAGGAATGATAAATTATATTATATTTTAATTATATTCATAACATGACGGACGACGGCTGACTGACAAATCAAATGACACAGAACATCAAAATTATAATGGAACATGAAATTTAACATACAGAAGATACACTTTATGTGACGTTTGAAAAACAAAAGCTAAACGAGATGTGACTTTTCGCATTTTAAACACTAGTGTTCAAAGAGTCGTTTTGCGCATGTTAAATCCGTGTTTTGAATGCGGTTCTAGTAATTGGAGTAGAAAAAATACTTTTTCTACTTCCGTTACTAAAAGCGCACTTTGAACACGGATTTGACATGCACAAAAGGACTCTTTAAAGACTAGTGTTTAAAATACGAAAAGTCACATCCCGTTTATCTTTTGTTATTTAAACGTCGAATCAAATGTATCTTTTGTATGTTAAATTACATGTTCCGTGATAATTTTGTTATTCTGCGTCATTTGATTTGACATTCATCTGTCAGCCATCGTCCGTCATGTAATGAACATAATATAATTTTTTTCTTCCTGCAAGCGAAGAAAAACTATAGTAAGCACCTCGTGTTAGAAACGTCTTTAGTCACTTGTTTCACAAGTAACTCGTTCCGCTCCGCTCCACTCGTGCCGAGTAAAACTCGTAACTAAAGTAACCTTTTTGACACTTTGTACTTAATATACTATTGTCCCACCCTAATGTCACTTTTTAAAATCGTTAAACAAATAAATAATTAATGTAGGAAAATCCATTTAAAAAAATTACTAACGGATGTAAATTTGTTAAATAATTACTTTGGTTTAAAAATTTTATTGCAATAATTATTTTAATGGAATTGTCGACTTGCCATTGTTTGCCTCTTCGGTCATAAAATTTAAAACGTTTATAATTATTTCACGACACTGCTAACTCAAATTTTTATGAAGAAGTTTCTGGAGTCGCCATAATAAGTTAGTATTGCACAACCCCGGTAATCACACTTTTCTCTGAACTGTACTGTCGAAACGAAGCTTACAAATTCTGAAAGCGAAGTGAGCATCGGACGTTGCCAAACTTACAGCTGTCAAAATTAATTTGCCAACCTGCATCTTTTTGAAAATGAGTTTGTCTCTATGGACGTTTATTGTATTTGGTTCCGCTTCAATAAACTGACGAATTTGCTCTTCTTGGAAGACGCAACTTTGAGCTTGGTATCCCAGATGTATATCAATTTTACTGTATAAACACTAGAAGAAAAAAAACATTTCCTTTCGAATAAAAGAAATTTAGGTCTTCCATAAAACTATTATTCATGTTCAAAGTCATTACTAAAATTTCTTTGTCTGCACTTTACACTAAATCCGTTTATTATATTTTGTATATCCGTGAATATTGGCCAGAATTTTTAATAAACTTGGAAGTTACAACTGTAATATTGCTGGAATGTATAAGGTATATTAAACTTTATACACGCCTAACAACGTGACTTGCATTGGGCATAACACTAACGACCTCTATGTTAGGAGCGTTTTGTAACTGACACATAGAAATATATGAAACTTTATAAACGGTTTTATCACGTTTTGTTTAACTAAGAATAATGATTCTTAAGAGAAATTATTGATTTTAAATTATTCTTGTAGCGTACCTCGATAATAATAAGTAGCTGGAGTTCAATAGTTTTATGAATAATCAACAAAGCTGTAATGAAGAGATATTACTTTGCTAGTTTATCCATTGATGTTGAGATGTTTATCAGAAACGAAAGATTTTATGAAAAGTTGGGAAGAAGGGTGAATATTCATTAAGTTACTATTCGATAATGAAAAAACAGGTATAGTATTTGTTTGTATCATATTATACATGAAGTGGCAAAATGACAAACACTGACAAATATATCAAAGACTCTTTCTTATCAGAGGCTTTCTTATTATTTTTAAGATGTATTTAAACTCGGGATCTTCCAATTGTAGGCACAAATGAGCGTTTGGTTCCCCTGCTGAAATCCTTTGTTCTGTGGTTACCCATGTTTCTATTAACATCTTTGCTCCCAAATTTCACATCCTTATTTGGTTATACCGTGCTGAAGAGGCAAATGAGCCAGATACATGCATGTCCGCGGTTACCACTCTGTTTCAATAGCCCTTTTTTTGCGTGAATTACTCATGAACCTCTTTATTGTAATATATATATATATATATATATATATATATATATATATATATATATATAAAATGTCAAAAAGTTTAATTAGTTGAATTTTATGTTCGATATAATCCCAAGTAGCTGTTATTTTTATTAAAAGTTTATGTATCGTCTGAGTTTGTATTACTGTGCACCTGTTATCCAACAAAATTGACAACCGTCAATTGGCTCAGCACTCAGTTTTAATTCTGTGGTTGGAAGTGGCTAGTGAGACGGCGAGCGGGAATTACACGGAGTTTATTATAAGAAATCGAAACAGGTCAATAGGCCAGGAAGAAATGATTCACAGAATTATTTTTGTGAAACATGGGATTAATAAGGTAAAGAGAGATGATGTATTATTGCAAAGTCTATGTATTTAAGAGAAGGTACGGGAACTGTCGAAGGTAAAGTGAAAGTAGTTTTGTCATCTTGTGACAATCGTGCTGTTATGTCATCGTATAAGGAAAAGCGTATACTGAGAACGAAAGGTAACGATAGGGTGCTATAACTTCTCAGTATAGGTAAAACGATAAGGTAAGGAACAGTAGCGTATGTTTTGATAAAACGCTGGAATCTTAGATACGCGGTACGTGAGATTCCGTGAAATACGAAACCAAATGTCCCAGGGGGAGACACAAAAAAGAAACGGTGAGTGATGCCAACCTAGAATTGATTTTGAATATAGTTCCGTCGAAATGCTAATTATTTCATTAATCAACCTAATGTTCACCCAGTAAAATGATAAAGATTTGTCATGGTGACCTCACCTAAGGTGAAATACCACTTAACTAGCGAACGATTATTTGGCAGGGCGACAGCAGTTATGGTGTTCCACAAGGAACATTTCTCAAAGAAAGTACGATAACGGTAGGTAGTGCACAAGTATCACAATGTGGCAACGCAAATGGTATGTTAAGGGAGTGAAAAAAATACATAGATACTGAAATGTTCTGAAAGGTAAATCAATGTTGAAATAAGGGCGTGTGTGGGCAAGTATAGTTTGTGGCGACATAGGTATTGTTACTAAAATTATACTCATGACCATTCATTTGGAATTTGAGCTGGCGACGGCCATATTAAATCACCATTTTTAAAAAAAATGAAATTTAATTATAATTAAGGAGGAAGATTATTATTTCTTTTATTTAATAAATAACTACCATCTTCTATTGTACCACAATATCTACTTTTGATTTTAATTCAACAGAAACGTACCACTCTTACTCTATTCGTATCGATTAACATAAAAAAATCTGCATATCGCATTGTGGGGGAAATTAGTGTTTTCTCCTGTAATTCTTACCAAAATTACAACTTGTTTTGTACAGTATCCACTGAATAACATACTTTTCGTTAAAATTGTTATACCAAGACAGACAAATATAAATTAATCTATTACCAACGGTGGACTTAATCAATTGAAGATACCTTTGTTCATATACACGCTTTATTTTGAATACCTCCAGAACTTTTGTACACCCTGTGGATTGTATTGGGAGCAAAATGGCAGAATAATTGTGTTTCTCATAAATTCTAGGACGCGAGAATCCTCAAACTATTTTATCCATCATCGATTGCTTCCAGCGTCGTTAAGACTTTTTAATAAATGCTACGATGTCGCCAAGGAAGAGATAAGATGGAAATATGAAAGGCTTTTTGAAACATAACTTATTGTTCAGTGAATTTTGCGAGAGACGAATAATTATTCTCGCATAACTGCGGTTTCAGCAATAGATACAAAGCTTTTTACCTTATTGAAGTATAAGTCGAGATCATTTTCCATCCACTGAGTATTTAATAAAATCAGAAAGTCGGTAGAATTTTTAATTGGATGTCATTGTAAAATATAATTGAATTCATTGATCATTACAATCTCTGTATCATTCCGAGTGAGTTAATATTTTTTCAACGATCAAATAAAACAATATAGTTTGTTTAAATCTTCATTTATTTGAACTAATGTTCAATTTAAACTTGTTGACGCGTTTCACTAACTCAGTAGCTTTGACAAAGCTACTGTGTTAGTGAAACGCGTCAACAAGTTTAAATTGAACATTAGTTCAAATGAATGAAGATTTGAACAAACTATATTGTTTTATTTCATCGTTCAGTATGGATCTTCATCAAGTAAAAGCCTCATCTATTCAATAATATTTTTTCCTTCGCTAACGATATTTGTACTACTTTTTATATGGAAAATTCAAATCAAAACATGCTTTTCTATTTAATCAAGGATTGAACGCTATTTATTATCAGATTTTTGTGACAGATCCTGTCAAAACCTTTAGACTGCCTTGACATGGGCTTTGAAAGTGTGTGAAGCATTGTCATTGGTAGTGAATCGCGAATTTACTTTAGCAATGCCAAAAAATTCCAGTTATGCTTGTTGAAGAACATTTAGTACGCGCCTCATATTTTGTAGAAGATTGGTGTCCTACGGCGCAAGCGCGTTCAGAGAAGGGGTCGAAGTGATCGAACGAGCAATGAGTTAGGGGGACAGAAGAATGAAAAAGACAGTTATGTAACGTCCTATTTTGTCATTGTGTTGTTATAAGTTTATGGCAGTAAATATGTTACAAAGTGAAAAATCCTTTGAATGCAGTCCAAAATAGTTGGAGAGGTGACCTCTGGCACTAGCACATATTTTGATCCTTCGCCGGATTCCCGGATTTGCAATTAAAAGAAATGTGAGGAGGCAAAGCTTCAGCGGTGTGATCTAAGCCGATTAAAAGAGATTCATGGTTAAAACACGTAGGACGATTCCATTTTATTCTATTTATATTTAACTTTATTCTACTATAATGTTCAATGTTTCTTTTTCGATTCATACAATTAGATTGAGTTTATAAAAGTAAGAGACTATGGAGTGAGATTTCTATTGAATTCGATTTTATGAACTCGATAAGGTTATTTTCTGATTTCTTTGCATTATATTTAGATTTTAGATTTTAATGGGGTTACAATGCACTAAAACCTAAGGTTTATTGTGCCCCCCTATCAGAGCTGTTCGCGCTACTACTACAGCCCGCCTTCCAGTTTCAGGGTTCCAATGAACTCTATATTTGGAGCGGCTTCAACGAGGTTATATCCTCACTCTTACAAGTTTCTTGTCCGAAGCATTTCTTGCGTTGGCTTGCAATGGCGAGGCATTCCAGACCTAGGTGATCCGGAGTTTCATCCTCCCCACAGAATCTACACTCGTCAGTTTCTGCTAGGCCTATTCTCATAAGGTGCTTCCTTAGGCGGCAGTGTCCTGTAAGAAAGCCCGTGAGGAGATGTGGCTTATTTTTACTGAGGTCCAAATATTTTTTGGATCTAGCAGTGTCAAACTTTTTGGAATGATCCAACCCGCGAACGCACCGCCAGAGTGCTCCTCTTTCGGTTTCCTCCTTCTTCCGAACCTCTTTCTTATAGCAGCATTTTCCTACACCACAGAAAGGCTCCGGGCTAATAAAGGGCGTCTGTGCTCCTTTACTGGCAAGTGTATTGGCCTCTCAATTTCCTGTGATTTCCGAGTGGCCAGGAACCCAGACTAAAGAAACCCTATTATTCTTGCCTAATTCATCAAGTTTTCTTCGGCACTCCCATGCCAACTTTTAGTCAATGACATGGGAGCTCAATGCTTTGATAGCTGCTTGACTATCAGAATGGATCGATATGTCACATTTCTGATAGTTCCTTTCTAGGTTCATTTCCATGCATCTTTCAATAGCAAGTATTTCTGCCTGAAAGACGCTGGGGAAGGAGCCTAACGATAATCAGTATCTAGTGCCAGGCCCAAATACTCCAGCGCCTGCTACAATGGTGGTTTTTGATCCATCCGTATACCATCTAATGGTGTTTTCTTTGAGAGTTTGGGTGGTGTATTCCTCTTCCCAGTCTCTCCTCGTATTTAGCATCGTAGTGAAATTCTTTTCGATACTAACTTTCTTTATCATTCCGTCACTGGGAAGATTTGCTGATGAGATGTATTTTGTTAGAGAGGATCAGGCTTCCTGATTTTTAATACTCTCATTACCTGAATTTTCCTTAGATATTCTAAGAATTGCCTCTTGGGCAGATCTTTCTATCACCAGATGTTGAGTTGTGAGATCTGTAATGATCTCAAGTGCCCTAGTTGGACACGTCCTCATAGCTCCAGTGGCACACAGGCAAGCCTTTGAACTTTGTCGAGGGTCTTCGTAGTGCTGTACCGACTTCCTTTTGTATGCCAAACTATTGCCCCATACATGATTGCTGGTCTCACAATCATGACGTACATCCATCGCAGTATTTTTGGGTTACCGCTCCACCTCTTGCCAGCTAGATTTCTGCACGTCATCAAAGCTCTTATTGCTTTACTAGCAGTTATTTCAACATGCTTATTCCACAGAAGCTTACTGGCTAGGATTATCCCTAGATATTCAACTTCTGATTTCCAATCTATGATTTCCCCGTTCAAGGATATGGGTTTCATGGCTGGAAGTGCTCTTTTCCGGGTAGATGGAATTACTATAGTCTTTTTTGGGTTAATGTTTAGCCCCACTGACAAGCACCCTTGCTCAATTATTCTGAGGCCCTTTTGTGATAAATCACACAAAGTGCTCTCGAACTTGCCTGTGACTATTAGAACTATGTCATCAGCATAGCCCATACATTCGAAGCCAAGCTCCGTTAGCCTGTAGGGCAACTCATCTACTACGAGGCTCCATAGTCCCCCCCCGAGTGGCTTTAACAGAGGTGGTTTGATTCCTCACCTGTGTCTCAGCTATCCTCGTCGTCAACAACGCATACATCAATTTCACGATGGTTTCATTTACTCCTCGCCTTTTCAGTGCTTCTTTGACCTTTGACAGATACATGAGTTGTGTTGTCAAAAGCCCCAGATATATCCAGGAATGAGCATATTGCAATTTCTTTGTTGTTCACAGTTCTCTGGATGACTTCTGCAGATTCTCTGTTCTTATGTAGTTATCCACAAGTTTCTTCATCGTTTTGAGTGAGAACGATGTTAGACAGATGGGTCTAAAAGATCGGGGATCAATCCCATCTTTTTTCCCCATTTTTGGTATGAAGGTTACCCTTCTCCATTTTCTAGGTATTAGACCAACTGCTAGACTATTTCTTGTAATCTTTAGCAGGGGAGGAAGAATCTCCTCTATCCCTTGCTGCAGAAGTACTGGAAATATTCTATCCACTCCTGGTGATTTATATGGTTGAAAGGTACTTATTGTCCATTCCAACCGTTGTCTGGTAAATATTTTCTTAGCAATGTCCTAATCTTCCTTGCGGGTTTTTTTGGTTGAATTTATTGCTATATCAGCGTTTGTTGCTGGTGCACTACCTGGAAAGTGGGTTCTGTGAAGAAGAATCGATCGTTCCTCTTCTCCTTCCGTGTATGATCCGTCTGGCTTTTTCAGCGACATTGTGGGGTTAGTTCCCCCATTTGCCATGACACTCTGTCACGTTTGGCTCTATTAAGAGCCGACGGACCTCGTTTCTGAGGTTTGACAGGTTCTCATTCCACCAAGAAGCGTCCTTTTCTGAACGAGCTTTTGATAGTGTGCAACTGGAATTAAAAGCTTCCATTATTGCCTCACTGATATGTTCGACTCTTTGTTCGTAGTGCGAGTGATTTATCCCATTCACTTCGACTTGTTCCAAATTGTCCTTCAGATTGGTCTTGTGAAGAGACCAATCAGTATTTCTAAGATTTCGGATTGTAGGAATCGAGATGGTATTTCCCTCTATCCTAAATTCGATGATTCTATGGTCGGTAAGTGATGGCTCGCTTATCACCCTCCAATCTTTTACATTTTTCCTAGAAATAACATCAACAATTGTTACGTCCAAGACCTCTTCTCTTGCTCTCGTGACAAAGGTGGGGGTCGTCCCCACATATGAGGTCTCAAGCTTATTTGGTAAGAGATATTCTAATAAACACTCACTTTTGCGGTGTTATTAGTGCTTCCCCACACGGTATTGTGTGCGTTGGTATTACAACCAATTATCATTGGCAGACGTCTGCTATTGCAGTATCTCACTAGCTCTTCTGGCGGTGTTATCGGCCCGTCTCCAGCGAAGTAGTCAGAGGCAATGACGATGTCTTGGTCGATACCCCCAATGTTGAGGTGAACCATGATTGGAACAAGGTCCCGTGGCACGTATTCTGAAACACAAATATATTTTATGTTATTTCTTATGATCACATAGGCACGCGGAAATACTTGCCTTTGATCATAAATCAATTTGGAATCCTTGCATGCCAAACCTTTGATTTTGCCTTCTTTGTTAATCCATGGTTCTTGGATCAGTACAATATTCAGTTGTAGTCTAGCAAACAACCTTGCAATCATGGCTGAAGCTGCCATCGCGTGATGCAGGGTAATCTGAGCTACATTCGTGAACGTGAAGGTGAATTATTATGGGTGAAAGAGGCCGAGTTACTCACCCTCTATTCATCTCCCTCCTTTGTCTCTCCCTGCCCCTCCTCAACCACCATGGCAATATCTTCCTCGGAGTTCGAGCAGGTTTCTTTATCTCAAGTCAGACTCTTGACCCCCAGGCTGCTCCGCCCAGTTTCCCGGGATACAGAGGCGATCTCCGCATACCCAGTCACCCCAGCTGAGCTGAAAGAGATCTCGGACTGACCCAAGGTCAAGCTTTGGCCTTTTGCCCCCTTTCCAGAGGTTCCGGATGTGGAGAATATCTCCATGTCCTTTGGATTCTCCGCGGGGTTCTTTTTCTTACCCAGGCCCGAGACATGGATACGCCCAAAACGCGTAACCTCCTGCCTCAGAGCCTTCCCAGAATGGCGATTTATCCCAATCGTAAGGATAGTTCCATGTTCCTCGTTTTCGGAGTTTAGGATCTTACAAGCCCCAGTAATGAGGTTGGAGTTCTGAACCTCGATAAGTTGGAGGATATTTTCCAATTTCATGTCGCGGTTTCTTGGGAAGAACACCGTTATGGTGACCGGCTTTGGGATGTCGTCTCCACTTCGAGTCACCAATTCGGCTCCTTCCCAAGAGTTCAATTTCGGCGCTGACCTCATGAGCCACTCTGCCGATTCTTGTGACCCACAGTCCACCAGTATCATTCCACAACGGAAACGGATACCTAAGAAGTGGATTCCATTATCTTTGCTCTGTCACAGCTCTTCCACCAGAGTGTCTTCCAGTGTGGAGAGCAGCTCTGCTCTCAGTATGACCCCAGGATAATCCTTGGGCATTATTCCCACCCTAAAAGCGTTCTCTGTTTTGACAGCTGCTGCGTAACCAGTGGCTTGACGGCTACCGTTGCAGCTGTTTTTAGTTTCTTGCTTAGAGGTCGTTGCGGAGGAGTAATATTCTCCGGGCCTATTTTAAGCTTTGTCTTCCCCGTTGGTGGTTCCTTCGGGGGGTTGGGCGCCGAATAGCATGCTTCCTGGCCTCTTCAGGGGATATTCCCGGATTGAGGAGTCGCAGGTGTTTTCGCACCCCTGCTCCACTGAGGACTTTTCTCAGTGGGTCGTCTATGCCGCCCGGTTCTCCCAATATTGGGAGGTCGAACGGTATACGACCTTTGTGCCGTTTTGCCTTTTTTCCCTCTGTGAGGTGCCCAGGGGAAACAGTGGAGGTTTTCTCCACTACTTTTCCGGTGGAAGTTTTACATTCCCTGTCCATAAATGGCCCTACGAGAAGCTTGAGTCATTACGGTCCACCGCTGCAGAGTTCCGCATGCAGTGGTAAGGGGTTCAATACAATGGAGTTCCCCCGGTGCTCCAAGGTCAAAACCAGTAATGACTATTCTTCTATATAGCCACGCATTCTTCGGCCTGGTTTCCCACTTTGACTTTAGGTTTTTAATGAGGTTGTCTCCTCTTGGTCCGGGCATTAAAGCCAAGACCCCCCTCCACCCCACTGGTCGGCAAGACTTGACCACAGACAGCCAGAAGGCATTGGTATAACAGGTGATTTCGAGGTGAGCTCGAAATTTCACCTTGCATCGTAACCCTGTTTGCAATCCCTTAGCCATGATACTACAACTGGGACAGGTCAGGGTATTCGAGGGCTGCCAGTTGAGTTTTTAAACACAACGAGCCTTCAGGTATTTCCCCGCAGACCTGTTCCTCGTATAAAATCATCTCAGAGGCCCTTCTCCTGTCCGCCACCTAAAGACGCGCCGAGTTGGTGCTTCACCCCCTCCACATCAATAAATATCCCGACGAACAGCGACGAACTACGTACATATCTACTGATGTGCATGCATGACTTTCATGTATCGATTAACTGATTATGACAATTATTGGATTGAAAATAATTTTAGATTATTTTACCAATTATTAGCGCCCATTGATTCGATTATATTCGATTTTACAGTTGAAAGATTTGACTATTCGATTTTACATTTGAAACATTTGATCACTATTCGATTTTTATTTCATATCTATTCCATCTGTTTACTTTACTATTATTTTCGATTGATAAACTATTTCCTTCGAGTGAATATACGAGGGGCATTTGATTATAACAAAGTTTTATGTTCAGATGTTCACTTTTACTGATAGACTATTGGAGTTCCAATAAATAATTTGATTTATCAACTTCGCTAGTTTATATACAAAGGATATTCCATTTTTGGATATTTGTTTTAAGTTTCAAATACAAAATTTGTAGTGCAAGATAGTATTCATATGCACAGTGCCAATTTGACTATCACCAATTATACAACGAGAGCTATCCGATTGTTTTTGTTCTCAATTTGAGATTTGACAAGGTTGGAATTTTTCTAGCATTATTCATCTTGACTTAGACATGCCTGGAGCAGAATTAAACGTGTTCATACGCAGACAGTATGAACACGTATATGAAGTAAGTGTGTGGCTACCGTTAACGTTTGGTGTTTGGATAGTGAATCCCTCAAAAAAGTCAACGTGGTATGTAAAATACTATCTTTAAAATTTGGAATTTACTCATACATTGAATATAACAACACTGCATTCATTCTGCTATAATATTTAAGAAGATTCAGTCTGTATTTACTCCAAAAAACATCATTCATTCTCATAATAACCTCAAATTATTTAACTAGGTTCTTACAAAAAGACAAAAACAGATATTAAAGCAGACCATACACGCTAAAACTATTACTTCGAATTTCATAGTATGGAATTCGAGATACAAAAATTACGTGAAGCGGTCGAGAAGAATAGAGTAGAATTAAAGTCTGTTATTGAAGCATGTGAAGTTAGATCAAATTTAGAAGTGGAGGACTGTAAACAAACAGTTAAGATTAGTGTTTTTAAATGAAACTCAAGGTCTCTAGTTAATTCCACAATATAATACAAGTTATTGAAAATTCTGAAAAATTGAAAAAGGAAGAAGATGTGATATTACAAATATTGAAGCTTAGATATTATTAGCCCTATGGTGATATCCTGGATATCATTTTTCCAATTAAGATCAGTATAACTGTGCAATGATATAGAAAACCAGGAAAACTATATCTGCTGATCTTTACAATTATCACTTGAGAAGACAGTTTATTAGTGGTGAATTCCCTAGATTTAACTGTTCATTGACAACTTCATATTGTGGGTTTCTTAAATGTCTTCTAATTTCCAGTTCTTCAAGGAAATCCAGTTCTAGTTTCTTTTCACAAATATGTAGTACTTCTAGTTTTGTGTTAGGTGTCAATGAATGATTGGTGTCAAGTAGATGTTTTGCGTAGTGGGATTTATCTGGTTGTTTTAATCTGTATGCTCGTAAGTGCTCACTGTATCGTATTTCAAAATTCCTAAGGGTCTGACCCAAATAGACAGCATTACATTCTGGACATTTGAGTTTATATATACTTGACTTCTTTAATAGTGGTATTTTTGTTTTTACATTTAACAATTTTGTACTAACGTTACTTTCTGTTTTAAAAGAAATTGTTGTATTCGTTGCTGAAGATATTATCTTTGAAATATTATTAGAAATATTTCCTGCATATGTGATGGTTTTATAAGTTTTAATTTCATCAGCTTGTTTAGGATATATTAGTTGTAATGCCACTTTTTCCTCTTTTTTACTAATTAGCTTATTTATCATATCTAATGGATAACCGTTAGATGTTGCTATTTGTCTAATTGTATGAATCTCTCTATCGAAATTACATTTGTTCATAGGAACTGAAAAAGCTCTATGTATCATTGAATTATATGCTGCTAGTCTGTGCGACACAGGGTGGTTAGAATTGAATGGAATTGTTACATCAGTTTGTGTTGGTTTTCGGTAAATTGAATAATCAAGTACATTATTAACTCTTTGAATTTTTAAATCAAGAAAATTGATTGAGCTATTTTCTTCAATTTCTAATGTAAATTTAATTTTCGGGTGTAAATTATTGATGTGGTTGAAAAATACATCTAATTGTCGTTCACTACCCATAAAACAAGCTAATATGTCATCTACATATCTATACCAAAATAAATTATTTTTCGAAATATTACTTTCAAAGATCTTTCTTTCTAAATTGTCCATAAAAACGTTTGCTAAAATAGGTGAACGACAATTAGATGTATTTTTCAACCACATCAATAATTCACACCCGAAAATTAAATTTACATTAGAAATTGAAGAAAATAGCTCAATCAATTTTCTTGATTTAAAAATTCAAAGAGTTAATAATGTACTTGATTATTCAATTTACCGAAAACCAACATAAACTGATGTAACAATTCCATTCAATTCTAACCACCCTGTGTCACACAGACTAGCAGCATATAATTCAATGATACATAGAGCTTTTTCAGTTCCTATGAACAAATGTAATTTTGATAGAGAGATTAATACAATTAAACAAATAGCAACATCTAACGGTTATCCATTAGATATGATAAATAAGCTAATTAGTAAAAAAGAGGAAAAAGTGGCATTACAACTAAAATATCCTAAACAAGCTGATGAAATTAAAACTTATAAAACCATCACATATGCAGGGAATATTTCTAATAATATTTCAAAGATAATATCTTCAGCAACGAATACAACAATTTCTTTTAAAACAGAAAGTAACGTTAGTACAAAATTGTTAAATGTAAAAACAAAAATACCACTATTAAAGAAGTCAGGTATATATAAACTCAAATGTCCAGAATGTAATGCTGTCTATTTGGGTCAGACCCTTAGGAATTTTGAAGTACGATACAGTGAGCACTTACGAGCATACAGATTAAAACAACCAGATAAATCCCACTACGCAAAACATCTACTTGACACCAATCATTCATTGACACCTAACACAAAACTAGAAGTACTACATATTTGTGAAAAGAAACAAGAACTGGATTTCCTTGAAGAACTGGAAATAAGAAGACATTTAAGAAGCCCACAATATGAAGTTGTCAATGAACAGTTAAATCTAGGGAATTCACCACTAATAAACTGTCTTCTCAAGTGATAATTGTAAAGATCAGCAGATATAGTTTTCCTGGTTTTCTATATCATTGCACAGTTATACTGATCTTAATTGGAAAAATGATATCCAGGATATCACCATAGGGCTAATAATATCTAAGCTTCAATATTTGTAATATCACATCTTCTTCCTTTTTCTATAAACATATATTAAGCCAATCACAAGTTAGGTTACTTCTTGGTCTAGCCAAATATAACTACTAAACATCAGGTAGGCATAAAATAAAATGTTACTTCTGTCATTCTGACGATGATATTGATTTATCGAAACAATTGTCAATTTTTTAGAACTTTCAATAACTTGTATTATATTGTGGAATTAACTAGAGACCTTGAGTTTCATTTAAAAACACTAATATGATCATATTCCACGAAGTAAGGGTCGAGACAGTCAATTTCAAACAGTTAAGAATTTAGAAATAGAAAATACCATTTTATCGAATAAAGTAGATGTGCTAGAAAGAGGCCTAAAGAAGAATAATATCATTATATTTGGGTTGGCTGAAAGTGATTTTTCTCTGGAATATGTTTGTCAGGAATTAAAGAGGTTGCTAGAGGTTAACATCGGTATTTCTGATTTGAATAATGTGTACCCGTTAAAGGTAGCATCAACCTCAGCAGTCAAGGTTGAATTTGTTACGTTCCTCAAAAAACTTGAAGTTCTTAGAAACTGCAAGAAATTGAAGGGTACCAGAGTATCAATTTCAAGTGATCTTACTTACAATCAACGGATAGAAAATAAGAAACTTAGACTATTTCTGGAGAAGGCTCGACAAAACCGCAGCTCATATTGCTACAAAAGGGGAAATAAATTGTTTATCGATGGTAAGGGATATTCTGCCAATGAATTGCAAGAAGAAGAAAAAAACAAAAACGAATAGTGCATCACATACGCCGTCAATTAGTAGAGAAGTAAAAGGACGGGAAACCATTGCTGTAACAACTGCCACTGAAGTCAAATCTGTTCTAAAGCTGAAGAAGAGGTATCTTATCAACACAAACAAGTGAATAAAACTGAAAATTCTAAAAGCAACCGATATAAAGTGAACACAAAAAATAATCCTGCGAACGTTTACAAAGAAAAAAACATTACACCTGTACTTGCCAAAACGACTCTCCTAAGAGAAGAGCTACGAGCTAAATCCACTAGTAGTAATACCAATAATAACTAGAAGTTGAACTTATCCCTACTAGTTGAATATATCTGTAAAATGGACCCATATATTGCTTACTACGATATTGAACCAATCAACGCGAAAATAATAAATAGTGTCGCAAATTTCTGTGATGCATATTATGTAAAAAAACTCGCAATTTGAAGTATTCCATAAAAATATAAGAAGTATTCAAAAAACTATGATGAAATGTTACTGCTGTTAACTGAATTAAATTGTGAATTTGATGTAATCGTATTCACAGAAACTTATGTAGTATATGATTTAGAATTATATAACATTCCAGAATCCGATATTATATACAACAATGGAAATTTCAACCAAAACGATGGAGTAATTGTGTATGTTAAAAGTCACTATAACTATGATTACAAACTTATACCATTAGGACCCTCAAATGTTATCGAGCTTACAATTTTAAATTTACAAGAAAAAATAACAGTAACTTCAATCTACAGATCTCTCAGCTCTTCCCCTGACAATTTCAATTTCGCCCTTCATGGATATTTGGGGAATTGTAAATTGAAAACCCACATTATTACTGGTGATATTAATATTAATCTATTACTCGAAAATGCCGATTATGTACATGAATATAAAACAATATTAAATACGTTTGATTATGTTTCATATATTAACCAAACAACTAGGCGACGGAGTGGGTCCTGCATAAACCACTTTTATGTAAAAAACGGGATTTCCACATTCAGTAAAATACAATCATTCATTTTTATGTATGATCCAACAGATCATGATCGAATAATAATAATAATAATAACCATCTGGAAAAAATTAATATTTTACAAAAGTGGATACTGAAAATAATCCATGGTAAAAAGCGCACTCTAATAAAATCTATCACCACTCTAATAATCGCTAGATCTTATTTTTTTTTAACATGTAAATGTAATAACTCTAGACCATAGCTTTTACACTCTTATAATCGCTGTCACCAGATGTACATTTCTACCCTTTATTACCGAGTTGTCTCTCAACAAAAAAAAACCGCTGTCACTAGATGTACAATATCTTGATCAAAATACCAAAATACCCCTACCTTTTTTTGGTCACTCTGTATTGATCCCGTCCTTCGATTCCACCAGTTTCTGTCTCCAATGAGCGGCTGAGCGTGTAAGGCAAATTCAGTCCGATTTTTGAGCTATGTTCGCCTGGTCTTAAAACGGATTAATCTTCCTTTGCCAGGACAGGGTTGTCCTCCTCGTTTCTGTCACACTTCCACGATTGTTACACTCTCCAGAGGGGAAATTATGGAGTAGGGATGATAGGTAAAATAAGGTAGAACCACCGCGTTGGACAAAAATTATATAATAAAAAAAATAATTTCTCTGACTACACATATACAGATATATATATATATATATATATATATATATATATATATATATATATATATAACCTAATCCCAAAAATATAATCCCGTATGACCCAGTCAACTAAGATTCACTGGTATAAGTCTACCTATACATATATCTATCTACAATTGGTTTTTTTAATCCTACCCCTGTATATCATATCACTATTCAAATAAAAACAAATTTATGAACAGAGTTCTCGTTTGTGCGATGGTGCGGCAATACTACCCCTCTTATCGGCTTGGTCTTTTTCAAAGTGCGTGAGAGGCGTATGGTTTATTATATTCGTTTCCCAACTTTTCTAGTCCCCGGTGTCGAGAAAATAAATAAATATTATGTGTAAATACCTTTAATCGCAACAATGTTTCAGCTTACGTCGTTTCAGGTCGCCATTGACCTTCAGGGAACGAAAGTGAAATTTTTGTTCTATAAAATTCTGCTGAGCTAAGGAAAACAATAAAATTATTTATCGACACTGGCGTTACAAGCTGCGAAATTCCCCAGTAATTAAATTACCTACGATAATTCATGCATTTACACTGGCAAAATAAGAAAAAGTTCTATTTTATATTCACGGCTGAACAAAAGACTGATAACAATGTTTCTCTATAATAAATTTACTTATCAGCGCAAGTTCGCTGAAACCCACGAAAAAATGGTGTGTTACCAAGTACAAAATTAACCTCGCCTAACTTTCTATCTTTTTCCTGCCTACGAGGTGGAAGAAAATATGTGACCCAACAAAATGATAACTCCTACTTAACAAAATGAAACTTGTGTCAGGTTGGCGAAACTCTGCAAATTTTAATTATTCCAGCACACACGGTAAATTATATATTTATCAGGACGAAAAACTTAACTGAGAGTGAACAGCTCTGTTCAGTCTCTTTGAAAATCAACAAAAAAATCAAATAAATACATTTGCTATCGCTACGCCTTGTATATAACAATTGACTTATACTCCCAAGTTCAGAATCCAGCTCGACCAATAACGAGTAAATATATCACTAGTAAAAAAAGTTATCCCAATCTGAATTTAATTCAAAAACTTACTGCGTTGTCAAACTTCCTCCGTCTCGCCGGGAATTTTCTTGATTTTCGCTATCTGCTTGTTCACCACGAGTCGTGCCAATAGACGGAATCGTGCTACGTCGAAAGGAAATTAGCGTAGAGGGTAATTCTACCGTTTCTGTATCGAAACAGGAGACAGTGTTCACCGTCAAGTAATAATCTCAGTATCCCTATCACCTCCTAACACAACGGAGAGAATTTTTACCTCTCGTACCGCTAACACTAAAAACACTAGTACCGTTACCGTGGCAAGTGAAAAACCTTTCCCTTCGCGTGTTCGACCCCCCGGTACACACTGCCGCTCCTGGTCTGTGTACACCCGTTTTTGCTTTCGGTTTTGGGGTTTTTGTCGAATTGCAAAAACAACTTTTTGTTTTTTGAATCGTGCTAGTTTTCGTTATCGAAATAATTGTATTCAAAACAATTATTTTGCTTTGACCCAGTAAGATGTTTTATTTTTTTCTATTCTGTTTTGACTTCGTACTATTTTACTAAACATAATGTGGGTCGCAATTCCAGTTAATATTATTATTTAAAATAAAATATGTTTTATCGTGTGTTCTGAAATTTTCTACAATAAAATTATCTTTTAGGTATTCGTATTTATTACAGCACCTTCTCTGGCGATCGTATGTTTGATATCAGAAGAAATCTTGATATAAGACAGCTTTACTATCAACGAATACCTCTAGCTATTTTTAACAGGAAAATATAATTAGGAGAAATTAAACATCAATAAAATACGCAGACTAGAGGCCAAAACATTTTAAAAATACCCAAATGCGAAAAAAATATTAAACGGCGATTCTTTGATTACATAGGAGCAAAACTATACAACTTAATTCCACATTCTCTGAAACACATACAAAAATTACATATATTCAGAATAAAAATTAAGAAATGGATTCTTACTAAAGAGCGACACATATTTAAAAATATAGTAAATAATCTCTGAAAGATACTTACCTCTATATTACAGTTATTTTTTCTACTCTAGATTTTGGTTCAGGATTATGAATATTAAACTTTACGTTTACTTTAAATATTAGATTAGATAGATATAGGCCTCTTTCAAATTCGTCCATTGGCTTCGATATTGCGCAACTCGATACCAGTTCAGGCCAGAGACCTTCTTTATCTCGTCATACCATCTTTGGTGGGGTCTCCCAACACTCCTCCTCTCTGCCCAAGGTCTCCATCTGGTGACATACCCGCTCCAGTTTTCCGTATGCCTGGCCACGTGCCCTGCCCATTGCCGTTTTAGGGAACCAATTCTTTTTATTATATCGAAGACTTTGGTTTTTTCTCGTATCCAAGTATTTGTTTTATGGTCTCTCAGGGAAATTCCCAAAATACGTCTTTCTATAGCTCTCTGATGTACTTCCAATTTATGTTTCATCTTCTTGGTTATTACCCAGGTCTCACAACCATACGTGACAACAGGCAGTATACACTCGTTATATACTTTTGTTTTCAAATTCATTGGAATATTCATGCTGAAGATGTACTTTAATTTGCCGTAGGCTGCCAATCCCAGTCTAATTTTTCTATCAATCTCCATCTCTTGATTTTGTTTGCCTGGTGTTATAGCTTGGCCCAGGTATATGTATGTTTCCGTCTTTTTCATTGTGCTGTCATGAATCGGTATTGTATCGTCCGCATCTGGTATATTTGTCATAAACTGGGTCTTTGTGTTGTTCATGTGTAATCCTACTTTTGCAGCCTCATTTTGTAGTTCTTCCAACATGTCTATGAATTCCTGTTTATCTTTTGCAAACAGTACAACATCGTCAGCAAATCTCAGATTGTGTGAGTGTTCACCATGTACATTCAATCCTTTGTTTTCCCACTGTAGCTTCTTGAAAATATCCTCGAGAACTAAAGTGAATAGCTTTGGAGATATAACGGCTCCTTGCCGAACTCCTCTCCTTACGTTTACTTTGCCAGATGATTCGTGAAGTCTTATCGACTTTGAAGAATTTCTATGGATGTTTTCGATGAGGTTTATATAACGTTGATCTACTCTAGCATTTCTCAATGATTTTATTATTGTCCAGATTTCTACTGTGTCAAAAGCTTTTCGGAAATCGACAAATGCCATCCTTAGGCTTATGTTATTTTCTGTAGCTTTGTCGATCATATGTCTTACGGTGTGTAGATGTTCTGTCGTACTATAATGGCTTCGGAACCCAGCCTGTTCCTTTGGTTGGTAAGCCTCGAGTTTTCGTTCTAATCTGTTTGTAATGATTCTGTTGAATAATTTATATATCTGTGATAGTAAGCTTCAAATATTGATACTAATTAATCGTTAAGCGAAACTTATAATTTAAATGAGATAAAATTACCACCAATAAAGTGTCCTACATTCAATTGCTAGTTAAATGAATGGCTATAATTCAAAGACACCTTCAAGGCACTGTTTCATAATAATGCAGTACTATCTGATATTAAAAAATACCATTAATTGAGGTCTTATTTAGGTGACGAATGTTTAAAAATTATTCAAAGTCTGGAGTTTGCCGTTAGATTAAAAAACTCATCATTGACGTTTGATGAAAAGCATCCTATTCTATTGAGCGGGAAGCATAAGCTGACAAAATTAATCTTTCAATCTGAACCAAAGCGACTGCAGCATGCAAGCCCGCAACTTATACTATTTTCGGCACGACAGAAATTTTGAGCTATGTCAGGTTTGGCAATTTATTGAGGTTTCATTTTGGAGCTCATATCATATACTAGTTTATTCCTCTTGAACTATTCCCAATCAGGTTAGATCAGGGGAAAGGGCAGGATAGGTCAGGGGAAAAGGCTGCAGGGGAGAGATGACCAGACAATTATTTTCCGAAATATATAGATGGTGGTACTTTAAGCTTAGTTGTCTTATGTCAGTGGAGGCCAACGATTATAGATAGACAAAATTGCTGAGTTCCAATTAACTTATGCTGTAAATTTTGTTGGGGTGCGGGGAAGGGATGACTGTCGTAACCGTTGGTACCGAATAGCTTATTTACGTCAGTGCCTACAATTAATTCGGACCATGAATTTGAAAAATCAACTGAGACACTAGTAATAAAAGAGATGTTAAGAAGCAAAACAAGATAATTGTTGCTTCATTGCTTGCGTTATCTTATTTGACTCGAGTTTACCATCAACATCCAAATACTATTAAAACCAACAGATGATATTTGTGATGAAATATACGTTCAAGATTTACCTCGAGATTTACGTCTTTCCCCAACGTAGACCACTGAACTCGAGCCCCAACAAGCTAATTATAAAATAGTGTATGAAGATCTGCTTCGA
This sequence comes from Galeruca laticollis, assembly GCA_963921935.1. Taxonomy (NCBI): domain Eukaryota; kingdom Metazoa; phylum Arthropoda; class Insecta; order Coleoptera; family Chrysomelidae; genus Galeruca; species Galeruca laticollis. The sequence goes on from OY998184.1 coordinate 46,339,117, forward strand.
AAACATTATTTTTTTAGAACTACTTTGTGAATTAGGGACCGTTATAAGAATTAATTTCAATAACTAGAAAGCACAACAAAATAAAAATCTGAAAAGGAAAAGTCGAGATGGTAGCGATTAGGGTAGGGTCAGGAAATTAAAAAAAATGTGAAGTAAATGTCAATATACTTTTTTAATAATATTTATTCTTTATTTCCGTTTTATTTTTCACTTTTGAATTATTTGTATATAACGATAATCAATAATATATTTTTCTTAGGTTTAATGTGTATTGTTTCTGAGTAAATAACTAAATCTTTAATGGCTGTATCTCCATTTTTTAAATATCTCAAACTAATATTTAAAATGCTTTAGAGCATTCATTAAACTATTATGTTTGATTTTTTCCAGTTTAAGCTCTAAATTTAATTTATGGAAACAATGAAATTATCTATCATATTTCTTTCTTATCAATGTAAACATAATATTTTCAAATATATAAGACCTAAATTTTGCTTACAATTTATGTTATATCGAAAAATTCTTAGGAATGGAATATAACTTATAAGTCCCCCTTCTGCACAGTACCAATGGTGACATCACAGCGAGTTTGACCTTGCAAGACAAACTGGGCAAACTACGCTATCCTGTGTAGTGTATAGCCGTTGAGAGGTTGCCGCTGGCATTGTTCATATATACGCTACCACAGTTTAAAACTTCTGTTAAGTTTTATGCTACATTCGTAATCAATTAGCTGGCCAAGTGGCACTTTGGCACGCAAGCTAAGCAAATCTATTTCAGTCTAATCGTTCACAAAGCAATTTGGCGTCAGAGTTGAAGTTGAAGTCGTCGAAATTTCTTGCAAGCTGCAAACTTTCACTTCGTGCCGGCTATGGGACATGCGCATTAATACTTGTTTTTTGATATATCTAACATTTGTCTGATAGTTTGACATTTTCATCGAATTGTGTGTTTTTGGTTTGTTTTTCTTGATTTTTCCGTACGACTGATAGATTAAAAAAATAAAATGGAGAAGGAGGACATTACTTCTACTTTACTTGCAACAATGCTGATTTTGCTTTTAAAAAAAGGCAATTGTTGATGCAGTTTACATCATTGAATTGATATTCAGCGTTATCCGTCACTACTAAACTCCAGTATATACTGCAATAGAAAATAAAATTCCAAATTACATATTATAACCTCTAACCTCAGACTGAACTAAATACAGAGAGAATCATCCTTCGACCATATGTTGAAGGAATCCTGACAATTATTTAGGTATGAACGCTAAGTCGACTTTGAAGTTATTGTGAATGGCAAATTTCGTGCCGACTTGCGTGCCAAAGTGCCACTTGGCCAGCGAATTGATTACGAATGTAGCCTTAAACTGTGACGCTACGCTCTAGTTGTGCAATGATTCAGTACCATTATACTAAGGAAGTGCTGCCCTCGTACTGAACATAGAAGAAACAGCTTTTTATGAATGAACGAATGACAACTGAAGAAGCAAATATTCAACAATGTTGCCATGCCAAAAATAATTCTATTGTTCTCATTAAATTGTTCCACGTGCTAAAACGAAATGAACCATTTTTATGAAGATTTTCAATTGAATATGTTAGAAATTCTTACTACAAATTTCAAAGTATATGAAAAAGAACGGCCTCAGTAGACACTTGTAGATTAAAAATTATGATTAATAATTGTGTAATAAATGTATAAGTGTATTTTTATTTATAATGAACTGATTTCCAACGGTATAAAATATTATTAAATTGACCCACACTAAAGTTCTATTGTAAAAAATTATCATTATCTCATTATTAAAAAATTTTTCTTTCTAATAAACAAAAACATACTGTGAAACAGCACATAGCCAAACTACTAGCTGGTGGAGTATGCTAACTATACAAACTTAAGAACCCTTTTCAAACAAATTGCATATTACTATTATGTTCAAAAGGAACATAACGGAGATGTTTCTATTATCTACTATAGGAAGTAATGGAAAGGATTTTCTTGAAATAAATAAAGTCAATATTATATATACTTATATACAGGCCGGATATTTAGGAAAGTTATAGAAGTATTTTAATTCTGTGAAAGCCAATTTGTACAGTTTGCTAAGAGTGGTTCAGGTTTGGATACAAATTTACTTTGTATATGTCAATATGTAGATGGCACTATGCCCAATCATTGTTTGTCAGTGGCAGGATCTTTGAAATGTAGCACACCTTGTAGGAAATACATTTCATACAATTTCAAATTCGGTAAATCTCATTTTCGTTACAACGAGTCCACGAATGGAGTTCACCATAGGAGAAAAATCGTTCTCTTAGATCCGATCTATAAGGTATTAATAAATTAATAAAACATGAAAATGCTTCAAGAGGGAAGTACCATTATTTATTATTCAAAGCAAACTGTTTATGAAAGAACGTGGTTTGTAATTCAAAATAAAGCCGGAATATGAAAAAAATGTTTATATCAAAATTTAAATTATTACACTCATTCTATTCAATTATTACTACATGAAATAAATTCGAAATAGGGAAATATTTTATGTTATGAGGTATTCTAAATTGTTGCATCATAAAGACACACGTCAAATCTTCTGATCAGTTCATATCTACAAATTTGTAATAGTGTGCATGTGTACGTTGGTTAATATAGCTGCTACACTGGCATATATTTTATTATATATAAAGGTCGGCCATGTCCTCTATTGGTTATTAGTGAACCATATACTTTTTATATGGCTCACAAATAAAAGTCTAACGATGTAATTAAGGGAGATCGAGCGGGCCATCCAAGTACTCTTCTGTTACTAATCCATCTTCACGGATATATTTGGTATAGATAATTAGTAACACGTTGTTTGATTATGTGAGTCTGCACCATCTTGGTGAAACCACCACATCGAACTGGATTGGTAAATTCAAATGACAATCCTTATTAAAAAGTGGAGATAACATGCACCAGTTAAATTTTCGTGGTTCAGGTGTGGACCAACAATATAAAATCATTTATAATTCATTATATGTTGCGTCTCTTTTTCGTCGTGTTGAATGTAGTTTTTCAAAAGTTCCGTAATTGCCTCAATTAGCACATAAACTTACAAAATTTTCGCGATCGGGCAATGGCCTTTGTAGAAAATGTACTCCATAAAAACGTACAACTTCTGAAGCATGTTTTGATCATATTCAGTTTATCTTCATTTGTATGAAAAACCATTATCGATAATACAAGCTTTCCAGATAAACTGACAGAACCTCATTGCTTGAGAAATGTTAACAAATTTTGTTTCACAGACACCTGCGATTTTATTTTTCTTTAAAATATTCTTAAGGCGACTTTCCTAGTTCTGGGTATTTTTTTTCTATCAAAGTTTCAAAAAAATATAGGTTGTCATACGAGTAGAGGTAGATATCATTGTAAAGGTATGGTATTGTTTCCAATAAAGTACAACAATTTGTGTTAGTTGAATGATCATAGCGATTTTTTGTTTATTTTCCACAAGAAAATAGAAGAAGAGTAATAATTGAAATTTTGATTTGAAGACTTATATTCGTGCTTAATTTTGAATTACAACCAACTTTCTATTATAAACATTTTGTTTTAAGTAATAAATAATGGCAATTCTCTCTTGAAACTTTTTCATGTTTTATTAATACCTTGTACATCTGATCTAAGATAACGATTTTTCTCCTACGGTGCACTCCATTCGTGGTGTGCTACGTTTGAAAGATCCTCTGCCATCGAAAAAAAATTATTGAGCACAACGCCATCTACTTATAGACTTATTTAGAGTCAATTTATATCCAAACTTGAAAAGAGCTCTCTTAGCGCTCTACAAATTGGTTTTATAGAATTAAAATATCTCTATTACATTCCTGAATATCCGGCCTGGGAGATTTTATTGGAACACTCTGTATACGATAATCTTTATTATAAAAGACTCCGTTTTGGAAGCGTATCTACACACTACACACGAGAGTTGTCGCTAAGTTCTGACTTCTGACTATAATTAAATTGTTTAACATATTTAATTGGTAATTCTTATTATAATATAAGGGATCAAAGACTTTCGTCAGTCTAATATTATTCATATTATTTATTTATTATCTATAAAGGTCACTTTTTTGTGTGATAAGTTTTACAGAAGCAAAAAAAATATCGTCCAAATAAGAAATTCGCCTTTCAGGGTGAGTTACACTATTTGTATCTTTTATTAGACATAATCTCATCTTTGTCTATACAATCCAACAACGTTTGTCTTTCTTGTTTCGCGCGAAACGTATTTATAGTTATATTTGAATTGAATTTATGAATGGGTACCTCAAAACCAAAATCCCCTCTGTGAGCCAACTCCCCGAATTACTCTCCATTGAATAACTATAACGTAGCGTTATATATAAACAAGAGCACTAGTAGCACGTGGAAAGTGATAGTGAAAATAGATCAAAAACCACTTTATTTGTTTTCGAAAGGGCAGACTTTTTTTTTCAATGGGTTCACTTCAGACTTCGTAGTGAAAAATGTTTAACGACATCATGTGCTTATTATGTTTGCGATGATCGAAATTGTTGATGTGTTGCATTATAACCTTAAAATTTTAATCCACATCTAGTTGTTTACTTTTATATTGATGTGGCCACTTCTCCCAGTCGATCGAGAGAGGGCCGTATGTGATCCGGTAAAGATGACCGTATTTGAATCTGTTATTTCAATGCTCAATTTATTAGTTTATTATTTAATTCTAAATTCCTAACGTCTACAAAAAAAAGCAGTCGCGACATGTGGTAACTGTACTGAAGAATAATTTCAGGCAGCTATTAGTTCTATCAAAAGTGGGGAAAAACTATCTCCTCTGCATCTTAAATCTAGGGAATTACACGTAAAACATTGAAACGAGGAATAAATAATGATAACGTCAAAAATGATCTTCTAAAACTCACATAGAGGTAAGAAAAGCCAAAATTAGCAAAAATTGCCAAGTACTAAAAAAGGCAAATCGATACTAAAAAGAAATAATAATACTGGAAACTCTGTGGTAGCTAAAACACGAAAAGATGTTTGTAAACTCTCATAAAGTAGTGAAGGTAAAGAAGGGTCAATATTTTGTAACTTAGACGTGGATACTGAAAATAGGCAGAACAATTGTGTTGACTGTGGGAAAAATTATGGTACTACCCAACTTATTGAGGAATCGTTGCAATAATTAATTTGTTGTTTATGGGTACATGAAAACTATACTGAGTTTGACTACATGTACTATAAGTGTGGACAAATTAAGAAAAAAGAACCGATTAGGAAGAAGAAAACAGAGCTGAGTAATGTACTAGCCATCATCCCCCTACTACCCTAGCAATCTCTTCCAGACTGAGAAATGGAACTGAAAGTATTAGAAGTGTTACATTTTTAAATTCCATTTGATAATAATTTGTTGATTACTCTCCGTTTCTTTATTGATAATTGATTAAAGTCTGATCTAAGATAAATAATATGGAAAAAACAACAACAAAAACTACGGCCATATCTCCCGGACTTACCCCGTAATTTTTTCCAATAAATGGAACGAAATTCTGTTATATCAGTTTATCAGTTATATTATTCATATCTACCTAAATAACTGAAAATAAATTTCATTTCTCGAATTTTAAAATTCTTCATTCATTATATTTATATTTCAGTTGATAAATTTCCCAGAACATAGCTACAATTTATTGAGAAACATATTTTTTAGAAATATCTTCCTTACGATTCGGCACTATTCCGACATTTTTCATTTGTAAACGGCAAATCTATTGAACCAAATTCACTTATCCTATATATTGAAGTAACGTGATCGTACTAATCCTTAAACAAACTTATGGAATTCGCACATTTGCTTACATTGACGTTCTGTCAGTACCAAACCGCTGACTTCAACTGTCTAATTTAACAACGCAATGTAATCGCTCGTAGTGCAGTGCAGTTATGGGAAATGTAATATGATTCGTATTTAATGTTTGAATCAAATTTCTGATGTCAGCCATAGTGGTATGTAAAGCGGAAGAACCCCTGTCTACAACACAACACCACCCACACCTCTTATATGAAGAACACGCACAATAGAATAGACGTTTACTAATTGACTCGCAGATATCGACGCAACAGCGGCTTCTGCATTGAATTAAAGCGGATACATTGCATATTGAACAAGGCAAAATGTCGATTTAAGCTGCACGTAATCGAGAAAATAGTCCCTGGGAGTAAATTTTAGAACGAAGAAAACATTGACAACAAAACATATGATATTGTTTTTTGTAATACACTTCAGTCTATCATTATTTCAACGATATAAGGCTGGTTCAAGATTGAATAGATGAGGCTTTTACTTGATGAAGATCCATTGTGAACGATAGAATAAAACAATTTAATTTGCTTAAAACTTCATTATATTTGAACTAATGTTCAATTTCAACTAGTTGACGCGTTTCGCTTTCACAAAACAAAAGAAGGTATAGTGGTAACATGTGTTAATATATAAAGTGCATAAATACAGAATTCTATTATACTAATATAAATAAATGTATTGAAAAAATTTACCTGGAAATTCATTCACTACAAACATTCCTAAGCTATCTTCTAGGTTTAATAAAGGAGAATGATTGATATCTATTTGGTCGTTAAGAAGGTTACCTGAATATTTGTTTTTGTTTATATCAAGAGCTTCTAAAAGATTGAAACTGAAGGATTTACCTTCTACATATAAACTTTCAAAATTCGGGTTGAAAATATGTTAGTTTTCTAATAAATTATTTGAATAGTCACAATATGATTTTTTTTGTGTTCCGAATTACTTGTTTTAAAATTTCTAAAAATTCTACCCATATAAACTTTATTTCAGTTGTCAGTACCACATTTTGATTTATAAACTTCTGATTTGTTTAATTTTTAAGATTTAGATTTGTTATTTTTAATGAGTTTGGATAAATTATAATCAATTTTAAGCCGAATATTAATTTCTAAGGTTTTTAAAAATGATTGAAGTTTTAAGGACGGTGTTCCAAAGTATGTTAAGCTTTTAAATTGTTTATTATAATTTTTATCAGAAGGGAATACTAGTTCTGTCTGCCTGTTTCATTATCTTTTTTTTTATGATTTTGTCAATTTAATTTGGATCGTAATTATTATTAACTGCTATTTGTTTTATGATATTTAATTCTTTGTTATAATTATTAGTATTTTATGGGACTGTTAAGAGTCTGTCTATCATACTATTGAAAGCTGCTAATTTATGACTGAATGGGTGAACCGAACTATTATTAATTTTTTTTAATTCCATTTTTACTGTCGCATCAACCATGTTGGTTATTAGCTACAAGGATTATTTTACAAGGTTTTGATTACATTAATTTCAGTAAGATTTCGAATTAATACGTTTATGTCGCAATTTTGACATAATATCGATTTCAATGTGCTTAGTATATTGTTTTTCACTCGGGCGTCCTCATATCTGGTACACTCAACTAAAATATGTTTTACTATTATCTGCTTGGAACATGTAGTACACTGAAGGTGGGTCCTGATGGGCGGATTTGGAGCAGACTCAATTTGACAGCGCATACGCTCGTTTCAGCGTACTGGATCCTGACAATTTCTGTTTATTCCGTTTCAGCGTAGACAGTTTGTTTACAAATAATGGGTAGGTAATGCCTTCATTGGAAGTTAATTAATATTGTATTTTCTATTGTGTCTTCAGTTGAATACTTATAAAAAGGAAAGCGATATATACCTACCTAATTTGGCAATCAAATTATCGAAATGTTCGAGGTCAAGGCCTGCCATCAAGCAAAATCTAGTAAAGTAACATTTAATTCATCAATTGTAAAAAGAAATAGCAGTAATTAGTAGAAGAAAGGGATTTTGGGTAATAGAAATATTCACAGCAGAATAAAGCTTCAATATTATGAAAAAAATAAATCAAACTGCAAACAAACCGCAACCATTATAACCTGAAAAGCAAAATACCTCAACGTGGTCAACAATGTCTTTATTTAGCACGTGCTCACTACTGTCATTAAACGCCAGTAGTACGCCGAAAACTAGAGACAAATTCTACTTTTCAGCGGACTGTTGGAGTAATCCGCGCAGATTAGTGACAGCGCACTTTTGATAGATCACGTGATCATTTCAACCAACCACGTCATCGAACACCAGTGCGCTCTGCTTATAGTCCGCACATGAGGACCCACCATGAGGCATTTCGGTTCTGGCAAGTAAATGTTGATGCTTGGTATTGTATTCCAGGGTTTTACAGTGGGTTTCACCTCGCGTAATTTTGCTTTCTAATAAAACCACTGATTTTGCCACGCACTTATCGCTTTTTCTTTCACGGTATGCTTCAAATCACTGATTGTCGTCGCGTTTACAACTACCGAAATATGACTTTCCGCTGTTTGTGTTGCCAGTTGGACTGCTTCTTCACTACCCTGGATTCCGATGTGGAAGGGGATCCACATAAATTTTACATTTATTTGGGATTCTTGTACTTGGCAAAATTCCTTCTTTATTTCGATAGCAATGGGATGAGTAGTAACGGGGGGACTTGAGCACCCCCGGCTATTTTTTATCCAGTCGGCCATTTTTTATCCGTCGGCCATTTTTTATCCTTGTAGATTTCTATAGAGGTGTCGGCCATTTTTTATCCTGTAATTGTAGATTTCTATCGCTAGATGGCGTATGTCATTTTTTGTAGATTTCTATAGATGGCTGTGCGCCGTCCATTTTTTATCCCGTAGATTTTATTTGAAAATTCCCATAGTCCTGATTGGAAACACTGACCTAAGCATACGTAATTTCTAGAACCAAAGTTTTTTTATAACGCCATAAGGGCATTAGAAATTTATCTCTGTTATTATTGGCCATCATCAATCAATCGTTATTTGTGATGGAGCTTTTTTATATACGGAATGTATGAAAAAATATGCAATAAGGGTGTTATAAATTTGTGAAAAAGATATATATTTCTTATATACAGGGTGTAGTCAAAAAATATGTTTAATGCACTTTCGTTATGGTATTATTTTGAGTAAACGACGCATCAGTTGGATGGGCAGAAAAAAAAATAGCATTATTTTGGACAGGCGCAGTGGTTACAGAAGTGCTTATGATTTTTTCTATTATCAGCGTTCTTATCTCTTTTGATGTTCCCCAAGAGATAATAGGATGAGTAAATGTCAGCTAAAGGTCGACGGAGTTGACATAAAACAACGTTACTACAATCAATATACAGGGCGTGGACAATGCTATAAGGGCACTCTGCTTGGATTTTAATCGAACAAAACAGGATGTACCAAATCGCCATTAGGTCACTACGACGACGATCAATATATAGGATGTCTTTGGACTCAGACACGTTCGATCGTTATACAGGCTGTACAAAGATGCCATAAGGGCGCTACAATATATCTCTGCTATTATTGGACGGATTGAAGTCGAACAAACGCCATTGTGATAGGTAGAGCATTTTATAGGATGTACAAAGATGCCATAAGGACACATACATATATCTCTGTTATTATTGGTCGGATTGAAGTCGAACAAATGCCCTTGTGATAGGTAGAACATTTTTATATACAGGATGTACAAAAAAGATGCCATGAGGGCACTTTCATATATCTCTGTTATTATTGGTTGAATTGAAGTCGAACAAACGCCATTGTGATAGGTAGAGCATTTTACAGGATGTACAAAGAAGGCATAAGACGCTACGATGTATCTCCATTGTTATTGGTCAGATTTCAAGGCACAAACAGCGTTATAGATTATTTTTTATATATAGAATGTCAAAAAAGGCACTCTGCTGTTATTGGTCCGATTTTCATCGAACAAACGGCGTTATAGATTATTTCGATATACAGTGTGTACAAGAAGATCTTATAATGCGCTACGATGTATCTCCGTTGTTATTGGCAAGATTTTCATGGGTCAAACGACGTTATAGATTATTTCGATATACAGGGTGTACCAGAAGTTGCTATAAGACGAGCGTTCGTTACATTTTAATAATTATGGAAAAGGCATAGTATATTTTTTATAACGCCATAAGGACATTAGAAATTCATCTCTGTTATTATTGGTCAACATAGATCAATCCTCGTGGTGATAGAGCTTTTTTATATATGGAATGTACCAAAAAAGATGCAATAAGGGTGATATAAATTTGTGGAATAGATATATATTTCTTATATACGGGATGTAGTCATAAAATATGTTTAAAGCTCAGTCGTTATGGTATTATTTTGGGTAAGCGACGCATCAGTTGGATGAGCAGAGAGAAAAAATAGCATTATTTTGGACATGCACATTGGTTACCGAAGTGCTTATGATTTTTGTTTTTTATTATCAGTAGACTATAGACGCAAATTGAAGGAATTCACTAAAACAGTAGAGATCGGTATAACAGTGCAATGATATATAAAACCAAGGAAACTATATCTGCTGATCATTATAATTACTACTTAAGAAGACAGTTTGAAAGTGGAGAACTCCCTAGATTTATCTGTTCTTTGAAGACTTCATATTGTGGGTCCCCTAAGTGGCTCCAAATTTCTAACTCTAAATCCAATTCTTGCTTCTTATCACAAATATGTAGTACTTCTAGTTTTGTATTAGGGGTCAATGAAATTCCATACATTGTTAAAATCTCGAACTGAGGTATGAAAGCAATACCGTTTCTTTTTATGAAGAGGGAGAATAGTTATGAAATTTAAATAATATTCTTAGAAATTCACGACCAACGAAATCAAGGTGTATATTAACATAAGATTCCAAATCATGTTAGCATGATAACACCCAAGCTTATCAACAAGTTTTTCCGTTTTCGTCATTCAAGCGATACCATAGGAACTAAATTAACGATATACGAGTGAAATCAAAAGTGTCTATTAATAAAAATATTATTGAAATAGATCTCTCTCATTGTAATCATTTTTACGGTGCTGAATGATGTAATCTAAAATTCGATATACAGAGTGTACAAAAAGATGCCATAAGACGCTATGATGTATCTCAGTTGTTATTGGCCAGATTTTCACGAGACAAACGACGTTATACATTATTTTTTTATATACAGGATGTCAAAAAGGCACTCTGCTGTTATTTGTCCGATATTCATCGAGCAAACGGCGTTATAGATTATTTCGATATACAATGTGTACAAAAAGATGTATCTCAGTTGTTATTGGCCAAATTTTCACGAGACAAATGAAGTTATACATTATTTTTTATATACAGGATGTCAAAAAGGCACTCTGCTGTTATTTCATCGAGCAAACGGCATTATAGACCAGTTTTTTTGTCGATATATGCCATATAAGCTATGTTGATTGATTTTGTCATTTCTCTTGATATTTAGCACTGTTTACCGAGAACATGTAACATTAAGCGACGATAGATTCAACCTAATGTAGTTTATTCACGTGAATTTCTGCGATATATAGCTATTATAACAGATATATGACTAACATTGGAAGTTTCTAGGACGATTCATACAAATTCATCGATTTTGAGTAAAACGAAGTCCACATTTGGTTATCCCATCTTTTGTCTTTATATGACATATAACTAGGTCTACTGAGCGATTTTGTCATTTATCACGATATTTAGCACTATTTATCAAAAACTAGTAACATCAACCGACATTTGGATAGATTTAACCCAGCATTAAATATGTAGATGTCCACCATATCTACGATAATGAGAAATATGTGACCAATATTGCAAGTTTCTAGAACGATTCAGACAAATGCACCGATTTTGGGCATAACAAAGTCCAGTTTTCTTTTGTCGATATATGCCATATAAGCTATGTTAAGCGATTTTGTCATTTCTCTTGATATTCAGCACTGTTTACCGAGAACTAGTAACAATAAACGACGATAGATTCAACCTAATCTAGCTTATTCACGTAAATTTCCGCGATATATGCCTATTATAACAGATATATGGCTAATATTGGAAGTTTCTAGAACGTTTCAAACAAATGCCGCTATGTTTAACGATTTTGTCATTTCTCTCGATATTTAGCACTGTTTACCGAGAATTAGTAACATTAACCGACATTTAGATATATTCAATCTAGCATTATATATGTAGATGTCCACGATATCTACCAATAATAAGAAATATATGGCCAATATTACAAGTTTCTAGAACGATACAAACAAATGCATCGTTTTTATGCATAACAAAGTCCAGTTTTCTTTTGTCGATATATGCTATATAAGCTATGTTGATCGATTTTGTCATTTCTCTCGATATTTAGCACTGTTTACCGAGAACTAGTGAGTGTTTTTAAATGAAACTCAAGGTCTCTAGTTAATTCCACAATATAATACAAGTTATTGAAAATTCTAAAAAATTGACAATTGTTTCGATGAATCAATATCATCGTCAGAATGACAGAAGTTACATTTCATTTTATGCCTACCTGATGTTTAGTAGTTAATTTTGGCTAGACCAAGAAGTAACCTAACTTGTGATTGGCTTAATATATGTTTATTGAAAAAAGAAGAAGATGTGATATTACAAATATTGAAGCTTAGATATTATTAGCCCTATGGTGATATCCTGGATATCATTTTTCCAATTAAGATCAGTATAACTGTGCAATGATATAGAAAACCAGGAAAACTATATCTGCTGATCTTTACAATTATCACTTGAGAAGACAGTTTATTGGTGGAGAATTCCCTAGATTTAACTGTTCATTGACAACTCCATATTGTGGGTTTCTTAAATGTCTTCTAATTTCCAGTTCGTCAAGGAAATCCAGTTCTTGTTTCTTTTCACAAATATGCAGTACTTCTAGTTCTGTGTTAGGTGTCAATGAATGATTGGTGTCAAGTAGATGTTTTGCGTAGTGGGATTTATCTGGTTGTTTTAATCTGTATGCTCGTAAGTGCTCACTGTATCGTACTTCAAAATTCCTAAGGGTCTGACCCAAATAGACAGCATTACATTCTGGACAATTGAGTTTATATATACCTGACTTCTTTAATAGTGGTATTTTTGTTTTTACATTTAACAATTTTGTACTAACGTAACTTTCTGTTTTAAAAGAAATTGTTGTATTCGTTGCTGAAGATATTATCTTTGAAATATTATTAGAAATATTTCCTTCATATGTGATGGTTTTATGAGTTTTAATTTCATCAGCTTGTTTAGGATATATTAGCTGTAATGCCACTTTTTTCTCTTTTTTACTAATTAGCCTATTTATCATATCTAATGGATAACCGTTAGATGTTGCTATTTGTCTAATTGTATTAATCTCTCTATCAAAATTACATTTGTTCATAGGAACTGAAAAAGCTCTATGTATCATTGAATTATATGCCGCTAGTCTGTGTGAGACAGGGTGATTAGAATTGAATGGAATTGTCACATCAGTCTGTGTTGGTTTTCGGTAAATTGAATAATCAAGTACATTATTAACTCTTTGAATTTTTAAATCAAGAAAATTTATTGAGCTATTTTCTTCAATTTCTAATGTAAATTTAATTTTCGGGTGTAAATTATTGATGTGGTTGAAAAATACATCTAATTGTCGTTCACTACCCATAAAACAAGCTAATATGTCATCTACATATCTATACCAAAATAAAACATTTTTCGAAATATTACTTTCAAAGATCTTTCTTTCTAAATTGTCCATAAAAATGTTTGCTAAAATAGGTGATATAGGGCTTCCCATTGGTAAACCTTCATTTTGAATATATATCTTATTGTCAAAAGTGAAATAATTCTGATTAATGCATACATCAAATAAATTAAGTATATCTGATATTATTCCTGGATTAATATTTTTATCTTCTAGTAATTTTCTTACAAGTATTAGACATTCTTTAGGAGGAATTTTAGTAAACATATTAGTTACATCGAACGATATGAGTTTATAGATATCTTGCAAGTGGATTGATTTCAACTTTTTGATTAGTTCTATTGAATTTCTAATTAAGTACTGAGATTCATATCCGTAAGTATTGAGTATATTGTTGAGCTTCTTTGCCAATATATTATTAGGAGCATTAACATAAGAGACTACAGGTCTAATTGGTTTCGTTATTTTATGTAATTTAACTGTTCCATATAATTGTGGACAATGAGGATTCTTATGTATGATAGACCTCTTTTCGTAATCATTTAAAAGATAATTCGAATTATTAACAATATCCCTTACATTATTAGAAAACTTTTTTGTTGGGTCTGCTTTAAGAACTTTTACATCGCTGGATTTTATAAAGTTATATACTTTGGAATTGTAATTTTCAGTCGTCAAAATGACAGTAGCATTCCCCTTATCAGATTTTGTGACTGTTAGGTTATTATTCTCTACCTTCTTTTTTATTGCGTTTAAAACTGAAATGTCATTTTTTGTTTGACGTTTAACTTTTGAAGGTTCAATATTTTTGATTAAATTGGCAATTTTTAATTTCTCATAAAGAAAATTATTTGAATTAGATTTTAAAGCTATTTATGACTCTGTAGCTATAATTTGTTTAATATTATTCGTAAATTTAGGTGGTATGCTGTACTTTAAACCTTTATTTAAAAATTCTATTTCACTATTTGTAAAATTAGTGTCTGAAAGGTTTTCAAATCGTGGTGCAAAGTGTGTTGGTATGTAGGTACTTACAGTTTCATGATGTTTTGAGTATTGAATTTTATGTTGTGTGTGTTCAAGGTTCTGTAGCTTCTTTTCTTGTTTCTTAAATTTCATATGCTTCATCGTGCTGACATTTTCTCTAATTTTGTCATCCAAACAGTCAAATTCTACTGGATGTAATTGGAATGTGAGTTCTGAATGTACAACTTTTATGTAGTTGTCTAAGGAGTCTCTAACTTTGAACCATTTTTTACATTCAGATTTTATCCGAACTCGTTGAGCACATTTTATAGCTTTTTGTGCTTGTGGTGTTTTAGTGTGACATTTTATATTCACATAATTTGGTATTACCTTTTTTCTAAGGCATTCTTGGTTAAACCAAATGTTTTGTGATGCTTTGTAACGTTTTTGTAGTAACATTAAGCGACGATAGATTCAACCTTATCTAGCTTATTCTCGTAAATTTCCGCTATATATGCCTATTATAACAGATATGGATGCTAATATTGAAAGTTTCTAGGACGATTCATACAAATTCATCGATTTTGAGTAAAACTAAGTCCACCCTTGGTTATCCCATCTTTTGTCTTTATATGACATATAACTAGGTCTACTGAGCGATTTTGTCATTTCTAACGATATTTAGCACTATTTATCAAAAACTAGTAACATCAACCGACATTTCGATATATTCAACCCAGCATTAAATATGTAGATGTCCACCATATCTAAAATAATAAGAAATATATTACCAATATTGCAAGTTTCTAGAATGATTCAGACAAATGCATCGATTTTGGGTATAACAAAGTCCACTTTTCTTTTGTCGATATATGCCATATAAGCTATGTTAAGCGATTTTCTCATTTCTCTTGATTTTTAGCACTGTTTACCGAGAACTAGTAACATTAACCGACATTTGGATAGATTAAACCCAGCATTATATATGTAGATGTCCACGATATCTACCAATAATAATGAATTAACTAGAGACCGTGAGTTTTATTTCAGAACACTAGAAATATATGGCCAATATTGCAAGTTTCTAGAATGATTCAGACAAATGCATCGATTTTGGGCATAACAAAGTCGAGTTTTCTTTGGTCGATATATGCCATATAAGCTATGTTGAGCGATTTTGTCATTTCTCACGATATTTAGCACTATTTATCAAGAACTAGTAACATCAACCGACATTTGGATATATTTAACCCAGCATTGAATATGTAGATGTCCACCATATCTACAATAATAAGAAATATATGACCAATATTGCAAGTTTCTAGAATGATTCAGACAAATGCATCGATTTTGGGCATAACAATGTCCAGTTTTCTTTGGTCGATATATGCCATATATAGCTATGTTGAGCGATTTTGTCTCTTGATATTTGGATAGATTTAACCCAGCATTATATATGTAAATATCCACGATATCTGCCAATAATAACAAATATATGACCAATATTGCAAGTTTTTTGACAATTCATCGATTTTGAGCTAAACTAAATCCATCTTTTACAATAATTATCTTTTGTCTTCATATGATATAAAACTAGCTTTGTTAAGCGATTTTGTCATTGCGCCCGATATATAGCACTATTTTCCGAGAAATAGTAACATTTACCGACATTTAGATAGATTCAACATAGAATTATATATGTAGCTGTCCACGATATCTGCCAATTATAAAAACTATAAGGCCAATATTTGAACGAAACCTTGTCCAGCTTTTACAATAAACCATTGTAGTAATAATTTTATTTAACAACTAACAAAAATATCACTAAATGAAATTAACATGAACTATTTAAAGTATATAATAATACGTAATCCGTGTTCGCTTGTACCCTCCACCATGCTACTATGTATAGGACTAGGTTACATCACTATCGGTGTGGTGTAAGGCGATTCGAGTGGCGCCATCTTACCATTTATAACAGAGTCTCAGACGTTGTGCGGGGCATGTACATGAAGGTGGTACTGTAGATAGAGCTGTATAGCCTGGTAGGGATCGTTCTGCTATAACCTCCCCCTCTAGCTTCGAGATCGTCCCGATGAGAGGCTAGCACACCAAGCAGGACGATTAAGGTTGTTGTTTCTTGGGTCTACCTCGTAATCCTTTCTTCCTTAGGGGTGGATTGGCAGGTGATGCTACTTCCTCCGTGGTCATATAGTTCCTCTCTGCACTCGTTAATAAGCGACTCGCATACTCAATAGGGTGTTCGGTTGCTCCCTCCCCCTGGACCAAAACTGCACCGATGGCATAGCTACTGGCGTCGGATTTAATAGTGAAGGGTTCACTCTCATCTGCTTGTTTGAGGATTGGAGCGGTTATCAGACAAATCTTCAATTTGTTATACGCATCTTGCTCAGTTGTTCCCCATTTCCACGGAGTATTCTTCCGAGTCAAATTTGTAAGAGGTTTTGCAATGCTGGCAAAATTTGCAATAAATCGGCGATACCATGAACAATTTTGGAGAAATCTTAGGAGATCCTTTACATGGGTAGGCACAGGTAAATCCACAATTGCTTGAATTTTGTTGGGATCCATCGTTATTCCATCTGGTTTCAGCACGTGGCCTAAGAATCCAATGGTCGAACAAGCAAAACGGCATTTAGTTCTATTAATACGGAGTTGGAAATCGTGTAAACGTCGAAAAACTTGTTCCAAGTCCCTCAAGTGGTCTTGAAACGTTGATGAACGAATAATCAAGTCATCTAAATATACTAGAAGTTTTATATGACTGGACTAATTTTAAACCTATCCATTAATCTCTGAAATGTTGTCGGAGCATTTCTTAGACCGAATGGCATGCGCATGAAGCAGTAAACTCCAAAAGGTGTAATAAACCCGGTTTTCTTCTTACTTCCTCATGCATTCTTATTTGCCAGTAACCAGATTTGAGATCCAAGATAGTCATATGAGGTTTGCTCTTTGCTGTGTGTAGCAAATCGTCGATACGAGGAAGTGGGTATCGATCTGGTATCGTAATTGAATTTAATCGGCGATAGTCGACGCAGACCCTAACATCGCCATCTTTCTTTGGTACCATGACGACGGGGGAAGCCCAAGCTGTTTCACTTTCCTCGATTATTCCATTAGCCAACATCTCGTCGAGTTTGTCGCGTAAAATGGTTTGCTTGGTGACATTAAGACGATAAGGCGCACTGGAAATTGGTCCACTAGTGCCTGTGTCTATTCGATGCTCCGCCCGCGTGGTAGGAGGGCCATGTTCCTCAAATAAATTTGGAAATTCCTGCAGTATTGCATTCAGCTGGTTTCGATTAGTCGGGCATAGCGTTGCGGCTTCGTTTGGTTGCAGGGAGACATCGAAACTAAATAACTCAAGGATTTTTCGCTTGGTGCCTGTTTTCTTTTGTGTCGAGTAAGTGAGAGGTAGGCTGTCACGAAAAATTTAATCTATGTCTTCCGGTGCATACGCATTACTCGTGTGCTTGTTTTCTTTAACATTTGGGAATCTGGAGTCTGGAGCTTCCCATAACTCATCCCGTAAGGGTGACGTGAAAAACTCTAAGAATGGAGACAAAACGTCACCATTCTCGTCAACGTCCGTGATGTTAAGTTGTATTCTAGGATCTGGTACCTTAGTTGGTTCGCTTTCGATATTTAGAGATTTCTTCGGCTTCTTCGATTCTGCTGATTGATCCCGTGGTCTTTGTATTAGTCCTTGGTACTGTGGTTGAAACTCAAAACGCTCGAAAGGCTGGTCTGCGTAGTACCAGCACCGTTGTCCTAAGTCTAACACGATGCCAACTTTTTCTAGGAAATCTATACCTAATAAGGTCCTGTTGTCCACGGCGTTAGGCAGCACGACAAAGTTGATATTATGAGTTCTACCGCCTAACTCTATAGTAGTAAATGTTGTCAGTAACTCTGTTTGCTTTTGAAGTCCATCAGCGAGTGTGACTCGGGCTGTAGTTTTGGTGAATGCACAATTCTTGTCTTTTAAAAGTTTGTAGAGGGTGACGCCAGCTACGCTTGTTTTAGCCGCAGTATCTATATGTGCTTGGCCCTTAATACCACATATTCTTGCAGGAACTGCTGGGACTTCAGGTGTAGATCTTAAAAGCGTATTTATCGAATAGAAGTGGACAGCTTGGGCATCGACAACTTTGCCGACATTAGTGCAATTGGGACAATTGCTGCTGAAGTATCCAGCTCTGCCACGTCCGTAGCAGTGAAGGTGACCTTTGTCGGTTTTGGTAGCGGTTGATTGTGTAGGCTCCGTATGTGTCGCAGTCGTTTTAGGTTGGTCTTGCTTCTGCCGTTTACGACATTCTTGTATGCTGTGACCTTTAAAATTACAAAACGTGCATCTTAATTTGGTTTTCTTTACCGGTAGCGTATCGGTTGATTCATTGCGTCGTAAAGTAGACGTATCCTTGAGTTCCATTTCTAGATGCTCAACTTGTCTAGCTTTTGTCAGCAAGTCAGTGAACGTAGTGATTTTTCCTCTTGTCTTGTGTCTTGTCCTCTTGTGTTTTTCCCTAAGTCTAATGTGCATAAGACCGTAGATTAGATCAAACTGTGTTTCTTAGGAATGTCTTCCTTGTGGGAGTTTGGAAAGGAGTGCTCGTTTTTGACAAATAAATTCGTCAGTAGGTGCCGAGATTTCTTGAGGGGACTTACTTGAAGATATCTAGGTAAATTTGATATGCAGGAGTTGCCGGAGAGAAAGCGGCACGGATTAATCGAATAGCATTATTCCAGTCTGTTGCTTCTCCTTTTATGCCTTGCCACCAAGTAGCTGCAGTGTCAGTAAGTAGTAGTGGCAAGCCTTTAATTGCGTCTTGGTCTGTGATTTGTTCCATATCCTTATAGACTGCTATGGTGTTTAGGAAATTGTCGACTGTCTCATGACAACGTGTTCCGTCGAATCGGGCCGTGCATTTGCTCAAACTCCCTTTCTTCCGATTATCTGGTTCTGTCCTTATGCCGGCTACGGCTTGGAGAAGCTGTTGAAATTGCTCTGGAGACATCGCCATGGTTGTTTGGCTTGCAGCAATGCGTTTACTTCGACGCGGAATGTTTGGTGAAATCGGATTGGATAAAGTCAACAGCGAATATTCCTGTCGTTATAACTGGAAAAAGCAGGACTGACGAAATTCCAATCTGTCAAATGTCACAGTTTCGATTCTACAAGACAAAAAAATGTCGAAGTATTCACGAAACTCTCACTTCCATTCAGGAATCCTTAATTCGAGCTCCACGTCAGGGCGCCAGTGTAGTAATAATTTTATTTAACAACAAACAAAAATATTACTAAATGAAAGTAACATGAACTATTTAAAGTATATAATAATACGTAATACGTGTTCGCTTCTACCCTTCACCATGCTACTATGTATAGGACTAGGTTACATCACTATCGGTGTGGTGTAAGGCGATTCGAGTCGCGCCATCTTACCATTTATAACAGAGTCTCAGACGTTGTGCGGGGCATCTACATGAAGGTGGTACTGTAGATAGAGCTGTATAGCCTGGTAGGGATCGTTCTGCTATACCATCTTTATATGACGTATAACTTGCTATGTTGAGCGATTTTGTCATTTCTCTTGATATTTAGCACTGTTTACCGAGAACTAGTAACAACCATTATTTATATAGATTCAACCTAGCATTATACACATGTTCACAAGATCTACCAATAATAACAAATAAATGGCTAATATTGGAAGTTTCTAGTACGATTCAGACAAATGCATCGGTTTTGAGGAAAACTAAGTGTAGCTTTTGATATCCCATCCCAACTATTCTCGTTATATACCGTATAACTAGCTATGTTTAGCGATTGCGTAATTCCCCCGATATTAAGCACTATTTACGGAGAACTAGTAACATAAACCGACGTTTGTATAGATTTAACCCAGCATTATGTATGTAGATGTCCACGATATCTACAAATAATGAGAAATATATGGCCACTATTTCAAGTTTCTAGAATGATTCAGACAAATGCATCGATTTTGGGCATAACAAAGTCAAGTTTTCTTTGGTCGATATATGCCATATAAGCTATGTTGAGCGATTTTGTAATTTCTCTTGATATTTAGCACTGTTTACCGAGAACTAGTAACATTAAGCGACGATCAGGGATTTCATGTAATTCTATTCTATTTAATAAATGAAATAAAGGCGAATTATGAAAAATATTGTGTAAAACTTGTGTCACAATGACTCGTTGTAGTACTAATGAAGTTTACGCAACGAACCTCGAAGCGGTGAGTTGCGCAAATCAAGAGTACTACAAAAAGTCATTGTGGCACAAGTTTTACACGATATTTTTTATAATTCGCTTTTACTTCATTTATTAAATAGAATAGAATTACATAAAATCCCTGATCGTCACTTAATGTTACTAGTTCTCGGTAAACAGTACTAAATATCAAGAGAAATGACAAAATCGCTCAACATAGCTTATATGGCATATATCGACAAAAGAAAACTGGACTTTGTTATGCATAAAAACGATGCATTTGTTTGTATCGTTCTAGAAACTTGTAATATTGGCCATATATTTCTTATTATTGGTGGATATGGTGGACATCTAGATATATAATGCTAGATTGAATATATCTAAATGTCGGTTAATGTTACTAATTCTCGGTAACCAGTGCTAAATATCGAGAGAAATGACAATATCGCTAAGCATAGCGGCATTTGTCTGAATTGTTCTCGAAACTTCCAATATTAGCCATATATCTGTTATAATAGGCATTTGTCGCGGAAATTTACGTGAATAAGCTAGATAAGGTAGCATCTATCGTCGTTTATTGTTACTAGTTCTCGGTAAACAGTGCTAAATATCAAGAGAAATGACAAAATCGCTCAACATAGCTTATATGGCATATATCGACAAAAGAAAACTCGACTATGTTATGTCCAAAATCGATGCATT
This sequence comes from Galeruca laticollis, assembly GCA_963921935.1. NCBI lineage: Eukaryota > Metazoa > Arthropoda > Insecta > Coleoptera > Chrysomelidae > Galeruca > Galeruca laticollis. Next base: position 46,360,677 of record OY998184.1, read on the forward strand.
TGTCTGAATCATTCTAGAAACTTGCAATATTGGCCATATATTTCTTAATATTTGTATATATCGTGGACATCTACATACATAATGCTGGGTTAAATCTATACAAACGTCGGTTTATGTTACTAGTTCTCCGTAAATAGTGCTCAATATCGGGGGAATTACGCAATCGCTAAACATAGCTAGTTATATGGTATATAACGAGAATAGTTGGGATAGGATACCAAAAGCTAGACTTAGTTTTGCTCAAAATCGATGAATTTGTATGAATCGTCCTAGAAACTTCCAATATTAGCATCCATATTTGTTATAATAGGCATATATCGCGGAAATTTACGAGAATAAGCTAGATTAGGTAGAATCTATCGTCGCTTAATGTTACTTGTTCTCGGTAAACAGTGTTAAATATCAAGAGAAATGGAAAAATCGATCAACATAGCTTATATGGCATATATCGACAAAAGGAAACTGGACTTTGTTATGCATAAAAACGATGCATTTGTTTGTATCGTTCTAGAAACTTGTAATATTGGCCATATATTTCTTATTATTGGTGGATATCGTGGACATCTACATATATAATGCTAGATTGAATATATCTAAATGTCGGTTAATGTTACTAATTCTCGGTAACCAGTGCTAAATATCGAGAGAAATGACGAAATCGCTAAACATAGCGGCATTTGTCTGAATTGTTCTCGAAACTTCCAATATTAGCCATATATCTGTTATAATAGGCATATATCGCGGAAATTCACGTGAATAAGCTAGATTGGGTTGAATCTATCGTCGTTTATTGTTACTAGTTCTCGGTAAACAGTGCTAAATATCAAGAGAAATGACAAAATCGCTCAACATAGCTTATATGGCATATATCGACAAAAGAAAACTCGACTATGTTATGTCCAAAATCGATGCATTTGTCTGAATAATTCTAGAAACTTGCAATATTGGCCATATATTTCTCATTATTGGTAGATATCGTGGACATCTACATATATAATGCTGCGTTGAATCTATCCTAATGTCGGTTGATGTTACTAGTTCTTGATAAATAGTGCTGAATATTGTGAGAAATGACAAAATCGCTCAGTAGACCTAGTTATATGTCATATAAAGACAAAAGATGGGATAACCAATGGTGGACTTAGTTTTACTCAAAATCGATGAATTTGTATGAATCGTCCTAGAAACTTCCAATATTAGCATCCATATTTGTTATAATAGGCATATATTGCGGAAATTTACGAGAATAAGCTAGATTAGGTAGAATCTATCGTCGCTTAATGTTACTAGTTCTTGGTAAACAGTGTTAAATATCAAGAGAAATGACAAAATCGATCAACATAGCTTATATGGCATATATCGACAAAAGAAAACTGGACTTTGTTATGCATAAAAACGATGCATTTGTTTGTATCGTTCTAGAAACTTGTAATATTGGCCATATATTTCTTATTATTGGTGGATATCGCGGACATCTAGATATATAATGCTAGATTGAATATATCTAAATGTCGGTTAATGTTACTAATTCTCGGTAACCAGTGCTAAATATCGAGAGAAATGACAATATCGCTAAACATAGCGGCATTTGTCTGAATTGTTCTCGAAACTTCCAATATTAGCCATATATCTGTTATAATAGGCATTTGTCGCGGAAATTTACGTGAATAAGCTAGATAAGGTAGCATCTATCGTCGTTTATTGTTACTAGTTCTCGGTAAACATTGCTAAATATCAAAAGAAATGACAAAATCGCTCAACATAGCTTATATGGCATATATCGACAAAAGAAAACTCGACTATGTTATGTCCAAAATCGATGCATTTGTCTGAATCATTCTAGAAACTTGCAATATTGGCCATATATTTCTTAATATTTGTATATATCGTGGACATCTACATACATAATGCTGGGTTAAATCTATACAAACGTCGGTTTATGTTACTAGTTCTCCGTAAACAGTGCTCAATATCGGGGGAATTACGCAATCGCTAAACATAGCTAGTTATATGGTATATAACGAGAATAGTTGGGATGGGATACCAAAAGCTAGACTTAGTTTTGCTCAAAACCGATCCATTTGTCTGAACCGTACTAAAAACTTCCAGTATTAGCCATTTATTTGTTATCATTGGTAGATCTTGTGAACATCTACATATATAATGCTAGGTTGAATCTATATAAATAATGGTTGTTACTGATTCTCGGTGGATAGTGCTGAATATCGAGAGAAATGACTAAATCGCTCAACATAGCTAGTTATACGTCATATAAAGATGGTTTATTGTAAAAGCTGGACAAAGTTTTGTCCAAATATTGGCCTTATAGTTGTTATAATTGGTAGATATCGTGGACAGCTACATATATAATTATATGTTGAATGTATCTAAATGTCGGTAAATGTTACTATTTCTCGGAAAATAGTGCTATATATCGGGCGCATTGACAAAATCGGTTAACATAGCTAGTTATATGTCATATGAAGACAAAAAATGATTATTGTAAAAGATGGACTAAGTTTTGCTCAAAATCGATGAATTGTCAAAAAACTTGCAATATTGGTCATATAATTGTTATTATTGGCAGATATCGTGGACATCTACATATATAATGCTAGATTGAATATTTCTAAATGTAGGTTAATGTTACCAGTTCTCGGTGAATAGTGCTAAATATCGGAAGAAATGACGAAATCTCTCAGCAGACCTAGTTATATGTCATTTAAAGATCCAAGATGGGATAACAAAAGCTGGATGCTCAACATATCTTATATGACATATATAGACAAAAGAAAACTGGACATTGTTATGCCCAAAATTGATGCTTTTGTCTGAATCGTCCTAGAAACTTCCAATATTAGCCATATATCTGTTATAATAGACACATATCGCGGAAATTTACGTGAATAAGCTACATAAGGTTGAATCTATCGCCGCTTAATGTTACTAGATCTCGGTAAACAGTGCTAAATATCAACAGAAATGACAAAACCGCTCAACATAGCTTATATGGCATATATCGACCAAAGAAAACTCGACTTTGTTATGCCCAAAATCGATGCATTTATCTGAATCATTCTAGAAACTTGCAATATTGGCCATATATTTCTCATTATTGGTAGATATCGTGGACATCTACATATATAATGCTGCGTCTAATATATCCTAATGTCGGTTGATGTTACTAGTTCTTGATAAATAGTGCTAAATATTGTGAGAAATGACAAAATCGCTCAGTAGACCTAGTTATATGTCATATAAAGACAAAAGATGGGATAATCGAAGGTGGACTTAGTTTTACTCAAAATCGATGAATTTGTATGAATCGTCCTAGAAACTTCCAATATTAGCATCCATATTTGTTATAATAGGCATATATCGCGGAAATTTACGAGAATTAGCTAGATTAGGTTGAATCTATCGTCGCTCAATGTTACTAGTTCTCGGTAAACAGTGTTAAATATCAAGAGAAATGACAAAATCGATCAACATAGCTTATATGGCATATATCGACAAAAGAAAACTGGACTTTGTTATGCATAAAAACGATGCATTTGTTTGTATAGTACTAGAAACTTGTAATATTGGCCATATATTTCTTATTATGGGTGGATATCGTGGACATCTACATATATAATGCTAGATTGAATATATCTAAATGTCGGTTAATGTTACTAATTCTCGGTAAACAGTGCTAAATATCGAGAGAAATGACAAAATCGCTAAACATAGCGACATTTGTCTGAATCGTTCTAGAAACTTCCAATATTAGCCATATATCTGTTATAATAGGCATATATCGCGGAAATTTACGTGAATAAGCTAGATTGGGTTGAAACTATCGTCGTTCATTGTTACTAGATCTCGGTAAACAGTGCTAAATATCAAGAGAAATGACAAAATCGCTTAACATAGCTTATATGGCATATATCGACACAAGAAAACTGGACTTTGTTATGCCCAAAATCGGTGCATTTGTCTGAATCGTTCTAGAAACTTGCAATATTGGTCACATATTTCTCATTATTGTAGATATGGTGGACATCTACATATTTATTGCTGGGTTGAATCTATCCAAATGTCGGTTGATGTTACTAGTTCTTGATAAATAGTGCTAAATATCGTGAGAAATGACAAAATCGTTCAGTAGACCTAGTTATATGTCATATAAAGACAAAAGTTGGGATAATCGAAGGTGGACTTAGTTTTACTCAAAATCGATGAATTTGTATGAATCGTCCTAGAAACTTCCAATATTAGCCATATATCTGTTATAATAGCCATATATCCCAGAAATTTACGTAAATAAGCTACATTAGGTTGAATCTATCGTCGCTTAATGTTACTAGTTCTCGGTTAGCAGTGCTAAATATCAAGAGAAATGACAAAATCGATCAACATAGCTTATATGGCATATATCGACAAAAGAAAACTGGTCTATAACGCCGTTTGCTCGATGAAATAACAGCAAAGTGCCTTTTTGACATCCTGTATATAAAAAATAATGTATAAAGTCGTTTGTCTCGTGAAAATCTGGCCAATAGCAACTGAGATACATCTTTTTGTACATACCGTATATGGAAATAATCTATAACGCCGTTTGCTCGATGAAAATCGGACAAATAACAGCAGAGTGCCTTTTTGACATTCTGTATATATAAAAAATAATGTATAACGTCGTTTGTCTCGTGAAAATCTGGCCAATAACAACTGTGATACATCATAGCGTCTTATGGCATCTTTTTGTACACTCTGTATATCGAATTTTAGATTACATCATTCAGCACCGTAAAAATGATTACAATGAGAGAGATCTATTTCAATAATATTTTTATTAATAGTCACTTTTGATTTCACTCGTATATCGTTAATTTAGTTCCTATGGTATCGCTTGAATGACGGAAACGGAAAAACTCGTTGATAAGCTTGGGTGTTATCATGCTAACATGATTTGGAATCTTATGTTAATATACACCTTGATTTCGTTCGTCGTGAATTTCTAAGAATATTATTCAAATTTCATAACTATTCTCCCTCTTTATAAAAAGTAACGTTATTGCGTTCATTCCTCAGTTCGAGATTTTAACAATGTATAATTTCATTGACACCTAATACAAAACTAGAAGTACTACATATTTGTGATAAGAAGCAAGAATTGGATTTAGAGTTAGAAATTTGAAGCCACTTAGGAGACCAACAATATGAAGTCTTCAAAGAACAGATAAATCTAGGGAGTTCTCCACTTTCAAACTGTCTTCTTAAGTAGTAATTATAATGATCAGCAGATATAGTTTCCTTGGTTCTATATATCATTGCACTGTTATACCGATCTTTACTTTTTAGTGAATTCCTTCAATTTGCGTCTATACTCTACTGATAATAAAAAACAAAAATCATAAGAACTTCTGTAACCATTGCGCATGTCCAAAATAATGCTATTTTTTCTCTCTGCCCATCCAACTGATGCGTCGCTCACCCAAAATTATACCATAACGACTGTGCATTAAACATATTTTATGACTACATCCCGTATATAAGAAATATATACCTATTCCACAAATTTATAACACCCTTATTGCATCTTTTTTGGTACATTCCGTATATAAAAAAGCTCTATCACCACGAGGATTGATCTATGTTGACCAATAATAACATAGATGAATTTCTAATGTCCTTATGGCGTTATGAAAAATATACTATGCATTTTCCATAATTATTAAAATGTAACGAACGCTCGTCTTATAGCAACTTCTTGTACACACTGTATATCGAAATAATCTATAACGTCGTTTGTCCCATGAAAATCTAGCCAATAACATCGGAGATACATCGTAGCGCATTATAACATCTTCTTGTACACACTGTATATCGAAATAATCTATAACGCCGTTTGTTCGATGAAAATCGGACAAATAACAGCAGAGTGCCTTTTTTGACATCCTATATATAAAAAATAATCTATAACTCTGTTTGTGCCTTGAAATCTGACCAATAACAATGGAGATACATCGTAGCGTCTTATGCCTTCTTTGTACATCCTGTAAAATGCTCTACCTATCACAATGGCGTTTGTTCGACTTCAATCCAACCAATAATAACAGAGATATATGCAAGTGCCCTTATGGCATCTTTTTTGTACATCCTGTATATAAAAATGTTCTACCTATCACAAGGGCGTTTGTTCGACTTTAATCCGACCAATAATAACAGAGATATATGTATGTGCCCTTATGGCATCTTTGTACATCCTATAAAATGCTCTACCTATCACAATAGCGTTTGTTCGACTTCAATCCGTCCAATAATAGCACAGATACATTGTAGCGCCCTTATGGCATCTTTGTACAGCCTGTATAACGATCGAACGTGTCTGAGTCCAAAGACATCCTATATATTGATCGTCGTCGTAGTGACCTAATGGCGATTTGGTACATCCTGTTTTGTTCGATGAAAATCCAAGCAGAGTGCCCTTATGGCATTGTCCAAGCCCTCTATATTGATTGTAGTAACGTTGTTTTATGTCAACCCCGTCGACCTTCAGCTGACATTTACTCATCCTATTATCTCTTGGGGAACATCAAAATAGATAAGAACGCTGATAATAAAAAAAAGCACTTCTGTAACCACTGCGCCTGTCCAAAGTAATGCTATTTTTCTCTCTGCCCATCCAACTGATGCGTCGCTTACCCAAAATAATACCATAACGACTGTGCATTAAACATTTTTTATCACTACACCCTGTATATAAGAAATATATATCTTTTTCACAAATTTATAACACCCTTATTGCATCTTTTGTGATACATTCCGTATATACAAAAAGCTCTATCACAAATGACAATTGATTGATGATGGCCAATAATAACAGAGATAAATTTCTAATACACTTATGGCGTTATGAAAAAACTTTGGTCCTAGAAATTACGTATGCTTAGGTTAGTGTTTCCAATCAGGACTATGGGAATTTTCAAATAAAATCTACGGGATAAAAAATGGACGGCGCACAGCCATCTATAGAAATCTACAAAAAATGACATACGCCATCTAGCGATAGGAATCTACAATTACAGGATAAAAAATGGCCGACACCTCTATAGAAATCTACAAGGATAAAAAATGGCCGACGGTTCAAAAATGGCCGACTGGATAAAAAATGGCCGGGGGAGGGGTGCTCAAGTTCCCCCGTTACTACTGGGATGACTACTATAAACTTGATTATGAGGATGTTGGAAGTATTCGCATTTTTAGACACTTTAAGGGCTTGTAGCAATGCATATATTTCTCCAGTGAAGACTGTACTGCAGGTAGGTAATTTAAAAAATAAGTTATGATTTGCTGTAACAACCGCGGCTCCAACGGCAGCTGGAGCTTTCGAGGCATCCGTATATATTTTGAAATGGTCATTATATTCAATGAGTTTTGTCTGGAAGATGTTTTTTATCAGCAAATTAGGTAGTTCGTATTTTTTAAAAGAGTGGTGTCAATTATTGGTTTGGAATTTTGCCAAGGAGGATATGTTTGTTCAAACTTAAATTCAGGAACAAGTTTGATTTGAATATCTGATTTGTATTGTCTCACGCGATTACAGAGAGTTGGACTCGCTTGTTGTTGAGTGATATTGTCAATTTAATCTGTATGAATTTTTGGGTACATCAGTATTATCTAATATAGAGGTAGCATATGACAATGTCTATATTTTTATTCTCGTAGATAAAGATGGTTCCCCTAATTATGAATAAATGCTTTCCACCAGTGCCGTTCGATATGCACCAGATATTATTCGTAAGGCGTTATTGTGAACTGTATCAAGTTTCTTTAAAATATGGCTTTTGGTGGATGCATAGACAATAGATCCATAATAGAGTTTGGAACGTATAAGATTTTTATATATAATATGTAAACTTTTTTGATCTGATCCCCAGTTACGATCAGAAAGTATAATTAGAAGTATAATACCTTTCTGACAAGATAATATCAATTTTTTTATATGATCATTCCAGCTCAGTTCCTGGTCAAATATCATACCTAAGAATGTCGTGGAAGTTACATATTGTAGTTTTTCTCCATGTATTGTAAGCGGGGGTGTCTTTCCACAAGTTTTTTTCGAAAATTATAAACATTTGGTTTTGTATGCAGAAAAGTTAAAGCCCGACTGTTATGATCATTGCTGCAGTTTATTGAGTTGTCTCTGTAGTATATTTTGCATTGAATCCATGTTTTTACTTTTCATGTATACCGCTAAGTCATCCGCATGTAGCCTTATTTCAATTGGTTTAAGTACATTTTCGATAATGTTATATATAGCGATTAGAAATAATGTGGGACTAATAACAGAACCTAAGGAAGTGCTATTTTCTTGACATTGTTTGGTCTATAAATTACCATTTACTCTCACTCTAATAAAAGTCCTAAAGCTTAGCTGTCTATTTAATTCTTGTGAAGATATAATAATATGTATATATAATTCCTATACATAAATTCTTTTATAATATTTTCCATCACCATTCTTATTGTAAACAAAAAGATTCTTGTGTACATAATATCCATACAAGTTAGCAGGCGTTTACATTCTAACACAAACGTTCGGTTTTCGTTCGTATGATTCCGCTTATTTGAGCATGCGCATAGAATGTTTGGATGTACAAATCATGACTGAGGTTTTATTGTGCCATAGGCGTATCAATTATCTATTTTGAAGTAAAATTTTTCTGAAAAAACTAACTTATCCGCTATCAATGTGTTTCATTTAATTTAATTGAAGAATATAAGTCAATCTAAGCTGGAACCCAAAGAGTAGAATGAGTCTTATGCTCCCGAATAGAAAGAAGTGAGCTAGCTAAATTTTCTAATCTATAAATATAATAATAATATCTAATTAAATTATAATGAATTGAAAATACTATTATAATATAATATTTATATATATATATATATATATATATATATATATATATATATATATATGGTATATTTAACAAACAAATCCCACCAGCAAATACTGACGATTTTCACTTTCGTCTGGTGTTCATTTCCATGAAAAGAATTAATAATAATATATCAGTAACAATAGTATTGTTGACGATAATAAATAAACCAAGAATTGTAATTTGTAAACCATGGATAGGACCCAACCTCTCACGTTGAGGCCCGACAATTCAGACAGTCATTCACTTGTTAATTTATTATTCCGATATTTCCGCGTGGTTATTCAATATTTTATTGATATAAAGACCTCTGTGATGTAGGATTATTGCCTAATATTGTAACAAGATGCATCTTATTGTAACAATTCATGTACCTGACTTGTGAGTACTCATTTAGAAAAATTTTCAAATTAATAATCCACTTAACCTTAAAATTTTTTTCGAAAACGGAAAGTTGGAAGCGCTTTGCAATTTTATAAACTATACATTCAATATAACTTTATAAATCTCTGTAAATTACAAGTGTATTCAATAATTTCAATTTCAAAATAATAGATAATCTTTGAAACTGTTAATTATTCCACAAATCCAAAATAAAAAATGGTCTTATAGCTAGTTCTGTCAAAACAATTATATCGTTATTTTGATACTAGAATTCAATTACAGAATCAGATTCAAATTGCCAAACATTTTATATCCATGTACAATAACCTTTCTAACCGTATAATTTCCAAAGTAATAAATAGGCAAAACAAAGAACTTTTTGAATGAAAGCGATTGTGATCTCCATTTCCGAAAACAAAAGTGTAATCAGACTCAAAGCTGTCACATTGAATATCCACCCTGTTGGAATACTTTGCATTCCCCACCTCCAACTCCTTCCATTGTGCGACGCCCCTTTATCACTAACGAACTCCAAAAGTGTCTAACGAGGTTAAAAACGATACTCTATCTTTGTTTCCGTAGCATTTTAAACTCATTATTTAAAAGCGACACTGGAGAAATCTTAACATCGTCCCTTTCCTTTCAACCCTCTATCAGTTATCAGGACCGGTTTAATATTATTAAAAACAGACAAAACATTGGTACAAAGTTGATTCCTGCTTTACAAAGCAGAGGCAACATTTTATTAGTATCATAGACTGTCGTGTATTTCTGTACCCAGTTCTGAACAAATTTGACACTGAGGGTAACTAGAATAAAACTTTCAGAAGAAGTTTGTACTTTTAAAACTTGGGAACAGAATCGCCTGTCATAGTTACACTTTTTTAACCCGTTAATAGTCGTCAGTGATACATTTTCTTATTTCTCCTCCAATTACTCATTGTCCAAATGTCAAACAATTATAGGGAATTCCTGTGTAATCATATGATGCATTCAAATTTCACGTTGATCACAAAATGAGTGAGAAGCTCCAGTTTCTGTCCACTTGGTAGTAACTTCCCTGTCTCAGTCTAGAGTTGACCTCCAATCCGACCAATTATTATGATAGGGTGTGGGCGTAATGAGTATATTACATGATTCGCCAAATGTGTGTATCACAAAACTCAATTCGGCTATTTTTTGTTGTGATGGGTAATGTAAGGAGTGCGTTTTCACGCAATCGTTTCGCTAAATACAGCAACAGAGAATTATTGTGAAGGTGACAAAAACCCATCCATGTTCTTAGTAGATAAGTAAGCTTGCTTTCTTACAAATTGAAGTGTGAGGAAGTCAGACGTAACTATTGATCGTCATTTCTAACGCGTCGTTTTGACATTCTTAACGCGGATACGAAATTAAAAACGGGAACTTCATAAGACTGTGACGAAGAGTGAGTGCAGGAAGATGCCATTTATGATCAATGTAGAAAGTACCACTGCCAGAATAATGTACGAACGGACTATCAAATTTCAAATATACGAATGACCTACTTTGGTGTGCGACTATTGTCGATGAACGAGGATTCAAACTAACTTCTAAGGTATGTTCTCGACCGAAGCTAATAAGCCAAGACAAGGAGAAATTTATCATTGAAAGGAGCATTGTTACTGCCTATATCTCTATCTATAAATCAGTTTATAACTTTCTCCACCGTCTTCTGATTTCCAGTCTCCATTGTTCTCGATCGGTCCAGAGATCCTCATCTACTCCTCTTTCTCTGATGTCTCTATCTATTCCTTCTCTCCAACTCAGTCTAGGTTTTTCTCTGTTTCTTCTTTCCTGTGGTGTTCAATTTAGTATTTTCTTTGGGAGTCTGCCATTCTTTGAACGTGTCCATACCATCTAAGTTGGTTAATTCGTATGTCTTCCGTCATTTTGTGTTTAACATCCATAATTTCTCGGATTCTCTCCTTTCTCACTCTATCCAGTTTTGATTTTCCGGCAGCGCGTCTCCAATAATTGATCTCGGTGGCTTCAAGAGACTTACGAGCTTTTTCCTTCACTACCATAGCTGATGACACTTTTCACTATACTGTTGTAAATTCTATGCTTATTTTGTTTTGATACTGCCTTATCTCACAAAATACTGTTGAGTTATCTGATTGCTTGTCTTCCTTGGTTGTTTCTGTGTTTGATTTCTTCATCCAAACTACCGTCATTAGTGATGTGCATTTCAAGATATTTGTATTTTTTACATTGTTTTATATGATTTTGTTGTTCCAAGATAATGTCCTGTTGTTCTCCACCAATGCACATATATTTCGTTTTCTGAATATTTACATCCAGCCCCCACTCATCGTATTCCTCAATTAATTTACGGGTCATCTATCCTAAGTCGTCATAGTCGTGAGCTAGGACTATTTGATCATCAGCGAAGCAGAGAGTATATAGTATGTGATCGTTCAGTGGTATTCCCATCTGTTCGCACTTTATTTTCCATGTTTTCAGAGCTTGTTCTAAATAGGTCAGGAACAAAGTTGGTGACAAGCAACAACCCTGCTTAAGACCCTTGTTAATGTTGAACCCCTTTGATAATGTTTACCTTTTCTTCATTTGGCTTGTGTTCTCTTTATAGAGTTCTCGAACAGCTTTTATCAATGTTATGCTGATGTTGGTTTTCTCGAGAGCCTCCCAGAGTTTTAGCAGGGGTACACTATCGTACGCTTTCTTGAGATCTACGTAGAGGAGGTGTATTCCTTGATTCCGTGCCGTATTTTCCTGAATTATCTATGTTATTGTGAATAAGTGATCCACAGTGGATCTACTAGCTCTAAATCCAACTTATTCTTCGGCCTCACTATCACAATATTCATCCTCAATTCTGTTTTTCACTAGCTTACCATAGCCTCTCGAAACACAGCACAGCGATTCCTCTATAATTATCACACACGCCTATACTTCCCTTCTTATGTATCGTTGTTATATACGACGTTCTCCATTCTTCTGGCAAACTTTCTCCATTAATGCATTTCTGGAAGAGGCAGGCTAATTGTGTATATAGCTTTTCTGTACCGTGTTTAAGTAATTCGTAACTCCGGGGGGATATTACCGGGGCCAGGAGATTTTCTGTTTTTGAGTGCTTGACAAATCAGTTTTACTTCTTTGGTGTTGATTCTAAGTGGGGATGCTGTGGTTCCTATTTGAGTACTGGATTGGGGCTGTTGTAGTTGCTGATATTGTGTCCTTTGCTCAGTCAGCAGTTCCGCAAAGTATTTATCCCATTCTGCTAACGTTATTGGTGAGGTATCTTTTGTCTTTTCTTGACGAAAAGATCTTAACATTTTCCAGCTTTCGGTACTTCTACTACCAGGTATGTATTGAGTCTTGTGCAGTTTCTTTCCCGGCTTCCGTTCTTCTTTTTTGTTAAAGCTGTGCTCACTTTCCTTTGGGCTGTTTTGTATTCTTTTTTATCTTGATCCGACTTTGTGTTAAGGAATCTGTTGGACTTGTCTCTCTTTATTTTTATCCTTTCTTCTATTTCTCCATCCCACCAATATGATGTTCTTTGATTGGGCTTTGCGTATTCTCCCAGGGCTTCCAGTACGGCGTTTTCAAGCATCTTTTAAGATACTCGTATTGATCTTCTGTGTTTTCAAAGTTTTCTTGTATGAATTTTTCATCAAGTCGTTTTTTGCAAAATTCCTTCACGCTATCTTGGTTGAGGCTATCTAGGTTGTACCTGATTTCTGTGTTTTTTTGTTCTTGATCGCTTGTGTCTTTTCTATTTTCCTTTGTTACACGGAAGGGTAGTATTTTGGATTTGACAAGATGGTGGTCACTTCCACACGCCGCGTCTCTATAGGCTCTAACGTCCTGTATTTTCAGTGTTGTAGTTTGCCGGACTATCACATAATCTATGATAGTTTCTAGATTTCTAGAGTGTTGCATCCATGTATACTCATGTATTTCTCGATGTTGAAAAAAGCCGTTCAGAATTCGCAGGTTGTTTTGGTCGCACATATTCATGAGTCTATTTCCATTGTCATTTACAGTGTCTTCTTCGGATTGTCCCACTATTTTATATTGCTGTTTCTTTTCCGTTCTAGAGTGTAGGTCTCCTACCAGTAATATTTCTCGGGATGTTCCAATTTTGGAGATTTCGTATAACAGTTGCTCGAAGAATTCAATTTTAACATTGACTAAGGCATCACCATTAATAGCGTACGCTCCTATGATTGTAACTCTATTTTCGTGTGTACTTATGTTCATTTTTATGATTCGTTGACTGATTGCTTCCCGCCAGTACACGCTACAAATTTCTTGGACTGACAGACAAAGCACAACTTAAATTAGTAAAGATGAATCGTAAGGTTAGACGCAGTATATTCGTCGGGGGTCGTACAAACCCCGACCTTCTTAATTTTGATAACTGTTAGGCCACAGACAGTTGTTTGTGTTCTGATGAGTTGGTGTGCCTATGAAATATTATGTTTTCATTAGTTTTGGACCATGGGAAAATGAACTGGTACATAGTAGTAATGGAATTGTACAGGTAATTGAAAATATTATCACATATGAATTTAACAACAAAGACATTAATATGCAAACCCAACAAGAAATTTTAAATATATTTAGTTCTCTTAAAAAGGAAAATATTCAGCAATCTGGTAATGCCATTATAAGAAGAATTGCAGAATTAAGAAAAGTTAATAAATGATCCACTAGTTATCATGAAAAGACTTATGCAGGGAGAACAGGGTTGCGACATTGGAAGTTACACAAGATTAGCAGGTAATCCAGATTAAACCTATAACAACGTGAAATCATTGCATCAAGTTCTAATAGGTTAAAACAATATAATTTGTTCAAAACTCCATTTATTTGAACTAGTGTTCAATTTAAATTGATTGACGCGTTTCACTAACACAGTAGCTTTCTCAAAACGAATAAAGGTGTAATATAAAAATGTTTTGATATATACAGTGCATAATTACTGAATTCTATTTACTAATGTTAACAAAAGTATTGATAGAATTTACCTGGGAATTCATTCACTACAAACATTCCTAAGCTATATTCTAGGTAAAAAGGTTTAATAAAAGAGAGTGATTGTTATATATCTAGTCGTTAAGAAGGTTACCTGAATATTTATTTTTGTTAATCTCAAGGGCCTCTAATAAAGTTTAACTGTAAGTATTTACCGACTACATGTAGAATTTCAAAATTTCGGTCGAAAATGTTTTGGATTTCTAATAAATAATTTGAATAGTTACAATCTAATTTTTTCTTGTCATAGCTACGTTTTTATTCCGAAATTCTAGTTTTAAAATTTCCAAAAGTTCTACCGATATAAATTTATCACAGTTGTTATTACCACATTTTAATTTATAAACTGCGGATTTGTTTAATTTTGAAGATTTAGATTTATTATTTTTAATGAGGTTGGATAAATTGTAATCAGTTTTAAAGCAAATATTCATGTCTAAAGTTTCTAAAAATGATTTAATTTTTAAGGATGGTGTTCCAAAGTATGTTAAGCTTTTAAATTGTTTATTATTATTTTTATCAGAAGGGAATACTCGTTCTAAAGTCCGTTTTTTTCATCTTTTTATTCATGATATTGTCCATTGTTCCAGAAATCATGTATTCCCTAGATACATGAAATTGAAGACAGATAACAAGAGCATTCCAGCCAACAAAGCCAGTATCTATCGTAAAGAAAAATGGTTAAAAGAAGAAAAGAACATACAATATAGTAAGAGATATATTTTTAGTATTTATATTAAGGTAATTCATTGACAATATGACATATACTACACCCCATAGAGTTTGACATTTTAGATAGGGACATAAGAGATAAAATGGAAATAATAATTCACAAAAAGTACCAAGGACAAAAACGTGAATTGAAGTCATTATTAACCAACAAACAAGTATCAAAAAACCCACAAACCAAATACTCAGAACATAAATTTTTTTAATAGATTCGTCAATCTTTCAAATACAATTTTTTCAGATAAAGAAGTTCATTTATTAAAAATTTTTTTGAACATAATATTCAACCCACATGTTCATTTGATAACTTCAACAAACTAGGTATAGAAACAGAAATTAATTTGCATAATTCCAAATAATTCTAATCTAAAATATAATGCTTCAGAAATTATTAAAAAATAAATTGTCGAGTTTAACAAACCCAAATTAGAATTATCTGTCGCCAAATCAATTCAACAAAAATCAAAGTCAAATAGTCTTATTTTCACAAAAGCAGATAAAGGAAATACGGTAATAGCTTTACCAAAAGAAGATTATATGTTAAAAACCAACAATTTTATTCAGGCAAGCAATTTTGAGACCCTTAAAAAAGACTCAACTAATAAATTTCAGAAAGAAACAAAATTAGCAGTAGATAACGATAAATCAATAATGAACGATAAAGAGAAATATAATTTATTTTCACCCAATCCACAACACCCCGAACTTTATTCATTGATTAAACTCCATAAACCCCAATCAGACCAGTTGTTTCTCATTTCACAGCACCTTCATTCAAAATTTCAAAGATTCTCATAGATGTCATTTCTAAATATTGTTCATTCAAACCTCGATTTTCAGTTAAAAGCTCAACGGAATTAATCGATAATATTCAAGATATAATACCACCCCATAATTCAAAATTCATATCATTCGATGTAACGAATATATTCCCTAGTATACCTCCTAAAGAAACTATAACTCTTGTTGATAACTTGTTCACATACAATAATGTTAGTTCTATAATTCGCTCTGATATAATTACTTTATTAAAAGTGTGTTTGAATCAAAATTATTTCCATTTCAATGGAGAGGTTTATAGCAGTAAAGATGGTTTGATTATGGGAAATCCCCTCAGCCCCCGACTAGCAGAAATTTTCATGGATAATATAGAAAAAATAATTCATGATCACCCCCTTAGTAAAAAATTTATGTACTGGCACCGATACCGATATGTGGATGACATTTTAGCTAGCTTCATCGGTACAAATAGACAATTCATTACTTACATAAGCTCAATTCACAATAATATTTACCGTAAAGCTTGAACAAAATAATTCCATAAACTTTTTAGACCTTACAATTCATAATAGTTCGGTCCACCGATTCAGTCATAAACTAGCAGCCATCAATAGTATGCAACACAGACTCTCAATAGTCCCATTAAATATTAATAATTATAACGAAGGATTAAATATCATAAAATAAATAGCAGTAAATAATATTACGATCCAAATTTAATTGACAATATCATAAATAAAAAGATGAAAAACAGAACAAGTATTCCTTTGTGATAAAAAAATAATGAACAATTTAAAAGGTCAACATACTTTGTAACAACATCCTTAAAAATGAAATCATTTTTAGAAATTTTAGACATGAATATTTGCTTTAAAACTGATTACAATTTATCCAAACTCATTAAAAATAATAAATCTAAATCTTCAAAATTATACAAATCAGGAGTTTATAAATTAAAATGTGGTAATGACAACTGTGATAAAATTTATATCGGTTGAACTTTTAGAAATTTTAAAACTAGAATTTCGGAGCACAAACGTAGCTATGACAATAAAAAATTGTATTCTAATTATTTAAATCATTTATTAGAAAACCAACACATTTTTTACCCAAATTATAAAATTCTACATGTAGTCGGTAAATCTTTTACTTAAAATTTATAAGAGGCCTTTGAGATTAACAAAAATAAATATTCCGGTAACCTTTTTAACAACCAATCACTCTCCTTTATCAAACCTTTTTACCTAGAAGATAGCTTAGGTATGTTTGTAGTGAATGAATTTCTAGGTAATTTCTTTCAATACCTTTGTTAACATTATTAAATAGAATTCTGTATTTATGCACATACACATTAGAACATTTTCATATTATACATTCATTCGTTTTCAGAAAGCTACTGTGTTAGTGAAACGCATCAATCAGTTTAAATTGAACATTAGTTCAAATAAATGAGGTTTTAAACAAATTGTATTGTTTTATTTCATCGTTTAGTATGGATCTTCATCAAGTAAAAGCCTCATATATTCAATTTCTAATAAGTTGTGGTTTGATTCACAAAAAACTTGATAAGCGTATCAAATCATCAAGGATAGTACAATGGCGGCAGGAATAATAGCGTAAAATAAAAGATTTTAGACGTTCCAATATACCCATTATTTATCTTTGGCAAACATGGTTCGACTGTCATGATGTAGTAAACTACAGTTGGGTAGACAATATCAAAAATTGCCGTTTAAGTGAGCCATGTTCTAAAGGGAAACGCATTATAATACTACAAGCTGAAACCAAGACGGTTTTGTATCTAATGCGTTATTATTATCTTTATTATCTGCTGAAAAAACGAAGACTGTGCTGCTGATTATCATGAAGATATGGCAGCAGCAAAATTGTTGAGAAAACAACTTCCAACTAATGTTCCACCGCAGTCACAAATAGTAGCGGTAGAGAAGCAGAAATAATTGAATTTATATCTGTAAACAATATACCTCATCCTGCCACCAATCGTGCGAAAGGCTCAACAAAAAAATATTTGCTCACTGTTATGAAACGTTTGAAGTAATGTTGACGAACTGAGCAAAGAACGAAGTCACATCCTTCTAAGACTACCTCCATATAATTGCATAATATGGGCAAACGTAAAGTCCGAATTATGAAAATGTAACTTTACTCCAACATTGGGTAAAGAGGTTGTAGAAAATGTAAACAAAGGTATGACACGTTACCACCAAGAGATTTGGAAAAATTATGTAGGTAAAATGTTTCAGTTATTAAAAATATTTGAATATTCAAATAAAATTAATAATCTACGTCCTAACTTGTAACGTGAATTTCGTTCACCACTCGTAATATTTCTCGTCGATGGAAGAGTAACGTAAATTTTCTTTACCCCTCGTAACATCGAATAATACTTCTGGTCGATGGCTGCCGAGTTTTAAGTTTTCGGAAGAGTTCGTTTCCATTTGGATATTTAAGCCAATGCACGCTGACATTCGGCCCTTAATTCCTCTACTTTGTTTGAGTTCGTCATCTTATCGTATAGAAGTGCATTTATATGAAATGGTAAGTGGTTTTCCTTTAAAATGTATAATATTTCTCCGTTAATTTTTTCTTACATCGTACTCAATAGTTTCAAATTACTTTTTCTTTAAAACAATCTGTACCAGAGATATATTATGTCGATTTCGTTTTTGTTATATATATTTTGTTCTGGTTCTTCATACATTTCTTATACCAATGAAATTCCACGTTGAAAACCATCGAAATAAAGTTAAGTGAATTCGTAACTTTTCTTATGATTTTGATTATGCTTTTATTTCTAAAATCTCTATTAAAATATTGATACAGGAAACATGAACCACATGTTCTGGTTTTTTATACTTTTTATACTAATGGAATTCTACGTTGAAGACCATTGGAATTGAATTGAATGAATTCGTAACTTATCTTATGATTTTCACTGGGCTTGTATTTCTAAAATCTCTATTAAAATATTGATACAGAAAACATGAACCACGTGTTCTGGTTTTTTTTTATATCTTTTATACTAATGGAATTCTACGTTGAAGACCATTGAAATAGAATTAAATGAATTCGTAACTTATCTTATGATTTTCACTGGGCTTGTATTTCTAAAATCTCTATTAAAATATTGATACAGGAAACATGAACCACGTGTTCTGGTTTTTTTTTATATCTTTTATACTAATGGAATTCTACGTTGAAGACCATTGAAATAGAATTAAATGAATTCGTAACTTATCTTATGATTTTTATTGGGCTTGTATTTCTAAAATCTCTATTAAAATATTGATACAGGAAACATGAACCACGTGTTCTGGTTTTTTTTATATTTTTTATACTAATGGAATTCTACGTTGAAGACCATTGAAATAGAATTCGTAACTTTTCTCATTATTTTTATGTCTAGAATAAATGAATTTTCTTAAAATATTGTAAAATACAGGATATATGAACCACGTTGTTTGATATCATTTAATTATTTTGTACGTATGTTACTTGTACCTACTGTAATTTCAATCTCCAGATATCCTGCATTTTACTGAATTCCAGAACTATATCTGATTCAAGTGTCTTTTCTAGCACTTTTTCTTACCGGCCTAAAAACTTTTCCGTACCGGCCTAAAGTTATTTCACTGGCCTAAGCCTTCGTATCGACCGAAGCCTTTTCCGTTGATGAATTAATTCTACCTGCTGGGACCACGGCTCTATTCAGAACCGACTGGACTTCTGAACGTAACTTGACGCAGCCAGCTGATTGCTTCCCGATTCGTTTGGACGACATCCAAATCATCATTGGAACAGAAAACAAGGAAAGTACTAACGTCCACAATCTTTGAAACTATAGATTCTTTCCAACTAACGTTCATCGACTAATTAACTGAATAGTTTGTACCATATGTAAATTACATCTTTGTAAAATATTTAACTCTTGTTTAACTTTAGTTTCCTTCAGAATCTATTTTTTTTAATGTCAATTTACTTTCAGTTCTAGTTTTAAATTCATAAAAATCATAAGAAAAATTACGAATTCATTTAATTCTATTTCAATGGTCTTCAACGTAGAATTCCATTAGTATAAAAAATATGAAAAAAAACCAAATCACGTGGTTCATGTTTCCTGTATCAATATGTTGATAGAGATTTTAGAAATAAAAGCATAATAAAAATCATAATAAAAGTTACGAATTCACTTAATTTTATTTCAATGGTTTTCAACGTAGAATTCCATTGGTATAAAAAATGTATGAAGAACCAAAACAAAATATATATAACAAAAACGAAATCGATATAATATATATCTGGTACTGAATGTTTTAAAGAAAAATTAATTTTAAACTATTGAGTACCATGTAAGAAAAACCTAACGGAGAAATATTATACATTTTAAAGGAAAACCACTTACCATTTCATAGGAATGCACTTCGATACGATAAGATGACGAACTTGAACAAAGTAGAAGAGTTAAGGGCCGAATGTCAGCGTGCATTGGCTTAAATATCCAAATGTAAACGAACTCTTCAGAAAACTTAAAACTCGGCAGCCAGCGACCAGAAGTATTATTCGATGTTACGAGGGGTAAACGAAATTTACGTTACCCTTTCATCGACAAGCAATATTACGAGTGGTGAACGAAATTCACGTTACAAACTGCTCAATCGATGCCGCCTTGAGATTGGAAATTTGTTCTTCAATTCTGAATGGAAGAACTTTACTATCCTCACTGATATTTTTTTATACTAGCCACCATGTCAATGTCTTCTATTTAAAAGGTAACATTTCCCTTGCGATATGATACCAGATCTAATCTATGCATTCTAACTTTCAATCCCAAGCCCATAGGTACTGTGAAAACCGAGAAATACATCAACTACTGTCACGCTTTTTGCCGAAAAGAACTAGTATCTTTAAAGTGATAATGATACAGCCAGTGCGGAATAATTTTTCTAAAAAAATTTATTGTTTAGCAAAGGGAGATTGCTTAGAGAAATATTACATATACAAGTAATTCTTGTTGTACTTACAAGTTTTTGAATTATTCTATAAGTTAGAAAATAATATTTAACATATAAGCCACATACAATGAATAAATTGAATTTGACTTCTTCATAAACAACAATTGGCGTCATGTCCCCATATGAAGGGCAAATGACAATAGCGATACATACCAAGGAGTTCAGAAAGAAATTTGGTGAAAAATAAGATAAGCAAAAGAGGAGTCCTACAGAAGCAAATGCGAAGAATAGAGACCATGTAAGAAAAACAAGTCAACTTTAATTTACACAAAGAAGTGGAAGAATTAGCACAATTGCGGAAAAATAGACATTCAACAATACCAACCCACAAAATTATGACAGACATTGAAGAATTACATAGAGAAAGTATTCAAAGATGATAGAGATATAAACAGAATAGAAACAGACGACGAAGAAAGTGGACCAGAGATTACTTAACAAGGGATAATCCAAGCTATAAGGACCACAAAAGATGGAAAAGCTGTAAATCCAAACGAGTTGCTTTCTGAAATTATAAAATTGGTGGAAGAAGAGAACATTCACTAAAATACAAATATGTTTAACACTATATACATAACAGGTATCATACCCAAATAATGGTTGTTATCAATGTTTGTCATCATCCCAAAAAAGCATAATACAAAACAATGATACAACATAAATTGTACAAAATTTTAGAAGATATCGGCGAGATTCAGTTCGGTTTTCGAGATGGCTTGCGCAACGGTGTATGGACGTGAACCCAAAACTCTATATATGCTTTATTGATTACAATAAAGGTTTCGATAAGGAAAGTCCCGAAATTCTTATCCAGATTCATAATAGAAGGAATCTAGTTACTCGTGACATGAAAATAATCAAGAACTTTTGCTTCAATCGAAAAGCGGTTGTGTGTGAAAAACACGGATGAAATAGAAATCCGGAGAAGTGTCAGGCAAGGATGCGTGTTGTCACCGATGTTACTTAACATCAGAAGAAATAATGAAACGAGCACTGGAAGAGATAATCGAAGGGTGTCATAGTTATTGGAGTACATATAAACGATATAAGGTATGGGGATGACACTATTCTGATATCTACTAGTCTGGAAGATTTACAGATCCTCCTAGACAAAGTAAATTACCCCAGTGAAGAATTAGGACTGTCGCTAAATGTAAAAAAGACTAAGTTCGTGATAGTACACAAAAGAACGCCCAAATCATAGTACAGAAAAAGTTGAGAGGTAAAAATATCTAGGTACCATTGTAAATACACTTGTACACCAAAAAATCAAAACTAGAATAGAACAGGCGAGAGCAAGATTAATGAAAATGGAAATGTTGCTTTGTAGTAGCGACCTCAGACTAGTTCTAAAGATCAGATCAGGTTGGCAAGATGCAATGTGTTCTCCGTACTGTTCTTCGAAGCGGACGCATGGACGATTAAGAGGTTGGGCATGAAGGCTGGAGGCATTCAAGCTATCAATATATTATCACACGGGTGTGAAAATAAAATTAGAATATTCGTCAAAAACCACTATTTAATAATTTAACAACTGTTGATCTCTCTGTAACTCAATAGAATCCCTGCTTAGAAATATTCAATACCTTATTTATTTCTGTTATCGAAGAGTATAGTTAAACAACTATGGTTTGAGCACCTTTGTGTGATTCGTCCCGAATGATCAACAAATTTAGTGAAAAAAGTGAATGATAATTTCATGACTGTGAATTACATCGTTCACATTAATACAAAGTGCTTCACGCAAATAACTCCAAGTATAAAGTCTACCAGTAAATAATAATCAACTGATAAATATCGGATGAAAACAAATCAAAACATATATATCACAAACGAGGCGAGCGATAAGGGAACCAGTTCCTTACAGCACCTTACCTCGATAGACATGACCGCATCCAGAACACCTATTAAATAGAAAAATGAACCAATCTCAAGCTAGCACAATGGCTTATTCAACTGCCTTATCAAAACAATTTCAACCCACACTTCTTTCCAAATATCAAGCTACTATTTTTACCTCATTAAATGGTCCTAATCTTGAAGATTATCTATATCAAATCGAATGTCAAACAACAGAATATGTATATATCTATCATCCAAACAAGCAGTAGACGTATTTTTCAGTAAACAGGGAGGAGAATTCTCTATCAATGGAAACTCCATCAAAACCGGTAGATTACAAACACCTTCTGAACGGCTGGTACTGTCAAACTGCTGTCCCTCGATTCCCAATGATGTACTACTATCAGAATTGCGGGGTCTAAGCATAAAAATCATATCCCCTATATTACCCCTAAGAGTTGGAACGACAAAACCATAATACAACCATATCCTCAGTTTCCGACGCCAAGCATATGTAACACCCTCCAACAACTTAAATATTCTAGATAGTATTATAATCCAAGATGACAACACTTCCTATCGAATCTATCTCACATTTGATAATCAGAATTGTAACAAATGTAAACAAACTGGTCACATTGCATCAAAGTGTCCAAACACTGAACAAAACACTTCCTTACAAAATCTTCATGAAATAAATAATCCCCAAAATATATTTGATGGAGAGAAAAATTCACAAGTAAACCCATCTCAAGTAAACCCAACAGAATCCACAAGTAAAACTGCTAACATCCCCCTATGTTTGTTAAAAAATCCCATAAGATCCACTGAAGATGACTTAGAAAAGCGAATGGATGATACAGAAAACTGTAATAAACGACTGACGATTCAACACATATACAAAAGTGAAAGCTACATGAAGCAGACTGGAAACAATATACCATTTTAACTGATGCACCTTTAACAAAATTTTCAATACGCGAGGACATAAATGAAACAATAAACAATTTCAATAACATACTGATAACAGCTGCAGATATAACAATAGGGCTAACTAAAAACATGACAGACCGTACGGCTGTACCATGGTGGAATGAAGAATGTGAAGAGGCACTTAAAGAAAGTGAACGTGCATTTCATATATATAAAAAGCATAACACAATTGATAATCAATTACGATTCAAAGCCAAAGTATATTTTTAGAAAAAGTAAAAATGACTCATGGATGAAATATGTGCAAATTATAAGCAGCTCTACTAGCTTAACATTTGTATGGAGAAAAGTGAATACCATATCCGGCAGTAAATCATACAATAAAATCACTTGTATATAACAAGACGAAATATCAATAACAAAATCAAAAGATATAGCTGAAGCATTGGCGGAAGCATTCCAAGAGAACTCGAGCGATGCCAAAATAAAGGAAGATTATCTGAAAAACAGAGTATCAATCGAAAAAATACCAATCAATAATGAAAACAATACCTCAACCAAACACTCACGCTAACAGAACTAGCTAAAGCCATAAAAAACTTTAAAATCTCGAGTCCAGGTCCTAATAATGTACCGATATCTTTCCTGCTATATCTATCGGAGAGCGGCAAAGAAGTACTCTTAAATATTTACAACACTATTTATATACAACGTACTTTTCCAATTCAGTGGACTGAAGCAACAATCATACCAATTCTAGAGACTGTTAAGAAAGCAACAAGTACAGAATAATACAGACCTATTGCACTGACTAGCAAGATGTGTACGCTCTTAGAAAAAATTATTAATAATCGTCTTAGGTGGTAACTTGAAAGTCGCAAACTAAATAAACCAGCACAAGGTAGATTTAGGAAAAAGATAAGTACTATTGATAATATTATTGATCTGGAAAGTGACATACACGAAGCCTTCGCAAATAAACAGAAATACTTAGCCATATTTATTGATATTAACACAGCATTCGATTTTGCATGTAGAATAAATATACTGAAATCGTCAAAGCAATGGAATATAGATGGACATATGTTGGCATTGATTAAAAATTTTCTAAGCGATATGACTTTTAGAGTAAGAGTAACTGGTAATCTATCGACCAAATAATGTCAAGAAAATGGCACTCCCCAAGGTTCTGATATTAGTTCCACATTATTTCTTATCGCTAATAATAACATTATTGAAAATGTACTTAAACCAATTGAAATAAGCCTATATGCGGATGACTTAGTGGTATACATGAAAAGTAAAAACATAGATACAATACAAAATATACTACAAAGACAACTTAACAAACTGCAGCAATGGTTAAAATAGTCGGGCTTTTCTGCATCCAAAACCAAATGTTTATTGTTTTCGAAAAATCTTTGTAGAAAGACTCCCCCGCTTACACTATATGAAGAAAAACTGCAATATGTAACTTCCATGACATTCTCAGGTATGATATTTGATCAGAAACTGAGCTGGCATGATCATATAAAAAAGTTGATATTATCTTGTCAGAAAGGTAATAATCTTCTAAGAATACTTTCTAGCCGTAACTGGGGATCAGATAAAAAAACTCTACATATTGCATACATATGAAAATCTTATAAGTTCCAAACTTGATTATGGGTCTATTGTCTATGCATCCACCAGAAGCCATATTTTGGAGAAACTTGATACAATTCACAATAACGCCTTACGAATAATATCTGGTGCATATCGAACGTCACCGGTGGAAAGCCTTCATTCAGAATTAGGGGAACCATCTTTATCCATGAGAAGAAAAACATTGACATTGTCATTTGCTACCTCTATATTAGATTATACTGAGCATCCAATGTACCCGAAATTTCATTCAGATGAAATTGACAATATCGCTCTATAACAACCGAGTTTGAACAAACATATCCTCCTTGTCAAAATCCCAAACCAATAATTGACACCACTCTTACCTCTTCTAAAAAATATGAACTACCCAGTTTGCTGATAAAAAAAATCTTCCAGACAAAACTCATTGAATATAATGACCATTTCAAAATATATACGGATGCCTCGATAACTCCAGCTGGCATCGGAGCCGCAGTTGTTACAGCAAATCATAACTTATCTTTTAAATTACCTACCTGCAGTACAGTCTTCACTGAAAAAAATATATGCATTGCTACAAACCCTTGAACTGTCTAAAAAGGCGAATGCTTCCAACATCCTCATAATCACAGATTCCCTTAGTTCATAAAAATCTATCCAGCAAGTTTATAGTAGTCATCCCATTGCTATCGAAATAAAGAAAGAACTCTTCCAACTACAAAAATCCCACATAAATGTAAAATTTATGTGGATCCCCTCCCACATAGGAATCCAGGGTAATGAGGAAGCAGACCAACTGGCAAAACAAGCAACGGAAAGTGATAGTGCGGTAGTTGTAAACGCGACGACCATCAGTGATTCGAAGCATACCGTGAAAGAAAAAGCGATAAGTTCGTGACAAAACCAGTGGCTTGATTCGGAAGCAAAATTACGCGAGGCGAAACCCAGTGGAAAACCCTGGAATACAATACCAAGCCGGCGGCCCAACCAAGTACTACTGACATGACTAAGGATATGCCACACTAAACTGACGCATCAGCATTTACTTTCCATGCCCGAAATGCCTTATTGTACTACATGTTCTAAGCAGATAACAGTGAAACATATTCTGGTTGATTGTCCCAGATATGAGGACGCCCGAGTGAAAAACAATATACCAAGCACATTGAAATCGGTATTAGGTCAAAATTGCGATATAAACGTATTAGTTCGATATCTTACTGAAATTAATGTAATCAAAAATTTTAAAAAAACCAATACCTTATTTCTTTCTGTTATCGAATTGATATGCGCTTAGTCATACTTGTTTTTATAAAAATACAACAGATCAGTGTTTTAAATGAAACTCACGGTTTCTAGTTAATTCCACAATATAATAAAAGTTTTAAAAATTGACAATTGTTTCGATAAATCAATATCATCGTCAGAATGATGATATTGATTTATCGAAACAATTGTCAATTTTTTAGAATTTTCAATAACTTTTATCATATTGTGGAATTAACTAGAAACCGTGAGTTTCATTTAAAACACTATTATGAGCAGATTCCACGAAGTAAAGGTCGAGACAGTTAATTTCATACAACAGATCTTTTACATTTTAAATATTTTCCACTAACTTATTCACTTAACAAAATATAATATGGATTCATATTATTTGATACTAATTAACTAAAGAGGATTATTAATAATTCTACTTCTGGATTATGTGAATGAATATAAGTAATGCCTCTTTGTCTTATATACAGAGTCTAACAATAATATGGTTTGGTATATCTAATCTACTTAAAGGGTAACAAATACATAACAATATCGAAGAATACTGAGGATAAAATGAACCTATAGAGTAACGAACGTGGCATTCATGATAAGAATGAGGAACGATAAAGAGGTTATTATTACAGCTAAAAATAGTAGAGCCCAAATGATTGCCAAACTTTGCAACGAAGGGAGAAATCGAAAACCCAGTCATCTAACGATACTTTGATGGAAAAAAGGTTTTCAATGTTCGAAAATTACAAGTACTAGTGTGAAAAGGCATGCCTTGTATTTGAGAAAAAGTTGATTGAAATTTCCTTTTTTACATTCTAAGGTTAGGTTTAACAAAAAATTTGCCGCGGTAGAGCAATTAGGAGGCTGGATTTAGATTTTTTTCAGAAAGTTACTGCAATAACGACTTTCCAAATTTTGCGATAAATGTTAGACTTATTGTATGTGGCAAGATATTACACGTAATCTATCTAATCTTTGGATATTTTGTACTTGTCTCTTTGTTACAATAATTGTTTTAATTATAAACAGAATGTGCTGAACTTTTCGTAACATCATTAAGAATAATGTAGTCATTTGAGCAGTGCAACTTTCTCAATCCAAACCTGTCGAAAATCTTTCTCTCTTCAGTCCGATTGGATTAATTCGTCTGAGAGAAGCCGAGAACAAACAAAAATCAGAGTTGGCAGTTAATATTGGTTTTGACGCTTTGAATGGTTGTCGTTTGTTTCTCGTATTTATTTAGCACATTCATTGATTAAATACGTGATTTGCCTGCTTGTTACTTTAAAAAGAAATATGGTAACGAGCGGAGGCAGTATAATTTATTATAACTAATAAAACTGAATTTTCTTTAAAGAACTTTACAACTTTCAAGAAAATCCCTGAGCACAATTCGAAATGAAAATTATATTGAGTGTCTGTATTTTTCATCAACAGGCAAACTCTAATTCGGAAGCAGTTTTGCTACGTTTTCACCAAACCTTCTATTACCCTAAAGGTCACATTTATATAAAATAGTGGAAAGCTGTTATTGGGGCGCGAAAATAAATGCATCGAAAGAAAAATCAAGAATAAATATCTCTGCAAATGGGAAGTATCATATTCAAATTTAAAAGGAGAATCGTGTTTTCAGATGGGACTATGTTGAAGAATTAACAGTGATAATAGTATATTATGTAATGAGCGGTAATGTATATCATAACTCACGCAGATGAAGTTTACAGCATGAGCCGCAGGCAAGTACTGTAATTCGTCAAGTGACTTATGACCATTACCGGAAGCTGAATACTATATTTTATCTACGACTATCACAACAAATGCTACGAAACAAGGATATAGAAAGATATATTAAAATGAATCAGGGCCTAAACCTTGTAATCCTTGGGTATAGTTATTTTTCTTTACACTATGATGATCTTAAGTCACTGTTAATACTGAAATTTATAAAATTAATGTACTTGATGCAGGATTTTTATGCATTGGCATTAATTTATTTCTCTATTAAACTTCTTGAAATAGCTACTAGGTAGATAAGATTGCAAAGATATGGAAAGGTAAAGTGGATGATATTATTGGGGATTTTGGACTGATAATAAGGAACGAAAGAGGAGATAGATTGACAGAGTTCCGCCAAGAACATGATATGGCAATCACAAACACCTTCTACAAGCTGCATCAAAGACGATTATATACATGGAAATCGCCAGCTGATAAAGGCAACAAGATTAGAAAAAATCGGATAGACTATGTTTTGATAAAGAAGAGATATCGGAATACCATCAAATCGGCTAAAACCTCCCGGGTACGGACATCGAGTGAGACCACAATCCAGTGATAGTTAAAATGGAAATCCGCCTCAAGAAACAAGCAGCAATATATAACAAAAAGCAGCTCCCAGTTTCACATCTGAAAAACTTAATAAATGAAGAACTAAGCAAAATTGATTTAATCCCGAGCTCCGACGTAAACATAAAATGGGAAACTCTTAAAACTACAATTATGACCCCAACAACAGACCTATTAGCAACAATCAAGGACACAAACAAGAAAAAATCATCGATGATTGATGACATATTACAGTTAATGGAAATCAGAAGGTCGTACAAGAATAGAGATGAAAGCGCATATAAGACCATACAGAAAGAAATTAGAAAGAAAATACGACACGCCAAAGAAAAATGGTACGAAGGAAAATGCGTAGAAATAGAAGAACTCCAAGCAAAACATGATGGCTTCAATCTCCATGAAAATATTAAAGAACTAGCGGACATCAAAAGAGCAAACAAAAGCAGTATTCTACTAGACAAAAACGGTAAGATAATTCCAGACACCAAAGGGAAACTAGAAAGATGGAAAGAGTACATCGAAGAATTGTTTCAAGATGAGAGACAACAGGAAACAATAGATGGAGACACAGATAAGGAACAGGGACCAAATATAACTAAAGAAGAAGTTATATATGCAGTTGAAACAACTCGAAACAATAAAGCTCCAGGACCTGATGAAACACCAACAGAAATTATCAAATTAATTGCAGAAGATCAAATTGGAGTACTGGTAGATCTGTACAACACGGTATATAACACCGGAATCATCCCTAGAAAATGGCTCAAATCAACATTTATTACACTGCCAAAAAAATCGAACGCTAAGGAATGCAAGGATCACCGGACGATTAGCCTAATGAGCCATACCCTTAAGATATTCCTTAAAATTATACATCGAAAAATTTTTAGAGAGATTGAGCAAGATCTTATCGAAACACAATTTGGTTTCAGAAATGCAATGGGTACTAGAGGCGTTGTTTGCTTATAATGTGTTGTCTCAAAGACACATGGACGTCAATTTGCCAATATATGTAGCCTTCCTCGATTATAACAAAGCCTCCGACAAAGTCCGCCATGATCACCTCATAAAACTAATGAGAGATAAAAACATTGACAGGAATGATATCAGGATAATAACATATCTCTATTTTAACCAAACTGCCAAAGTTTCGGTGCAAAATGAACTTTCAGAAGAGATAAAAATAAAACGTGGAGTAAGACAGGGATGCGTGCTCTCACCATTACTCTTCAATTTGTATTCAGAAGAAGCACTGGAAAATCAAAAAACAACGGGAGTGAAAGTTGATAGGGAGGTTATAAACAACATTAGATACGCGGATGACACAGTACTAATAGCAGAAACTCTGGAAAAATTGCAAAGGCTAATAGACCTAGTAGTACGGATCAGCGAAGAAAGGGGGCTCACACTCAATACCAAAAAGACTAAATTCATGACAATCACAAAACACCAACAACAGCGAGAAACATTATGGATCAAAGGGGAGCCAGTGGAGAAGGTCCGCAAATACAAGTACTTGGGAACAACTGTAAATGACAATAATGATTACTCACAAGAAATAAGATCAAGAATCAGAAAGGCTAAAACAGTATTTAATAAAATGAGGAATGCATTAACCAGAACAGATCCTAGTCTACATCTTTAAATCAGAATGCTTAAATGCTACATATTTCCAGTACTATTATATGGAATGGAAGCCTGGACGCTTAAGAAGTGCGACACTGACCGGTTGGAAGCATTCGAGATGTGGGCATATCGAAGAATCCTCAGAATAAGCTGGGTGAGCAGAACAACGAACAAGGAGGTATTGAGAAGAATGGGAAAGGAGAAGGAAATAATCAACACAATCAAAATCAGAAAATTGCAATATCTGGGCCACGTGATGAGAGGGGAGAGGTATACACTGTTGCAAACTATTATACAAGGAAAAATACAGGGTAAAAGAAGTATAGGAAGAAAACGCATCTCCTGGTTGAATAACCTAAGGAAGTGGTACAACAGTAGCTCTGTTGATTTGTTCAGATCCGCAGCTTCAAAGATAAAAATCGCTATGATGATAGCCAACCTTCTTAAAAGAGACGGCACGTGAAGAAAAAGATAAGATTGAATTATATCCACAGCAGATTATAATGTGCCAATATTAAAATTTGAACAATAATTGATAAATGAATTATAGCTAATGATATTATAGGATCAGTGTTTCCTAATAAAGTTATTAATAAATGTCCCACATATATATTTGCTAATATTCCTGGTCTAATAATGTTTCTAACAGTTTCAATACGTACTACGAATGTTATAAGAATTGGATAGGTTTTCTACATATATATGTATAAGCAAGCTTTTTAAGAACCAAACAAATAGAATCATTGAATCAACCATAAATTATCTTAATCAAAGAGGTAAATCTAATCTTAATGTCATGGTTATGTATCTTGTTCTCGTAAAAATATAAAACCTTGACCATGAATTACTTATAGCGAGGCACACAGCAATAATCATTACGTAAGCAGGGCATTTCGAATCAATAAGATCTAAGATTTAAATCTTTGAATGAAATCAAATCAAATTTGGAAGGAGCCGAAGGGGCACTACAAACTGAAAAGCAACGAATTAAGAATCGAATAATGTATACCACAAAAACTTTCACAAATCAGTATAAAATCTCGTAAATGAATGGAACGTAACCAACCCACTAATCAAAAAAACATCGCAGTTTCGTTACTAATACGTTGAAAGTTACATTGTTACGTTATTCAAAAAGGATTTGTTACGATCTTTTCTTGTTCATAGTAACGTAAAATGTCCGCAAACATCACAAAATCCCAGTCACGTTTACAAATAAACGTTTTTGTTACAAAACTATAACATATTATTTCCGTTCTTGGAATGTTCCAGTTACCTCGTAATTTTAACTTTACGATTATGTGACTAAAGTTACATTTTCGTTTCGATTCTATAACATACTTGTTTTGTTTTTAAGATGTTACATTAATGTAACATTTCCTAATCGAAACTAAAGCAAACCTATTTTTAGTGGGAAAACGGTCAAAAAAATTATACTTTCTCTAGCAAAAAGTTCAAGTTCATACCGACAGAAAGAACTGTCTTTGTTGCAACAGTTTTTCCTATTGATTTGAATTCCTATGGAAATTTTGATGAAAGAAGGTATAATGATTTTGATTTTGCCGATCCCACTAAAAATTTAGTAGTTATTATATGACTTCCTTCACATCTTATATGTCTATGTATCAGAATAGCTTGGTGCATACATCAAATAATGCAACTGTAACCATATTTGTCAAACAATATATTTATGTGATGGAGGCGTTTATATTTTGCTAATTATTCATTTTGTTTTAACAATTGCGTGTACCAAAATATATCAATTTTGACAACATTGTAATTGGATAAATAACCATAAGCATAAAAACCGTACGGTATATCTCCGTAAATAACGAAGTCCGTTATCGTTATTAAAGTTAAGGTCTCCAAGTTTTCATACTGCGCATTCTCAGAATAACGATAACCATACCTACGTGACAAAATAAAGGGCTTAAAAACTCTCTAATACTCCGGTATCATAGGTTATGGTTGGTGGTGACGGCACTTGATCTTCGACGTCACCTGTCACGTATTCGCAATGATACGGTTTTAAGGGCGCGTTCCGGGTGTGCTCTAGTGATGAAAGTGAAATACATTGTTGTTTTGTCAAGTTGAAAAACTTGTACAATATATTTAAAAAAATATTAGACAAGACATACGCTTTACTTGAAAATTTTGGTGTATTTATAATATTTGTGATTCAAACAAGTTTATATATCAACGGAACTGATATAATAGAACATTTCATTTATATTTAACAAAGAAGTTGACGCAAAAACATGTTGGCAATGTAAACTTAAAACATTTTTCAAACCAACATCAATGCTACGTTTGCAACACGTTTTATTGAAAACGTTAGAATCATATGCTCACATTTAACATTCTAAAAACATAATCAATTTCAACGTCACACAAAATCGTACCTTTTGCGTCAATTAGATATTTAAAGGAGAACATCTTGTAAGTTACTTGAAATAACGTGACTCAACGTATTAAAGATGTTTCTTGCTAAGTGGGAAATTTACTTATAATTTCATGATTCGTAACAGAAATGTACTAGCTGACACTAGTTCAAATGTCTATCATTAGATGGCGTATCGCTTGTCAGAAGTTCTTAATAATAGACCTTTTCATCACATTTTTTGTGCGTGCAGTTCATCCATCGTTTCGTACTGTTTTGTAAATAAGCATGTTAAAATACCTATGTACAAATAGTTAAAATAACACACATTGAACAAATAATAGGTACTTATTAAGAAAAAGGTAAATTAATAAGTTTTTAATATAAAAAAATCCACTATATAATCTGTACGAAAAAAAAATATAAAACGGTGTTGTTATGGAGTCGGTAAGAGTGATATAGGCGTAATCCTATGAAGAAAAAAATAATATATCAGAAATTTTTTAAATTTTAATATTATTAATAATATTCATTATCAACCCAGGTGTTAATTTTAGAGTTTTTATATGTGCTAATAAAAAATTATGGTTAATTAGGATAAAAGTATTCACTTTTTATTCATATAATAATAATATACCTAATTTTATTTACATAATAGAGTGTATTGACAGCTAACCCCTCTCAAA
The DNA here is from genome assembly GCA_963921935.1 of Galeruca laticollis. Taxonomy (NCBI): domain Eukaryota; kingdom Metazoa; phylum Arthropoda; class Insecta; order Coleoptera; family Chrysomelidae; genus Galeruca; species Galeruca laticollis. The sequence continues at coordinate 46,394,263 of OY998184.1, forward strand.
TCACAGAGTTATTTTGTCTTTTAGAGAACGCCCATAACACTTTAACCACAGTTAAACCTTTAACGATTATACGCTTCAACTGAGTTGTTAACAAGTACAGAATCATCAATATTTTGTGTTAATGATGGATTTGTTTGTGGGGATAATTATTGCATCCCCAGCCATTATTGCACAAAACAGTACGAAATTTTTAAACTCCCGCTTTTCCAAGATAGCGGCAGCGATTGTCATGTGATGAAAAGTACTATTAGGCATTCCAAGGACCTGTCAAAATGTATTCAATATGGCGTTCGGGGGTAAACAAAGTTATTACCTCGTAGGAGAGTGTAGGATTTAAAGGTTCTTAAAATGCATTGTGTGTTTCTTTGTGACTAAACTCTACTCATTTTTTCATTTTATTGACTTTATAAGTGTTATTTCTAATTTAAAATGCCACATATGTGTCTCGTAGTTGATTGTGGAAGTCGTTCCAATAGGGATGATGTGAAGTTTTTTTCAGTGCCCACCATTTTAAACTTTAAATTGGTTACCGACAAAAATGGATTATCCAGAAAACGAAGAGCACTCTGGTTAGCAGGAATTAAATGAGACTATATCACGGAGTCTAAACTAAAGAGACAGAGTGTCTGCAGCAGGTATTTTATTACAGGTAAACCTTCAAATAACCGTGCCCGGGGGAGTCGGATGGAGGAGGCTGGAAGTGATCCACCCCTAATCTTCCCTACCCGACATGGCGCGTCCTAATGGCGAGGAGTGGCGTTCACGAGGAATGGTCGATCATGGTTCCTGCGCTCTTTAGAGCTGTGAGGGAGGCACGACCGACCACCTTCGGGGATAGGTGATGAATAAGAACGATTCGTTCTGAAAAATTGCTCGCGGATCAAAGGGAATAGGGAAGTAAACCCGACCAAAAATCATCGTCGCCGACCTCGCCGCCTCTGCTGATCATCTATCGGTCAAGGGGAGGAGAAATCACTGTCTACAGGACTGTCATGTCATTCCACTCTATCAGTTCACACTTCTACGGGTTCTAATTTACTCTGGACCACTTTTGTCTTCCCTTTTCCCCTTGCCAACCATGTCTTTAAACATCTTCTTTATTTTCTCTTCTGCTATTCGTCGTTCTTCTAAGAAACATTTCTCTCATATCCCGTAACATCAAATTCAACTCCACGGTCGCACATAGGGGAGGCAGCTATGTGGGCCGTCCCGTTGGCAAACCTGCGTCTGGAGGCAACCGTGGAAAAAGCCTAGAGGAGTAAACCTCGATAAAAGAATCCGTAATCCTCGTTGTTAGCCACCGTGGTCATGGATGAATGGCTGCACGAAACGCAGCCAGAAACGGTGCCTCTGGGATACCTGGTGACCTTCCCGAGTAACCAGCCTTAGCTAGGTAAGGGCGCACTGCCTCGCCGGACTGTCACTCGGCCCAACTTGTGAGATGTAGTATGAGTAGGATTATAACAAAGCAAAAGGAATGGGAGAAGGAGAAGAGGAATGAGAGAGAGGAGGACGAAGAGAGAAGGAAGTATGAGGAGAGTCTCTTGGAACAGCACAGAACAAAAAAAGCGCTAGAAAGAAGCGGAAGCGAAACTGCAAGGGAGCAGTCCACACCAACAGGAAAAAGGGGAAATGAGGAGGCAGTAGAAAGGAGGGCAAGTCAATCTGATGACATCATCATCATCAACGAAGAGGAGACAGATAGTAAAAAAAGGAAAAACAGAGGGGATCGTCCTAAGGAAAAGCAGATTGAAAAAAAGGAAGGAAAGGTATTGAGGAAAGATTCGGGCGAAAGCTGGAGGAGCTGGCAGGAATCGTGGGACACCAAGATTCGGTGGACATGGTGGATTTCAGGAGAATTTTGGAGGAGTTAAGATTAATCCAAAGGGAGATGGGGAACAACAGGATGCGCAGTGCAAAGAGTGCAAGTAAATAGAGGAGAGGAAGAGAATAAGGGAGGTTACAGAGATAATAAAAGAAGACCTTAATAGGGTGGGTGGAGGATATAACGAGTATAAAAAAATTAAAGATGTTGAATGATGGGAAGAAGTCTACGAAATAACGAAATGAGAAAGGGGCAATACAGAGGAGATTTTTTTCTTTCAGAAAGATTGTGTGATAATAGGAAGAGGAAATTTAAAGGGAGGGATACGGGATGGTGTATCGAGATGCAATAAGGAGATATGTACTATGGTAGACAGCTGCGAGGAGGGAAGGTGCGATGTCATCGAAGAAATTTCGGAAGCCATCTATTCCAGGAGATTTGTGACAAGCTGGGAATGAAGAAGACTAGGACAACAGTATTACATCCACAGTTAGACGGAATGGTCGAGTGAATGAACAGGACTATTGGAAAATACCTGTCCAAAGTAGTATCCAGCCATCAGAGAGATTGGGACGAGTATCTTTCCCTATTCGCATTGGCTTATCGATCTGCCGCCAATAAGTCCATGGGTGGAACACCTGCGAAAATCCTCTTTGTACCTGAAATTAGGCTTCCTTGTTACCTGAAATTTGGCTGTCGGCCTGGAGAAGATCTAGCAGGAGACGACTACGTGATCCAATCTAGAAGTAGGCCACAGTAGGCTGTTTTAAAGAAGGAGGCAAGGTTTGGTTACATAACACGACGAGGAGAAAAACATTTTCTCCAAAATTAAAAAAATCTTGGGAAGATCCATACTCAATCAAGAAATGGATCAATGATGTTATATATCGCATAAGCAAGATCCCCAACGGAAAACCAAAAGGAGATCACCAAAATCGACTAGCGCCATTTGAAGGAGACCATGACCTAGAGATAGGAGTAAACCATATTCGAGATGTGTCTGACCCTACCTTCGATGAATTTATTGGCGCGTATGCAGGTACCGGGAAAGCTAGATATGGAGTCACTTCAGAACAACGACAAGATTTGTTCACTCTCCCGGAATATTATTAACTGGCATACAACATCCCCGCCCGTATCAAGAACGCACGAGGGTTGGCAACCGCCTTTCGAAAGAAGTTCGGGCAATTAGAAAAACTTGAAGACCAGACTTCAGCCCCTGGAAAGACACTGAGACTGAAATACACTTCGTCTTCTACGTGGTAACTATAAATGAATTTCAAAATCAATGTACCTACCGCGATGTGTGTGAAGCACTTCGAAACCTCCAAGACCATGTGTTGGAATACAGTGTGAAGGAACTGGCTATGCCCAAGACAGCGAGTAACCAGTTGGATTGGCGAGTCATCAGGAACATGGTACAGGTGATCTTCCAAATTACCGGTGTCCAGATATTAATTTGCAGCCACAACTCCCGTTATCAGTATCCGATGAAGACGGTGCCCTGTTATTTCTATAAGATCTGAAAGTGTAGAAATGGGGCCAGTTGCTGATTCAAACATCCAGTCTCGGCTACACAAAAGTTCCAAGAGTAACTTGCATTTAAGGAGGGGGTTATGTTACGAACACCGAAATAGATACTAAGTACGGTCCTGTAACATTATGTTAACGGAGTTAAAAATGGCGAGCGCGCCTAATTCTGAAAAGGGAATGTTTGTGACCGTTTTTATAGACATGTTCTCCGAAGATCTTTTAAGGATTGAGCCGCCATTTGAGAAATATCCCGAAAAGAAAAGAATATTCCAGAGTGCCAATTATTTTAGTGTAAGCCGCAATCTAGAATTATCTATTAAAAAAAGGCACTAATATAAAAAGGACCGAGCAGCGGAGAAGTTCAGTTCATAAAGTGATCTCGTGAAATAAACAAGAATACACCTAAATAGCGGAGAGTGAAGTGTTGATATAAATTGATAATTAAGTTTGTGTGCATATAAATTAAATGTAAGTGAATAGTTAAATGTATATAAATTAAGAGTAAGTGAGTAATTTAGTGTTCAAATAATTTCGTAAGCAGCCATACCGTGTGTTTAAAGTTTATCCCACCCGTTTACTGTTTAGATAATTGAAAAAACATTACAATATATGGATAATTTTTATTAGATCGACAGTTACAACAATTTTTATACTCTAATCTTGCAAAATTTTACTCCCTAAAATATCGAAGAAACTTAATGTATTCATTAAAAATGTCAGGAATAACTTCTTTAATACATCTGCTCACGGAAGAGTGGCTAACATTTAAATGTAAATTTTTTCCATCATCAAGCAGATAGCTACCACTTGCAAAAAATTTTAATGCTACCATTTTCTGGAAAAGATAAACAAAAATAGGTACAATAATATTTATAAAATACATTCAGAGGTTTTTTTACTTACCTTATCAGCAACACTCAAATCTGTTGGACGAACTTTATCTTTAATATAGGTTTGCAGCATATTTTTTGAATATCTAAACAAATCCTTAGAAATTCTGAACATTTGAATGAACTGTCTATCGCTTAAAACATTCATCGGATCATAACCAATAATATTATTCTCATTATCCGGATTTAACAAATTATCAACGTAATTAATGAACATAAACGCAGCCATTTTTTATATTCGGAGTCGTATATCTGTAATTCGGACCCTAAAGACCTCTCGTTATAAATGCGAGTAACAGTATGCGTATTAGAAATGCATCCGAAGAGTCAAGAACACATTGATATGAATATTTCACAAATGCGAGTGACCTTGATTTATACGAAGTATCGAGAATAGCGCCCTTGATAACAATGGGTAAAAAATTTTCGCATCATTTTTTTTGTATCACCGAGATAACGCAGTTTTGTCATTGAAAAATTGTGGAATACCCGAATTACCTAACAGTTCACAATACAATCACTCACAGTTCATCTTGTGTCAAATTTTGGCATAGTTCCTAGTATCGTAATAATTGCAATTTCCTATTGTGGTGATAATCGAAATTTCCCATTACAGTGTTCAAATTATCGAAATTGGTAAATATTTGTAATTTATCATCTAAATTCAGATAGAACTCTATACGTTCCTGTTTATTTACTTTATAGCTCGAAATAATAATTTCGCGTGCGGTGTGTGAGAGTGTATCTGCAAAGCTTCGAATAAAACCCGGATTATCCGTGTACGAGCACAGAAGCAATAACGCAAATTTATTTTTATAACCATACATATGTTTATATATGCAGCTTGGATATTTCGAAATTAAATCAAATCGCCATTACATGTTCGATTATCATTTTTCATATCGTCATTGATTCGTAGAATATACATGATGGACTTAAATTTTTATATACACAACGTGTCATCCAATTCAAGATGAAAAGTTCCTATGAACATGGGGAAGATTCTGTCTGTGAAGTGGTTTTTTGATAATAAAAGAGCTGTGTCAGTCAACCAAAACTAATGAGGAAAAATATGATATGAAATTTTCCCTACTTCTGCTTTTTTATTAGTTTGACTTGTGACTGTTTATAGAAAGTGTTTCAAAAAGATAGCCCTGTTGTTGCTTGTTGCTTGATTAGTTAATCATTAAATTTTATAGTTTGCGATATATAGAAATTGATATTTTATTAATATATTCCTCTTACTTTGAAGATTCAGAATATTGTTCTACAGAATGAATGAAGTGAGCAATTTAGATAAATCTATTATGGATGTTAAATAAAAACACAGAACACTTTACAGAAAATATATTTATAAAATTATTGATCAAAATTTAAAATTATCATAACACAAAAATTTTCTGATGCAGCTACTGTATTCTATACAGTCATGCGCACTGACTGCTATTGAGCATAAACTCCACCGCGTCGGCGCACATGCGCTTCTATCGAGTCCAAAGCGAAGCGAAACACAATATTTACTGTTTATGATTCAGTCACGAGATATTTACAAGATTTTAACGTTCATATATACTTTGGAATTGTCGATATACTATTCAAAACTGACCATACAATTGCATATATATATACAAGGAAATATTAGTGATGAGAATTTAGAATAGTGATAGATAGAAAATAATGAAGCATGCGTTAAGAAACTGAAAAGGAAGATAAATGATGATTTACATACAGTGTGAACAATTACGAAACAAATTAATTATTACAAGTACAAGTACAATTTTATATCTATAGCTTAAAAATCATGGATATCTATGTATGCGATATGATCTTTGGCATCTTAGAATGCTTAGGCCTTTTTATGAAAATTGTATTGATATGTTGAAAATATATTTTATTGTTCACTGTTTACTGTTTGGAATTCCGAAATTAATATTTAAATAGCACCAACCTTAATTTGTTCTTCAGTATAGCTATACACGTTACTGCTGCTGGCGTCTCCCCAATTCTTGAAGATTTCTTAGCGTAAGAAATGCTCCCTCTGATCACCTCCCGTTCTCACACAGTTTTAATGACTTCTAATATTATTATTTTATATTTTTCATCTTCAAAATCAAAATTTATTTCATTTTTATTGAAATTTTTGTAGAGGACTTTCACCTAGATGGTATCACTTCAACTATCCCCGCGCGACCTTCTACTGTTTTTCCAATCAACAAACTTTTTCGTCGTAAAATGCAAAGCCTTCTTTTTACCGTATGTTACAAAATAATTGTTGATTTGAGTGTTTTTGTTTCAAAATGTAAAAAGAGTTCTTTTAACAGTCTTGGAGGATATCAACACTTATTTGTTTATATGTGTATAGTCTTAAAGATTCCATAAAATGTCTTTTTCACTTGTAACAATATCTTATTTTGTTAATTTTCCTTTTTTAAGGTATTCTTATTTACATTAAATTTTATAAAATCTACAACCTAAAATATCTATCAATATATATGCACCTGTCTAGTTTTAAATTTTCTGATTTTTGCTAATTTAATCATATATAAACTATGAGTAATTTCTAAATTTGCCTTTAATATTCAATATTCTCTTAGTAACCAACAAATTTAAGTTGGCAATAAAGTCACTAAATTTTATTACTTCCTGTTCATTAAACTTCTTGATTACAATCTTTGCTTGACAGATAGCTTGGCTCTGTTCCGTATGTCAACCTACTAGGAAGTATTTCAAACAAATTTAAACCTTCTCTATCTTTGTTTGTAAATATTAATAACCAATTATTGACTCGTGTACTAATTTATTTTATTCCAGGTTTCAAGTGATACTACATTATAATTATCCGGATATTTACATGGCAGTTTTCAGAATATCTTGATACATAATGACATTGACTTCAACTTGGATTATTTGTTAAGGTAAAATTTGTACTTATTTGAACAATGCTATTATTAGAATTTTTATTCATCTTCCTTTAATTCATTTTGGTAACTGTTTTTTTTAATATGTGATAATATATTTGCTCAATTCATTCAATTCGTTTATATAAACTCTTAGTTTTTAACTTGGTTGTGTCTACTTTATATCTGGTTACTTTTGTTAATTATTTTAATATATTAGAGGATTGGTTCAATATATATATATATATATATATATATATATAGCGTCCTTCATCCATCCATCCTTCAATATTTCCATTCTCATCTAACAGAAGTTTTTACACGTATTACTTTTCTGCTCAACCTATCTTATATGCGAGAAAATTATTGGTTTTCCCTAATAAAAATTGGAATTTTGGGTTTTATTTTGAGTTATTTAAGCGGTTTTCAGCAAGAACAACACAAAAATAAACGGTTTCAAAGATTAAAACTAACTTTTCGGCGTCTCTGAGATACCCTGAACATTATTCTATCATAAAAGTGTCACTTATATACACTTCGGGGGATGTATCGTGCTAACAATCAAAATTTCTCCAAAAATAACCAAAAATCTAATATAACCGGATTTATAACACCCGCTGTACTTGCTCTAGTCAGCTGAAAATTGATAGGGTACATCTGTGAGACACCTTGAAGAATATTCAATTATAAAATGGGTCATCTGTATACACTCCGGAAGCTGTATCGTGCTAACAACCAGAAATTTCTCCAAAAAGGACCAAAAATGTAGCACTTCAGGTACCATGACACCCGTTGTACTAGCTCTGGTGAGCTAAAAATCAATAAAGTGTGTCTATAAAACGCCGTGAACAATATTAAATCATAAAATTGGTCACTTGTATATACTCCGGAGGTTGTATCGTACCAACGGACTGAAATTTCTCCAAAAATGACAAACATGTCGTACTTAAAGTACTATTGAACCTGTTCTGGTGAGCTGGAAATCAATACAGTTCATCTGTGATATGTCCTGAATAATATTCAATCATGAAAGTTGTGACATGTTGCACTCTGGAGGCTGTATCGTGCTAACAATCTGAAATTTCTCAAAAAATGACAAAAATTTCGTACTCAAAGTACTATAATACACGTTGTACTGGCTCTGGAGACCAAAAAATCAATGAGGTTCGTCTGTGAGATGTCTTGAACAATATTCAATCATAAAATTGGTGATTTGTTGCATTCCGGAGCCAGTATAGTGCTAACAAGACATGTAACGAAAAGTGGCCAATGACAACAACGACGATGACGACATACACACGTGTTGTTCTTGATGAACAATGTGAAAATAACTTAAAACTTTTTTTCTAAATTACAACTTTTTTTGGGGTCAACAAATGCTTTTCTCGCATATTAAATAGGTTGGACGGAAAAGTAAAAAATCCGGTGTGTATGTCGTTATAGTCGTACAGCGTCCGTAGTGCAACAAGTCACCAATTTGATGACTGAATATTATTCAGGACATCTCACAAATGAGCTCTATTGAGTTTTAGCTTACCAGAGTCTCTAAAACGGGTGCTATGGTACTTGAAGTACGACATTTTGGTCTTTTTTGGATATATTTCTGTTTGTTAGCACGATATAGTCTCCGGAGTACAACAAGTCATCAATTTTATGATTGTATATTATTCAAGGCGTCTCACAGATGAACCCTACTGATTTTCAGCTCACTAGAGCCAGTAGAACGGATGCTATGGAACTTGAAGTACCACATGTTTGTCATTTTTGGAGAACTTTCAGTTTGTTAGCACGATCCAGACTTCGGAGTGTGAACACGTATCAAATTTTATGATTAAATATTGTTCAGGGTATTTTATAGATGGACCTTCTTGATTTTCAGCTCACTAGAGCTGGTACAACGGGTGCTATGGTACCTTAAGTGCCACATTTTTGGAGAACTTTCCGTTTGTTATCACAGTACAGCCTACGGAGTGTATAAATGCAGAAAAGTTACTAGTAATCTTCCGTACCGCTTATTTTAATTTAAATTATAGACAGAATGTCGAAAAAGTTCACTCTCAAACTTTTGTTGAATGAAAATTAATATTTTTTCTCAGTTTACCGATTACAGCTTATTATCCCAGTGTATTATGTTGTACTTTGCGTTAAATGATATCACGATTTCGAAAACCATTCACCCAATGCCTTTTTTAGGAAGTTGTTGCTTCTGTTTATATTTTTTCAAGAATAGTAGTAATGAGGAAATTAGCAGCTCAATTTTCCACGCCCAATTTCTTACGTTTTTTTTCAAATCCAATCAAAGAATGCCGGAAAAATAAAATTCGCCTCTTAACAAACACACTTGTCCTTTACTTCTCTGAACAGTCGTCATTCAATTCTCGAAAAAAAAATGTTTTCCATCCTCAAGAGAAGCAGTCACCAGCGTTGTATCTCCAGAAACGAACAAGTGTTTCAAATCACCGGAAGAACTCCCTTATAAACCCCGATAAGTTTGTTTTAACGAATATTCTATAGTTTTCAACATTTTTGAAGCCAACAAGAGAGGTATGGAAAAACAAGTATATAATAATGTCATGTATGAATGATTTGACTTTTGCGTGATTTTGATGTTTTTACCACATTTTGATATATTATTAAATGTTTATTATGGAGTATTATCGACGATATAATTGAACTACAGACCTATTCCATAATATGAAAAATTTAGGTGCACTTCCTTGTTCAAATAAATAATAACATTGAATTGTTTTTAATTCCAATTTGACTATAAATTGTTTCGTGAACAGCAATCAGGACATTTGTAAAACGTGTGTGACAGGTCAAAACCAGCAACTGCATATACCACAACGCCACGGTATCATGTTCTGTCGTGTGTACTTTATACTTTCCATTGTATTCCAAAACGTAATATCCACAACGCAAAGAGGAACAAATACGACATACGGTTATATTCTCTGTCATCATTTCTAGGTTACTGTGATTACAAAAGCTTCAGTTGAATAAACGAATAATCTAGAAACATCAGCTTTAAAGTTGTTCGCCGATTTGTGTTGGTTCAATCAGGTAGCAAAAAATATAGTGCACAATAAATCAGGTTAATTTGTAGTCACTGCTATATATAGTTATCTAACACGTGTATGTCGAGATATACGAATATAGGTTTTTAATTTCATATGAATATAGAACGCATAAAATGTCGACATTTGATCATTATAAACTACCTAAGTGAGATGTCACAGGGTTAGCCGAACTTATGAACATTTCCGTACAAATCGATAATAAGTGCAAAATTGCCATCAGAGTTTCTACGTTTTCACTTTTTTCTCAAATGTGTTACACATAAGGGTGATTGTTACTTGAATCAAGGAGTAAGTGTATAGTTCGAAGAATTTATTCTTACGAATATCAAAGGTAAGTTATTTCAAGGTTCAAATATATTTAGGTTATGTGTTTGGATTTTATGTTTTTATAATTATTGTGTGTTTTTATTTATTTATATCAACGTGTTTCAACCACTGTGATCATTGACACATGGTACAATATAAACTGTACGATATTGATTAATAATTGTTAACTAATATTCCCATAATTGTGAAAGTTGGTTCTTCTTCTCCAAATTAAACTCCTGTGGAAACTTAACACTTATATCAACTATGAACAGGAAGTAATATTTCACATTAGTTAATACGAAACTATATTTATTCAACGACACTTTGTTTGTATATTTAAAAACAGTTAACTTTATTCAAAATTATATTGAGAGAACCGTATTATAAGTAACCCGTTGGTGGAGGGAAGGTGAAATTAAACACCTAGACCTCAAAATTAAACAGATAAGTCAATGGTACTTCGACTCATGAGGTTCTAGCTCTACTGCCGCCTTTTAGACAAGCGGGGCACAGATAACCCACAGATAGATGAGACACTGATTGTGGCGCCATCTAAAGAGCCCGTCGAGTAGACAACAGAGTGATATGGAAAGATTTCTGTAATTTTAGGTTTTGGCGGACTGGCGGTATATTCAAATATACTGTATTTTAATTATTTTATTTCAAAATAGCCATTCATAGTCTATCATTTGACATTTCATTCAATTTTAATCCATTAGTTAAATAATGATAAGATGTTGAGGTAAATTAAATGAAATATAAAATGATGGACCATAAATGGTTAATTAAATTGGAAAAAATGAAACAATAATCATATAAACAATTTATTTATTTTGGTATAAAAATACACAACAAATAATTTCTTTCACAAAATACTTTCCTTCATAATAACAACAAATAAATTATAGTGTAAAAACCATGCAATAATAAAAAAATATTTTGACTAACATACATTACAGATTGGAGTATCATTAGATTTTCAAATGATGTTAAATCGAGATAAAAGTAGAAAATTATGTATGATAAGTTCATATTAATTTATTATTACACTCGTATAAACACACAGAGCTGGACAAACTGCAGGAGTATAACTGCTACTTACCTAATCAAAAGAAGTGTTGTGCAATAAGTTGTTAACTACTATCTTTGGCAACTTTCTGTGGAAGAAAACATTTGAGTATAATTACTATGAATGTTAGAACAAAAGTAATTGAAATATTTTTATAGGAAAAGTTGTTAAATACTACCCAGCTTTGTAAATACAAGGTGCCAAGTAATTACATATAAGAGTGCTAAATAGCACTTGTGACTGTACAACATTTGAAATAATATATCTAACATTTCATTTCCACTTAAAACACATCTTTATTTCTTCACTGGATGTATTAAATAGGTTTATAACACAAGCTTAAACCTAGTATATTGCATATTTATATATTTCTACATTTAAAAGCATTCCGTTCTTATGAAACCATTGCATAAGGCAGTTTAAGTTACTCTGCCGCTTTTGGCAGTCTATGATTGTTAAAATGTTTCTTAAGAGCTCTCAAAAATCTCACCGTCTCATGGAGTGCTTTCCCGTTTCTGGTTGAGGTTCTACAAGTGAACACACAAAATAACAACAATAAATAAGTAAACACACAAATATGTTAGAAAATTTATGTCAACAAAAGAAAACAAAATGCGCTTACTATGTTAAATGTTTACATTTGTTTGGTTTTTTTATTCTCTTTTTTGAAGCTTTCGATTTTTTTAGGAATTCTTGATTTTTAACTATTTTTTTTATTTTTTGTCTGTATTGAATATTTTGGATTTTTGGTTACCGCTAGACCAAATACTTAGATGTAATGCCTCAACAAAAGGTAATACTCACTTTCATTTCCCATAAATTGTCACACCATCGGCTATATATGAAAATCGGCAAGGGCTCAATACCTTCCATCCCATAGATGGTAGAGGATATATAGCTATAACATGAAATAAAACCCAGATTATGATTTTTTCAATGAATACATTTTAAAATGGAATTGTCTGAGTATGGTATACACACTAGATATAAATTGAATGAATGAAAAGACGAGTACTGAGTATGTCATTTGATTAAAATTCCAGCTAAACGCTTTCAGCCTTTAGGTCATTCTCAAAGCTGTCGACAAGAGAAAAACATACAACAGGTACAATGTACACACAATGAAATAAAATGTTTGATTTTACATCATTATTTCAGTAAAATTTGTTAAAATTACCCTATAAAGAGGGTGTGCACACATATCATTTAGTTTGTAATCATATTAGACGTTTCGTTATGTGAATTACAATTGTACACACTCTTTATAGAGTAATTTTAACAAATTTTAGTTAAATAATGATGTAACATCAAACATTTTATTTCATTATATGTAGCAGTTACAGGGTTTGATGTTTATTGACAATTTCTGTATATTTTTTTCTTGACGAGAGCTTTCAGAATGGTCTAGTGGATGAAAGCGCTTACCTGGAATTTTAATGAAATTACACACTCAGTACTCGCCTTTTCGTTCACTCAATTTACATTTTAAAATCTCCAAAATTATAGCATGCTATATTGAATACAATAAAACTTACCATCAATTTTTGTTAATTTCCACTCATATGAGAAGGCAAATCAAACTATCTTAATAACCTCTCTTCGTCTTTCTCAAATCTAAAAAAACACTGTTTTTGAAAATGAAGGGATCATATTCTCCATCGTTCCTTCGTCGACAAATTTAATGATTTATTATCACTGCTTTTAAGCCATATTAATTTTATCTTCCTGGGTTGGAGGAACAAAACTGTAAAAAGAAATATTTACTTTATTAATGCAACAATTTTCAGTTTAGCTAATGTAAAGAACAACCCTGATTTCTAAAGTTATCAATTGAATTAGTAAAAATTCTCTGTTTTATGAAAATGAAGATAATGGTTGTTAATTGTGAAAGAAAAAATGCTCAAATTTTTTTTAAGAAACTTACCGAGTACAGCACTTATTACTCCTTCAGAATACACTTTCACATTGTCTTTTCAATTAATAACAATAAAGCAACGAAACAACAGATAAATATCACACTATAGCAATTAAAAAATGCACCAAAATACCGTAAACTTGAAATAACCTCTACACTTGAACTAAGAAATGATAACAGTATAACATATAACATGTGGGGATGGGGACGAGCAATATGATATCGCGCATACGCAGTTATAAAAATCAATAAGATTTGATTACTAACGACGTTACAGTTTTCGTTAATTTTTTGGAATTATCTACCGATTTTAGTTACTCGACGGGTTCTATAGATGACACGGTCTGCAGTGTCCCTAGCCTGAAGCGGGGTGGCTAAGGGAGAAAATAATTGCTTCTCGTTCCCTATCATCTAATGACAAGTACCAGACATTCTTATCTTCTTGAAATTATGTATGTAACTCAAGGTCAAGGGAGTTAAATATTCTCTCAAAGCGACACTTCAAATAACTAACATATGCTGGTGCAGCCACAAGCGGCGCAGGTATTTTTTAAAAAGGGATTCAATCTGTAAACATTGTTTATATTAACTACAACAATTAAACATTAACAGACGGTTTAGATTACATGAGGCAACTTATAGATTTCACTGATACAACATAGTACAATTATAAGTACAATGACTGAACATTAGCATTTCATTTCATAATATAAATTAATGTGCATAAAAAATTGATTAGGCGAGGTGACTGATCAAAAATATTTAGAATTTCTTGGAGCGACGTTCGTAGCTGGTGGTTACGGCGTTTATTTGAATATTGAAGATAACTTGTGAGGATATTCTTAACTGTGAGTGGTGTTTTGTATTGCTGATATTTGGGTTGGTCGGAAACGTCCATTAAATATCCAAGAGTCAGTCGAGTATGCTCTATACGTAGCCTGCCATGGTGATATCCTGAATATCACCATAGGGCTAATAATATCTTAGCTTCAATATTTGTAATATCACATCTTCTTTTTTCTATTAACATATATTAAGTCAATCACAAGATAGGTCACTTCTTGGTCAAGCCAAAAATAACTACTAATTATCAGGTAGGCATCAAATGAAATGTAACTTTTGACATTCTGACGATGATGTTCAGTTATCGAAACAATTGTCAATTTTTTAGAATTCTCAATATTTTTCATTATATTGTGATATTAGCTAGAAACATTGAGTTTCACTTAAAACACTAATATGATAGACTATGTTTTTTAATTACTTGATGGGAGCTGGTCACGGCGCAGCCTACGCTGTCCTCATATCTAGATGCATCAATATACAGTATTGTATAGTTATCGGAATTTACAATATTTAAAAAGCTTTGTTTAAAGTGATCGCAGCATGTTTCATGCTTAGCGAATACATTTAAAGATTTGTTAAACGTTCGTTGCTGCTATGACCAAGGAGAACATGATGAGATACGATTGAGAACTGCATCAGATAGGTTGATATCAGTTATGATTGTTGACAGGATTTCTGGAAGTTGTTGAAATTTAGTGCCAGAAGAACTAGTGTGGGATGAACAATTTATTAGAAGATGTACTGGATTCTCAGGGTGCGCTGAAACTTCTGCACAGTATGACATGAGAAGCAGTTGACGTGTCAACCATAGGGGAGTTTCTTCGGATTCACAATAGATACTTCAAGCAGGACTGGATCTGAAAGAGACGAGGCTCCACTCTTGTGCAGTTATCGGTGAAAAAACTTCAGAATGACCGGTTCTTTCACAACGTTCTAATGAACCAAATGAACAAATAGGATAGTTTCACTTTAAAATTTGCTAAAAAAGTGATTGTTTGGTATGGCATATCCAATAATATTTTCTGGAGGATACGTTAAGTCAGGGAGATTATTTGTATTTGCTGGACTTTTTTTCGATACCAGTTATGCTTTACTTGCACTAGAGGCTAAAAATGTGTTTTCGCATGATGGCTATTTGTCATGTTCGACTGTACTGATAAGAGGATGGCTAAATTACCCTCGAAACTATTAGAAATGCTTATAAAGAATTCATAAATTCAGTTCAGAGATGTTTTGGAATTACAGATGTGCCAAAACAATAACATGATTTTAATTTTTTTGGCAGAAAATATAATCTCTTAGCGCAGAGTGTTCTGCACAAAAGTGTTGAAAGTAAAAAGAACACTACACATTTAGTAATTGAGCATAATCATTCCATTTCTCAAGAATTTTCCAGAAGAAATTAAATGTCATGTTTCGTTCAAGCCTCTGAAAATTAGGAAAAAACAAGAGCACAATATTTAATATTATTTCCGCTTTATGTTATTATTCTCGTGCTGAATGAAATATTTCTCCACAGTACAAACACAACAGCTTTCTTTATCGGATAAATTATTTTTTGTAACGAAATAATTTTGCAAATGAGTAATAAGAAACTGACATGGCAAAACCGCAAGACCGACGTTATTCGAGCAAAATTACTGATGGAAAAATTTTAAGTTGAAAAGAAATTTATCCTTAAAAGAAAATCTTGAGTGTTTTTGAACAATATAAATTGACGACCGAATATATGAATGAGAAACAACAATATTTATTACTGTTTTAATTAAAACTAACTGTTTCGAGAAAATTTCACAATATATTGAAAACAAATTTCAAAAATTCTAAGAAATTGACAATTGCTTCGATATTAAAGATGACGATGATATTTAATATGGCAACAATTGTCAATTTCTTAGAATTCCTAACATTTTGTTCAATATATTGTGGAATTACCTAGAAACAGTTAATTTCAAGTAATATAAGTAGATTCCACTAAGTAAGAGTCGAGACAGTAAATTTGAACAATAATCTTCATTGATACAACTAAATTATTTGAATAAACGGTAATTAAATACTCAATTGTTAGAAATTGTTTGGTTTGGCGTTCTCTGGTATTCACACTCATGTAGAATATTCATTTTGATCTTCCTTATTTGAAGCTCGTGAGGAACTAATAGGATTTTGGACGTAGGTTTTAATACAAGAGAAGTGTCCCGTTATCTTTATAAGCTGTTGGTCACTTACTCCTGCTTTGTCTAACTGAGAAACTATACTAGCACGGTCTGAATGATTGGTAATTTCATTATTTGTGATGTCGAGTCCAATTTTAGTTCCAGAATGTTTGGTCATCTCCTATCATATCAATACCCACTAAAATATTTTTGTATCAACCTTAAGAATTTTTATGTTCCAAAAGGGATTTGGAGTTAAAAAAATAGTTGTTCATATATGTTTTTATTTCTTTTTTGTATCAGTAAACCTAATAATGAAACGGGACAAATACCATCACCCATTTCATTTCTGGGAAACCATTTGTTGTCTACCAATATTTTCGACCAACCTTGTACCGTCATTGAAAATATTGAATTGTCAAACACTTATGAAAGCTTCAAAAAATCAATATGATGGATCAACATCTCTAATGAAAGTGTATAATAAAGTATAACGCTAATTCTTTGTGAACAAAGGCTGCTGTATGTTGCCCACTCTATTTAAGATATACATTGCAGAAGCACTAAATTTGTGGAACCGTAAATGTCAGGGTATGAGAATAGAACTACGAGATAATATCTACATACGTTACAGTTTGCAGATGACCATCTCATCATTGCCAATGATAAGCAGGACATCGAATCAAAATTTCTCAGAGTCTGGCCCAAATAGACAGCATTACATTCTGGACATTTAAGTTTATATATACCAGATTTCTTTAATGGTGATATTTTTGTTTTTATATTTAACAATGTTGTACTTATGTTACTTTCTGTTTTAAAAGAAATCGTTGTATTTGTTGCTAAAGATATTATCTTTGAAATATTATCAGAAATATTTTCTGCATATGTAATAGTTATATAAGTTTTTATTTCTTCTGACGATGATATTTAGGTAATATCGAAAGAATTGTAAATTTTTAACATTTTTCAATAAACTGTTGAGTTAACTAGAAACAGTAAGTGTTTTTAAATGAAACTCACGGTCTCTAGTTAATTCCACAATATAATAAAAGTTATTGAAAATTCTAAAAAATTGACAATTGTTTCGATAAATCAATATCATCGTCAGAATGACAGAAGTTACATTTCATTTTATGCCTACCTGATGTTTAGTAGTTATTTTTGGCTAGACCAAGAAGTAACCTAACTTGTGATTGGCTTAATATATGTTTATAGAAAAAAGAAGATGTGATATTTTAAATATTGAACCTTAGATATTATTAGCCCTATGGTGATATCCTGGATATCATTTTTCCAATTAAGATCAGTATAACTGTGCAATGATATAGAAAACCAGGGAAACTATATCTGCTGATCTTTACAATTATCACTTAAGAAGACAGTTTATTAGTGGAGAACTCCCTAGATTTAACTGTTCATTGGCAACTTCATATTGTGGGTTTCTCAAATGTCTTCTAATTTCCAGTTCTTCAAGGAAATCTAGTTCTTGTTTCTTTTCACAAATATGCTGCACTTCTAGTTCTGTGTTAGGTGTCAATGAATGATTGGTGTCAAGTAGATGTTTTGCGTAGTGGGATTTATCTGGTTGTTTCAATCTGTATGCTCGTGAGTGCTCACTGTATCGTATTTCAAAATTCCTAAGGCTCTGACCCAAATAGACAGCATTACATTCTGGACGTTTCAGTTTATATATACCTGACTTCTTTATTAGTGGTACTTTTGTTTTTACATTTAACAATTTTGTACTAACGTTCTGTTTTAAAAGAAATTGTTGTATTTGTTGCTGAAGATATTACCTTTGAAATATTATTAGAAATATTTCCTGCAAATGTGATGGTTTTATAAGTTTTAATTTCATCAGCTTGTTTAGAATATATTAGTTGTAATGCCACTTTTTCTTCTTTTTTACTAATTAGCTTATTTATCATATCTAATGGATAACCGTCAGATGTTGCTATTTGTCTAATTGTAATAATCTCTCTATCAAAATTACATTTGTTCATAGGAACTGAAAAAGCTCTATGTATCATTGAATTATATGCTGCTAGTCTGTGTGACATAGGATGGTCAGAATTGAATGGAATTGTCACATCAGTCTGTGTTGGTTTTCGGTTAATTGAATAATCAAGTACATTATTAACTCTTCGAATTTTTGAATCAAGAAAATTGATTGAGCTATTTTCTTCAATTTCTAATGTAAATTTAATTTTTGGGTGTAAATTATTGATGTGGTTGAAAAATACATCTAATTGTCGTTCACTACCCATAAAACAAGCTAATATGTCATCTACATATCTATACCAAAATAAAATATTTTTCGAAATATTACTTTCAAAGATCTTTCTTTCTAAATTGTCCATAAAAATGTTTGCTAAAATAGGTGGTATAGGGCTTCCCATTGGTAAACCTTCATTTTGAATATATATCTTATTGTCAAAAGTGAAATAATTCTGATTAATGCATACATCAAATAAATTAAGTATATCTGATATTATTCCTGGATTAATATTTTGATCTTCTAGTAATTTTCTTACAAGTATTAGACATTCTTTAGAAGTAATTTTAGTAAACATGTTAGTTAGATCGAACGAAATGAGTTTATAGTTATCTTGCAAGTGGATTGCTTTCAACTTTTTGATTAGTTCTATTGAATTTCTAATTGAGTACTGAGATTCATATCCGTAAGTATTGAGTATATTGTTGAGCTTCTTTGCCAATATATTATTAGGAGCATTAACATAAGAGACTACAGGTCTAATTGGTTTCGATATTTTATGTTATTTAACTGTTCCATATAAATGTGGACAATGAGGATTCTTATGTATGATAGACCTCTTTTCGTAATCATTTAAAAGATAATTTGAATTATTAACAATATCCCTTACATTATTAGAAAACTTTTTTGTTGGGTCTGCTTCAAGAACTTTTACATCGCTGGATTCTATAGAGTTATATAGTTTGGAATTGTAATTTTCAGTCATCAAAATAACAGTTGTGTTCCCCTTATCAGATTTTGTAACTGTTAGGTTATTATCCTCTTTCTTCTTCTCTATTGCATTTAAAACTGTAATGTCATTTTTTGTTTAACGTTTAACTTTTGAAGGTTCAATATTTTTGATTAAATTGGTAATTTTTAATTTCTCATAACGAAAATAATTATTTGAATTAGATTTTAAAGCTATTTCTGACTCTGTAGCTATAATTTGTTTAATATTATTCGTAAATTTTGGTGGTATGCTGTACTTTAAATCTTTATTTAAAAATTCTATTTCACTATCTGTAAAATTAGTGTCTGAAAGGTTTTCAAATCGTGGTGCAAAGTGTGTTGGTATGTAGGTACTTACAGTTTCATGATGTTTTGAGTATTGAATTTTATGTTGTGTGTCTTCAAGATTCTGTAGCTTCTTTTCTTGTTTCTTAAGTTTGATTTAAAACACTAATTCAGTTTTTATGTTCATTTTTGGTGTACTGGCTTGCGCCAGTGTGGTTTTTTGGTTTTTTTGGTGGGGATCTCTATACCTACTCTTCTATTTGTTTCCTCGGTCTCTTGTTCTTCCTGTTGTCTCCTTTCTTGTAGCTTGATAGGATGTGTTTTCAGTTCTTCGAAGAGTCTTATAGTACTTTCTCTACTTGTGTTTCTTCGTATATATCTTCATTCCTTTTGTTCCATTCGGCGTTTGTCGCTTATCTCAGCGATATGTTTTGTTGCAACTGTGGTTTCTGTCTATTCGTCTTGCAGATGTGTCCCCAGGTGACTGAGTCGTACGTGATTATTGGGATTATTATGCTTGTTAAAATCTCAACTTGGTCTTGAGATTGAGTTTACTTTTTCTACCTATCAATCTGGTGAGCCTTGTGCTCGCTTGTCTCGTTCTCTCTATCATTTTGTTCGCGCGTTGGGTGAACGTTAGTCCTTGGTCCATCGTTACTCCTAAGTATTTTGCTTTTTCTGCCCATTTGATTTATCCGCCGTCGATTTCTATTTTTTCTTCTGATCGCCGGAAGCTTTTCTTCGTAAACAGAACTTTCACGAATATCGTGGATATGGCAGTATCATTGGCGTAGAGTGCGTTCATGGTGTTCTCAATTTTTGGGTTATCTCCGGTGTATATGTTATATAGTGTGGGGGATAGTACTGCTCCTTGCGGTACTCCTGCTTCTTGATGGCCTATTTCCAATATCAGGTTTGCTATCTTTTCTTGGAATTTTCTCTCTTTGAGAGAGCTGTTCAGGAGTTTTATCAGAGGTTTTGTGTATCCCCCCTCTTTCATTTTTTCAAAAAGTTCTTCGTGCCCTACTGGGTCGCAGATTTTACTTATATCTAGGAATATTGTTCCCGTTGATTCCTTTAGATTGGAAGCTTGAGTTGTATATTCTACAAGTCTCAAAATTTTTTGTTCGGTGCTGTATTTTTTTCTAAATCCGAACTGTTCGTCTGGCATTACGCGTAATCCTCTTGTCTGTTCGTTTATTATCCTCATTATAGTTATTTCTGCTATTTTACTCATTGCTGGTAGCAAATTGATTGGTCTGTATTTTTGCGCAAACGTTGTATTTTTTCCGAACTTATTTTCTAAACAAATCTAACATTCAACATATTTTTATCAGCATTATCACTAGGCATTATATCAATAGCCTCAGTTTTGGCAAAATAGGTACTCCTGTCAATTGGTTCTGAAATCCAAAAAGTAAATTATAATGCACTTCGCACATTGAATGTAAATTTTACATCGATGGCTCTCTAGTATTTGATACATAAAATACATACCAGGAAGTTAACAAATTTTACAGAAAAAAACATACAGCAGGTGTCAGAAAACATCAAACCCTGTAACTGCTACATACAATGAAATAAATTGTTTGATGTTACATCATTATTTAAGTAAAATTTCTTAAAATTACCCTATAAAGTAGAATTATAATCCACATAACGAAACGCCTAATTTGAAATTATCAACTGAATCATATGTGTGTACACCCTCTTTATAGGGTAATTTTAACAAATTTTACTCAAATAATGATGTAATATCAAACATTTTATTTCATTGTATGTAGCAGTTACAGAGTTTGATGTTTTTTGGCACCTATTGTCGGTTTTTTTCGTGACGACAGCTTTGACAATAGCCCAATGGCTGGAAAGCGCTTAGCTGGAATTTTAATAAAATGATACACTCAGTACACGTCTTTTCATTCACTCAATTAATATCTAGAGTGTACACAATACTCAGACAATTCCATTTTAAAATGTACCCATTGAAAAAATTATAATCTGGGTTTTATTTTATGTTATAGCTATTCCCCCCACCAGCTATAGGATGGAATGTATTGACCCATTGCCGATTTTTATATATATCCCATGGTATGACAGTTTATGGGAAATGAAAGTGAGTATTAACTTTTGTTGAGGCATAACGTCTAGGTACTCGTATTTGGTCTAGCGGTAACCAAAATATACAATAATGATCAACAATAAAAAAAACAATAAAACAAAAAATAGTTGAAAACCAAAAAAAAAGAAATCTTAATAAAATCGAGAGCTCCAAAAAAAGGAATTCAAAAAAACCGAAAACAATTTACACATTCAAACATTTTTTGATATTCTTTTGGCTTAGTACAAAACATGTGTAAACTTATTATTTCAATAGTAAGCGCATTTTGTTTTCTTTTGTTGATATAAATTTTCTGTGATATTTGTGTGTTTACTAATTTATTGTTATTATTTTGTATGTTTACTTGTAGAAGCTCAGCCAGAAACGAGAAATGACTTCCACGAGACGGAGGGATTTTTAAGAGCCCTTAAGAATCATTTTAACAATCATAGACTGCCAGGAGCCGCAGAGTAACATAAACTGCCTTATGCGATGGTTTCATAAGAACGGAATGCTTTTAAATGTAGAAATATACAAATATGCAATATACTACATTTAAGCTTGTGATATGAAGCTATTTAACACTTCCAGTAAAGGAATGAAGATGTGTTTTAAATGGAAATGGACTGTTAGATATGTTATTTTGAATTTTGTACAGTCACAAGTGCTGTTTAGCGCTCTTATATGTAATTACTTGGCACCTTGTACTTACAGAGCTTGGCAGTACTTACCAACTTTTCCTTTAAATTTATTTCAATTACTTTTGTTCTAACATTCACAGTAATTATACTCAAATTTTTTCTTTCACAGAAATTTGCCAAAAATAGTAGTTAACTACTCATTGCTAACAATTTTTTTGATTAAGTAAGTAGCAGTTATACTCCAGTAGTTTGTCCAGGTCTGGTATAATGAGAAATAAATTAATATAAACTTATCATAAATAATTTTCCACTTTTATCTTGATTTACCATCCTTTAAAAATCTAATGATACTCCAATCTAGAATGTATGCTACTCAAATTATTTTTTAATTATTGCATTGTTTCTACATTATAGTTTATTTATTATCATTCTGTTGGTTAAGAAAAGTACTTTGTGAAATAAATTGTTTGTTGTGTATTTTCTTACCAAAATAAATGAACTGTTCAAATGATTATTGTTTTATTTTTCCCCATTTAACTATTTATGGTCCATCATTCGATATTTCATCTAATTCAACTCAACATCTAATCATTATTGAGTTAATGGTGTTAAATTGAATGAAACGTCAAATGATTGACTATAAATGGTTATTCTGAAATAAAATAATTTTAATACGGTGAATTTGAATATACCGCCAAAACCTAAAATTTCAGAAATCTTTTTAACATCATCAATTGTTTAGTCGAGAGGCTCTTTATATGACGCCACAATCAGTGTCTCATCTATCTGTGGGTTATCTGTGATTGCCATGTTGCAATATGTTACTTTTTCGAATACAAACTTTCCATTTGTTTATCTCTTTGTGGTGTGTTACTAATGTGTAGTTCAGTTTTTCACAATTTTCTGTCACGCTAATGGATTAATTCAAGTGAACTCTGTCACAATTCTGTTAATAGATAATAAATTTGCAATAAATTCATTCGATAGTTATATATTGGTACAATTTCATCCGATGCCTTTTTTTTTGGGAAAAACAAAATAAATATCTGGCAATAAACTATGATTACAATGAATGTATATTCAAACTTTTGTTATTTGACCGGGGCAAATATAATACTCGATAACAAAGTTTTAGAGAGTCAATAAATATTTTAATTCATACTCTGTTTCCCATTTATATTCAAATTCAACATGTAATGAAAACTGTAGTTAGCTTCCTGGATTGTGAATATTTTTTGTTTGACATTTTGAACATTTTCTATTCGTAATGTGATGGAAACACATAAAAATCATTTCAATAATACGAAATGATGCTTATGGGAAGCAACAGATTTTTTACTATGGACTGACAGAACTCGTGAGAAATAAAGTAGATTAAAATCATCTTTCCGACGTTTTTCAAAATCAATTGTTGTAACATGCACTGGTTGACACTGAAGCAGGATACATTGGAAAAATTCGCCAGTAGCAGAAATTGTGAGAACGTGAGAAAAATATATGCTCACGTGTGCGATAAATGATTTTTTCACAGTCTTCAAATATAATTTTCCCAAAAAAAATAGAACATCGTACTCTGTTTATTTGTGAAAAACTCATAAATTTATAATTCCACCAAAATTTGTGATAAACAGCAGTAAGTAAAACTCAAAATCAGTACTACAGCATATAATAGTAAAAGGTGAAGAAGGTTAACTAGTTTCGGCTCACTGAGCCATCATCTACCTTGTGGTTCTTGCAATGCCGTATATGTGGGCCAGTGTGGACGCAGGTAAGAGTCTCGGTTGAAGGAACATCTATATTATATCAAAAGATATATGAACACAGACATATATAATACTCCTTCATCATTTGCAAACCATATTTTATCGGAACTACATGATTTTAATTTTCAGGATGTCAGACTTTTACATCAGTGTGTGAAGGGCGTTCGACTTAACCTCTTAGAGATGTATGAAATCGTCGTATATATAACGATCCTTCGATCTTATGTCTGAACGAACAATTACAACCTTTAGAAAACTATGTATTCCTCATATATATTTTCAGCTCTTAGTTTGATAACCCATAATTTATTTGTTCATCAGTCAACTTCAGTTACGTTCTTTCTCCTTTCACAATTACTGTCATTTTACTGAAGCTTCTTTTATACTGGTAAATACCTACTAAAGATTTCAGACATTCACAATTATTTCACACTTTTGATATGGATTTTCAATTCTATGCTTGAATTGTTATTTTCATTCAAGGTTCTCATTTCATAAATTTTAACTTATGTGTCACGACTAATTAGAATATTTTTGGCCTCTTATGTTCATTCGTCTTTTTCTTAATTGCCGTGGCTTAATATATATATAGTTTTTACAATTACTTTATGATATTTTTATAAAACTTTGTGCCCTTACATTATACTGTGTTTTAGATAATTTCTTTACATGATAGTTACTATGTCTCATTCATCTCTGTTTTAAAGATTGTTCATTTTGTTATTGAGGGCCGTCATTGATCCTTGTCATTTGTCAGTTCTCCGACCATCTTGTCTATTTGGGATTTACTGAGTCTTTGTACTTAGTGCTCTTACACACTGCAATACTAGTCTTTTGACTTCGCACATATTCTGTCATACGACGATGTCCAGTTTTGTTTTCTTTTCTTTTCTACTTTGACCAAAAATTTTGTATCACTTTTCTTAATGTTGTCCTGTTTTGTTTTGTTTAATTTTATTTTATTGTACTCGACGTTTTCCATAGTAATGAGGATTTTCTCATTACTATTTTTATTGATGATTTCCCCCACAGTAAATCCACATATTGTCTACTGACATAGTTCTGAGTTTACTGGATGCCACGGACATGTGACTGCTTTCTCTTACAATTATTTACATATGTTTTGATGTACATTAAGGTAATTCGACATGATTTGAATTCCTATTTTTCTATCTTGATAACTTTTACAGGCCTGATGATGGCTCAGTGAGCCGAAACTAGTTGCCCTTCTTCACCTTTTACTAATATATGCTGTAGTACTGATTTTAAGTTTTACTTACTGATATTTACCTACAGACTATATTCGAGATGGATAGTCTTTTTCACTAACGATGATATTATTGAACACGGAAGAATGAAGATTAAAGTGTGAATAGATCTTACAGAAATATGTATTACAAGATTAGAACAGAATAATCAGAGTATATTTAAGTAATCTTCCGCAAATACCATGGCGCAGTAAAACTATATAATTCCAAAAGTATGAGAAGTAAGATCATGTATATTGGACTAAAATAAGAATTGATAGGTTTGAAAGGATAAATTCAATGAAATTTCTACTCAAATGAATTATAACGGTGGTTGAGAGGAAATAAATTTTACTTATATAATTATTATCAATACAATAATTAATAATAAAAATGTTAATTTTGATTTGTGAAATCATTAGATAAGAAAATTTAAAAGTATTCAAGAGTAGTGCGCGAAGTCCTTAGTTAATCTATAAACGAAATAAAAATTAATCTAGTAGGGAGAAGAAATCATGGCTGGTTACTAAGAAAAATAAACATTGATGACAGATTGAATTTTTTGGAGAGATGTGAAAATAATTATCCTATGAGAGAAATCTTCAAAAGAAGTTAAGTTACATGAAAGAAAAGCTGAAGCTGTGAAGAATACTTTGTAATCAAGAAACTAGATAAATTGTTGATATTTATAAGAAGGAGAATTTAAGCTTGAATGTTGTATAATAGTGAATTGTATTGTTAGAATAATCAAAGTTAAGATATTAAATTTAAGTGATAATAGACATAGAGATGGCTATTCATTCATAAACACGTCTATTTTTGCGGCCAACAATTGAAGAGTGGAAGTAACAAAGGGGGTAAGTGCCATTCGCCTTTCTGCTGTCAGTTCACAATAATTCGCGCTTTAGTGTTATTATTGTTGTTTGTTGTTTTTTTAAATATAATAATGAGCGACCTTAATGTAAAAACTCGAAGAACTAGAGGTAGTGGACGTTTTGGTGAAGAACAGAGGGCACTGAAAGAATCTGGCAAAGCCTACAAATCAAGGAAACTTAAGCGAATTCAGGAGAAAGTGGCGCCAAGTCAACAAGTTAGGTTAGAATGAACTGTTTATCAAAATCTTTATTAAAAATAAAATGTTTGTTATTGGGTTTGTTGTAAATGCCAGTTTTCCTGTAAAAGCCTCAGTCTCTCCTGGCGGAAGTCCTTATACGAAAAATTTTATAAAGAAACTTCAAAAGTTCAGGGTACGTATCTATTAAATCTTATACATCTAACACCTGTTAAAAGACGTCGACATGGTAGTTATGAAAATCATCAAGACAGCAAACGTCAAACAACAGTGAGCTACACTATTCCAGACGAAAGAGGAAATTTCGTTCAAGTGTGCAAAAAAACTATTATGGACACTTTTGCTGTATCAAGAAAAAAAATCGATGGCTTAATTTCTAAAAAGAAAGCTGGTTATACTTTTTTTATTGATAAAAGAACATGCCATAAAAAATCAAAATTCTCTGAAAATGATCGCAAAGCTATAAGAGCTCAAATTAACTTAATACCTCGAGATATTGGACATTATACTCGCGCGAAGTCCGATAAGGAATATCTGAGCCCCGACCTAAATATAAACAGACTTTTCAAAGCATTTAAAACACGCTATCCAGAAAGTGAGGTAACCTATAAGCTTTATTCATCAGTTTTCAAGAAAGACTTTCCTATACTTTCATTTCGAATGCCCAGAATGGACACATACCTGCGATAGGCTTCAATGTGAAAGTCGTGCGAATACTGCGACAAGTAAAGAAGCTCAAAATAAATTAGATGTCCACCATACTAAAGCTGAGAGTGCTAGAGCTATTTTGAAAGAAAATACCATTCGCTCTCAACAACCAGGTAGTGATGTGTGTTGCTTATCATTGGATCTTGAGCAGGTGATATTTGTGCCAACACTGGTACATTCTGACATGTTCGATCTATCCCAACTTTTCTGTTTTAACATTGGGATTCACGTCGGGGATACAAATCATGCCAGCATGTTTCTCTGGCACGAAGGATTTTCTGGAAGAGGGGCAAACGAGATCGCTTCTTGCCTTCTTCGTTTTTTAAATCGCGGTTTCACAAACATAAAGTCGTTAATTCTTTGGTGCGACAACTGTGGCGGCCAAAATAAAAATAAATTTGTTCTGTTTACATTAATATTTTTGGTTTCCATTGGCTTGTTTGACTCAATAGAACAGCGATTCCTTGTGAGTGGCCATAGCTTTATGCCTTGCGATAGGGATTTTGTCTTAATCGAGAAGAGAAAAAGATTAATGAAAGCATACATACCAGAAGATCTGATTGAAGTTATTCATTCAGCAAGGTACAACACACCGTTCGAGGTAATAGATATGACCCAATTTTGTTTTTGGAATATTAAGGAAGCAGCTGATTTTTATATTTATACTACTAAACTGCAAATCAGCCAAGCAACAGCAATACGCATTGATAAAACGAACCCGGCGATTGTGAAAACAAAGACCTCCTTTGCAGATTTTATTCCATGGAACGAAGTCAATGTTTTAAAGAAAGGAAAAACTCTAAATGACATTAGAAAAGCCGAGCTACATGTAATTTCGCCAGAAAACAAAATTTCTGAAAACAAAAAAAAAGTCTTATGTCTATGATACCTAATTTAACAAATCCATTGCACAAAAACTTTTACTATAACCTACTGGGAGTAAAAGAAGTGGCTCACAATGGTGCTGGAAGTAGCAAATAAGTGAATAAGACGCTTTCTTAGTATTTTCGTATGTTATTTTGTATTGGCACTTATCACGTTTCTATTTTTTTTTGGCGAAAGTCACTATTTGTTCAAAATGTTCTTATATAACTGTTTTTTTGTTGTAAACTAGTTTTCCGTGTTGCTCTTAAGCTAAATTTTTAACAAATAAAAAATGAATCATTTATTTGTTGTTTTATTATAATTTTCTTAATTATCTCAAAATATAAATTTTGGCACTTGTCACCTTTGTTACTTCCACTCTTCAATTCTAAACGCCAGTAGTGAAATAATGTTTGAATTACAAAAAGTGGGGATTGTATTGTAGATACATGGCCTTGGTAATTTCGGCTGGTTTACTGACAAACCTTGCACCGACGAACCATGATAATCCAAAAACAATAAATTAATTAACTTTTCTTGTCACAAATAAGTGACCCCAAATTGAGCTTCTCCGAGGTTAGCCATTGTTACTTTGAACAACGCATTCACTACACATTGCTCTAGCATATTCTAGACATACAAATTTCCTACATTGAACACACATTAGAGTAATAATAAACATAGAGAGGGCTATTCATTCATAAACACGGTCATTTTTGCGACCACCAGTTCTAAACGCCAGTAGTAAAATAATGAATGAATTTAAAAAGTCAGGATGGTATTGTAGATACATGGCATTTCGGCTGTTTTTCTGACAAACTTGGCACCGACGAACCAAGGTAATCCAAAAACATTGAATTAATTAACTTCAAAGTTTATTTTGTCAGTAAAAGTTTTGAAAAGCACATCAAAACGAAAGAACTAAATGTTTACTCTCTAGTCGTAATGGCGCTCGTATAAATAAACCACGTTTCACATTATTTACTACAATAGTACGGAAAATTTAAAATGATCGTCGATCACACTCTGACGATATCTGCATCGCCGACGACGACGACGACATACACAAGGGATTTTTTTCTAAAAACCGTTTTTTTGTGTTGTTCTTGATGAAAAACTTGAAAATAACTCAAAATAAAATTCCAACTTTTTTTGGGGAAAACCAATACTTTTCTTACATATTGGATAGGTTGTGCGGAAAAGTAATATATAAATCACTTGACGATGTAAAACCGTCACTTTGTATCTCCGTGGACTTGGCTAACATTTTCGATACTGTAAGCCATGAGATACTGATTGAGACACTAGAGAAACTTGGAATATGAACCATGCCAACAGTTATTGAAGATTTATTTGGCGGAAAGAAGCCAATATGTAGATATTCAAGGAACTTTGAGCGAATTCTAAACCATCAAGTATGGTGTACCACAGGGTGCTGTGCTAGGTCCCTGTCTTTTTAATATTTACCTGAATAACCTGTTTCTCCTCGATATCGAAAGCCAGTTTGCAGATGACTGGACAAATTTGTTCAATAAGGCACAAGCAGACGTTACAAAAATAAAAGAATGGTTTGACTCCAGGCAATTAACCTTCAACTTTTATAAAACAGATTATGTGCCATTCAGTATACGTAAAATAAATTTCGAAGACTTCCCCCAACTCTTGCGAACAACCCCAATAATAAGTTTTTCAATACTACCGACCACAATAACTATAACAACTTAGGACTGATTATAGACTGCAATCTAAAATGGGACCACCATATTGAAAAACTAACAGGACAAGTACGTAAGGTAAACGTACTAGTGTGCGTCCGAGTACTAGTTATTGAATTATTTTAAATATGAAAGCCATTTTTAAGAATTCCGTAAATAATAATTTTATAGGCAATACATGATGTGCCACCTACATGTTATTAGTTTAATTATAAAACATTAATACGGTGATTCCTACCACTCCAGCCTTGTAACTAGCTTGTCAAACAGTGTGCATTTACGTCACGCCGGATTCAGTACATTTTCGTTAGTTCTATGTTAAGCATTGCTACCATCATAAAGTGAGTATTTAATCGTATTTTCTTACCTAAAACCAAAATCCACGACTTGTTTATTATTTTTGCATATGTTATAACCTGGTGTTGTTTACTCTATCAAAATTAACCATTAATTAAGTATATTTAAGAAAATTTAAAGGTTATAAATGCGACGGAAGCTGTTCATCGGAGAGCATTTATAGCCAGTAAGGAATGTATCACATAACCCTCGGCGCCATGCAATTTTTGTTTTATAGACAAAAACAAGTCATTGAGAAGATATAGATTTTACTAAATTGCAAAATATAAAAACTTAGTAAAGAGGTGAGGTGAAACAAAAAAATATTATCTGAATAATAGTGAAGATCAATCCTTTAGTCAGATTTGAGTAGGTATAGAAATTTACTTACAACAAGGGGGTTATACTAAAATATTCAAGTAAGAAAATAAAATTAATTAATCCTTATTGGTGACTTAATAAAACCTTAGATATTTCCCAGTATAACTACAATAGTGACTTTTCAACATTATAGTACTATAGTTTACACTTTCAACAGAAATATTTTTGTATTACATAGTATGATTGTATATTTGTTTATGGTGAAATTTACTTCATTTTAATTACTGTTATTTAAACTCCAAAATACAGTTTCCCTCAGACTTTGAAAGTAATAATTGAATTAGTGAAAGTAAAAAAAAAATAAAGAAATTTCTGGCCTGCTCGTTCTTGTAGGTCCTACAACATTTTCCCATAAGTCCTCTTGGTCTCTAGCATACCCTCATTTGACGTAGTAACCAAATGGAGTTCCACTATGAAGACAATTTTCTGTCGTTTTGGGCGTGGAGTGTATACTCAAAATCAAGCACACGTCTTACCAAACACAACGAGGAATAGACGTATTTTTCCAACAATAGATATTTTTAAACTACCTTAGAACCCTAAAAAGAATACTCTTTTTAATAATCAAAAAACTTTCCTGATTTTGAGATGACAAAAAAAATGGATAAATCCAATTTGAATAGATAGGATCTTAAGTAAGCAGCTCACCTTATTGAAAGGGTTGTATCCCACACAAATCCCTAATTTGGGATTACTTAGAGTTTTTAACCAATAACAAAAAAATTACCACAAGGTATAGGTAAAACCTGCCTCGTTTCTTGGTTTCTACCAAATGCCGATTCAAAAACTTTCCTATCCAATGAAATAAGATCATTTGTCTCTCTCCCACAACCTAACAAATACTCTTCTATACTTGACAAGTTGACTTGGTGGCCTAACTAGTAGGTACCAATAAATCAAAAATACTGATTCTACCAAAAGCCAGTGGCGTATCCAAAAATCAACACGTTACAATGTAAATGACTGAAGATACTTGTTTTTACTACTAAATTTAGTTTTTTTCCATATATTTTTGCAGGTCAAACACTAGTACCGCCCAATATACTTCAGATTTAATAATTGTCCGTTCGGTCATATACTAATGATGTGACGATTGATATAATTCTGTATAATACTCTATATATATATTTATATATATATATATATATATATATATAAAAAAATTTATTTTTGATTATCGCCAATCTATTAATAACTAAACAAAGTATGTCTGGTTCAGTGCTTGACCAACACTTTTTCTAACTGTTATGTGTTTGAAAGGAAGGATAATACTAGGTCAAACATTAGATCAAAAATAGGTCAAACACTAACTCATATTGGTCAATAATACAAGCAAGTACAATATGCATGTTGAATGTTGAAAATATTAGATTAATAACGTTAAATAATATTTTGTTTCATTGTTTTAATTTACAAAATATTGATGTTTTTTAATTTTAATGCTTGACCAACAATTAATATTTACAATCAAATGTGTCGAGTTGTTATCTAGGTAGTCACTGAATCAAATACCGGTCAATCATTAGATATAAAAAAAGATCAAGGTGATATATTCATTTGGATTCGAATTTGATTCATATTTAAGTACTCACTTGACTAAGTATATTTTTTTCCGAATGGCACAAAAAAAAGTTTCGGTATTCTGAGGAAGATTTGCGAGATGCACTGTTAGCTGTTGCCAATGGAATGTCATATTATAAAGTCAGTAAAATGTATAATATCCCTAAAACGACATTGAAATACAAACACAAAGGTATAACTCCTTTAGAGAGAAAAATGGGACCACCGTCTATATTGTTTCATACAGAAGAGAAGTTGTTAGTAGAATGGGTGTTTCATATATCATATCGAGGCTTCCCAGCAACGAAAGATTATTTACTGGACCGAGTCCAGCTTCTGATGAAAAACATGAAAAGGGAAAATCTTTTCGTGAATAATAGGCCTAGTCGAACTTGGTATCAACTCTTTTCAAACCGACACCTCGAAGTATCTCTTCGTATTTCTCAAAACCTAACCAAGGCTCGAGCTTCGGTAACAGAAATAAAGATAAGAATATGATTTGAAGATATTAGCTGGTTCCTGAAAACTAATGGCCACCTTAATGTTCTATATTTCCCCAATCGCGTATTCAATTGCGACGAGACTGCTTTTTTCTAAGCCGTAAAGAAAATAGACTACTTTTTAAAGAGGATGAGAAGGCAGTCTATAATTTCATAAATAACGACGAGAAGGAGTGTCTTACTAGTTTAATTGTACCCAATGCAGCAGGACAGCTACCTCCAACAATGGTAGTTTATTGCTATAAAAGAGTACCCACAAAAGTTGTAAATACATTTCCGAAAGATTGGGCGATGGGTAGAACATATAGCGGCTGGAGTGTTTTAATGAATACATTGTAAATCAATTTTATCCTTGGCTACTGAAAAACGTGGATCCGCCCGTAATTTGGTTCGTGGATGGCCGTGCATCGCATATGTCGTTACCGCTAAGTGAATTCTGCTCCAAACATATGATAATTCTGGCATGCCTTTTTCCAAACCCTACTCACATTCTTCAGCCTTTGGATGTGGCATTTTTCCACCCTCTAAAAAATCAGTGGAAGAAGACGGTGCATGACTGGAGAATACAAAATAATGGTGAACGTCTATCACGCGAACATTTTGCTCCTTTTTTCGAAGTAACTATAAAATATATGGAAAAAAGGCACTTAATTTCGTCAAATGGTTTCAGAACCTGTGGTTTGCAACCTTTCCATGGTGATAACATGAAATTTCACAAAAAAATTGGAACAGATGTTCCAACGCCAAAAAGAAAAGAAGTTGATGAGCGATGTGAATTATTTTTTGAAAATAAAATTTGTAGGGTAAAATTCAACAATTTAAAGAAAGTAGCGTTACTTGGAAATGAAACATCGAAGATAAGAGCTTATTTGAATTTTGGCAGAAGATGAAACAAATTACCCCAGAAGACAATAATTTAGTATTGCCAGCGAATGTAAATGACGAAACAGTTATTTCACAAGAACCTAACAATTTAGTCGTACAACTGCAAAAATAAATTATTGATGCATATGATTATAAGGAAATGGTTACTTCAAGTGCTTCTCTACTAGCGTCTGCATTAGAAGTTACAAATTTTGACTTGTTAGAAGAAGATTGTCTAATTATTTATATCGATGAGACTGATATAGATGCGATGACTGAGTTCAATGAACATAGTGATACTCAACCAATTGTGATTAATGTACCTGCAAATACCAAAATTGTGAATATAAGTGAACCTCTCATTAAGACAAAAGGAAAAGATTCACATGAAAGAAATATTATTGTGGAAATAGCTCAAGTTCATTATACCGCCGATGGGGATGGAGATCATAATGCTGATAAAGAAGTAACAAAAAGTCCAACTGACTTTGTCGCAGCTGTGCAACAGAAAACTAAAGTTGAAACAAATAATTTTGATTCCATCCAAATTGTTTCAGAAGAAATTCCTGAAGCCGATTCAAACTCAATATCTGTTTTAAGTGAAATTGATATTAATATATTACAATCAACACCCAATAAATTTGACGTAACACCAGCAAGTGAGAATTTCCCGACCCCATTCAAGAAATACATGTTTCGGCCTTCGGAAAAAAGAAGTGAAAAAAAACCAAAAATCAAAGAGAGAAGATTCCTGTAGTAATATCATCCGATGAATATCAGAAATATGAGAAAAAGAAGGAATATGATAAGAAATCTAAAGAAAAAACAAAATTAGAAAGGAAATTGGAGAGAGAAGAGAAGATGGAAGAAAAGAAACGTAATGAAGAAAAAAGACGTAAAACAGTGTTGAGAATTAACGAGACCAACAAATATAAAGAATAAGACCAAATAAACAAGATTCGAAATACTAGTTCTGTATCCAATACTCGACTAAATAAAATCAAAAACTCTTTTATTGTTGTCCGTTATGAAGACTCTGTATATCCACGTATTATTCTACAAAAAAATGAGAAAGACGGTAAACGGGAATATTTTGTGAAAGCTATGACAATAACTGGCCAATATTGGAAATGGCCAGATAAGGAGGATACTTTATGGTACTCCGAAGAAGATGTCCTTGAAATAATTCAAAAGCCGGAGGCTGTCAATAAAAGAGGCACACTCCACGTTCCAGAGATAGAGAAATTTTTTTAAAAATATTTGTTAATTACTCCAATTTCTTTTATTGGAATTTTCTAGTTTTTGTTTGTTTTATTGCCTAGTTATTATCAAGAAATGAAACTTTTGTTTCAAGTGATGTGCTTTTTAAATAATTTCTTAAATATTTACTTGTTGTATATACGCATTTAACAGCTTACAAAACAATAAGTGTAGGTAGGTATATTTATTTTACAGATAAGTCATTCACCAGGGCTTCTTTAGGTCAAACACTAGTTTCGACTATTTTTATTTGGGTCAATTACTGATACATTGCAGTAATTTGTTATATTGTCGTAATTAACATAGTTTACATAGCTTTTATTATTTTATCTCCTTTGTATTAAATACCAAATAATTAAGCAAAATATTAGTCCGACAATTTAACTCGTGTATGAAAAATCGCATATGCCACAGTGCAATTGTCACTTTGACAGAGGCAAAAGTTAGCTTTAACTTTTACAGCGACAAATACACTAGTGGTTTTTTCACTTATTCATTTGTTCATTAATTATCCCGGTGTTGATTACCAGAATAAATACTTCGGCATGTTTGTCAACAACTTATTGAATTTTCAAGAACTAACAATGAGTCGATTCGGTGTGTCTACGAACGCCGAAATTAGTCAAATTGTTAATACCTGTGTGCCTACTAATACCGTTGCGACGCAATCATCGATCTGGCAACAATTTTCTACGTTTTGCGATGCAAAAAGATACGCATTTGAGCCAGATACTTCCATCGAGGAATTGAATGTAATATTGCAAGATATGTTTCCAAATTTCTCATTTATTAAATTGTCCTGCCGAATTACACTCGAGGTTTGTATTGATATTGGGTAAATTTGTGTTGTTCAAATTCTAAACTGTTTCCTTTAGCAATTTGACTCGAATAACTGTCAACCTAAAAACACTTCACCTTCGGTGTCGTGTTTTTAATAATTGACAGTTATTCTCGTCAAATTGCTAGGAAACAGTTTCTCATTAAACAACCCAAATTTAGCCGATAAAATACAAACCACTTGTGCAATTATAAGTGAAAAAATCCCATTCATACTTAATATAGATATTTTAAATGAATTTAAAGTTGAACGATTCTCGTAATAGGTCCAGCACTAGCACTAAGAAGTCAAGGACACTTACATTTACTTTAGATTGCTTTACCTATTCAGGCACTTCAAAACGATGGTAAATATTGACAAGTTGAAGTCTATCTATTACACCTTAGTTGAACCACAACTTACGTATGTTTAATAGCATGGGGTGGTGCATATGATCACCAACATTTTTTAGCTGCCCATAAAAATATGTGATCTCAATAACTCAGGAAACCAAAAACTGATAATTTTAAAATTCATTTTATTAAAATGTGTACCATTGAAATTTGCTGTAATAGTTATACATTTTATATTATCTCTGATAGTACTCAGTATGACTTCAATTGCTATTTACTTATATTTTGCCTGTCTGATTAGGAGTTATGGTTTTAATATCCTCCCTCTTTTATTTTGCATGTATACTGTACCTATTTGATGTTGTATATTAGTATATTTTCAACCCATACCAAAATATACCAACAAAGCTTCTTGAGAATAAAGAGCCTTCACCCACGCAGAAGTCGAAAGACTTCAGTGGGTTTCTCATACTTAATTTTCATTTCGCTTCTACATGAATGAATGATATACCTACTTGTAAACTTTGTATCAACTAAAGAACGAAAAATGGTCAACAACGATCTTGAAGCACCAGTTTATTTTTAAAATTGTAGTAACCTCACCATTAACTTTAATTAATAAATTAAATACTGCTTTTTTGTGGTCCTCGGAAAAATATTGTTTACTAAATTCTGCAAACTCGTGTGGAATCTTTCATTTTCAACACTTGTTATGCAATATACTGTAACATAGTTAATTGGTTGGTACATCCTGTATACCTAACGAAATATTATCAATACAGGTTTTCATTTCACCTTGAAGTTGAGCTTGTAGATATTGTGGAAAATAAATTCAGTTTCGAGTACAGCAGTTAAGTTATCAATACCTATAGTCCTTATAAATTACCAAATAAATTAAATATTGGGATATTAGGTAATTATAAATAATAATTATCAAATAACCAAGTAGAGTTATAACACTAGTGTAGTAGAGTTTTTGGTAACGAAAAATAAATTTGCCTGTGTTATAAAAAAATGGTCGTCGGACAAATGGAATCTTTTAAATTGGGAGAAAGAAATTGGAGTTCCTACATGACTCATATGGAGCAGGTAAATAAAATTGAGGAAAACATGAAAACTGCCTTGTTTATCACAGCAGTAGGAGATAAGACATACGAACTAATGGAAGATCTGTGCAGTCCAGAAAAGCCGGCAGATAAAATGTACAAAAAGTATTACAAGATCATTCACAGCCGACACCATCAGAAATTGCCGAACGTTATAAATTCGGACAGCGGAAACAAGGATCAGGAGAGAAAATCTCAAACGTATTTATCATCATTAAAACAGCTATCAAAATACTGTAAGATTGGTAATAATTTGGAAACTCAGCTACTATATCAACTAGTTTTTGGATTAAGAAGTGAAATCATACGACAACGCCTGTTTCAAGAAAAACGCTCACCTATTACAAAGCTGTGGAAATAGCAGTAAACGTGGAAGCAGCAGAAAGAGATTCGGAATTAGTGGGTGGTGCAAATACAGTGAATTTTGTGAAAAAGGAAGAAATGAAAAAGTCTCGTAAGACTAGCAATCCAAGTTTAAAGTCAAAACACCATTCTCAAGTTCTCGGCAGGGAGGAAGTCTTCAAGGCCGCCATTGTGTAAAGAATAACCACGTCACTTCCACTTGTTTCTTCAGGAACGCCAGTTGTCACACATGTGGCAAGAAAGAACACATCAGCATGATTTCTACAGAAAGATGTACCGAGAAAAATACAAATTCTTATAAGTATAATAAGTTTGTAGTTATTGATAATGACTCGGGCGATTCTGATGCATATTTAGATTCTTATTTTAATAATTCAACGCATGGTAATGACAAAACATTTAAAAGTTGATATTTCTATAAATGATAAAATAATTTCCATGGAATGTGATTCTGGTTCACCTATATCCGCCATATCAGAAAAATTTATTTAAATAATTTTAAGAATTTTCGACTAAATAAATCTCAATTAAATTTTAAATCGTACTCGGGCAGTGTGATCAATGTTTTAGGATATATTTTTGTATCTGTTTTATACAACAATATGTCAGTAAAATTAAAACTGTATGTTATCAAAAATGGCGGTCCACCTATTTTAGGCAGGGAATTAATTTCTAAATTAAATATCTCTTTAGATAAACTCTTCAATTCAAATTACATTGAGGAAATAAATGAAGGACTGGGAAAATTTAATAAGGGTAAGGCAAAGTTGCATTTAAAAGAAAATGTTAAACCCGTTTTTTGTAAAGCACGGAACCTGCCATTAGCTTTAAAAGATAAGGTGGAAAAATAAATTAATAATTTAGTAGAAAATAAAATAAAGACGCCAGTAGAATTTAGCTATTGGGATACCCAATAGTCCCAGTGCTTAAAAAATATGGAGAAATTAGAATTTGCGGCGATTATCGAATAACATGAAACCCCAATTTACATGTGGAAGTAATGTAATAAGACAACTTTTCTCTACTCCAAAACATGCAATGAGCAATGGCCGAAAACACTAAAAACTTTCAAAATGGCCATTAAAAAAGCTTGTATTGAAAATAAAAATGTGGACGATTTTCTCACACAATTTTTATTTGATTACCGCAATACTTTTCAGGGTGCAACAGGTGAAACACCAGCTAAAAAAATGTTTGAAAAGAAAATTCGAGGGAAATTCGATTTGCTAATACCAGACGCAACAAAAATAATTGAGGACAAAATTGAAAAACAAAAAGAATATTATCTGGGGCATTCTAAAAATTTTACAGTCGGTGCAAGAGTTTATTTAAGGGAATTTAGAAATCCAGAATGTCCAACATAGACGAAAGCAGTAGTAACTGGTACATAAAGTTCAGTCATTTTTAATGTAAAGACTGAATATGGTAAAGAATTAAGACGTCATCCGAATCAATTGCGCAGATCGTTGGTTAACTACGAAGCAAATGAAACAGAGAACGATCCTTCTACATCAGGAACTGCAGAAAATAAGCTTGTAGCAGAAACTGCAACTAACATTTCTGTTTCACCAGGTATTGTTAACTCAGAAAACAATTCTAATGCTGACAATGAAAACAGCTCTCGATACTTTCTAAAGTCAAGAAATTGAGAATTGTATAATGTTTGTAAATATTAGGTATAAAGAAAAAAAAAAGTGCAGAAATATTATAAAAAAATGTGTGTAGTGAAGTGAATACGAAAAGATTGGTTAAGTTAAAACGTTTAAAAAATAATATTCTAATTTTATGTTGTGTGGGTAACGAAAAAATGTTATTTCTCTCTTCGTTTATTTTGTATTCGGAGGTTTCGTAAATATTAGAAATGTGTTTATAACACCGATTTTTTTTCTTGTATAAAAGTTTACACAATTTTTGGATTCTCCAATTTTGGGGTGAGAATGTGTAACATATTTAATTGGTTGGTACATCCTGTATACCTAACGAAATATTATCAATACAGGTTTTTATTTCACCTTGAAGCTGAGCTTGTGAATATTGTGGAAAATAAATTCAGTTTCGGGTACAGCAGTTGAATTTTAATACCTATAGTGCTTATAAATTACCAAATAAATTAAATATTGAGATATTAAGTAATTATAGATAATAATTATCAAAAAACCAAGTAGAGTTATAACATATACTATTCTATCCAGGTATAATCACTATTTCCGCTACTAACAAAAATATTACGATCACAGCTTTGCTGTTTATAGTATTTCTCCTTATATTGAATCGAAGCTAGGAGATTACCTTCAATTTATATTATAGTAGTTTCCTATTGGCTCTTTATATGATCACTGATACCATATTCTCTCCTTTGTGTAAAAAACTTTCTTCTAGTCTTTCTCTGTCTTGAGGATAATGCTGGTGGAATACTTCTTCCAGATCAATGGCAAAGTACTCTGCTTTTTCTGTTTGTAGCCTACATCTCGTCTCTTCTTTTAATAGGCGGTATTTGCATTATTGGTTTCCTCAACCTTTTGGTACAACCATTCATCAGCAGCTTAAGTTTGATTGAAAGATTTTTTTTCCTTTGAAACCTTGTCGATCTCTACTTCTCATTTTTATTTCCTAATACACTAGTACTCCAATTGCTTCAGGATATAACACCTTTTTATGCGTGTCTCAAACACAACTGGTTCTTCCATTTATCTGTCTGAAGTTCATCACCAATTCATCATTTGATTAATTCTGTTTCTTGTTCAAGATATATCAAAGTCATGAGTGGAATATTTTAATTGATTAATTTTGCAAGCACTTTTCTGAATCGGTGTACTTATTAATTAGTCTTTATGTATTGTTTTCGCTTACTATTTATAATTGATTTTACTGATGGTCAAATCATAAATTTATCCATTCAAAGCCAGTTTTAGTTTATGAAGAAGTCAATTAACTGAAATGTCTTCTGGAATAAAGTTTTAGTTCAACTTTGATCTCTGGAAACGATAACATTGTAATTAAAACGCATGTCAATTGGTTAAGAAATATTAGTGTTGACAGTGTAGACTGTATAAGCAAAGTATAAGCTCTTTAAAAGAAAAAAACGTACTTTCTTTGTTGGATACGATTAATGTTTCATACTTTAATGTTATTAGCTGAATTCCATTGTGAAAAAAATTGGATTTATATCCACTATTAACATTACCAAACATATTTTCTGATACAATATTGTTTTTTAATCTTGAAATGACCTACATGTTACTGACTTGTTGGTGTAACACTTGAATCTAGTATTCAGTATTCGAAACGCAACACCTACCACTCTAACGCCTACTCGTCTATTTACCATTGTGAATTTGACAAACGTCGAATCCTGGCATTGTATGTTCGTTGGATGAGGTGATTCACAGAAGCGAAGAGCTACTTTCCATGAATGCTTTTGTCTTTCCACTTTAGTTTCCACCGCGCTCTAGCTCGATTTCCAGTTTCTCGCTTAGAATAATGATTTGATTTGGACCTAGTCAGAAGAGTATATATATATATATATATATATATATATATATATATATATATATACTAAACATAGGTTTATTGGGAAAGCGGCAAATTAAAATGAGTACAAGCTTTCAGAATTTATTTATTCCATTATCAAGGATAAAGTATATGAGAATGTATATTATAATAGATGTAAATGGTAAATTGTATATAACATCAAAAGAAATATTCGAATTTTTTAAAAATAATTGTCAAATTGAAAGTAAATAAAATCGTTCTAAATAGTTATTCTTTTTTTATATTGGAACATAGAAATAATTAAAGAAATTAAGGTTATGTTTAAATTAACCATATATATATATATATATATATATATATATATATATATATATATATATTTATATCTATATATATACAGTTAATGTATTTGTGGTTATCTTCTTAATTTTTGATTATAGAAATGCCATTT
This sequence comes from Galeruca laticollis, assembly GCA_963921935.1. Taxonomy (NCBI): domain Eukaryota; kingdom Metazoa; phylum Arthropoda; class Insecta; order Coleoptera; family Chrysomelidae; genus Galeruca; species Galeruca laticollis. The sequence goes on from OY998184.1 coordinate 46,435,645, forward strand.
TATTAACCTATAGAATGTTTTTTTAAAAAGGAGAAGAATTTGAAATTGAAAGACATTTATGGTTTTTATCAATAGACAATAAGTTATAATAAATATCACTTAAATTCTTATGATCACTTTTCTTATTAATGATATTAGTTTCTTGAAAAGTGATCATAAGAATTTAAGTGATATTTTCTACTACTTATTGTCTATTGATAACAACCATAAATGTCTTTCAATTTCAAATTCTTCTTCTGTTTAAAAAAACATATTGTAGGTTAATAAAATGGCATTTCTATAATCAAAAAAGAAAGAAGATAACGACAAATACATTAACTGTATGTAGATCTATGGTTAATTTAAACATAACCTCAATTTCTTTAATTATTAATATGTTCCAATGTAAAAAAAATAACTATTTAGAACGATTTTATTTACTTTCAATTTGACAATTATTTTTAAAAAATTTAAATATTTCTTTTGATGTTATATACAATTATTATATCGATCTTAGAGTTAAAATGAATTATTGTATCGTTATTGGAATAAAGGTAAGCTTTCCTTTTTGCAAAATATCAGTAATAATAAAACTATATACAACTACAACTAATTGATTACTTACAATTGTCTCTGTTCTAATGGCGGCTCAATGATAAATTTAATCACCTTTTTAGATATACGACAAATCTATGTTCCAAGCTTCTACTTGACGAAATTACTGGATGCCAAGGATATTATGTGTTAATGGAAATATTAACTTAGTTTTATATGTTATTCCTCAGAATATATATCTGGACTTTCCTGTAATATGGGTGTCTTTCTTGATGAATATTTGTCACCCAATGATGTCACTGACATGTATACAAAGTAAGTTTTGTCATTTTTATAAATATAATTTTCGGTACATTTACTTATACTTTTCGGGAATTTTACTTTTTCTTACAACCTTTATATGTCTCTATCTTCTCATTTCAAAATCAACAATTTTCTTCATGATAACACAATTTCATACATTTGAAATATCTTCAATTCCTTTTATAATATTTTTATTTGTGTTTTTTCCTTGATTGAAAATCAAATAAATCGTTTCTTCGCAATATAATCTAAATACTTTTTCTTTAAAATTCCTCCATGTTTTCAAATTGTTACTACTCTCATTTCATTTTCCAAAATCAACAACTAATTATTTTTCTTTTTTTTCCGTTCCTACTAGTTATTTTAATATGAACTTTTGATGAATCATTCATATATTTTTCCGCAAATTTCGTATCTTGATTGTCATTGGTCACTTTCGATTACGATTTCTTCTACATATCGCGCACTTATCACCAATCACATTTTTTGTAATTAACGTTGTGTACCCACTTAAATTAACTTATCTACCTGAACAAATTGTTTAATTTTCTTTTCTTTACTATATTATTCGTAACGAGACAATAACTTTTAAATATACTCTGTTGATCCATTAATATTGACGTTTATGTCAAAATAAATTAACCTTTCTTCTCCTGTTATTTCAAAATGTCATAAATGTTTATCTGAGGATCATCTAACATCATATTAACAATATACGAGGATGGCTCAACTTTCCCAAAAGTTTTTATATCCATTTCTTGTATAAGAAATGATATAAAAAAATTTCTTTAACTAATACTAACAAAAATCTGATTATATTAACTCGATAAATTCCTTAACTTATTTATTTATAATATTTATATATTTGTGATATATGAAAAATCCCTCTTTTCAATTCGTTATATGGATTCGATAATTCATATGCATTTATACCATGCGAATTGTTAATTATATATGGCCCTTCATATGGTAGTACAAGCTTCGCATCTCGATTTTCTTGAAATTTGTTACTCTAAGGGTCTCAACTATTACTAGATCTCCCTTATTGAAATACATTGTTCTCTTCATTTTCTTTTCTTGTCTCTTTTTATATTTATCTGCTGCTCTTTGTAGTCTATGATTTACTTCATTTATTAATTCGTTATAATTTTCTGGATTACTATTTACCCAAGATCTGTCTGGTTGGATATTCAAAAATAATGTTATTGGGGCTACTTCAGTGTAAGAGTTTGGGACATTGTTTATATAATATGATACATCCGTTAGATGTTGATCCCATTCTGTGTGATCTTCTTTAACCATTATGCGTAAGTATTTTATCGTTTCTTTTATATAACGTTCTGCAGGGTTTGACTGTGGATGTCTTATGCTTATAAACTTTGCTTGAATATCGTTCTATCTTAGAAATTCCATGGAATTGCTATTGTTAAAATAGGTTGCATTGTCTAATATACAATTTTCTGGTTGTCCATATTTTTTTAAATATTTCACCATCATTGATAGTATAGTTTTACGATCGGTCCTTTTTGTAGGATATAATTCCACAAATTTCGAAAATACATCCACTATTACTAGAATATGTTTATTCCCATGTTTACTTGTGATTAAATTTGATAGGAAATCTATTTCTATTATTCTTAACGGTTTGTCAGCTATAATCGACTTTGGCGTACCTTCATGATGTTGGTTCTTTTCTTTCGCAAATTGGCAAATTTTACAACGTTTCAAAATGTTTTTTGTTAAATTTCTATCATTTGTTGCAAAATATGTCTCCCTGAAAATTGTCCAAGTCTTTTGAACTCCTACATGTCCAAATTGTTTATGTACATTGTCTATTATTCTTGTAGCTAAATTGACTGTGATTAGATATTTCTCATCTTTATTATAGGTCTTACATATTATACCATTCACTTCTTTTGCTTTTGCTAATTGTTTGCTCGTCAGTTCTTTCCGATTTTCTATAATACTTTCTAATGTGAAAAGTCCTGTATTGTCTTTGAATGCGTTGATTCCTACCCTTATTTTATTTCGTTGTTCGTCTACCTCGCTATCCATTCTTGTTATTGCATCTATCAAAATATTTAATTTTCCAGGTATATGTTTAATGTCAAAATCGTATTCGTTCAATAATAATGCCCATCTGTGTACTCTATTTAATGCATATTTACTATTTAATATCGGAGTCAAAGATTGATTATCTGTTTCTAGTTGGAACTTATTTCCTAACAAGTAATATCTAAATTTGTTTATGGTAAATATAATACATGCCAATTCTAATTCTCCTACACTATATTTCCTTTCATATGTTTTTGTAACCCTGGACACAAATGCTATGGGCACTTCCTCATTATTTTGTATTTGCAATGACTCCTGCAAATCTTTTCATACTAGCATCTGTACGTACTATAAAAGTTAAGTCATATTTTGGATGATACACATGTAGCTCTTTCAAGAAAATACTTTTTATATCCTCAAAAGCTTTTTGTCTTTCTGTAGTCCATTTACATGGTAGATTTTTCTTCAATAGCTCAATCAGTGGCAATTCTAATAAGCTTAAATCCGGTAATATTCTCTTGAAATAATTAACCATTCCGATGAAACCTCTTAGTGTTCTCAATTTTTCAGATATTTTAAAATCTTCTATAATTTTTAATCTTTCTGGGTCCATTTTAATTCCTTGCGCATTTATTCTATAACCCAAATACGTACTTCTTGTTTTATGAAATGGCATTTCTTGATATTTATTTTTAATCCTGCCTCGTCTAATGCATGTAAAATTATTTTAATATGGTTTAGGTGTTCCTGTATCGTCGGAGAGAATATTAGAATATCATCTACATAATGTGAGACGAATTTATCAAATTTATGGAAAATCACATTCAATGCTCTAATTAATCCAGAAGAACTTGATTGCAGACCAAATGGTACACATTTGAATTGAAAAACTTGACCGTTTATTGAAAATCCTGTATATTTTCTACTATGTTCATGTAATGGTAATAACCAAAAACTATGCTGTAGATCCAATTCAGTAAAATATTGTGCATTTGTTATCCTGCCTAGTAAAGCATCTATTGGTAATGGTGTTTCATATTGTGGTATTGTGTATTTATTTATTGTCCTTGCATCTAAACAAATTCTTAGATCACCTGATTTTTTTTTACTATTACAATTGGGTTTATAAATTGTGTTTTGGCTCTTTCTATTATTCCTTCTTTTATTAGCTTATCAATTTCTTTCTTGATTACATCTTGATATTTGTAAGGTATTGGGTAAGTTTTTACTTTGAAATTTTCGATATTTCTCACTTCTTTCTTGTGAATATAATCTTTAGCTATCCTTGTTTCTTTTGAATACAGTTTCTCTTTTTCTTTCAACAATTCTCTTATTTGATTTTCATATTCTTTAGTAACATCTATCTTTACTTCTTCTATTTCAGCTTCACATTCCTCCTCATCATAATTATTCCCATAATCATGCTGTACCTTTACATATGTTTCGTTAATTACCAATCTCGTATCCTCATTTTTTCTATTATCCACACAATCATCATATCTTTCCCGAAATTCCACTCCATTATTACCACACCTAAACATCAAATTATCCATACCAATATCATAACTCTCCTGAAAATCCATTCCATTATTATTATACCTAAACTCCAAATTATCCATTCCAATATCATAACTCTCCTGAAAATCCTTTACATTATCCATGCTTTCTATTATATTCAAACCATTATCATTACACATTAAATTAACTTGCTTTAAACTTATCTCTTCATGAATTTTATCTTTTTCTTTATTCTGTTCACCAATTTCTATATAATTAAATTTCTTCTCATTATATTTTTCTATCTTTTTCCTTAAATTTGTTTCTTGCATTTGTTTTTTTTCCTTTATTTTTCTTGTTTCATTAAAACTCACCCACTTATTAACTATCCACACACTTTCGTTTTTATAATCTATAACGACTTTATGTTTGCTAAGCTCATCATGTCCAAACACAATTACCACATCCGAATTTGGTACCACTAATAATTGTAAACTTACTATCACTGATGAAATATCTATTTCAACGTACATCATTTTGTTAACTTCATATAATTTTTTGTTGTTTGCACCTACTAGTGTATTTTCGGTATTTTTATAATACGTTTATTCAGTTCTGGATTTGTTATTAGAAATTCTTCCTTTATTAAAAATGCTTCCGAACCTGTATCTATCATAATCATAATTTGTTTTTCTTTATATTTACCATTAAGATATCCGAGACGTGTAGTTTTTTCACTTTTCAAATCTTCATTTAATTGATTGAATTCGCGGGGATGTTCATACCCACAAATATACAATAATTTTTTTCTACGCGACTCGTAATTTATTGAAAATCCGGCATTACTGCCGTATTGTCCGTTGTTGTGTTATTTGTATCGTTTCTGTCATAACTGTCTCTTCTACAATCTCTTTCGTTTGAAAATGCTCTTCTTTGATTCTCTGTGTTTCTGTTTCTATTCATATCCCCATTTATACTTTTTTCTGCACTTTGACTATATCTTTGATGATTAAATTGTCGGTTTCTTCCCTCATTTTCCCGGTTTCTTTGGCCTTCGTTCTCTCTTCTTTGTTCATACTGTCTCTGGTTTTGATTATCTCTTCTATTATATTTCCATCTCTGATTATTTTGACTTCTGTTTTCTTCTGATCTTTGATGATTGTATTGTCTGTTGTAGTTATCGTTTTGTTTGTTATAATGATAATTATTTTGTCTGTTGTCATTATTTTCATAGTTTTGATTATGTCTATTTCTGTTCTCTGAATAATTTATAAAATCGTTATCTCTATAATGATATCTATTTGCACTGTAATTATTACTCGTGTCAATATCATACCAATTGTTTTTGTTATGATTATTATGATCTCTATTGTACATATGATAATATCTATCTATACGCTGCCTATTATTTGTATTATTATTGTTATTATTTTTAATATTTTGTTGTTGATTAGATGTATTTCTATTGAAACTATTTCTTTCAATTCTTAATAAATAATTATTTAATTGTTCCATTGTCTTTATATTATGAATTGCAATGGTTTCTGCAATCTCTGGTTCATATTGACGAGATATAAACATCACGATTCCAGATTCACTCATTGGTGGATCTAATTGTTGTGCAATTGCAAATAATTTAGTTGCATGTGTACTAACTGTATCATGTATTTTAGCATCATGTTTGCCGAAATACATTTGTTTCCTATCTATGGTTTGAGCATTCTCTCCCCAGAAATAGCTTAGAAAACACTTTTCAAAAGTATGGAAATAATTTATTTAATTTTCTCTTCCAGAGAACCAAATAAGTGAATTGTCAGTTAAATTATCTCTGATTATTTCTTTAAATTCTATTTGATTGTTCATGTATTTAATTTTGTTAAACCTAATTTTTAAGAATACTTTTGGATGTATTTTGTTTATATCTCCATAGAATTCATGATTATTTGGTGAATGATTGTAATTAATCACCCTATAGTCATTTCCCTTATTGAGTATTTGTTTTAGTGTAGCCTCAATTTCCGTGTTGTATTTGCTTTCCAAACTTCTTATGTGTTCTTCTAGCTCTCCTACTCTTCCAATTTCACCTTCACCTTTCTTATCTGTTCTTTCTTTGATGACAGTTTTGATTTTGTTTATTTCCCAACCATTTTGTTTAATTTTCGACTCCATTACTTGAATTTTCTCCTCATTTTCTTGATATCGTACGATTCCTTCATTTTTCACCTCCATTATCTGTTCATCTTGTTGTATAAGTTTGCTTCCTATGTTACTTAAATCCTCATGAATTTGTATTTTATTTCTTTCATAATCTTTATGATTTTCATGTATAACAAGTTTGACTCTGTCTATTTCTTTGTGGGATTGTTCGTTCTGTTGTCTTATTTCATCATTAAAATGTCCTTGATCTCTTTTAGTCTCTTGTCTGAAAATATTCATTGTTTCCTTGAGTGGTAGTACTTCTTGTTTCAGTATCTCTCGTATTTCTTCGTATTGTTTTTCCGTCTTCTCTTGATATCGTTTATTTTCTTCATGATATTTTTGATTTTCTTCATGGTATTTTTGATTTACCTCTTGATTTATTTTGCTTTCTTCTTGGCCTTTTTTATTCATATGCATCATCTGTGTCAACATCTCTTGAGTTTTGTACTTCTCTGTTCCATCTTCCGCCTTTTGTATTTTCAATTCTTGTCCCCTATCTTTTTCTTCGAATACCTCCGTTTCCATCTCCGCTTGTAATTCCTTCCTATTTTTACTATTTAAAGTTACCCTTGTTCTCGATTTATGATTCCCTTTTTGACTATTCATTTTAATTCCCCGTTTTATATCGAAAAAAGCCTCACGTTTTTTTTGTGTCAATTTACTTCCCCGTTTTATTTCGAAAAGAGCCTCACGTTTCGGGCGCCAATTTACTACGTATACGTGAGTGTAACTTTCATATGTATAAATGAAATTTTGTATCACCACGTATAGTCGTAAATTCATAATCTCATTTGGGTCGGGTTCTATCGAAATAAATTATATTCAATTATTTTATTTAGCAAAATACATTCAAAACAGTTCTTTATTTAATATCTCTACAACCATGCATCAAATGAAATTTTATAATATTTCAGTTAATATTATCATGAACCAAACAACTAGTTAACATTTATACTCTATATCCCATATATAATACAACAGTGCGCAAACTCAAACGATGTTCGTTTCTCCTCGTTAACGCTTCAAGCTTGTCGGGAATGAACAGTAAAATCATTCAAAACATAGAATGATTACATTGTATGATTATTTTATACAAATGAAATATTATATCGATCTTGGAGTTAAAATGAATTATTGTATCGTTATTGGAATAAAGGTAAGCTTTCCTTTTTGCAAAATATCAGTAATAATTAAACTATATACAACCTACAACTAATTGAAAATTGATTACTTACAATTGTCTCTGTTGTAATGGCGACTTAATGATAAATTTGATCACCTTTTTAGATATACGACAAATCTATGTTCCAAGCTTCTTCTTGACGAAATTACTGGATGCCAAGGATATTATGTGTTAATGGAAATATTAACTTAGTTTTATATGTTATTCCTCAGAATATATATCTGGACTTTCCTCTAATATGGGTGTCTTTTTTGGTGAATATTTGTCAGCCAATGATGTCACTGACATGTATACAACGTAAGTTTTATCATTTTTATAAATATAATTTTCGGTACATTTACTTATACTTTTCGGGAATTTTACTTTTTCTTACAACCTTTATATGTCTCTATCTTCTTATTTCAAAATCAACAATTTTCTTCTTGATAAGACAATTTCATACATTTGAAATCTCTTCAATTTCTTTAATAATATTTTTATTTGTGTTTTTTCCTTGATTGAAAATCAAATAAATCGTTTCTTCGCAATATAATCTAAATACTTTTTCTTTAAAATTCCTACATGTTTTCAAATTGTTACTACTCTCATTTCATTTTCTAAAATCAACAACTAATTATTTTTCTTTTTCTTCCGTTCCTACTAGTTACTTTTATATAAACTCTTGATGAATCATTCATATATTTTTCCGCAAATTTCGGATCTTGATTGTCATTGTTCACTTTCGATTACGATTTCTTCCACATGTCGCGCACTTATCACCAATCACATTGTTTTGTAATTAACGTTGTGTACCGACTTAAATTAACTTATCTACCTGAACAAATTGTTTAATTTTCTTTTCTTTACTATATTATTCGTAACGATACAATAATTTTTGAATATACTCTGTTGATCCATTAATATGGACGTTTATGTCAAAATAAATTAACCTTTCTTTTCCCGTTATTCCAAAATGTCATAAATGTTTACATGAGGATCATCTAACATTATATTAACAATATACGAGGATGGCTCAATATATAAATATATATATATATATATATATATATATATATATATATATATATATAGGTATATATATAGACTTTAAGATCTCTTTCTAATCGTATTGTTTCACATAAGAGTGATTGTAGATTACATCCTGAACGTTGCGCTTTAGCAAATCATGTTCATTCTCTTGACCATCGTATGAATTTTGAAGCTGTAAAGGTGTTGGCGACAGAGTCTAACAAAATTAAGAGATCATTTTTGGAAATGGCTTTTATTTCACAATTTAACAATGTCATTAACAAAAAAACTGACACATACCACTTGAGTGAGATTTATTCCTTTTTGTTATCCTTAGATTACAACTACAACCTTCCTTCTACTAGTGACAATCACGTTCCCTCAATTGACACTACCCTTTTTGCGGATAGCTAACATATCTCCATCTCTTATTTTGGGTGCATTGGTGTTGGTAGATGCACCCATTATCACCTTATTAGTATACATATATATATTACATAATTATTATTTTTACTTTAATAATTACTATACTACAATATTATTATTACTTAATTGCTTTTGATTTTGTCTTTTTTGGCTGGTGGTGTTTTAACTTTGTCCTCCAAGGTATATGTTTTGTTGTTATACAAAACTCTTACCATTGAGATATATCAATTCCTCTTCTTCTTTCTTATGAATGCAATTTCTCAACCCCTCTGCATTCTTCTTTTCCATCCTTAAAATGAACTTTCACAACGGAGACCATTCTCTTATGGTACTTGTTGTCACGTTCATCCACTCAACTATTGGTTGGCATCATTGCCTGTCAATTTAATCCCTCCAAATTAGAAGAATTTGATATCAGTTTCCTGCCGGCTTTTGACAATAAAAAAGCACTCGTGTTTCGTTTGTCTGCAAAATGGTGTTAGATGTTGGCTTTTTTAGTCATCTGATTGTGATTGTGCTATTTTAAACCTTTGTTAGTGAACTGTTTCATATTTGAATGTCCGTAGTTTATTTTTATACAACATAATGGATTCTAACCTCAATTCGGAGGTAAGTTCGCACCTGTTGCGATTTCTTCTATATTGTATCTTACTTTTTAACTACAGTATCTCAATGCTGTTTTTCCATTTCAGTATTCCTGATGATGAGGACAATCATCCTCGAAAGCTTGAAAATTTTCCGTTAAGAGTACACATTTTCCGTTTCTCTTGCTGCATACCCCAATATTCTCCAGTTTTATTCCTAACAGTCAGCAAAGACTATCTTTCTCTTATATATATATATATATATATATATATATATATATATATAATGGATATTTTTGTGGGGATGTGGCAATAAGACTCCAGAGTAAATTCTAACAGATATTTACTCCCGAGCTTTCGAATGATTTTCATTCATTATCAAGGGCTATAAATAATTGGTCAATGTTATCATTATTAATAATCAAATGAAATAATAAATACTTACATAAAATCTATAGCGAATTTTGGAATAGTTGTAAATTTTTATAATAAATTCTTTTAAACATAAATCAATGAAAAACTCAAAAAACAATAAGACAATAATGAAAATATTTGATCTTGAACTACTACAATTTTTATTTTTTTATCATAAAATTAAAGATTGTTATGAATCTTCTGTTCTTTTTTCATAATCTAAAAGATATGCATAGATAACACTAAGGTTATTTAAATCTGTTTTTTTATTTATTACATAATTTTGTTCTGCAATATATGTTGTTTCCAAAAAAAGGCGTTTTCAATAATTACTTTCTATTGCTAAGACTTTGGCAGATTGATAATCCATAGAATGGCCTTCATAAAACACGTGTTCCGCTAAAGCACATCTATCATTGACAATTGTTTCGATAAATCAATATCGAAACAATTGTCAATTTTTTAGAATTTTCAATAACTTGTATTATATTGTGGAATTAACTAGAGACCTTGAGTTTCATTTAACAACACTAATATGAGCATATTCCACGAAGTAAGGGTCGAGACAGTCAATTTCATATATATATATATATATATATATATATATATATATATATATATATATATATATATATATATTTATATATATAAATTTATTAAGTTATCGACCGATACTTATTTATAGAATATTTCATAAATTTCGGGTATAGCGGTCTGTAGGCAATTAAAACTGCAATTTTTCTAATATTCTCAATATTTCGCCATTGTTTAATAGCTTCTTCAGGAGAAATTCTACAATAATTAGTAATGAACATTTTAAAACCCATTAAAATTAACAATAAATAAAAACTTACAGAGAGCAACAGTTGTTTTGCCGATACGGACACTAGCATCACATTACACACATTGAAAATAGATTAATATAAAATGTTTCTATTCTGCTGTTTTTTATATATTATAGTAAAAAGTGATAAGACTTTAAAAGTTGTTAATATACAGAGTGACATGTTAAAAATTATTTATTGTAATCTTTTTAATTATTTTTAACATGTCACTCTGTATATTAACAACTTTTAAATTCTTATCACTTTTTACTATAATATATAAAAAACAGCAGAATTGAAACATTTTATATTAATCTATTTTCAATGTGTGTAATATGATGCTAGTGCCCGTATCGGCAAAACAACTGTTGCTCTCTGTAAGTTTTTATTTATTGTTAATTTTAATGGGTTTTAAAATGTTCATTACTAATTATTGTAGAATTTCTCCTGAAGAAGCTGTTAAACAATGGCGAAATATTGAGAATATTAGAAAAATTGCAGTTTTAATTGCCTACAGACCGCTATACCCGAAATTTATGAAATATTCTATATATATATATATATATACACATATGTTTATATATATATATATATATATATATATATATATATATATATATTAATGTTCTTTTTGTTCTTTTGGGGAATGCGGCAATGTTAGAAAGAAAACTGTGTTTAGTTGTTTCTAAGTTTTTGGTTATTTATTGTAACCATTTTCAAAGAAACTACAAGATATACCCATTATAGATATTTAAAATGAGTTTAAAGTCAAAAAAGTTTAACACTAATTGAGCTTGTTTACATATCTATAATATTTATTCAAAAGGAGAAAAATTATAGATATGTGAACAACCTCAATTTACATTTGTATGTATGTATGTATACTAGCACTACAGACCGTGTAGGTCCATGGCTGATGTTTTAACACTAGCGGTGGGTGCTCGGAGTTCCATACGAAACTCTTCTGCGACAATCTACTGAGTTCAATTGCCACTTTCGCACAGACTATCCGAATGCCCACTACTTCGGTTCGTTCCAAAATTTTTTGTGTTCTGCACCTATTGCCAATTTGCACATTATTAACTTAACCCTCCCATGGCTTGGTTGACGACTTGCCTCCGTCCCATCTTGTCATTTGTCTTACTTCTCCAATTTCTGACATTAAGTCTTCGTAGGTCCTCTTCAACCTCCGCTTTTCATCTTGTTCTGGGTCTACCTCTCCTTCGCCTTCCTCCTATAGAACTATATATCAATATTTTCGGTAACATTCCCGTTCCCATTCTTTCTATATGTCCTAACCATCTTAGTCTTTGAGATTTTATCATTCCAATAATACCCGGATTTTTATATAATTCTTCGAGCTCTTTGTTTAACCTCCTCATCCATATTCCATTCTATAATTTTCTCCCAAATATCTTCCTCATTAGTTTTCTTACCCATATTTGTAGCAATCCTTGTTCATTTTGGTTCAATGTCCATGTTTCTGAGGCATATGTAACTATAGGCCTAATCACAGTCTTTTAAATCCTGATTTTCGCACTCCTCGATATATTTTTGCTTTTTAATAACCTATTCAAGGCATAAATGCAATTATTGCCACGCATTATTCTGTTTTGGATTTCCTTCCCTATATTGGGTTTTCGTGTGATATTGTTCCAAGGTACTCGAATCGATCTATTTCTTCAAATTTATATATCTTTCCTTTGGCTGTTTCTACTGTTAAATAATTCCCTTTTATGAAGTTTCGATCTGTCCATTCCATGTATTTTGCTTTCAGTTCATTGATATAGAGCCCTTTTTTTCTGCTTTTTCTGCATTATTTATTATAAGTCCAGACCTATTTATGCCTGCTTTTTGAATGACTTTTTCCAATAACAGACTAAAGAGAATATATGACAGTGGATCGCCTTGTCTTACGCCTTCAGTGACGATGAATTTCTCTGACACACCGTTATTTATTCTTACTTCATTTTCGGTACTTTGTAGTGTTAGCCGAATCATTCTGATCAGTTTCCCGCTTATTCGTAGGTCTCCCAGAGCTTTGTACAGTTCCTTTCTTTTCACTTTATCGAATGCTTGTTTGGAGTCGACGAATAGCACCATTTTCTGTTTTCCAAATTGATAGCTGTCAGCCTGTATTTCTCGTAGCATGAAGATTTGCTACACTGTGCTCCTATCTCGTCTAAATCCACATTGGTATTCTGCGATTATATTTTCCAAATTTTCCTTTAAAATAACCTTGATATAAGTGGCAAGTATCTTGTATGCCACATTTAATAGTGCTATTCCTCTATAGTTGTGGCATTCATTTTTATTCTCTTTTTTATGTATAGGAAATATTATAGCGTTGGTGCACTCTGTCGGTATTCGTTCTTTTTCCCATAGGTTTTGCAGTAGTTTTTCCATTTCATCACCTAATCGCGTTCCTCCATATTTGAACATTTTCACTGTTATGTGGTCACTTCCCGGACTTTTATTGTTCTTTAGATTAGCTATAATATAATTTATTTTATCCCTACTCGGAGAAGGTTCTTTCGAGGGCAGCTCGAAATTTGTTCCTACGTTCTCTTCATTATCCAGTTATTCATCCTCATTTCTTCGCCCATTCAAAATATGTTCGAAGCATGTTTTCCATCGTTCTAAAATTTCTTTTTCGCTCACTAGCATTTCTCCATCTTTATTTCTGAAGAATACGGGATTTGAATTGGATCCTCTTTTTTCTCTTTTGACTCCTTGATACAGGTTTCTCAGATCCTTGTTTCAGTAATAATCTTCTACATTTTGCAGTAGTCGCTCATTGTACCCTCTCTTCTTCCTTCTCAATAATCTCTTTGTTCTTTTCTTTTGTTCGCTGTATTTTTCTCTAGCTTCGTGTACTTCTGTTGTTAGAGTCTTTAATCTTAGTTTATTTCTTTTATCTATGTCGTGCAAGCATTCATCATAAACCATGGTTTCAGTTTCTTCCTTTCATCTTTACTCGTTTTTTTGGCTGCAGTATTCATTATTGTCTTTATTGTTTCCCAATGATGCTCTATATATCTTTTCGTTATGTCATCCACTTCCTCGCTGATTACTTTTTCATATCCTTCTTTCTCCTCATTTGTTAATAACCTTGCAACTATTCTATCTTCCATTCGTTTCCTTTTTTCATTTTTGTTCGTTGGTGAGATGCTTTAATGTGACTCCTACCATGAAATGATCAGAGTCCAGATCGGTTTCTCTTTACGTTCGTATATTGGTGATGCATTGGTCTTCTTCGAGTTCAATTAAAATATGGTCGATTTGGTTCATTGTTTTTCCGTCTGGCGATATCCACGTATCTTTATGAATATTTTTACGCTGAAAATATATGCTTATGATTCTGAGGTTTTGTTCTTTCACAAAATCTATCAACAATCGGCCATTTTCATTTGTTTTCTCATGCAGACTATATCTTCCAATTGTTGGCATATACGTCTCCTCCTTACCTGTCTTGGCGTTGGCGTCTCCCAATACGATTTTCAAATCATAATTGGGGATAGCCTCAAATACTCTGTCAAGATTACTATAGAATTCTTCTTTCACTTCTATATCCTTCTCTTCTGATGGTGCATGTATGTTTACAAGTGTAATTTTGTGATACTTCCCTCTTATTCTTAAAATGCACAATTTTTCTGAGATGGGTTTAAAGTCCATGACCATCCGTTTTAGTTTTTTCCTAACTATAAAACCAGTCCCTAACATTCTGTTTTCGCCCCCACTATTAAAGAATACATAATCTGCCATCTCTTGTAAGCCTTGCTCTAGTTGTTTAGTTTCTTGTAATGCTATGATATCAAAATTATATTTTCGAGATTCCTGGTCCAACTGTTTTAATTTTCCTTCTTCATATGACCCTCTGATATTCCATGTTCCAATTTTATTAGATGTTATTTGATCTTTTATGCTTTTTCTTTCATTTTGTGTTTTTCCTGTTCCTATTTCGCGCCAGTTTATTTTCGTTGCTCCATTACATATTACTTTAGTTAGTTTTTTGATTTATACTTTATTATTTCCAGCCTATCTTCTCCCCTGTTCCAACCCCATACTTCATCGTTTATAATTAGTTTCTGGAATCCAATATTCACTGATTTCCCGTTAATTCTCTCGCCAATTGCATGATTCCTAATTTTTGCTTGGATTTCTCTTTCTTTATTGATCATATCATCATTTATGTAAACTTTTCTGTGTGAGGCTTTCAGCTTGCTTTTATTTTGCATAACCTTCCTCTCATCGTCTCCACTATTAAGTTCTACTAGGCATGTATTCTCTCCCAGTTTTATTGCGGTATTTACTGCTACTTCAACCTCTATCTCGTTTTCTATAAAATTTTGCATTCCCCCCGCAATGCTTCCGGTCTATTGGTATCCATTGGAAGTCCTTGAACTACTATATTTTTCCTTCGTTTTCCATTTTCGAGTTCCTCTAGTTTTTCACTGACAGAGTTAACTTGCTTCTTCAGTTCATTAATTTCTTCACTAGCTCGGTCATTACCCCTCATCAACTCTTTGATTTGTTTCATATACTCCTTCTGTTCTTCTTTGATTACTTTGATTTCCTGTTTGATGCTCTCCATATTTTTTCCTTGTTGATCTTTTATCTCTTTCATATCGGCTGCTAGTTGGTTCATTAATTTCCACATGTCCGACATCATGTTTGCATTTTGATCCTCTTTTCTTGGCGTTCTCGATATTTTTTTTGATCTTCTAAATGTATCTTCTTCCATTTCATCCGCCTTCCTCTTCCCATCATCAGTCGTATAATCATCTGAGTCTATCATTGTTGGCAATTATTTATTGTTATTTCAATATTCTTCGTTACTTTGGAACGGTTCAGATCTTTGTTCCAAACTCTATTATTTTCTGCTGCAAAGCTTATCAGTTTATGTTTTCACAACACGTTCTTTCTTTTTCACACTACCGTTTACAATAAATTTATATAAATATTAATGATTTCGTACTTACAGTTTACTAAATTAAGCTATTTTGATATCACCTGATTCCCTGTACAATATCGCACACAATGGTCCTTGTATTATATTTTAAAGTACTCGTAACAGCCCAATATTTGGGTAATATCACGAAGTGGTTTTAAAAAAACTTTCTCGATATCTAGAGTTGGGCGTCATCATTTACATTCCTTAATATAATAATTTACTAAATTATGCTATCATTACAAAAAATATGTTTTTGTATAACAGTATGTGGTACATGAATGCTTCTAATGTTGATATACCTGAAGATATTGCTGATTTCTTGTCACTTGGCCCGGGCTTTGGTGTTCCTGTTACTGGAAGTCAAATTAATGTTAAACGGTTTTGAGCAGATGTTAAGGGTATAATTGATTCTGTTCCTGATGCTGACAAGAACCTTCTCAGGGCTAGCGTCACTAACAATGTCACCAATTTTCTTAATCTTCCAAAAACTTAAACCTTTGCCTTATATCTCAAAAATGTATGCAAAAACTAAGAAATTCCTGGAACAACATACGTAATTGTTGATCGTTATAGCTGATAAGGGTGGTTGTAGGGTTGCCATGAATAGGAGTAATTGTGACCTTAAAACTGAGGAACTCTTAAGTGACAACTCAACTTACTAACGAATAAATAAATACCCTACATGTGATCTTCAACACCGCTATAACCATTCAAATCAACACTTAAAACCTAACTATGAAATCACTGATCAAGTTGCTAAACATCTTATGAATTATAATTCTGTTCCTGCCAAGTTATATTGCTTACCTAAGGTACACAAACAAAACATACCTCTATGAGCTATGGATAGTTTAGTTAAATGACATACTTATAACCTTTAAAGTTTCTCTTTGATATTCTCACCATGGCTTTTGCCGATCACTCCTTACAATAATATGAACACTTTCACTTTTGTTAACTTTGTTCCGGTTTTGACATTACCATACAAGTGTTTTTAAATGAAACTCACGGTCTCTAGTTAATTCCACAATATAAATATATTGTGGGATTAAATAGAGACCGTGAGTTTGATTTAAAAACACTAATATGAGCATATTCCACGAAGTATGGGTCGAGACAGTCAATTTCATTACCATACAATTATATTTTAATTTCATTAGACATAGTCTCTCTTTTCACTAACATACCTGTGGAATTGATATGCAGAATTTTGGACAGGAAGTACTCTCTTTTAGAGCCACATACAATTATTACCAAGGATAACTTTCTGAAATTTGTATGCAATAATTGTTACTTTACATTTAATAACACTTTCTACTCGCAGGTCTTTAGTACACCTATGGGGTCTCCTATCAGTCCTATTCTTGACCTTATTGTTATGGATTTTCTGTTTGGCGATGTTATCCCTAAATCACCTTTCATTTACGAATATGTCCATCACATTATCTCCGCTGTTCCGTTTGATTCTGTTGGTATAACACTCAAAATCTTCAACTCCTTTGATCCTCATGTACAATTCACGGATGAGAATGAGAAAGAGAACAAATTGCCATTTTTGGACACTGAATTGATAAGATGTGATATTAATAGCATTATTCTTAATTGGTATCAGAAGCCATCGTCCTCTGGTAGATACATTAACTATTTTTCTAACCACCCCAATAATCAGAAATTCAAAACTGTCATCGCTATGAAAAATCGCGTTATACACATTTCTGATGACAGATTTCTTCGAAATAATTTAAAAAATCTCGTCCTCTTGTTTTCTAACAATGGCTTCCCTAGATACATTCTCAAGAAGTTAATTTTTACAATACTAATTTATTTGACGGGCTGGTTGACAATGTTGTGATTGATCCTCCCACTCCCACTTATAAAAAGATACCTTTTGTCAACGGTCTTACTGACAACATTGTCTCTCATTCCAAAATATAAAAATTTGAAAATAGCGAAATATAGCACTGTCACTGTAGGGAGCGGTTTTTTCTTATACCAAAGATAGGACGATGACTATCCACCGGAGTGACGTTGTTTATTCTTTACCTTTCCAGGATTGTCAGGGATGTTACATTGGTCAAACTGCACAATTATTAAAAAATATGATCCCTCAACATAAAAGTGATAGTAGAATCGGCAAGAATTCATCTGCCTGATCTTTGCATTTCCCAAATTTAGACCACAATTTTGATTTTAATAGTGTGAGAATTTTGGAACAAGAAACTAATTATAAAAAACGGCTGTTCTTGGAGATGTGTCAGATTTATGACAACAAGCAATCAATTAATTTTAAGATTAACATGAATAAACTCAGCAACATTTATTGTAACATTTTAAATTTCTGTAGTCGTTACTAATTGTTTTGTGCCGGCCTGTATATTTAATGTTTTATTTTGTTTTTAAAGTGTCACAAGTTTTTATTGCCTTGTTCTTTTTTCCCTAAAATGAGCGCATCTTTTAGTTCCGTTTCGTCGAGTTTGTGTTTATTTCTATTTTAGTCTCAAAATAATTGCATCGCTGTGACTGGATTAGCTTAAATGTTGTGAGTACTGAAGGATTTTACATAGAATTATGTTTTTGTTTTGTGCTATTGTTTCGTTTCCTTCTATTGTAGAAAGTCCTCCTGAAGAAGTTAAATAAAGAAAATTCAAGGCACATTTAACAGTTGCTTTTACCACTAGAGACCGCATCCCATTAGACTTATACTATTTTTATATATACATACATATATACATACATATATACATACATATATATATATATATATATATATATATATATATATATATATATATGAATTGTAAAATACTTGTATTTCTTGACCTACCATATATAATTTTTATATTAACTATTCTCGGAATAAGAGGTCTCCATTACTTATATTATAACTTTATTGACGCTTCGACATCATACGTGTCATCTTCTGAACAATGTTGCTAAAATTACACAAATATTTACAATATTTACACCATTTAACAGGTGATAAAATACTTACATGAAATCTAAAATCTAAAATAAATGATCTAGTATCAACTTAATGGATGTTAAATGTTTTTTAAAAGTGTTTTTTTTTAAATTCAACATGTTTTAATGGTTTATACTTTATGAAGATATATTAATTCATTTCAGGTATTATACAGATTGGACACATTTGACAAGATGCAATAGTTATTTCGATGTCTATTTTTTCATATATTATTTGTTATTTTTATTTTTAATTCTAAATTAAACCGTTATATATATGACTTGGGTTATTGATGTCACTTCTAAAATTAATTGCGTTTTTATTTTGTTTTATCCTGATCATTGCCTAATATGTACGTTTTTGTATTCACTTCTTTATCTAAGATTTTTATATCGTCGTAATTAAATTTATGATTTATTTCTTGTTGGTGCTTTGTCAACGCGGTAACATCAGTTTTTGAGTTGCGATGCGCTTGCATTCTTTTATGTTAATATTGTTTGGTTTGCCCGCAATATACCCCATTACAATATTCATATCCTATTTCATATATAGTATGTGTTTGTTCATTTTTGGGAATTTTGGGTTATAATTTACTGACGAGGCTATTGTTTGTATTTTCTAATTTATGAGCAACTACTATGTTGTGTTTTTTTAAGATATTATTAATTATTTCCGATAGTGAATGTGTATATGGTAAAGATATGTATTACCAAACCAAACAATATTTACATAGAAGAATGCAAGCGCATCGCAACTCAAAAACTGATGTTACCACGTTGAAAAAGCACCAACAAGAACTAAATCATAAATTTGATTACGATGATATAAAAATCTTAGATAAAGAAGTAACACAAAAAAACGTACATATTAGGAAATGATCAGGATAAAACAAAATAAAAACGCAATTAATTTTAGAAGTAACATCAATAACCTAAGTCATATATATAACGGGTTAATTTAGAATTAAAAATAAAAATAACAAATAATATATGAGAAAATAGACATCGAAATAACAATTGTATCCTGTCAAATGTGTCCAATATCTATAATACCTGGAATGAATTAATATATCTTCATACAGTATAAACCATTAAAACTTGTTAAATATAAAAAAAACTTTAAAAAACCATAACATCCATTAAGTTGATACTAGATCATTTATTTTGGATACAAATTTTAGAATGTTTTGAGTTGTATAAAGTCGTATATTTTATGTAAGTATTTTATCACCTGTTAAATAGTGTGAAGATTGTAAATATTTGTGTAATTTTAGCAACATTGTTCAGAAGATGACACGTATGATGTCGAAACGTCAATAAAATTATAATTGAAGTAATGGAGACCTTTTATTCCAGGAATAGTTAATTTAAAAATTATATATATATATATATATATATATTTATATAAATATATATATATTTAGTTAACATACAAGGTGGGCTCCTCCCATGTTAAATCTGAGGTATAAGTGAACTCCGCGGTAAAATGGGCTCCGATATACGGAGCCCAGTTTACCAAGTCCTAAAAAAAGCATCAACTACCTTATATTTATGTCTAGATTGATTTGGCATAGTTTTTAGAAGGAGCTAATTTTGGCCGTTTTCGTGAATTTGTATATTTTTGTAGTGCGCGTGTATATTTCTAGATGGCGATATGTTGAAAACTTGATATACATTTTATGTTATATTTCTAGGTCAAAGTAGGATCCGATAACTTTGGCACCACTGCAGTTGTGTACCCCATCAATGTAGCGGTCAGAGTGAGCTCCTCCTAGTATTATTCTATTAAATTGGTAAAGACTTACATCATCGGTTATTTCTTGTTACAGTTAAAGTATTATTCAAGAAAATCAAAGCTATGAGTCTATTTTTAGATATATATTTAGGAATGAGATACGTATACCATGCAAGGGCTCACAATAATTTGACATTTTCAACGATTCGGTAACGGGAGCTTTGGAGTTGGCTGTTTTTCGTTTTAGATATGAATGCAAATTATAATTATTTTAATTCATTTAGATAACATAACTCTGTCATTTTGAATCTTGAAAGTAATTTTAATAAAAATATTCAAAACGTTTCAATTACATTGTATATCTTATTGACTCGAGGTGGTAACAATTTTTATTATATTGTAAATAGAAAGTGTGAAATTATTAATCTACTTTTTCGGATTATGATTTTACTAATTTAATAGATAAGTTCTTCTTGAATTATAAAATGGCTGATTATTCACGATGTTTATTTCATTGCCTTTTTGTTCCTATTTAGGTTTGAGTTCAATTTGGCATATAGATTTTTGTTTTTTTTTTTCATTATGTTTATAGATTATATCTACCTGCTTTAATTTTATGGCAAGATAGACTGAATGAATATAACCAAATATTACGTTAATTACATATAGAGACTGTTAGACTATACCAAAAAAGAGGGAAAATTACCTAAGCTGGAGCCTTCGGATATCCTAAAAATTTTCTAGGAAATAGGACTAAAGGAAATACTTTAGTTGCCCAGACTTTCCTCAGGAACTAAGTAGAAAAGGAGGTACAATAGATCTCTTAGGTCTCAGTGAATGTCACCACAGTAAACATTCATACATATACGATACCAAAAATTATTTACTAAATATATCTAATTTGCATCCTAACTGAGCTAGAGTTTTTTTCCAATTCTAGCTTTTATTTATTGTACACATACGATGTAAACATCAAAATTCTTTTACGCGATTTTCGTTCTTCTCATATAATTTTAATTCTAGCATTTTAAGTTGGCGTCATGAAATTATGAGAATTTTAAGTGTCCAAACACAACAAAAATTCAAGTTGTTTATAAATACCATAACAAACATTTTACTTGTTCAGCCCCAGTATATTTTAAGAGCTAAAAACATGCTTCGCTACACTGATTCTTAAAATGGAAAATACTAAGAACAAATTATTCATTACTGAAGCTAAGTATCCAAATTATAGTATGATCTTGATAAACACTCTTCTGTTTTGGTTGATTAGACATAATTTTGAGATTACTAATCTAAACGATGAAATAAAACAATATAGTTTGTTTAAATCTTCATATATTTCAACTAATGTTCAATTTAAACTTGTTGACGCGTTTCACTAACACAGTAGCTTTGTCAAAACGAATGAAGGTAAAATATAAAAATGTCTTAATTAGTTAGTTTAAATTTATTAGAAGCCCTAGAGATTAACAAAAATAAATATTCAGGTAATCTCCTTAACGACCAAATAGATATCAATCAGTCTCCTTTATTGAACCTCTTTACCTAGAAGATAGCTTAGGAATGTTTGTAGTGAATGAATTTCCAGGTAATATCTTTTAATACCATTGTTAACCTTAGTAAATAGATTTAGCACTGTATATATTAAGACATTTTTATATTTTACCTTCATTCGTTTTGACAAAGCTACTGTGTTAGTGAAACGCGTCAACAAGTTTAAATTGAACATTAGTTCAAATATATGAAGATTTAAACAAACTATATTGTTTTATTTCATCGTTCAGTATGGATTTTCATCAAGTAAAAGCCTCATCTATTCAATTACTAATCTAATTAAAAATCGAGAGCTTGCGCTCGAGGGCTTTGATTAATTGACTATAATATAACATTCCATTGACCAATGAAATTTCATAAATTTAAAAGAAAAACAATCGGTAATAATTAATAGCAACTATTAGCGACTACAGAAATAGTAACTTTCATTTGGAAACGTTGAATATAACTTCAAATGATTCTGACAATTTTGGCAGTAATTAAATTGTCATATCATAATAAAATTTGTCCACGGCTGTTTGATAATTGATAATGTTTACATTTTACGTGTGGAGCTTCCTAAGAATGATGACGTTCATTATTCACTAGTCAATAATAAGTATTGATAATCAACAAATCCCAGACAGGCCGTCGCAGGGCGAGTTCCAGCGACTACAATACAGCTGATAGCTAGTATTTTAATTATTATACTGAATTAAAATTACCAGAAAGTTTAATATGAAAAATGAATCAGACGGTGAAATGAGTGTTACCCTGCCGAACATAAGGGAAGCAGCACAAATATGTAGACTCATTAGCTTGTACCCGCGACTTCGTTGGCGTAGATCGTCAAATTAAATATTATGCTGATATGTAACTTATCTTGCTGCAAAAAATTCGTTGTTTTTTTAATTCAAACAAATTCAATATTCAAAACGAAACAAAGTGGAATTTTATTATTATATCTTATTGTGAAGTTAATTAAATTTTAGCAATTATACATATCCACACATGTAATAGTGTGTGCGCAATATAAATGTAGTTCAGCTCGTAAGTTTGAAAAACTCCAAAACTGTGTACTTTTTTAACTTTACTACTCCATATCTAGCAAACTAGGGTAAATATAACATACCAAAGTCCTAAAAAATGGACGCCTCTTTGCATAAAACAGCGCGATATCTTTTCAGTATATATAGCAGTTATTTCGGGCTCCAGTGGAGTATAAACATGTACTGTACAAGGCACGTGGTTAGAAACAATTATTGTATAATTGTTATCTGTATTGTGTGAGAATGTCCACGATGACGTTTCAATTTAAGAGAATATTAAAGTTGGCTTTAAATCGGGTTCCAGATTGTAAGTATTTTTACAAAGTGTGTGATTACAAATAATGTTTATATTATTACTTTTAGAAAATAAGTCAATTTTTCTGAAACATTTTTACATTGTTTTCAAGCTAAACAAAAGCCATCATATAACACATCCACTATGTTTTTGAAAAAGTATTATTTTTGTGGAAGATTGAATTACCATATAAAATCTGCTATTACAAAGCTGGTCAGAATTAAATACATTAATAAAATATCCAATGGAAAACAAAATATTTTCCTTCTTAAAACTTTTCCATATCGAGTAGGACGGCTGGCTGTATCTGAAGAACCGATAATCGTTGATAGAGAAATTACTGAAAATTGGATTTAAATTAAAGTATTATGTATCATGGAATATCAACAGTACCTCTTTTGTTATCATCAAACAATTCTAAATTATTTTGAATAAAAAATCCTCAAATAATTGGTGTACGGAAGGACAAAATAGATGAATGATTATAACCCGTTTATTTCAATAGAATTTAACAAAATTGGTTGAATTTTTTACCAAATGATTAACAAATCGGATAGTTTCCAATATGTTTACGGAGATATTCAACAATTTCATCATTTAATTTCAAAAGGTTTAACAAGGTATTTAACTTCAATAGTGATAAAGTGAAACATAATTTCAATTTTTCTTACGAGCACGAGATACTTTTAACAAATTATGTTGCATCTGTATATGCTTTTTATGGGGTGTTCCATTTAGAATTGTTAATATGTTAACTGGAGGTACCTATACCTCCTTACCGATACCCAGAAAGTTTTATTATAAATATTATAGAATGATTTAATCCCGTTGTTTTGACACCTTCCAATATTTTTGTGCGTACTTGGCAAACCATTCATGCATTTAGTGGTAACATATTTCCGCTATAACCAGAGGCGTCCAGTGGGATAGAATAAAAATAATAGTTTTTAATGTATATTTTCTTAGAATGGAAATTTGATAAACATCGATATGAAAAGATCATTTGAGATGGAGTCAACTAAAACTTATAAATTCCATAACCAAATTAGCAAAATAGTGTTGACTAGAGCGAAATAAGAGATAAAATAAAATTAGGCATTATAAACATTCCATTTAATCTCGAATAACTTGAAAACTTCGTACTGTATCGCATAGAAACAGGAGGTTAATATTTACGTAGAAAGTAACGGAGTATTGAGAAAACATGCTGAAATCATTTTTATGATAGTGGCGTAGATTGTAGGGGGAAAAGAAGTATTTATCCCTACCGCATGCCTCTAGTGATAGAGGAAAATTATATCTTACCACTAATTGAAGTATTCTAATATATAAAAAGTGGAAGGTGTAAAAACAATGGACTACAATCATTTCAAATAATTATGATATAACACCCTAGATCTCAGTAAGAAGGAATATTTTACTGAAGTGTTCTCGAATCTTCATATTTTGTGCTAAGGTTTCTCCAGTACTATATGGACAATTGTTAATGAACCACTCTGTATAAATATGACTGTTGTACAAGTGAAAAACACCATTTTTTACGATAACGTCAAAATTTTACTAAATTATGTTAAATCTGACGTTTTTACGTAGATGTGAGAGGTTCTGTGTTTGCTTGTATTTAGTTTATGTAGCTTTAATTACCTAGAACGATCGGAATAACTAATTTAGTAAAAATAATGAAAAACTGTTACCTAAACTTTTATAAGTGAGAATGATAAAAAGGTTTATGATAACCCTGAAAAATATGGTGGCTTAAGGGTTGATGTATGCGGTTGGAAAGGAATGACAAATGGTATTCCTGCTATTTACAGTGAAAGGTAAAGTCGTACGAATAACTATCCAGTGGAATAATTGTAGATACTAAAAAAGTCTACAATTCTTCAAACACATGCTTAAATCTCTTTTTCTGTGTTGTTTTTCTTTGTCGTCAAAATAATTTAATGTGGACGAAATTAAGTATACGAGTATGTACAATATTTCATATCTCAAATGAAATTATTTTAGTGAAAGTAATTAATAAGCTTGGGAGATATTAATTTTTTCTGGTCTGAAACACTTTGTTGAAGAAAATTGAACTGTGAAATATCATGGTACAGAATAACCATAAACATCCGTCTTAAGCGCAACAAAGCGGTACAATAAAAGGTACTTCGAAGATAGGGCGTAGAAAAATGACTATTAATATACAAGTAATAATAATTTTTTAATAAATAATAGAGACAAAAAAATCTCGAAAACCATTAAATTCAGGCATAGGGAAATGTTAAGAATATATGGTTGAAATCTAATATAGAATTGAGGCGACAAAAAAATATGTTTGCCATTTAAAAAAACACAGTTATTACTATTATTCATTATCCAAAATTCACGTTAATTATTCTTCACCCTGTATAAAAAATGAAACACGTTTTTCTGGGATATTATTGAGTTAACTTACAGTGGCCGATGTAGATGGTGGAAAATCAGGAATTATAATTTATCATCAAATTTATAGTTTATAAATAACATTCAAACGGGAATGTCCGTAATAAAATAATTATCATCTCGCCATGAGACTAAAGTATATCACTTTGTCATAATAAGTTGTTGATAATTATATAAGCAATTTAGAAAGTTAAAAATATACTGGGTGTTTCATTTGGAATAACGAAGTGGACTGCAACTAACTATGAGTATGTATCAAATAAATCATAATATATTAGGGGTAAGCTGTTTACTTAATAGCAGATAAATATTGAACAGTTTGTTCATAACTATTATAGATGAGAATATTTTCTTGTTTCATACTTTTTTCATTAGTCGGGTTTTAGTTTTTGAATTTACTTTTTATTCCGTATGCGATTACATCCTCTAGCGGGTACTTTCAATATACTTTTTTAATTTTGAAATGGGTTAACTGTTTACAGAATACAGCAGGCATCTTTTAAATTTGCACACCGACTAAAGTTGTGCAGATTAATTATAAGTAATTAATCTCGTGTACTGACAAGAAGTGTGAATATTAAAACAATCCTTAAAATTCATAAAATTTAAAAATGGAAACTCATTTGACATAAAACATAAAATTGGTAGTTTTGACAAAAGTTTGATACTGTATTATTTTCATAAATGATTTAAATTGTCTAATTTCATAAAAGACATTATTTGTTAGCACTGGACAATGTCTCAGTAACACGGAAACATCTGGTTCTGAATAGTTACCACCCGAGGAAAGTTTTTTTCCGATAATTCAAACAGAGAAAACAATCTTTTTGACTCATCAGAGCGTATCACGATCCCACAAAATAAAGTGCCGTTGACAAGCTATGCCGTTTTACAAAACTCTTCCTTGGATTGCCACTACAATTCCAAAAATGAAATCGTAACACGTGATTTAACACTGGGAGATTCTACGTTTTAAAAAAGTAATGATTCACATCTAGAACAGATGTCGTTTTCATTTGAACTTAATACTGTATGCTCTTTAATATCCGAATATAATTCATCACTTAAACAAGTTAAACATACAGCACTGGATAGTTCAACAAAAAAAACCAAACCTCTTGGTTCTGATGTTCAATAATTGCCTAGAATATCTAAGAAAAACCGACGACCACATGATTCCCCATATTGTATACAAGATGTTCAGAATTTTGGAAGACATTTGATGCGTCATCATTCCGATGAATTTGATGTTCAAAGTTTTTTATCTTTACACAAGGGTTCAAAACTACGAACGAAAACACGCTTTGGATCAAATTCGACGTCATTGAAATTTTGTAATGATATAATTCCGATTAGCGAGAACAAGAAAAGCAATGTGAACCGTAGTATTTCTTGTAGATAGTTATAGGGTTAGTGAAAAAATATTTGAATTGAAATTCTTAGTAGTTCTTATTTTTTGCTATTTTCTGCAATACTATTTCATACAGTGTGGGACAAAAAATAAAGGACGGTAAATATTCCGAAATTGCAATTTTATTATAAATGATCCTATATTTAGAAATGTCGTCGGTATATTTTTGCATTTTTGTGTTATTACTGTTAGTTTTGGTACTTGTTAGATATATACATTTTTAAAGTTAGTGCCAATCAGTATTTTATTTGCGTCAAAAATTACCATGTAATACAAAATAGATAATATACTTAATTTCTTTTATATTATACAACTGCATATATAAATAAAAAGAGGCATATATTTGAGGGATATTTTTAAAATAACATGCTAAACACGTATAGTAGCTTTTTAATTTTTTTATACTATATAAGTGATATTCAATAGCTATGTGTAAAGCAATTTTGCCGGGTTTTTCATTTACGATTTCAGCCACCAATTCTTAAATGTTTTAGTTTTGGACACAGGAGCTATTGAGAACTTATTTATTTCACTGTTGATCACTCGTACAACGAAAACAATTTGAAAAAGCGTTTAATTAATCAAATAATGGATTTGAACCACTGAATATCACTTCAGAAAAAAATCCTCTGTTATATGTTGAGCATGTTAATTTAAAAATACTCATTAATTACTTACCTAGTCGATATATTTAAGAACACTCTGTATAAATGAGCATATTTTTATATTATTGTGAGATCTACAAAAACTGCATCTAAAATATATTTTCCATATTGTATTACACGGGGAATTATCATAACAAAATCTTAATTTCAAAAACTGATCATAGGAAAATCTTAAGAATTCAACACTTTCATTGAGTACTAAAACTAGTAACAAAAACTTACAGACATTAACCAAAATTAAGCTGAGCCTATCAGCAATTTAAGTAACTGGATCAAGTACAAACGCATATCAAGTTTTCAAAGAAAGATACCAGTCGCCACTTTCCATAAAAATTGTAGGGTCCGTATTCGGATCAACTATTAATACAAAATAAATTAGGTGTGCATAAAATGGGAGGAGAAGGTAGCATATTCTTGTGAATGCATCAGTCAAAAATGTAAATGTATATTTCCATAAAAATATATAATATAAGCTCGACTATTGAGCTTATTTTTGTCAACAGGTTTTTATATGATATGCAAATACGCTAATTTATAGGTATTATTACGTATTCATTCTTTCATGTTATAAACAATCTCAGTTTAATATAAGTCAATTGTTTGTAATTTGTAATTTTTATTTCTCATAGTTGTTGTTTCAAATTAACAATTTCAGTCTCAGATAAAAATTTCTTACGAAGAAAGCCGATTGCAATCGTTTTATACAATGTCAATACCGAACTGGCAATTATTCTTTTGATTGTATGTATTAACTGGCCGATAATATATGTGGCAACGCCGCAAGGAGTCTATATTACCTGAAATGCATCATATACGGAGCCTACCTTGCTTTTGAAGTATGGAAATATACTCCAACGGAGCCTACTGTAACCGCTACATATAACGGATCCCACTAAGACGTCAACATATATAGTGGTATAAATGAAATATACGCTAGGAGCCCAAATTGGACTACAGGTATAACGGAGTCCACATTAGCCTGCAACAGTATATATATATATATATATATATATATTTATATATATATATACATATATATGTATATATGTACATATATACAGGGTGTTCCGGGACTAATGGGAAAAAGTCAGGAGCGTATAATCTGAGCCAAAATAATGTTAGTACTTCAAATAAACTTTTTCTATGCAGGCCCTCGTTTTCGAGTTATAGGTCTTCAAAGTTTTAATTTTGAATTTAGTTTTTATTTTTTAGTTTTGTACTATTTATTTGATCTTTATAAAATGCACGGCAAAGCAATAATGTAGGTGTATGTATATTTTGGAAAGATAAAAGATTTATAGTAATGCCTTGAAGCCAGGGACGGACTACTCGCAATGGTTAGTGATCCAAAATTTTGCAGGGGTGGCACACATTAAGCTAATGAAAAGGTACTCTTGTTGGAATTCAATAAAATAAGCCGTTTGGCCAATATTTATAGTTTTATTAACACACTACGTACCAATTTACCTAACTAACTTATTAATACCATGTCCAAGATTTACCTACAGTACCACAAAAAAATAATTTGATGATAGCAGATGATGAAAACTTCAAGAACTTATTTAATGGGAATTAAATAGGTACGCAAACAACGTAATTAGTTGCTTTTAATCAAAATTACGAACACAACATTATTAAACCATCAAGAAAACATCAAAAAACACGAGTTATAAAACATTAGACTAAAACTAATTCCTAAACAACAACAAAAACTAACGATATTCTTATAAATGTTCAATATGAGCTCCTCCCAGTTCGACGCACATTCTAAGTCTACGAAAGTTGTTTCTTTGCACTTGAAAGAGCAATCCCATATTATTTCTAATAACATTGCAATGTGTAAGACAATTCTGTCTATTAAATCTTGCCTTGTTTGCACAGATGTTGCGTATACCTTACTTTTGATATAACCCCAGAGAAAGAAATCCATAGGATTAACGTCTCCTGATCGCGGTGGCCATTGAAAAGGGCCTTCACGACCAATCCATCTAAGGAAACCTTGTGTGTAAATGCTGTCGTACATCTAAACTGAAATGAGGAGCGGCCCCATCATGCATGAACCATAAATTCCTACTAGTTTGTAGTGACACATCATCAAACAGGTTCCATAACTCATTTTGCAAAACCTCCAAATATCTCCGACCGGTCAAAATACCGTCAATAAAGTATGGCCCTATCAAATGATTGCCAACTATTCCCGCCCAAACATTAACCATGAATCTATGCTGGTTCCTAGTTTGAATAATGCCATGTGTATTCACATCATCCTATGAATGCATATTATGAGAATCAATGACTCTATCTCTAGTGAAACCGGATTCGTCCGTAAAGAGAAAGTTACCAATGAATGTATTATCTGCTTGGTGTGGTCGCAGAAACCACTGTCTATACACAAGTCGTGCAGGATAATCAACCACTGTCATACTCTGTACATTTTTTATGTGATAAGAATATAACAGCAGTTCTTTTAGGACGCGATGAACAACTGATTTTGGAACGTTATTTTCTCTTGATAATTTTCGTGAACTCGTTGATGGTTCATTTCCAACTGCATTTAACAAATATTGTTCAACTGCCACAGTACGTACGCTTCCTACTGGACCTTCTCCACCTTTTTTTGGCAAGAACCTTCCTATAATTTGAAATGTTGTTTTGTATACATATTATTACTTATTCATACCTGTTTCTCGTAACCTGAGATCAATACGCTCAATTATTCGTCTGTCTGGCAATGCTCTGTTTGGAAAATGTTCTGCATAAAGCCTTCTGGCCTCTTAACAGTTTTGAGAAGCCAGTCCATACATTAAATGCATATCTGCGTACTCAATAAAAGTGAATTCTGTCATTGTAACTGTTAAATTAAGGACTAATGAATTATTGACAAGCACTGACTACGAACTATTCTACACAACGTTTGACAACTAATCCTATGGTTACCTGATAAACGGTAAAAACACTTTTAAAAAGTTTTTACCAACTTTCGAATTAATGAGTCGTTAATGCTTCTTATCTTCTGCTATCGTTAAATTATTTTTTTGTCGTACTGTAGGTACATCTAGGACATCGTATTAATAAGTTAGTTTTACCTCGTTGTGTACTTATAAAAATGGTGAATGCGTGAAATTGTTACGTAGTGCATTGATAAAACTGTAAATATTAGCCAAACGGCTTATTCTATCGAATTCCAACAGGAGTACCTTTTCGTTAGCTTAATGTGTAGGGAAGTCAATTTAGATAATTCCATATAGGGTGTGCCATCCCTGCAAATATTTTGGATCACTAACCATTGCGAGTAGTCCGTCCCTGGCTTCAAGGAACTACTGCAAATCTGTTCACCTTTCCAAAATAAATATACATGTACATTATAACTTTGCCGTAAATTTCATAAAGATCAAATAACTAGTACAAAAAGTAAAAATAGAAACAAAATTCAAAATTAAAACTTTGGAGCCCTATAACTCGAAAACGAGGGCCTGCATAGAAGAATTTTATATGAAGTACTAACATTATTTTCGCTGTTATACGCTCCTGACTTTTTTCCCATTAGTCCCGGGACACCCTGTATATATATATATATATATATATATATATATATATATATATATATATATATATATAATATAAATATATAACAAAGATGTAGGGATATCGCGTGATATGTTAACAGCAACAACAAAGAGATTCATGGGTAATTCACGCAAAATAAAGGGCTACTGAAATGGAGTGGTAACCGTGGAAATGCATGTTTCGGGCTCATTTGTTTTCCCATGTTTCGATTAACATCTTTGCGCCCAAATTTCACATCCTTATTTGGTTATGCCGTGCTCAAGAGGCAAATGAGCCAGAAACATGCATGTCCACGATTACCACT
This sequence comes from Galeruca laticollis, assembly GCA_963921935.1. Classification (NCBI taxonomy): domain Eukaryota; kingdom Metazoa; phylum Arthropoda; class Insecta; order Coleoptera; family Chrysomelidae; genus Galeruca; species Galeruca laticollis. The sequence continues at coordinate 46,467,576 of OY998184.1, forward strand.
CTATTTAAGTAGCCCTTTATTTTGCGTGAATTACCCATGAATCTCTTTGTTGTTGTTGTTAACATATCACGCGATATTCCTACATCTTCTTTGTTATTTACTATGGGTCGGAAGGTTCATGGCGGGGGGCTATATGCGCCTCCGTGTCGATGTTGGTTGTTGTCCTGAAAACTCGGGATCTTCCAATTGAAGACACAAATGAGCATTTGGTTTTCCTGCTGAAATCCGTTATTTTGTGTTTTCCCATGCTTCGATTAACATCTTTGCTCCCAAATTTCACATTCTCATTTAGTTATGCCGTGCTGAAGAGGCAAATGAGCCAGAAACATGCATGTCCACGGTAACCACTCTATTTCAGTAGCCCTTTATTTTGCGTGAATTGCCAATGAATCTCTTTGTTGTTGTTATATATATATATATATATATATATATTTATATATATGTATATATATATATATATATATATATATATATATATATATATATATATGTATATATATATATATAAGAGAAGAATATGAAAAGAAATAAAAACCAATATTTTGTAGTAAAAACTGTTGCCTGACGTTCATTTGAGCGTTACTGTAAGAATTGACCTCTCTTTACCATGGAGAGTCAACATGCAGTTTATCCACTTGCAAACTACATACTAGCAGTTTATCCGATGTCAAACTGAGAAAACGTGTATTGAAATGTGTTGTTTTTGACAGATTAATTAAATTGTCAGAAAAGTTATCCTCACACATTCACTTTACATACTGATACTGCTATCTGATTCACTGGTGACGTAACCGTTTTTGATATATAAACCTCTACAAAATGGAGACAAAATGGATCGTCTCGAAATCGAGTTGCTCGCATTAACGTTTATATTCAACGTTACTTTTCTTTATCAAATTACCTAGCCGATCCATAGATACAAAGGAAAATTGTCTTTCACATCGAAATAGGATTATGACTAGAAGGAAGTTGAAGTGAAATGTCTTTTTAGAATGTTTTGAGAGCACTTCAAAATTTTCTTTGCAAAATAACCCGAAGTAAGTAAATCGATCACTTTTGTCCATAGGTAGGAGAAATTCCTTTTGCACTTAATTATCACCTATCACATCTATGATCAAATGCGCAGTTCTACATCTCAGTGTTTGCTTAATGCTGACAAGGAGCCATCAATCTTGAAATCCTCATAATCGCGTATTTGAGAATGAGCATTTCACACTTGGACGAATAAGATGAGCTTGGTCGGCGGGAATTTAATAGTCCAACAATAATTTTGAATGAATTGCGTATTATCCAATTGCTATAATGTTATCGCGTCATCCCGGATTTCGATCCATGTAAGGTAATTTAAATGCGAAATTTCATAAACATCCAAAAAAATTCGGCCTACCTGTTTTTTCAGCTGTGAGGTCATGCATACATATTCGAAAAGTTTGATACTTGTACAATTTGTCGGTAATCCTCGAGTGGGCGCGAGACGAATTGTATACCAGAACTTTGCCATTTTTGATATTACACGTGATCTAATGAGCCGGGCGCCCAGCCTTCAGTTATTTTATTATAGATATATTTGGCAAAATAGCACGATATAGTGATGCATTTGTCTACTATGTATTTGTAGAGAACTGGCAGTTATTTTGAGATGTGTTGTTGTACCTATATCACGTTCCGCAGCGCAGTACCTCTATAGATTGTAGAGCAAGCATTACATTAAATGGAACTCTCAAAAAATAAACCTAAAATACATTCCGACTTTCTCCATAATAAAAACCAACGAATAGCATAATCAGGAAGGTTCGGTGTAGGTAAATATTGGGAATCTTCATTAAGGAAGTATTTAGTCAGTTTTATTACCTGTTTTAATTAGTTATTTTTGCAACATTTTTATCAAAGTGGATAGTTGTAAGTGTATTCAGAATATTATAATAGAAATTTCAGCAAAAACCTAGTGATTGCTGTAATATGAGTGGGTTTAACTTTGTGGTTAGATTATCACATGAACAGTATGGATGAAAGAAGCTCAGCCTGCGCCCTTGATCTGAACAATGAAGACAAGCCAAATATCGGCTGTGACAGCTGCATATTCCGCATGCATCTGGCAGAGAAATGTTTGGATCTATCGGCGTCAGAAAGCAGGGCAGCTGTCTTTCAAAAGAGATCATTAATTCACTTTTGTGAAGCTTGTCGGGAAGCCAAGAGTGTACCACTGATGACAAGGAAGGTGATATAGATGGAATACGATATCAAATATATGAAATAGAAAATTTGTGAATTGGAAAAGCAAAAAGCTCAATCTTCAGCAGCACCAAAACCATTTGTTATATAGTTCACTTTGCTATTATATTATTTGTTTATTGTGACTGTCAAGTTGAAAGTTGATTAAAGCCTCAATTCAGTTTAGGATAATTATTACAATTCAATCAACTCTCCTTTCTTCTGCAACATCAAATGGATAAGCTACTCAGACCTGAAAAAGTATAAGTCGAACCCTGTTCAAGCGATGCACCTCAACAGTGGACCCATTGGATTCGCTCTTTCGAAAGTTTCATCGAAGCTGCTAAAGCTACGGAAGAAAAAGATCGACTGAATCTTCTCATCAACTATGTTAGCCCTACCATTTATGGATATCTTAGCGACTGTAGTACATACGAAAATGCGATCGACATCTTGAAAAGTCAAACCAAGGAATGAAATATTTGCCAGACACTCCCTTTCAACGAGACGACAACAAACTAGTGAATCCATTGATCAATATTTTCAAGTTTCGAACCAACTAAGTAAAGAGTGTAATTTCAAAGCAGTATCTGCTGATGAGCACAAGGATGAGTTTATCCGAGATTCATTCATCAGTGGTCTAATATCATCACAAGTTAGATAAAGACTACTTGAAAATAATACACTAACGATGAAATAAAACAATATATTTTGTTTAAATCTTCATATATTTGAACTAATGTTCAATTCAAGCTTGTTGACGCGTTTCACTAACACAGTAGCTTTGTCAATACGACAAAGCTACTGTGTTAGTGAAACGCGTCAACAAGTTTAAATTGAACATTAGTTCAAATATATGAAGATTCAAACAAAATATATTGTTTTATTTCATCGTTCAGTATGGATCTTCATCAAGTAAAAGCCTCATCTATTCAATAACACACTAACCTTGGAAAACGCTTTTGACAATGCGAGAGCACTGGAAATGGCTCAATTTCATTATGAGACGTAGCAGAAGTTCGATTCTGCTGCTCCTGCTAACAGAAACGAAGACCAGTCTCAAAACTTCACAGATAATTCAGATTCTCCAACAACGTCTGCTGCTTCTTCCAAATGCTACTTTTGTGGATATGATTATCACCTTCGTAGTACGTGCCCAGCTAAAAATTCCAACTGTCATGCATGTGGCAAGAAAGGTCATTCCACAAAAGTCTGTAAATCCCGAAGAAACTCAATGAAATATACCAAACAGACATCATCTCTACTAGTGACTATTTCAGCTGCCTCGCCAGATTGTCTATCGAAGTTGTGACAGATGCATTGATCGATACGGAAAGTTCGGATAGTTATCTATCAAGTAAAGTTGTAAGATCCATAAAATTGAAGATATTTCCTTATGCATGTGATGTAGCAATGGCCTCCACATCGTTAGTATCACAAGTGATTGGATATTGTATCGTTTCTTTAAGAATACTGGATAACATCTATCGAGATTTCAAACTTCTAATAATGGATGAATTATGCGCAGATATAATTATTGGTCACAATTTACTCCATGAACACTCAGATGTGAAAGTAACTTTTGGTGGATCGAGGTGCCCACTCACTGTATGTAGTTTAGCTATTGCTAATCTGGACCCAATTCCTCTATTCTCAAATTTATCTATGGACTGTAAACCTGTTGCAGTGAGATCACGTCGATATTGTCCTGACGATCTCGAGTTCATGAAAAAAAGTCAAAAGGTTATTGAATGAGAACATTATAGAACCAAGTGATTCACCCTGGCGTGCACAAGTTCTGATATTTTCAAGCGATAACCATAAATAACGAATGGTCATTGATTAATCCCAGACAATCAATAAATTTACTATGCTTGATGCTTTCCCTCTACCCCGGATTGAAGATATGATGGAAAATGTATCAAAGTATAATATATTCAGTTCCATAGACCTTCGTAGTGCCTACCATCAGATCCCCATCAGAGGAGAAAAAAAGAAGTTCACCGGTTTCGAAGCTTGTGGTAACTTCTATCAGTTTCTTAGAATTCCGTTCGGAGTTACCAATGGAGTTGCCTGCTTTCGGAGGGTAATTCAAAACATCATCAACAAAGAGGGTTTGAAAGATATTTTTGCGTATTTAGACGACGTGGCGATTTGCGGATCCGATAAAGCACATCATGACCATAATCCTCATCTTTACATGAAAGCTGCAGAGAAGTGTAACCTAACTTTAAATAAAGAAAAGTGTGTGTTTTCTTCGAACAAAATAAATGGTTATTGTATAGAGAATAAAACAATCAAACCTGACCCTGATAGACTGGAACTGCCTATACCAAACAACATGTCCACTCTCCGTCGAATAATGGGAATGTTTGCACATTACTCAAAATGGGTTCCCAAGTTTTGTGGAAATATTCACCCATTAGTAGAATGCAAAACCTTTTCTATGTCTGAGAGTGCTGTAGCAGCCTTTGAAATTTTGAAGAAAAGCATTGCTAATACAACTGTTAAATCAATTGATAACACTGTTATGTTCACTGTGGAAACCGATGCCCCAGAGAATACGATAGCAGCTCAGCTCTCCGAAGATGGCAAACTTGTAGCATTTATTTTAAAGGACCCCTACCATCAACAACTAACAACAAGTATATTTTAACTGTTGTTGATGAATATTCACGATTCCCTTTTGCTTTTGCATGTCCATACACAACTTTCGCAACCGTCATCTGGTGCTTGATACAACTTTTTGCAATCTTTGGAATGCTTACGTATATACATTCTGACCAAAGAACCTCGCTAATATCACATGAGATGGAACAATATTTGCAATCAAACGGTATTGCTTCAAGTCGTACAACTGCGTATAATCCTGAAAGAAATGGACAATGCGAGAGATATAATGGTATAATATGGAAAACCATTCAGTTGGCACTGAAATCTAAGAACCTGAAGATGGATAAATGGGATTCAGTTTTGCAAGAAGCTTTGCAGCTGCTGACCAAATAAAACCATTGCAAATTTGTGATGCAAATTACAATATAGCATGGAAATCACTCTGTTATAGGTTTGAAGATAAACAATCTTTAATAAAGAATCACATAAAAGGTTTATTCCAATTACCCACGGTAAATAAAGAATCTCATGAAGTTCTAAATTTTATTCTTGATAGTGTTGAAAAAAATCTAAATGCTTCAGATGTTTTTGAGAGACCTACTGATTATTTGGGTGGTTTACTTGTGTACTTAATTACTACCAAACTTGATCGTATTACCCATCGGGCATGGGAATCACGCAATGATGCATCTAAAATACCTACTTTGAAGCAATTATTAAAATTCATTGTGGAACGTTGTAAAGTTTTATCATCAATAGATTACAACCTATAGTATGTGCAAAAAGTACGAGGAGTAATAAACCCTAATTAAGTATGCAAAACCTTTACAGGGAGCACCATGAAATTTTTGATAAATCTCTTACTTTAAATTACATTTCTTCCGTAAATCTAAAAACCAGGTAGATCGACCCCGTATTTGTTTCAGTTGTAGCAAAGTTTAGGGTTTATTCATTGTTAAAGGATTAGCAGATAAGCAATAACGCAATGCAGTGGTGTGTATTTTGGGAAAAAATACGTTTTAAATTATACTATAATAAAAAATGAAAAGAAATAATTATTGGAATACATTTATTACTTACATTTTATTCTATATCCGACTCGGAAGAGGAAGAATCGTTGTTGACATTAATAATAATAGGGTCGATTAAATCATCACAAATATTGTCAATTTTCCACATATTTGCCTCTACTTTGATAACATGCTCTATACAGTTTGTCCAATTTTCCTTACTCACATGACTTACAGCACTCTCAAACAATTTCACAACATCGTTTATTTTAAAAGTAGTAATTTTTTTCCAACTTCCCCCTTTACCTGAGCCCATAATAATTCTATGGGATTAAGTTCACAATGATAAGGGGGAAGTCGAAGAACTGATATACCACGAGAAGAAGCCATTTCTTCTACAAAGTAGGTTTTGTATTTATTCTTGTTCATTTTTGCAATTCTGTAAAGTTCTTTCCTTAGTGGATCTTTTGGAAACTTAATATTTTTCGAAATAAGCCACTCCAAAAGCTCTGCTTTACGCCAACGACTTATGGGCAATGCTTCTCGTAACCGTGAATGGTAACTTGCGTTGTCCATAACAATAACAGCCCCTTTTGGAATCAGATCCAACATTTGAATAAACCATTCCTCGAAGACATCCCCATTCATATTTTCGTGATAGTCCCCCGTACGTTTAGAAATAAAAGTTAATAATCCACCATCAACAAAACCTTCAGAAGTTCCAACATGGACAATGATAAGTCTTTTTCCTTTTCCAGATGGTGGCTGCAAAACCTAACGACAAACCTTCCACGAATGCCTGCCTTCCGCTTTTAATGTTTTCATCTTGCCAAGATTTGGAAACTGTATATCCAGCATTTATCCATGTTTCGTCTAAGTAGAAGATTTTCAAATTTTGTTCTCTGGCATGTCGAATGCTTCTTAAATAGTCTCTTCTCCAAAAAACTATTTCCGGTTTATCTATCAAGAGAGATTTTCTATTATGTTTTGTATATCTGAAACCCACATCTTTCAAAAGTTTGCATAATGTCATTCTGGAGAATTTTGGATAGTCCGTATCTTCTTGCACTGATGTCATAATTTTGTCAAGTGTTGGAATTTCCTTTCGTAAGTAAAATCCATGGACTTTACGCCTTAGTCTTTGTTTTAATGACTCATCGATCTCAATTGGTTTTCGGCCTGAAGGAGTTTTAGGGGGTTGAAGAGTTCCATTCTTGCTTTCTTTTAGTAATCTATAAATTGTTGATTTAGCAACACACAACATAGCAGCCGTTAATTCCACAATATCATCAACACTTGCACTTGGATCCTTGTTTTTCAATGATATATAACAATTCAATATCAGAGTTTTTTCATTTAAAGATAATGGACCTGTTTTTGGTCGTTTAGATGGTCCTTGGCTTATCGACATTGTTTGGTACTTGCACAATTAACATTCAACAAATGTTTTAAATATATTCCAACTGTTTACAATATTATGACAACCATACAACTTCATACAACTTTACTCAAAGAACTAATACTAAGTACTGATTTAATGTCCCTATTTTCTTTTAAAATAATATTCCAGATAATGTTTCTAAGAAAACTGAGTTGTTTGGAAAATCCCTGTCAATAATCGAATAATCTGTAAATAGGTGTAATCGTATTAAGCCGATTACAGTAGGCCACTTGCCATTTAAAATTTCTGAGAAAAATTCCTTAAACACTACATATAGGAGTAATACAAATAAAAAATATTATGAATAAACGGGCATATCCGAACTCTGCCACAAAATAAAATTTTACCTTACTTGTATCAATTTGAGGATTACTGAAATGTTCGAACTGTGCCGCAACCATTTAGTTTAATCCTATTAGAGTCATTAGGGTTTATAATAGATAAAATCGGAGGCCCATAGAATTATGTATATTTCTGAAAGGTTTCAAAGATTTCTTGAATTAAATATTTTGAGGAAATCTTGATTGTTTTGATCGATATTTAGGGGATTAGGAGAAGGATGTTGATGCACTTACACTATTGCCTAAAAATCAGGAAGAAGTATTTAATAGTGTTCGTGAATTACAATTACGAACTAACCGAGAAGAGGAATTTCTATTAACAGCAGACCAGGTATTTAAAATTATTGTGTTCTCCTGTTTTTCCAACCTTAATTTTTTATGTAATTCGGATTGTATTTTGATGGATGGGACTTTTAAATACTGTTCAACTTTTCTTTACCAAATGCTTACCATTCATGGTTTTAAAAACGGCTATTGCGTACCTCTTGTTTTTTGTTAGCTGCCGGACAAATCAAGTCAAACATATTCAAATTTGTTTTTAATTTTAAGAAAAAAATGTAAATAAGTAGGCTTAAATTTTCAACCTAAAGAAGTCGTAGTAGATTTTGAACTAAGCATTCATAACGCTATCAAATTCTTTTTGGTTGTAAATTTCATCTCTGTCAAGCTTGGTTTCGTAAGATTCAGGAGTTTCATTTGGTCAAGAGTACAGACAGAAAGGTTCTGTAATTGGCGAATACTTAAAAGCTCATTTCGGTATTATGTATCTTAGTCCTGAGGAAGTTGTAGAATTTTTTTATAATGAACTACATTTTTTGCTTCCGAATGACCTCTACCTCTATCACTTTTTTTTATTAAAATTAGTACATCCCGTTACCTCTGACCTAAATCGTATATTCTTTAGCATAGCTGCAACTCATTCGTTCAATACAAAATGTACCTTACGGTATACCCTCTTAAAATATATTTTGGTACGTCTATGAAATCTACTTAAATGAATGATTTATTACTCCTTGTCCTTTCTATATATACTATACCTGAAGAACCCAAATGTAACCTGAAGTATAATGCTCAAAAACACTCAAAGTCATTTATAACAACATCCAACAGACTCAATTGCAATTTGTGTAACAATAATCACATTTTATACTATTGCCCTGATTTTACAAAGTTATCCCCATCTGGGAAATTGAATACTGCAAAACGTTCACGCTTATGTATTACTGTTTAGGTTTGAATCATCGAACCAAAGAGTGCAAGTCTTCAGGTTGTAGAAAATGTGGAAAATACACCACACATCACTCTATTTTCCAAATTCACATGAAAATGAGAATAAAATGCCTGTGAATGAATTGACAATTAATAGTCCAGGAGCTTCAGGTACTATTTCAAATTCTAATAATACACAGATTAGCATGACAACTAGACTTCTTACATCACCCCAGATTCTATTTTCTACAGCTCTTGTTACTGTTTTTGACAAATTTGAAAATCCACATCAGTGCAGGGTATTACTTGATAGTGGAAGTTAAGTAAATTTTATTTCTGAAAAACTGTGTAACATTTTGCAACTAAACAAAAGGCAAATTGACATTTCAATAACAGGAATTAGTCAAATGTCCCGCAATGTTCAATCTTCAACGTCACTAAAATTCAAATCAAATATCCACAACTTTTCAAAGTCAATAAACTGTATTATTTTACCCCAAATTACAGGCCACTTGCCATCCTCTCCACTTGAATAGCCACCACACAAACATTCCTGACAAAATTGCGCTTGCTGATCCCATGTTCTACCAACCTGCTCCAATTGATTTGTTGATCGGCGCTGATACCTTTTGGGAACTTTTGTGTTTAGGTCAGATTAAACTGGGCAATAGCCTACCTACTTTACAAAAAACAAAATTGGGATGGTGAGTTTCAGGCCCCATATTTACTAATAATCAAAAGTTTGTCACACACCAGTGTTCTCTCTCCACTAATATTCTAGAATCTCAGCTTACAAAATTCTGGGAAATCGAGGAGGTTCCAAAGGCTTTATACCTTTCTGATGAAGAAAGACTCTGTGAGAAACAATACAAAAATACAACGACAATACACAATGACGGACGCTCAATAGTCACAATACCACTAAAAAACTATCCCTCTCTACTTGGCGATTCAAAAAATACTGCTGTTCGCCGCTTTCTAAATTTAGAAAATAAACTTGATAAAAATCTTGACATAAAAATACGATATCACAATTTCATAGACGAATATATACAACTCGGTCACATGTCTCTTGCTAATTCTCAAGTTGACGATTCAGGATTCTTCCTCCCACACCACTGTGTCTTAAAGGATAGCTCAACTACAACAAAATTACGTGTCGTTTCCGACGGTTCAGCGAAAACAACATCTCCACTATCACTCAATGATATCACCATGGTAAGCCCTAATATTAAAGATATTTTGTTTCACATTCTTTTGAGGTTTCGGAAACATAATTACGTTTTGAGTTGCTGATATAGAGAAAATGTATCTCCAGGTATTGGTAACACATACACAAAGAAACTTACAAATAACTCTCTGGCGGTTCGCACCCAACGACGACATTGAGACATATCAGCTAAACACTGTGACTCATGGCACTGCATCAGCTGCCTTCTTATCTATTAGATCACTTCATGAAATAGCTTATCATCATTTAAGTGAATTACCTGACATCGGTAACATTACATTACATGATTTCAATGTTGAGGATCTCCTCACTGGAGCCAATCCGGCAGATGAAATACATAGCATTGAAGAAAGGCTCACTGAACTTTTATTGAAATATGGATTTCCTCTAAGAAAATGGAATTCTAACGTGAAGAATTTTGAGCTCAACGCGGACTCTCGTACTCTACATATCGGTGATGAAACCTCAAACAAAACGTTAGGCCTGCTTTGGAATCCTTCTAATGACTGCTTACAATTTTCCATCAACGTTTCTAACTCACCGTCAAAGATTACTAAAAGACAATTACTTTCCTCTACTGCACAAATATTTGACCCACTTGGACTATTATCTCTTGTCACGGTAACAGCAAAAATAATTCTGCAAGAACTCTGGACTTTAATCTGATTGAAAGTGTTTGGGCGGCACTTAAAGAATATGTGGCCAAACTAAATGCTACCTTCAATTTTACAAAGGTTAAAAAATTCTGTAATACATTTTTTGACACATTTTCTGCAAATTATTGGAAAGTTAGATGTGACCATGTTAAAAAGATTTAAGATCAATTTATGCGGAATGAACCACTTTTAGATACTGTTGTAATTAATATTTTTATTAATTTGGCCCAAGATGATGATAGCGAGGAGGATGAAGTTGATATAGACAGTGATTTTGAATAATCATTTGTACATGCACATCATTATTTTACTGCTGATGATCCCTGTACATCTAAGACATATTTTTCAGTATAGTGTTTGTTTGTAGGTGGTATGACTGAATACATTAAACGCAACAAATGTAAATAGGTGTTATAAAATTGTAGATATTAGAGACGAATTCCACCAGAGTAATATAATATTTGTACCACATATGTACATAGTTCTGAATAAACAATAGTTGACGGCACCCAGAAGCAAGATTTTTTTGTTTTGCCAGTCCTAACTCTGTAAAAAGTGTGAAGGGATGTTCTAATTTTATAGTAAATATTTGCAAAAAAACCAAAAATTTACATATGAAAGTAGAAATATCTATCACAAAAGGCTTTAATATTTTATGTATATTATTATAATACTCATTAGACCATCTCTAAAGGTGATTTCCCCAATCAGTTATGTTATCGGTCTATAATTTTAGCAGTTTTCTTGTCTGCTTTTTTATATACGGGTTTGATTATGGCAGTGTGCTAATCTTCCGGCATCTTATTTCAAATTCATATCTCTTTTATTAAATGATAAATTTGTTCCTCCATATTTCAATAATTCTGCTTCTATTTCATCGTCCCCTGCTGCTTTCTCCAATGTTATTTAAAACTATCGCATTATTGCGTATAGATGAATTTATTACTTGTTATCTCTATCAAATTCTTGAGAATGTAAGAACGGACATACGTCTGGGATGTTATTCGCCATATTTCAATATTGGCTTTATTCAATCCCGACATACCTTTTTTCAAGTGATCATCTTTTTCTATCTCATCTACAAATTCTAATAACGTATGTATTGATGAGACGGAAAATGAATAGTTAAGTATGTACATGTTTTTGACAGATCACGGAGTTGTCAGTCTCTCCTTTATCCTCTTAAATGTTACTTTTCATATGAGATAAGCGTACATCTGTATGGATACATTTTAGAGGTGAATATTTAAGGATAGATGCTGTTACCAGCAGTTTGCAACACTTCGTTCAGTTGTGTATACACTTCACAATGTTATAGAAATATATAATCCTGTTAAATTTGACTTTAATTTTCTTTATTTATCATATTTTTAAAATCGGTCCTGTTCTGTAGAGTATATTTTATAATCAATCAATCAAAATTATCACAAACGTTGGTAAATTATTTTATAATACCTACTTTGTCCACTAAACTGTTATATTAGTGGCAGCCATGTTGATAATAAGATATAGATAAAATTCTAATAATATCTCTATAGATTAACCCTCCGCTACTCGCGCGGGGTATTTTAGTACCCCACGGGCATATCCTATGTCAATATCTTGGTGGAGGAATCGCGAAATTCCACGTCGCCTCGTGTATTCTTCAAGCATAGTTTGTAGATATCTGTGCTAGGGAGTGGTCGCTATCGAGTCACTAACTTTTACGAAATACGCTATTGAACCTCGTTGGGGTATTTAAATACCCCACGTGAGTGGTCGTGTCATATTTTTGGTAAGTGTACTATATACTATAAATCTGCTATTACTTGAACATAGGTTATTATATATAGGTTAAAACATGACAAATCAATCCAAGGATCCAGAACAGTGGTTGAAATGGTATGAGGAACTTGACGAGGAGCCGGAGGTATATGGCGAAGAAGATCCCAACGAGTTCGAAGTTGACGTGATTGAAGTACAGGATGAACGCACAGATAATGAGCAAGACGCAGATCCTGATTATATGGAAGATCCTCTAGCACAAGATGTTGCTGACGAATCTGCGAGTGCGTTCGAAGATCCGCTTACACAGGCTGATGATTCTGGTGAATCTACGGGTCCATACTTCATAGGAAAGGATAAACAGAGTAAGTGGAATAAAATGAAACCTTCTTCAAGAACAAAATCTCATAACATAGTTTTGAAAGTTCCTGGTCCAGTGGGCAATGCAAAAAATGCCAAGTCTTATATGGAATGTTTTTATAATTCCATTGACGACACTATGTTTGCTATAATTGTGGATTGTACCAACATATATATATCGCACATTCAACAAAATTTTGCTCGAGAAAGAGACGCACAGAAAACTGATGTTTGTGAAATTAAAGCTTTTGTAGGGATTTTGTATCTTGCCGGCGTCTTGAAATCTGGTAGACAAAATGTTTTATCTTTATGGAACACGAATGGTACAGGCATTGAACATATATTTATTACAATGACATATAACCGTTTTAGATTTCTTTGTCGATGTATCAGATTTGATGATATTTCTACCAGGCAGGAGAGGCGCAATTTTGACAAGTTGGCACCTATTAGAGGCATATTCGAACGTTTTGTCTCAAAGTGTCAATCTTCAGTCACACCAAGTGCGTATCTAACAATAGACGAGCAGCTTGTGGCATTCAGAGGAAGATGCCCGTTTAAACAATATATACCGAGTAAACCAAGTGAATACGGGCTAAAGGTATATGCACTCGTGGATGTAAAGACCATGTATACGTATAAGTTAGAAATGTACGCTGGAGTGCAACCCGATGGCCCATACTTCCTTAGTAATAAGCCCGCCGACGTCGTCATGCGCCTCGTGGAGGATCTAAAAGGAACCGGACGCAATATTACTATGGATAACTGGTTCTCCAGTATCCCCCTGGCTTTCGAATTGCTCAGAAATAAGCTGATAATGATTGGAACTATCCGCAAAAATAAAAAGGAAATTCCTCTCGAATTTACCAATACGCGTTCTAGACCTGTACAGAGCAGCATGTTTGCGTTTAAAGACCATTGCACATTGGTTTCTTATGTACCAAAGAAATATAAGAATATCCTATTGATTTCCACAATGCATCACGATGATGAAGTGGATGAAGCTTCTTTGAAACCAGAGATTATACTTGAATATAATCGTACAAAGTCTGGAGTGGACGTTGTAGATAAGATGTGCGCTCATTATGATGTGGCTAGGAATACCAAGCGTTGGCCACTTACAGGTTTTTTCAATATCCTCAATATTGCAGGAATTAATGCCATATGTTTATATGCACTGAACAATGGATTCCAAAAACCCACTAGAGAATGTTTTTTGAGGAGTATCGCTGAAGGATTAGTTCGTCCACAAATTCTGAAAAGAATATATGCCAAAAATATTCCAAGAAATATAAAGAAGCGGGGATTCCTTCTTCTAAATATCGAAGAACCATCAACAACTGCAAGAGCTCAAGATCCTGAAACACATATGCCAAAGAGGCCAAGAACGGGTAAAGGAAGGTGTTATTTGTGTCCCAGAAGTCTTGACAGAAAAACCCCAGTAAGTTGCCTCAAATGCACCAAGTGGATATGTAAGAACCACCAACAAATTGTTTGCAACAGTTGCCTGAAACATGGAGCGGATGACGATTTTGAATCGGAAAACTCAGTCAATTAATGTTTTGTTGCCATTTTTTTGAATTTTTACCTTGTGCTTCTGAATGTTTATAATTATAAATTTTTGTGATTATGAAGTTTGGTTCATTTTGTAAAGCATACAAGTAGGTGTTTTTACGTAATTTGCCATATAATAAATAACCCAAAGAACTCTTTTTTAATGTTTCCCATTAAAATAAAATTGGGGTATCAAAATACCCCACGCGAGTACTCAAGTAAAAAATGTAGGCGCGAGTAGCGAAGGGTTAAAATATATTTCACTAGTACAAATAGTTTTATGTGAAAATAACATCCAGCATTGACAAATTTAGTAATTTCAAATATTACCACTAACACCCATATTTTTGATATTTTAACTTCTAAAATTATTAGAAAAACCTGATAAAATTAGAGTGCATGAAAAATGTACTGCCTTTATTTCATATAAATCACAGTAAAATTTGTTTCGCATCGGAATTTTCTGACGAATACTTGCACAAAAATCAAATATAAGTGACAAAATTCGGACATATTTATTTTCTTTCTAAATTTGGTATTGTTCATGTATGCATTTATTTATTATTACTAGCAATTCTACAATGTAATTATTCGAAAACAATTTACCTTTTCACAAACATATTAAAAAACAAAGTGGATTCATTAATACTGCTACAATAGCAATAATATGGCATGTAATTCTATTATATAACATGTATACAATCTTTATATACATAATAATTTTTTAACTGTTATATAAATATGGCATAATAAAATTCAAGAATTTTCTAGCGTATTTATTAAACACTTATAAACATATTATAGAACAATTTTATTGTATTATTATAAACATTGTATATCTGTTTTATCGTAGTTGCTATAGCACTTATAAAATATATTATATAAACAAAATGTTTTATAAATTGTGCCCTTTTTTTGATTATAGATATTTTGTAAACCTTATAAAATAGCAAATTATTAGTTGAGAATTGTCTAGCATATCGTCCATTCGAGGCAGAGGATAGCTATTCTTTTCTGTCACGTTCTTTAGCTGGCTCTATTTCAGGCAAAATCTCGTAGTTCCATCCTTTTTTTTGACGAGCACTACTGTAAACATCCATTGACTAGTAGCTGATTCTATTACTTCCGCTTCTTCCATCTCTCGAATCATTATTTCAGCTTCCTCTTTCTTTACCCGTGGTAGTCTTCGACCTGATTGTCTAATTGGTTTGGATCACCAGTATCGATTTTGTGTTTGACGGCTGATGTTCTACCAGCCTTCCCTCCTATAGGTACGAATATGTCTCGACACTGCAAGAAAAATTCTCTCATTTTTCTTTTCTCATCTCAATTTAAGGATTGACCAGCTACTGATAACATCTGGTTGAATCTGGCATTGGAATTGTCAGTTGTCTTGGTTTTACGAACTATAGACGTCACTGGTACGCAGGATCCAATACTGGCTTTCTTCTTGATGGTAATTTAATAATCGTTAACCTTTACCGCAAATACTGGGATCTCCTGCGCCGACATAACCAATTAGTTCTCCATTGCCAACTTCTTTGTCGTAGTTCCATGGTTGTATCATAACCGATGTACCTTCGTCCATGATTTCGTGTAACCGCGCTACTATCATGGATTCGCTTCTTAAATGTAGAACGGTATCTTCCTGCAACACTGCCAACACCGTGCTGCCTATATGTGCATGAAAGAATTCCTCTTCGTAACCTACTTCAATGGTTCGGTTCCTAAAGTCCAACTGGAAACTATGTAGATTCACTTCCATTTCGCAGTCCGCAGTGACAGTTTCGTTGGCCATACAATGGTTCTAGTTGCTCCAGTGTCTACCAGAGGAGTATACTCTTTTCCACTCACTTCTCCTCTCACATATACACTGTCGTTACGATATCTTAGAGGCTATCAGTAGAGTGTAATTGGAATGATCTTGGGTCGGTGCTTCCCCTTCGTAACCGACCCTTTCTAGAACGACTGTGTTTCGTTGTTTGCGGAAGTCCCAGGGGCGCTTATACGAACTACGTACATGTCCCAGCTGGGCCCAATTCCGGCATCTGATCTTTTTTGGCTTTGTGTCTACAATACTCTTCATTAAGTTGACAATCTGTCTGTCTTTGTCACCTTCTTCTTGAATTTGTTACGGTTTAAAAAAAACATTGGTACAAAATTTATTGGAAATGTAATCATGCACTTATATACAAATGGTTGACATAATAATTTCTTTCAAAAATATATTGAAACTCACCTTTTCAATGATTAGAGTAAAATCAATAACTTCAACATTCAACATTAACCAAAAATCAATGGTTTATTTACATTTACAACAGAGCTTTATTTAACTAAATCATAATAAGATATAGTATCCTTTATCATTATAAGTTGAAAACTCTAATTTACCTGGTTATAAAAATATAATTAAAACTCGAAGCACTTTTGTTTACTCCAATTTATTGTTTTAATCTCTTCTTTCCAAATTGAATTGTCATTTTATATTTTGATATTTGATATCTATCATATATGCATGGAAAACAATCTATTCTTCTTCTTTTACTATTTCATACCAATCCAACTTACTATTTCGCTGAATGTTCTGTGTTCTGTGACTTCACCTGAGTTCTGTGGATGGCCTACAAAACCTACTTGATTGGACTTTGACCCGTCCTTCTTTTTATATCAGCTTTGATTCGGAGCACATGGTTCCTTAATTTTCGATTGTAAATCGGATCTTATAAGCTGGAAAAAAGTAAACTTTATTAGATTTTATTGGTCATATTTGTCAGTGTAGACAAAATTATCTATATTGGATCTGGACCAAAATCTAAAAACCTCTTTAAGGCCACCCTACAACTTGGGCCTTCTCCTTCCCTTATAATTTTGTTCTGTCTGTTTCTATCTCGCTTACTATATGTGCTGAACTTCGCTGTATCACTCACCGCTTTTCATAAGTATCGCTTCCTCTAAGCTGTCTAACCATTTCCACATTACATCATTCATCCGTAGCAGAATAGTAGATGTAACTAGTAACCCCGTACTGCATGAATTTTGATGCATGCCAGGCGATTCATCTCATTAGATTTGAAACCTAGGAGGATCCAGGTCGAGTCAACCCAACTACCGCAAGTATTGACGTTGAACTTACGGCCAATCATACAAGTAAGAACTTTCCGATTTATATTTACATTCACCATTTACAAAGGGTTGCTATCTGAAGGACAAGCATCTGATCCTGAAATATTAACATAATTCCGACAAGTTATACATTACTAACTAACCTCTACTTCAAACATTATTATCGATTTATCTTTAAACTTACCTGTAAACACCAAGGGGTACCACTCGGTCGTGCAAGGATCATATATGTGTGATTTACAAATTAAAATTTCAATGGTTTCAATCTAACAATGTTTGATTTATGAATCCACCCCTACTCTACCGTTGAATAACATTTTCGATTCTTTTGAGCTAGCTGGAATCGAGGTTCTTCACCATCAGTGAAAAACATTTAAGATAGAAACGTAAAAAATTGTCCTAATTTTTTTATATCCCGAAACCTTCGTGGGTGCTCAATATTCAAAATCAGCTGTCAATGATTCGACCAATGTTTCGGGATGGGCTAAACGGAGCGTTCTCTGAATATCGAGGGCACGTTAACGGGTAATAAAGGCGTAGATGCACAGACATTCCATCTGGTTCTACTGTGCTTGGGCAATATCCACCTCATACCATTGATGAGCTTCGTTACGTTTTTGTTTTTGGCTCTTCAGCTAAGATTGTACAAGTGTTTCAGATGTTCGTGTGCATATCAGCTCCTCAAAGTTATTCGTTTCTTCAAGGTGTATCGTTTGAAGTATATCTAAGGCATCTCCGTGAATCGCGATGGTTCACTGGCGAACCAATTATTCACTTTAGAGGCTGTAAACTATTCTACGTAACTGGTCTACGCCGTCTTTACATCGACTGTTGGGGCCTTGACTCGGGCGAATTGCCAGTATATTATATCTTGGGATGTGTTTCTGGCTTGCGGGTTTTTTTATGTTCGATCTTTTTTTCTGCTGGCGTGTCTTGTCTTCTTAAATCTGCCATGTTTCTCTCTAACTCCTTGTTTTTTTTTTGTTAATCGTCGTCATCATATTCTCAATATCCAGTTTAAAACGTCAGCGGTAATGTCTTTCTGACATCGTCAAAAATATTCTTTTTCATAGTTGAAATCTTTTCGTCCATATTAGCAAAAATTTTGTCCATACTATCAGAAAAACCGTTCTTCATAATTGAACAATCTTTCTTCATTGTTAAAATCTTCTCGTCCGTATCAGCTAAAGTAACGTTCCTCATAGCAGAAATTGACCAGATTGAGGTGGTAGCCTCATCTTTGAATAAACATGTTTCTGGATCCAAACCGTCACTTTCCAGTGCCATTTTCAGTCTCTCTTCTAGTTCACTCCTCTTTTCGGACGTTTCCAACTCGCTATTTTCTAATTCTGATTTTACTTACGGCACTCTCAGGTCACTCAGTCTCCTTACCATTTTTGCTTAACTATGTATACATATTATCCCACTTCTGACACCAATGTAATGTTTTTCTCATTTTTTTCACGACGGGTGATATAAACTTATACACAATGTATATACGCATACTTAATTTATACACATAACTATTCGCTCATACTTAATTTATTTACACACTTAACTTTTAATTTATATTAAATAAACTGTTCACTATTTCACTGAGTAGGTAGTCGCTATACTCGATAGTCGAAATTCTGTAAAGTGACTCATCGCTCTTACTGTCCATAAAATCAGTTGCAGAAGCGAACTTCATGAGCGCATCATTTTTGAAGGGTTCTTAATAGTCCTAAATAAAAAATAAATAGAAAATGTTCTTGTACGCTCTGGCGTTTAAATTTGAGAGAACAGAAATACGAAATTATTATGGTAGATATCATTATGTATATACAGGGTGTTACCAAGAATAATACACATTTTTAAGGATGAGCTATAATAAGATGTATATAAAAAAGTCGATAGTCGAAATTCTGTAAAGTGACGTCATCGGTTATCTACCGATTTAAAGTGAACTCCATGAGCGTATCATAGTTTAAGGGTGCGAATACTGAAATATCTGGAATTTCAATTTTTAACATTTGAAATAATAACTTATCACAAGTTGTTCATAAGTAAGTTAAAACAAAATAAAAAAATGTTTAAAAGTCAATTCCAACTTACTACTACTAAAACTAAAAAAAAGTTGTTTGTCAAGACCAAAATAAATTACCAATAAGTATAGGTATGTTGCGAGGTCACTTGTAAAATGTCTGACTAACTGGAAGCGGTATCACTCCCTGACGACTCCTCAGAATCATCGCTTTCTCCTCCTATATCGATAATGAGTGGTTCCGTCATTACTTCTACACGTATGTCTAAATCCCAAACTTTATTTCTTCTTTTAATACGTGTTGAATACATTTACGCCAACTCTCAGCAGTAACGGTATGCAGCGCCTCGTCAAACAGTTTCTCAACGTCAGCCATTTTGAATGTACTGTTTTTTCTCGCAACATAATTTTTCACTTGGGCCCAAACCAGCTCGATGGGGTTTAACTCACAGTGGTAGGGAGGAAGTCTAACAACTGAGACGTTGAAATCTTTCGCCATTTCATCGACAACGTACTTAATATAACTGCTTTTATGTTTCCGTGCGAGAGATAATAATTCAACTTTTAGCATTGCCTCGTTGTGCGGAATGCTTTTACTCTCTAACCAATCAATTATAACCCTCTTGCGGCTAGCTGAAGTAGGTATTTGCTCCAGTCGACGAGAGTGGTATGAAGCATTATCCATAACTATCACTGAACCAGGAGTTACCTTTGTTAAAATTGATCTAAACCATGTTTCAAACCGGTTACCATCCATCTCTTCATGGTAATCGACAGTTTTTTTGGACTGAAAACTTAGTAATCCACCTTCTACAAATCCTTCCTCGCTGCCAATGTGAGTGATAATCAGTCGACGTCCTTTCCCAGAGGGAGCTTTTAAACCGGAAGAGAAACCCTCCATAAAGGCTTGTCGATTGCTTCGTATATTCATGTCTTGCCACACTTTTGACACAGTGTGGCCTTCATTTAACCATGTTTCGTCAAGATAATATATGTGCCGTCCTTCGTTACGAAACTGTCGTATCTGTTTTAAATAATTTCTCCTCCATTCCACAATGTCATTTCGTTCGATTAAGGCACTGTTTCTACTTCTTGTTTGGTAACGAAAATTCATTAATTTTAAAGTTCGTCTCAAAACTTTATCACTGATGTTTGGTAAAGTATCATCAGCTTCTATTACCTTGCTCAATTTAGCTACCGAGGGGATTTCATTCCTAAAATAAAAAGAATGTATTTCCCTACGTATAGCATTCCGTGTTTGGTCGTCCAAAACAATTTTCTTTCTTCCCCTACTTTCCGGTTTACAGTTTTCACCTCGTTCTCTTGTCAAAGATCCGTCCCGCGATTTCTTTAGAATATTGTATATAGTACTCTCAGAAACTTTAGTTAAATAACTGCACTTAATCACAGCGTCACTAACACCCAACTGTTTGTCCATGGCACGCAGTCCTTCGTACACATTTAATATGAGGACTTTTTCTTCCCGAATTAAATTGTTACGACGCCGTTTTTTATCGCCATCACCGCTACACTCCGCCATTATTGTCACTAAATATACCGATATAAATATTACAATAAATACCAATAATAACCGATTTATCACACAAAACCACAACACAAATACTGATGTTACGCTCATGAAGAGAATAAACACCTCACATAACTGTTTACTATCACTGTCTCATTCGCGTAGCTCAATCTATCTATCTCGTTCTCAAAGCCGGAACATTGAAGCGACTCTCCAACATTGTCAAATCGGCGAGTTTTTCACAACAAACTTTGCGTTCAAGAAATAAACATAAACACTTTATTTCACATTTCAAGTAAACTAATTATTATTAGCCTGCTTGAAATTTGAAATAAATATATTAAATTGGTATTGACTTAATTAAATTGCATCTTTTGTACCTGAAATATTGACACAATGGATTTGAAGTGTATTTATAAAATACAGCATTTCTCTCTAGAATACATATGGCAACTGCGCTTTAACCAAAGTGTTGATTAGATAGCTCTGACTCACTTTACACAATTTCGACTATCGAGTATAATATATCTAATTCCGTTCTGGAACATTCGGATTCCTGAAATTCCTTAATTGCGGCTCCCATCAAACAATCGACCTTCTTAGAATGCCCCTATAAAAACAATCACAAAAAAAATACTTCCAAGAAATCAGAACACTATCCCCAAATTTTTAAGTTGTAGATATCGGATTAGACAGGCTCGGCTTCGATGACTACCCTAGTGTGGGGTTTCGTAACAATATAATCAGGTAATTCAGAATTCCAAAAAAATTGCAATGCTAAAATTATGCTACAATCTTCGATGGTACAAGTTTCCGCCAAACTCGATTTAAAAACATTCACCCCATTATGTACAAAATTTTGTTCGACCTTATTTTCTCCAGAAATCAGGTGAACTGTAGAAATATTTGTGAGAGATTTCAACTTATATTTTAAGAGCAATACTGGATTCTTTTCAACCAGTTACTACAAAAAAATGTTTATTCAAGCAAATATATTCTTGAGAAACTTCCTTTCAAAAGTAATTTTTTCTGTTTTGTTCGGTACGCAAATATCTTGAAATGTGATTAAAAAAATCTATAAACCTCTATTGTTTGCATTTCAGTCTTGGATTGAAACCATAGAGATAGGACGATTTATTGAAAAATTTCTCTTTGAAATAAAACTGAACAGTCTCTCAAATCTAGTTCTTAAATTAATTTGAACAATTCCCAATTAAGACTAATTAAAACCATCTTAGTTATCAATCGAATCCGGCTATTTAACATCTTATACTCCGGATTTCTAGTGTTTCTTTACGCTACACGATTCCTAATTAAATTCAGTGGCGTTACCTTGAATTTTGTGGAATAGAACTGTACACTTGTCCTGATTGATTGATTTTTGAAGCTAAACAATATTTGTGTAGCATTTTTCATACGCTTTTTCTGCAGATTTGTTAATATTGATTCATTTTGATTGTACTTTAGTGACATTATTACCGATGGGGTCTGTCTGATCATATCAAATAAGTATTACAAATAGTTGGAAGCGATTTATCATAATGTGTCTCTAATTGCTTTCTCACTTAATATTTCTTTTCTCTACAAAGAGGTTTCAATAACACCGTACATATTAGTTTATTAAAGTATGAGTGGATAAAGAGGTCTTTCAAACACGCGCGATTTTTCGAACACGACGGCGCAGCCGGAGTGCTCGAAAAAGAGCACATATGAGATTTATTGAATATTTCCTTTTATATAAATTCTGTCTCATTTGTTTATTTCAATTCATTCATTTTGTGTTGATTTTCAAATGACATATTTACAATTACCATTTTGGCAAGCTTAAAGGAACAAATATATTTATATACCATGACTTGACACCAGCGCAACGTGAAACTACTGCGACTTTGAGAAGACATTTGAAGTTAAAAACATCAAATAACAAATGTTACATTAAAGGAGAAAAATTGTATGTAAACGACGCTGTCTATACAGCTGGTGAAATTTTAGAAATTGAACAAGCAACCGAATCTATACTCCAAACCCATAGTGATCCACCAACTCCCTACTCAAATAAAAAGGGCGAAGACCGCGAATAATTAACTACAATAAAACAAAAACGAATAGAACAAGAGCTAGGAAATAAAAAACAAGTAAAAAACCTTGCAAATACTCCTATGAAAACAGGAAAACTTCAAGGAAACCAGGGACCTTCGCAAAATCGAAATAGCAGATCCCCGACTGGCTCTGGAAATCTCTAAAAATAAATAATTGCGGTTATACAGCAGTTATTAGTAATATATTTTTCCATTCGTTATTTTTTTAAGCTCATTGGATTGTGCATTTAGATTTAGTTTTTGTTGTACTTGGTTGTGGGACTTCATTATTATTGGATGTATAGGCACACTCCTCAACATATATTTTAATGCTTTTATTTCATTTTAATTTTTAGTTTATGACTGATTTTAACTGTTTGTTACATTATTTATACATCTATAATGGACCAGTATGTAAGGGATTTCAATGTACCCATTGTTGAAACATATAACGTAAGAAATTTAAGAGAATGTGATGATATTCTCAAAATTAACCAAGGTAACCATAACTTTACTATACTCCATAACAATATCAGAAGTATAAGCAAAAATCTAGACGAGCTTAAACTTTCGTTATTTATTATTACGGATTTTTATTGTCTAGTTCTAACTGAGACCTGGAAGAGTACTGACATCAATTTGTATAACATACCGGGATATAATATAATATACAACAACGGCAATCTGAATCAAAATGATGGAGTCGTGGCTTACATAAACTGCAAATACTCGTTCGAATATGACTTCCTAAGATTAGGACCGACAAATATTTTAAAAGTGACTGTAACTATCAGTAATAACAATAAAATTGCGATTCTTGCTTTTTATAGATCACCGTCTAAGGAAAATAATAATTCAAGTATATCTGAATGTATCAATAATTTCCATAATTTCCTATATAACAGTGGTATCAATTCTAAAAATTGTTGTCTATTTGTTGGAGATATTGACATTGACTTATTGGATTTAAATGGTGATACCATGGAATATGTAAGTGGCTTGAGTGAGTGTGGATTTACATCCACCATTAATAACCCAACCAGAATGGCAGCTTGCTTAGATCATTTGTTTATTAAGTCAAGAACTAACATTCTAGAAAATTCTAGAAACTAATATAACAGACCACTATACAATAGCGCTGCAAATAGTTTTTGATAATAAAACAACCAAAAAGGTAACTGAGTATAATACTAAGCATGTCAACTATAAAAAACTATAAAAAATATATCCAAAGAATCATGGGATATTATCCTAAATTGTAGTAATCCAGACCCTGCAACAGAAAAATTAATAACAATTATACAGAAAAACATCAATAAAAGTACCTATTTTAGAAAGGGAAATAGAAAAACCATAAAAATTGCGCCATGGGTTACAAAAGCTCTCATTGAATACATTAATAAAAAAAACAAATTATATCGACAAACAAAGCTCCATCCCGATGACTGTGATTTACTTGTAAAATAGAAGGTGTATAGAAATAAATTGCATTCGCTTATCGAAAAGACAAAACGCAAATTTTATACGGAAAAGATCATGATAAATTCAAATAACAATAAACAATTGTGGAGCGTGGTGCAAGATTTGAGTGGAACAAAAAAAGTAAAAATGCCTTATTAAGCTATTAAGGGTCCAATGTGAAATATACTGACAAAACCATGTGACATTGCGAATGAATTCAATCGTGTATTTTCAGGAATGAGCAGGAGATTGGCCAAACAAATAAATAGTAATTTTCAGCAAACATATGGGGATAATGCCTCTTTGCCATATTCGATTGTTTTATTACCCACAAATAGGTATTAAATTGAAAAAATAATAAATGAATTGAAGAGTAAAAAGGGAATTAGTATTGATGAGATAAGTGCGGAATGTCTGAAAGCAATTTCACCATTCATACTTGATCCTCTACTGCATATCAGAAATATGTGTATAGAAAAAGATACATGGCCCAAATCCTTAAAAAACACTGTAGTAATACCCGTATACAAAAATGAAGATGAGACCCTTGCCGCGAATTATAGACCTATATCACTGATTCCACACATGGCAAAAATTTTTGAAAAACTGTTGAAAAATAGTCTTACATCGTTTATAAAACAAATATGATTTAATTTCATCCAAGCAATTTGGTTTTAAGCAAAATAACTCCACACAAGATGCCGTTTTAAATTTAACATCAAAAATTTATGAAGCATCAAATGATAATAAAGTTTGCTTGTGTGTTTTTTTAGATCTAGCCAAAGCTTTTGATACTGTTAGTTATAGCAATCTATTGCAAACATTGGAAAAAATTGGCATACGAAACAACTGTTTACAACTATTAACGAGTTACCTGTCAGAGAGACAGCAGATAGTAAGGGTTGCCGGACAAGCGAGTGGTCAGGGGGATGTAACATATGGAGTACCTCAGGGAACAATTTTAGGCCCTGTTTTATTCAATCTTTACATGAATGGATTATTTTCATTGCTCAGTGCAGGACATATAACTGGGTTCACTGATGACACTGCTATTACTTATAAAGCAGATAACTGGTATGAGCTCAAATTAAAAGCAGAAACTGACCTAAAACTAATGAAGACCTGGTTTGATAATAAATTACTTACCATAAATTAAAAAAAAACATATTACCTACCACCGTTTAACTCCAATTTGAGCATCGAACTATACAAACCTCTTGAAATATCACAAAACATTTTAAACCTTTACATTAACAGAGAAAAACTGTGCCAATAAATGGCAAAAATAGCTATGTACGAATATCCTCAACGGGACTTCCACAAGGGAGCATATTAGGCCCATTACTGTTCAACATTTAGACTTTAGATTTTGTAGATATCTTGGGACTGGGGATCTCTACAATATACCGATGATTTTTGTGTCTTGGCCAAAGAGAAAACAATAGAACGAAAAATACAAAGGTTTGAACAAACTGGAGATGCAAAAAAAATGGTTAGATACCCATGGATTCAGGATGTCACGAAGAAAACCATATTCTGCACATTCAGCCGAAAACGTTATCAGCCTGAAAATCATATTGCACTAGGGCCTTTAAACATTCCTTATAAGACATCGGTTGAGTATATCGGCATAACTTTAGACCAACAACTATCACGGAAAAACATATTTATAGTTTGACAGGAAGATGTGAAAATAGCATAAATATTATTAGTTCCTTCTGCAATACAACATGGGGAGCAGATCCAAATATTGCTCTAATCTTTTATAGAGCTCTAATACGTTCAATATTGGACTGTCGTTCAGTTCTATACGGAAACTCAATAACGAATAACTTGTGAACGTTGAATTAATCGAAAACAAATGTCAACGTTTATCCCTGGAAGTCTTAAAGAGTACACCACTAGTTGTCCTAGAAGTCGCAGCAGCGGAGCCTCCTTTGTACTTACGAAGAAAAAACTTGAGTGATGTGATGTTATCCAAGCTTACGGCCCAAAATATACATGGACAGTTGCACGAACTATTCTCACTAATAAATGTTCCCTATGGGAGAAAGAAAAAGCAACCCCTCCTCACAATAAGTTATCAGTTCCTAAGGCAATTTGAGGAAAATATGTATAAAATGGTTGTTCTTCCTGGTTACAGAAAGTAATCGATCGCTATCCCTTGCAACCATGCGATATTTGGAACATGGACGAAACTGGTATCACCACAGTTCAAAAACCGGACCATGTTGTTGCTCGGAAAGGCTTTAAACAAATTGGCAGAATCACCTCTGCTGAAAGAGGAACACTGGTAACTATGGCAATATCTGTTTCAGCAATAGGTAACCAGACTCCTCCGTTTTTTGTTTTTCCACAAGTCCATTTTAAAGACCATTTTTTAAACGGAGCACCTGCTGGAAGTGCCGGTTCCGCCAATCCTTCTAGATGGATGCAAGAATATCAATTTTTTAAGTTTTGTCAGCATTTTGTTAGAAATGTCAGATGCTCAAAGGAATTCCTCACTTAATTTGGACTGTAGCGTCATAACTCTTGATTTATCTAAGAGAGTACGGTTAACTCTCTCTGCAACACCATTTAACTGTGGCGCATATGGTATTGTATTCTTAATTTGAATACCTTTGGCTGTTCAAAAACCTATAAAATTATTATTTAGATATTCTTTACCATTATCACAAACTAAAATTGAAATTTTTAATGAAAATTTGGCTGATACATACCTTTTAAAACACTCAAAAATGTCAGACTTGTGTTCTATTAAATAAACAATTGTAAAATGAGTAAACTCATCTAGAAAAGTAACAAAATATTTTTTATTGTCATATGCAGTAGGAATCATTAGTCCACATACATCACTGTGTATAATTTCCTAAGGTATTTTTGCTTGTTTAGCGGAATTCTTATTAAAAGACAATTTTGTTATTTTACTTTTGACACAAATCTCACATTTATGACTTTTAATTATTTTTTTATTTCTAATCACATTCATCACCATATTATTATCAAATAATTTTGACATATTATCATATCCCAAGTGACCAAGTCTTAAGTGCCACTTATGAGTATCTGAACAAAAATTTGCCTCATGTTTCTTATTGGCTTCAAGTTCAATTTTAAATAAATTATTTTCTTCATTTCCTCAGATAACAACACGGAATTTTCATGTACTTCTGTCCTATATTTTTCAAATGAAATTTTTAATCCCTGTTTGACTAAACACTGACCAGATAGTAAGTTATGACGTAGATCTTTAACATATAATACATTTTTTAATATTGCCGTTTCATAAGTTTCACAGTTTTTTAAATTTACAATAATATTACCTATTTTTGTGGCTATTGAAAATTCTTTTGATATAGCAACGTAAATTTTTATAGGAGTTTTTAAATCTTCAACATTATCAAAATATTACAGGTTGTTTACCAAATGATCTGTTGCAGCAGAGTCTATAAACCAATTAATTACCTTACTTCTGCTTTGATCATCATGAAAACTTTCACTTGCAGCTGGAAATGCAACATGTTCTTCTTCATCTGATGAATAAATAATGTTCTGCTTCATGAGCTCGTTTACGAAACCAGCATCCGGTTCTTGTATGTCGTTTTCTACCACAACGATGACATTTGAGTTGTTTGAATTTTC
This sequence comes from Galeruca laticollis, assembly GCA_963921935.1. Lineage (NCBI taxonomy): Eukaryota > Metazoa > Arthropoda > Insecta > Coleoptera > Chrysomelidae > Galeruca > Galeruca laticollis. Next base: position 46,495,821 of record OY998184.1, read on the forward strand.
CAGATGATCTTGGTTTCTTGAGGTTTTCATTTCTTTTAGAATTATTGAAGAAGGCAGTAGAACAGGGATATTGGATTATATTATTGTTTCTTTTCATTTCTTGGTCTAATAACTTTCCTTTAACGAAGTCTAATGTCAATTTCTCAGCTTCTATTTTCTCAAGAGCCGTAACAATTGCATCATAACTTTCTGGTAACGACAATAACAAATTGCATACTATGTCTGCTTCTTCCAATTTTGCACATACTGATTTTAGTTCTCTTACGTCATCATCGAATTCACTAAAATAATTTTCTTGGCGATCTTCGTTCTTTAATTTTAGGGTCAACAATTTCTTTCTTAAATACAATTGGGATGCTACTCATTTTCTTTGAAATACCTTTTGTAGAGCATGCCACATTCAAAATGCGGGAGTTTTATCTTTCACATACTGCAGTTGTGAATTTGCAATGCATTGAATGATTAAAGACTCACACTTTTTGTCTTTTTATAAGAAATCTTCATTAAGTTCTAGATTTTCTTCTTTAATACACTCTATTACATTTTGTTGGTCTACAATTATTTCCATGTAAAATTTCCAATGATCATATGCTTTTCCATCAAATTGAATCACTCCAAATTTCTCGAACACGTCTTTGGAAGACATTTTTGAGGTTATATTCACCTTTACCGTTTTTCAACAATAAATACACTTTTTTAACAATTCCTCAGCATCAAACAGTGTTTCCTGGGCCCATAACCTGTTGTTTTGGTGGATAAAGACACAGATGTCGAGTGATTATATTTTATTTTATGAAATAAAAACACAAATTTAATTTATATGTATAACGCATGGAACTTATGAACAACAACCAAGACAGATGACATTGAATTGACAATTTTGACAATATACAGTTTCACCAAATTAAACTGTTTCAATTGATATTCAACAAATACTTAAACAATAAATATTATCTTGAACTCCAGCAAAATCCAAAAATGTCTGAAAAATTTGAATCTCATAATGTGAGGCCAAATTTCTCGAACACGTCTTTGGAAGACATTTTTGAGGTTATATTCACCGTTACCGTTTTTCAACAATAAATACACTTTTTTTAACAATTCCTCAGCATCAAACAGTGTTTCCTGGACCCATAACCTGTTGTTTTGGAGGATAAAGACACAGATGCCGATTGATTATATTTTATTTTATGAAATAAAAACACAAAGTTAATTTATGAGTATAACACATGGAACTCATGAACAACAACCAAGACAGATGACATTGAATTGACAATTTTGACAATACAGTTTCACCAAATTAAACTGTTTTAATTGATATTCAACAAATACTTATGCAATAAATATTATCACAAACTCCAGCAAAATCAATCCAAAAATGTTCCGTCTGGAACAATTTGAAACTCATAATGTGAGGCTGTCGATCTCTATTTCCTACTTGCTTCATCTTCTACCGGTTCTGAACTCTAATAATTTATTACTTCAATTAGTTTTATTGTTAACGTATTACTTACAACTCAACACTGATGAAGGATCGCTATTAAAAAACTCTGTTTATTCAAATTCGGTTCCATCGTGTTAAGTTATTACTTAACGTAATTTGTCGCTTTTCCAGCATTTCTATTTTTTCCATTGTCCAGTGGTTTATTATCAAAATTTAATAATATTTAGAGCAGGAATATTAACAGTTTCAAGGAATCGAATTGATGATGTATCTTTATTAATATCAATTGCATGAATATTGAAATTTAGTGATTGAAACTTTATTCCTTATTTAAATAATTAAAAAGAAGATTGGTTCATGAAGTAAATTAGCTACTTAGTAGTTTTAGCTGCACTAACCGATATAGCACAAATTCCTTCTCCATCTTGATTACCATCCGAGATAGATGCACTAAATACTGTAACACGTGTTGTAATGAGTTTGATACTTATGCAATGTAACCATACATCTTCAATATTATATTTTTACACTCATATCCCGAATGGGCAGAAAGCCAGCGATTGGCAGGCTTACGATATTAGAGAGTTATCGGTAACCCAAATAACGTCAGGCCGTATTAGCGCATATGTTATTTTGACATTTAACGTACGCGCGAGTCGATTCTTAAAACAACGTCCCTAAATAACGTTACCACCAAGCGTTATTTACGGAGCCTAACGACAGGACGTATTTTAAATAGCGCTTGATAGTTAACTAGCCGGGCATGCGCAGAGTTTTCTATGTTAAAATTGTGTGTTGCAGATTTACCACATAAACTATGTTTTGAGTATATAGTAAAATGTCTGAAAGGGAACCAAAAAGATCAAGGTTTGGACCAGAGGACGACACCGCTCTCCTCAAAAAGTCTATTAATTTAAACCCTTTGGAAGACCCCGAAAAATGGGAACCAATTCAATCCAACATACACGTCATAACTAGAAAAAAGTTTTTAATAATGTAATGTTTTTCTTATTTAATAAAACGTTTTTATTACGGGTGGGATAAATTCAAACACTCGGCGGGTTCACTTACTTAATTTATTTATTCACTACACTATTCACTAATTATATACACAGTATATTAACTTAAACTAATTTATATAAACAGTTTACTAATTTATATTCACTCATTTACTGTTTATCTCACGATGTCAAATTATAAACTAAACTGAACTTATCCGCTAGTCGGTCCTTTATATATATTAGTCCTTTTTCACTAGAGAATTCTAGATTGCGGCTTACACAAAAACTATTGACTCTCGCATTTTCTAGATAAGACTGGTCACAAAAACAATGTCTAGATAAGATAGTCACAATCGTCAACAATTCTAGGAAATCTCTGCGCATCTGCCATAATTTCAACATACATAGCTTAGACAGAGACGGATTCAGGGAATATACCAGTGTGCTGTTTCGTAACATTACCCCCTCCTTAAATGGCAGTTCCTCCTGGAACTTTTATGTAGCCAAAACTGGATGTTTGAATCGGCAACTGGCCCCATTTCCACACTTTCCCATCTTATGGAAATAGCAGGGCACCGTCTTCATCGGATACTGATAACGGGGGTTGTAGCTGCAAATTAATATCTGGACACCGGTATCTCGGAAAATAATCTCTACCATGTTCCTGATAAATCGCCAATCCAACTGGTAACTTGCTATCTTAGGCATAGCCATTTTTTTCACGCTGGATCGTAACACATGGTCTCGGAGATTTCGAAGTGCTTCCCGCACATCGCGGTAAGTTGATCGATCTTGAAATTCATTTTTAGTTACCACGTAGAAGACGTACCGCGAATTATGTTTCAGTTTCAGTGTCTTGCCAGGGGCTGGAATCTGGTCTTCAAGATTTTGTAATTGCCCGAAGTTCTACCGAAAGACGGTTGTCAACCCTCGTGCGTTCTTGATACGGGCGGAGATGTTGTATGCCAGTGAATAATCTTCCGAGACAGTAAATAAATCTTGTCGTTTTTCTGAAGTGACTCCATATCTAGCTTTCCCGGTATTTCCATACGCGACTTATAAGTCTCCGTATCGAGAACTTATTTTTAAAAAACAATTTCATTACTTTATTACAACTACTTTCAAAAATTCAAATAAACAATATTGTTTTATTATTACGATCTTTATTATTTAACAGTTAACATCAGACTGAATATGTAAAATGAATTTATTAACTAGCAAAACTATCTATATCAGCAATAAAAATATGTACAATAATAATTCAACAATAAACAAATAATAAAGTCCGCTGTCAGCATCTACAGTGTTGAACCATATACGGGGTTACCAAATATAACACCTCCGCCCTTAGAGTTTGGCATATTTCAAGGAGTGAAAAATGCCCTTGGTTGTGGCTCAGGATGGACTGTTTCATCTTCTACCTCTTCTATGGAAGCTTCTGTGGTTAATTCATAAAGTTTTCTAATTTTTGTTGCGACGTAGATACATATTAAAATTGCTATTATAATATACGCCATTATATTCCAGGTTGAAACTGGGTTTACGTTGAGATGTTTCAAGACCATTGGTTTAATTTGTTTTTGTTTTTCTTGAAGTGAATGGATGTCATCTAGTGGTATATTTTCTAAATGTATTTCGGGTAGTTCCTCTTCTTCTCTTGAATAATCTATGGTAACTTCATTAATAAAATTTTCGTTTTCTAAAATAAATTCACATTTATAAGGTACATTGATGAGAAAATTTCCTTTTAGGAATGTGAAGTCATTTCTTCCACATCGTGTTTCTATCTTGGTTCGATTAATAAAAATAGCAATGTAGTGAGCGTCATCAATTTGTTGAACTAGATTTCTTGAAATTTTGATTGGGGTTCTTTGGCAACTCTTGGGTTTGGGATGCTGTAACTGTAGTAATTCGAATACGCAATCTTCGCTCTCCACTCCCCTGGACATTCTTCCATCTGGACAGTAGTGGCTGGTTTCTAGCTTGATGCAGGGTTGTTGGATGTATTGGTAGAAATCGTCATTCATTATCAGATAGGTATTACGAGGGATAATCGTAGTAGAATTTGGGGTAGGTATGGAATAAAGGTGATAATAAGAATATATATCAGGTAATACTATAGGAAAGTGAATAACAAAAATAATCTTTGTGCCTGAGTAATATGATTCTACATCTAATACTCCATAATATTTATAAGTGTCATTTTCTAAATTTTGAAAAAGTATTTCATCTACTGTATGAAATTTTAAAACTGTATATACCATTGATTCCATTTCTTCAATTTTAATTATACTTGTATGAAGTATACCAAGGCGTGAAAATGATATAGCATTTTCTATTTCCCCTAATATTTGTAAAATTATATTTATATTCAGATTTAACTGATCTAAAATATTTCGCGTTTGTAAATAATCATCAAATTCAAAAATAAACGTATTAAGCGAATTTCTGATTTTTTCTATTCCTGAAAAAATTGTATCCTGATTATGTTTTATTAAGTTCATTGTTTCATTAAAGTTTTGAATTATATCACTTGTAAGTGAGATTTGCTGATTTAGATTGCTTACAATTTCCTGTTGAGAATTTTGTAGTGTTGAAATCGCTTCATCATATCGTAATACATCATCAGCGTCTAAGTTCCCGGAAATGACTTTTATTACATTGCCAAGTCCGTTGAAAAGACCTCGTTTGACCCTAATAGAAGGCATTAAAGAATTTAATTTATTTTCTGCACTATTTAATTGATAAGAAACACCTTTAATAAAATTTTCTAATTCTATATGATATGGATAACTAAGGCCAATTTGAATAGCCTCTGTTACATTTTTGAAAGCTAATTTTAAAATTTGAATTTCATTTCTAATTGGTAAAAGATCATAATAATGAAGAAATGTATGAATACTAGATTTAACTTTAGCGGGCCCTAATAAATAAGGAAGTATTCCAGGATTATTGCTCAGGTTCATCATTTGAATTTCCTGGGGTTTTACTGGTTGTAGGACCAGGATCATAAGGATTAGTGGCATCCTGTAAAAGTTTTGTCGTGTTAGTTTTTGGTCGTCTTAAATTTTGTTTGTGTAAAATTGCATTTCTCGTTGTTGTTACCGTAGTGTTTTTATTTTCTTTGATTTTATCTTTATTAAATTTTGGATCCAATTTATTTCTAATAAGTGTTGTATTTTTTTGATAAACGTCTGTATCCGCTTCGTATTCTAAAGGTTCGTGCCTGTCTTAATTATGGTAATTTATTGTTTTTTCTTTTTCTGTTATAAGTCGTTCATTCAGTTTCTTATAAAGTTCTACGGTTGTCTCGCGATGTTCGTGTATATAAAGAATAATTAATTTTTTGTCAATATCTATATCGAAAATTTCTTCCGAATCGAAATGTCCATTTATAATATCTATAGGCTTCTGTTTAGTTACAGAGTGAATTGAATTATTGTAACCTAAAATTGCATAAGGCATATCCATTAATATATTAATTTTATCTTTATTTTTTGCTCTAATAACTCTTAAATGTTCGATTATTGTGGAATGAAAACGTTCTATAGCACCTTTCGATTGAGAACTGTTGGAAGAAACATAATGACTTTTAATTTTATGCACATCAAAAAATTCTTGTAACAATGAATTTTTGAGTTCTTTACCATTATCCATAATTACTAATGTCGGTTTACCATGATGAGTCATAAAAATTAATAATGCTTTAATAATTTCTACTCCTGTTAAAGACATAATAGGATAAGCTTGCCCATATTTAGAAAAACTGTCTATTAATGTTAAAAATTTTTGATTTTGTGCTGAAAAACAATCAATATAAATAATTTCAAACGGTTTGGATGCCGTCGGAGTGATCATTAATTTTTGTCTAGGAGGATTACGATCATATTTATTAGTTTGACATATTTCACATTTGTCAATAAAATCTGTTACATCATTTTTCATACTAGGCCAATAATAAGTTCTTTTTATTCTTGTCTCTGTCTCAATTATGCCACGGTGATTAGTTTCACCTTCATGAGTGTGTCGAATAATCTCATGCTGTTCGTCTTTTTCATCTATATCTGTCAATTTTAACTTACAATGTATTAACTTATAAGCCGAATTTTTGAACGTTTCTCTTAATATCTCTAACATACGTGATATGGGTCCTTCTTTCAAGAAATATATACCATAAGTGTATTTTGGATCTACATAGTTTTTAAATAAATTTATAATGTCTTGTTGTAAATTATTTAATGCAATTTGAACATGTAATCGTTTTTTTGATTTGAAAATTTGTTCTATTTTAGGTTTAGCTGCCGAATGTAAAACAAAATCTATTATGATTTGGTGGTCATAAGAATTTACACATTTTTCCGTGATTGTCATTCCTAAAATTGGCTCTTCTCTACTGGTATGAACAGTGAGATCGTCTGTTCCTTCCCTGTCGTCATTATTATCATCCAAGTTTACTATTAAAGACTCATTTTCATCATTATCTCGTGGATCTCCTGAAAGAGCTTTATTAAAATTTTCCATATATTCAAATATTTCCTTGGAATTGATTTCTACCCTTGAAAGAGCATCAGCATTGCTGTTTGCTACTCCACGTTTATATTCAATCTCATAATCGAATTCCTCCAGCTTGAGGCGCCACCTCACTAACCTAGAGTTTGGCTCCTTCAAATTCATAAGCCACTTCAATGGTTTATGATCAGTAATAATTTTAAATTTTCTACCGTATAAGTAGGGTCTAAAATACTTTGTAGCCCACACAATAGCTAACAATTCTTTTTCTATTGTACTATAATTTTGTTCTGACTCATTAAGAATCCTAGAAGCATAAGATACGGGCCTATCTCTCCCAACTGTGCCCTGAGATAGTATTGCACCCAGAGCAATATTACTAGCATCTGTAGTTAAAATGAAATCTTTATTAAAATCCGGATACTGTAAAATTGGTTCGTTTTCTAAAAGATTTTTACAAGTTTCAAAGCAACATTTAAATTCAGCATCATGTATAATTTTTGCATCCTTTTTTAAACATTTAGTAAGAGGTTTAGTAATTTTTGCGAAATCTTTAATAAATTTTCTATAATATCCAATCAAACCTAAAAATGATTTTATTTCTCTGGTAGTCTTTGGAATTGGATAATTTTTTATAGCTGAAATTTTATCTCCTTCCGGTGTTACTATATGACCTAAATAAGCAACTTCTTTTTTCAAAAATTCACATTTGTCTAATTGTAATTTAAAATTTGTTTCTCTTAATCGTTTAAAAACTTTATCAAGATTAGTTACGTGCTCCTGTAATGACGTCGAAAATATTATTATGTCATCGAGATACACTAAACAAATTTCGTTCTGTAATTCTCTGAGAATATTATCCATAACCCTTTGGAAAGTTGCGGGTGAATTTTTTAAACCCATTGGCATGCGACAATATTCGTAATGACCGTTTTCAACTCTAAAAGCTGTTTTTGGTATATCTTCGGGACTCATCTCCATTTGATGAAATCCGCTAGCTAAATCTAAAGTACTGGAATAATTACATTTACCTAGTTTATCCATTACGTCACTTATTAAAGGAATAGGGTATCTATCATCTACAGTTTTTTCATTTAACTTACGAAAATCTACTACAATTCTATATTTTTTCTTCCCTGACGTATCTGGTTTTTTTGGGACAACCCAAATATTCGAAGACGAGGCACTTGTACTTGGCCTTATAATACCTTGATCTAACATAGATTTAATTTGACGTTGAATTTCTTGTTTATGTGCAAAAGGGTATCTATAAGATTTTGAATAAATTGGGAGTTCGTCTTTAGTTTTTATACTATGTTTAATTTGATTAGTAAAAGTTAAAGGTTCTCCTTCTCTATAAAATATATCATTATATTTACGGCAAAGTTTCAAAATATGATTTCTTTCTTCCGAATTTAAATGATCGGTTCTTAAAAGTGCTTCAATGTCAGGTTTCTCAGTGAAACCACTGTCTCTAACATCTGCGTGAAATAACTCATAACAATTTTTATCAAAAGCAGCTGATTTTATAGGTTCTGTTGAATTAAAAATAATGTCTTCGCTCGTTTTATTAAAAATTTCTACAATTGCATATCCGTTTTTTGCAGTTGTGAGAATAGAAGGAATTTCACAATTTTTTATATTTTGCTTTGGTATTAAAATATCACCATTATATGTCGATACAGGAATATTAACTAGAATTCTACTATATGGTTCTATTTTTGTCTTAAAGCTACATTTACGGTTACTTGAAAAATAATTTATAGGTATAGAAGCAAATGGAGTGTCTACACTTGATTTTTCAAAATCAACTTTCGCGTTAAGTAATTTTAAATCATCTGACCCTATTAAACCATCATAATATTCATGAAAATCAAATAAATTTAATTTTATATTACCACTTTGCTTAAACTCTGAAAATAAAGGTATTTTAGCACAGTGTTGATGAGTTGACGACTGATACACTGCTGTAACAGTAAAAGGTTCCAAGAAATTTTTTTCTTTATAATATTTTTCCGCAATTTCTGGTCGTGAAAATGATTTTGTAGCACCAGTATCTAATAATAATTTTAGAGGAGGATTTGAAATTTTAAGAGAAGGTAATTCTGGTTTATTTGTAGAAATATTTAATTCAATTATGTCATTTCGTCCATTTCGTGAACCAATTGAAAATTTCCATTTTCTGAATAATTTTCATCTACTTCGTCACTATAGTATTCGTAATTTTGATTAGAAGAATGAGCTATTTCGCTTTCATCCCTAGTATTATCTGAAGTATTACTATTAAATATTTCTTCGGCAATATAGTTTGGTTTTTGGTTACGGTTATGATTATGGTTTTGATATCTGAAATGATTTGAAGTTTGTCTAGTCGAAGTACTCATAGGAGTAGGGAGATTTGGTTTATATTGCGGGTTTGGTTTCCATACATTCTGGGGGTTTCTAAAAGCTTGATTATTATTTGGATATTTAGGAGAATGAGGAGGATTTGTATGCTGTTGTATTTGAATGGGTCCTCTGGGAAATTGTTGGGACGTTGAGGGTTGTTGATATGATGGGTTTCTTATAGGAGGTTGGCTAGGATACTGCCAATAATTTTGTCTATAATTTTGAGGCATTGAATTATGATACCTTGAATTATTATTAGATTTCCTCACACTATTATTAGAATTTATGTTATTCGAAAAATGTTGGCCTTTCTGAATATAATTAATATTATCTTCCTCTCTTATAAATTGTATAGCTTGTTCTAGACTATTAGGTCTCATAGCTCGAATTATTGGACCTAGCGGTTCCTTTAAACCTGCGAAAAATGTTTTTAAACTTTGTTTAGTGAAGAATGATCTTTTTGAGTCCCTTTCAAGTCCTTGACTATGTAAATCAATATAATTACCAATAGTGTTAAGTAACTGCAAAATTCTCTCGTGAAATTGATAAGTAGTTTCATTGGTTTTTTGTCTCATATTTACTAAGTCCTGATTTAAACAATTTTCATCTCTTTGATCCCCAAAGTTTGAAATTAATGTGTTTTTTATATCTGTCCAATTACTATTTGAACCACTTATAGCTACCACTTCTTCCGCTCTACCTTCTAATTTGTTAAGAATACCATTTAGTAGAAGAATATTTTGGAAATTATGTAAATATTCTCTATCAAAATAATGAGTTAGAATTGATTCGGTAACACTTATAAATCTATGTAACTTAGTTGCATTTCCATCAAAATTTGGAATAATTGACAAAGTTTTAATATCTAAAGTTGGCACCGGCATATTGATTGTTAAATTGCTTAAACTATTAATTATACTATTATCTATAAAGTTTGAATTTGAAAAATAATTATCGAAGTTATCGAACTCTTCAGAGCTATCGATTTCACTTAAGGATTCTATAGGTGAAGAGGAGTCTGACATGAACTAAATTCTTACCACATCCGTTATCTGTATCTAGCAACGGTTTCTTCAAGATGTGCCCCTGGCTTCCACGATGGATTGCACTGGAACTGGTTTGGTTTCGATTTTCGTCAAAGAGTTGACACTCACGGATTGTCCACGATGGATTTCCTACGAAAATCCTACTGACTGCGCCACTTATAAGTCTCCGTATATAGAACTTATTTTTAAAAAACAATTTCATTACTTTATTACAACTACTTTCAAAAATTCAAATAAACAATATTATTTTATTATTACGATCTTTATTATTTAACAGTTAACATCAGACTGAATATGTAAAATGAATTTATTAACTAGCAAAACTATCTATATCAGCAATAAAAATATGTACAATAATAATTCAACAATAAACAAATAATAAAGTCCGCTGTCAGCATCTACAGTGTTGAACCATATACGGGGTTACCAAATATAACACGCGTCTATAAATTCATCGAAGGTAGGATCAGACGCATCCCGAATATGGTTTACGCCTTTCTCTAGGTCATGGTCTCCTTCGAATGGCGCTAGTCGGTTTTGGTGAACTACTTTTGGTTTTCCGTTGGGGATATTATGCGAAATATAACATCATTGATCCTTTTCTTGATTAAGTATGGACATTCCCAGTATATTAGTAATTTTGGAGAAAATCCTTTCCTCCTCGTCGAGTTATGTAACCATACTTTGACCCATTCTTTAAAACCGCCTTCTGTGGCCTGCGTGTCTCACCGACTTTTCATTTTGTCGCTGGCAACTTGAAGATTTGTTCGAACTAATTGAATAATATCGTCCAGCCTTCTTCTCAATTGGATCACGTAGTCTTCTCTTGCTAGATCTTCTCCAGTGCCACGGCCAAATTTTAGGTCACAATGAAACCTCATTTCACGTTCAAACACTGGTCACTGTGGATTTCCAAAGGCACTCCATATCGGCTGATAAATTCTTTTACCAATACATCCGCGACAGTTGTGGCCTCTTGGTTCGGGATGGCGTAAATATCCACCCACTTTGTGAAATAATCCATTACAACCAGTATGTATTTGCCACCATTTTCTGTCGTCAGAAATGGTCAAGCGATATCTAAAACAATCCTTTCGTGAGGTCTTCCAACCTTGTACTGTTTCATGGGCGCCTTTCTCTTGCGATGTGGTCCATCACTCGTAGCACAAGTCGTACATTTCTTACACCAGTCCTTCACATCATCGGAGCTGTTCATCCAATTAAACCTCTCACGGATTCGCTGGAGGGTTTTCCTCACTCCCAGATGACCTCCCGATGGACTGTCGTGTAACTTCTTTAGTACTTCAGCTACTCTTGTTCTTGGGATAACTAGCTGTCTCCTTATCTCGGAAACATCATCGTTTTCAAGGACTCTTTTCAACAGCCCTTCTTCCAGGACAAGGGAGCCCCACTGAGGCCAATACGCCTTGAGTTTCGTTCAAATTCTTGACACTTCTTGCCAGGTAGGTCGCCGATTTTCTTCCTTCCATTGCCGGATCATCTTCAGGTGAGGATCATTTTCCTGATCTTCTGTGATCCAGGTGGGTGACCATTCCTCGTTGACTACAGTAGTTCTTGAAACTGCAGCTTCCCTAGATTCCGCCTTGTTGCATTGGGAGCAGTATGTTGGGCACGGCCGTCTGGACAGGAAGTCGGCATTTCGGTGAGTCACACCAGCTCGATGTTCGATGTTGAAATCGTACTCTTGAAGTCGTTCAATCCATCTAGCGATCTGGCCCTCGGGATTCTTGAACTGCATCAACCACTTGAGTGCATGAGCAGTCCGGATTAAAAAGTTCCTACCATAGAGATACTGGTAAAAGTGTTCCACGGAGTTCTCTTCTTGTGACGCAATAGTTTCTTTCTGGTTTGGAGAAGACTTTACTGAAATATCCCAGCACTTTTTCTTGCCCTCCTTGGATCTGTAAGAGCACTCCACCAATTTCTACGTTGCTTGCGTCAGTGTTAAGAATAAAGTCTCCCCCTGGTAATGGGTATCCTAATATCGGCTCCGAGGTCAAATGCCTCGTCAAGGTTCCAAAAGCCGTTTGACAGTCTTCGTCCCATTGGAAAGCTCTTGCCCCTTCTGTAAGTCGCGTTAGAGGCTTGACAATATGTCCAAACTTCCTGATAAATCTTCTATAATACGTGCAAAGTCCAAGGAAACTCCTGATTTGATGTCTGTCGGTTGGTTGCGGCCATTGCTGAATGGAAGCAATTTTCTCTGGATCCACCGCCACTCCTTCATTGCTCACTATATGACCTAGATAGTTGACCCGGTTTTGGAACAGCTGACATTATTTCGGGTTTAAGATGAGCTGGGCAGCTTGGAGTCGTTTGAATACGTCTTCCAAATTTTTCAAGTGTTCGTCAAATGTCTTCCCCAGTACTACGATGTCGTAGGAATAGACCAGGCATGTCTTCCAAGACAACTCTCTCAAGACATTTTCCATGATTCTTGCAAATGTCGCAGGCGCATTACAGAGCCCGAATGACATGACGTTGAACTGCCATAATCTAGATCCGGTGGTAAAAGCAGTCTTCTCCTCGTCTTCTGGGTCCATTTCCACATACTCATAACCAGACTGCAGGTCCAAGGTGGAACACAGTTTGCTGCCGGCCAAAGTATCTATCGTATCGTCAATTCGAGGAAATGGATAGCTGTCTTTCTTTGTCACGTTGTGAAGCTAGGGATAATCCACGCAGAATCTCAAAGTTTCATCCTTTTTCTTGACGAGCACTACTGGAGACATCCATGGACTAGTAGATGGCTCTATTACTTTTTCTTCTGCCATCTCTCGAATTAGTTTTTCAGCTTCCTCTCTCTTCGCTCGTGGAAGTCTTCCAGCTGATTGCCTCATTGGCTTAGCATCACCAGTATCGATTTTGTGTTTGACGGCTGATGTTCTACCAGTCTTTCGTCCTTTTGGTACGAATAGGTCACGATATTGCAAGAAAAATTCTCTCTTTCTCTTTTTTTTAGCTCGATCCAAAGATTGACCAGCTTCTGTTCGAATCTGGCATCAGAATTGTCAGTGGTCGTTGTTTGACGAACTATAGACGTCACTGTTACGCAGGATCCAATTCTGGTTTCCTTCTTATTGGTAACTGGGTAATCATTCACGTTTATCACACGTACTGGGATCTCTTTCGCCGACGTAACCAATCCTTTTCCAATTAGTACTCCTTTGCCAACCTCTTCGTCGTGGTTCCTTGGCTCCATCATAACCGGTGTGCCTTCCTCTTTGATTCCCTGTAGCCGTGCTATTATCATGGTTTCGCTTCGTGCAGGTAGAACAGTATCTTCCTGTACAGCTCCCAACACCGCGCTGCCTTCATATGGATGAAGGAATACCTTCTCGGAACCCACTTTAATGGTTCTGTTTCTAAAGTCTAATTGGAAACCATGTACATTCATTGCGTCCATTCCCAGAATCACGACTTCTCCAATGTCAGCTACGACTACCGTATGCGTGAAATTTCTGCGCCAATTCCCATTTGGATTTGTGTCTTACCGTGAACGTTGGATTTCTCACCTGTGGCGGTCCGCAGTCGCAGTCTCGTTGGTAAAAGCTTCTTCTTAGAGTTTATTATTTCTGGTCGTATAATGGTTCTAGTTGCTCCAGTGTCTACCAGCAGAGTCTATCTCTTGCCATTCACATCTTCATCTACATATACACTGTCGTTGTGAGATATGAGCGAAGCTATCAGTATGAAAGAGTCTTTGGAACAATCATGGGTCGGTGCTGCCTCCTCGTAGCCGACCCGCGGGCTTATTCTGTAACTTGCAACTGCCGATAATTGCGCAATTGTCGCTGTCAAACGCAGGATTCGTATTCTCGAAGAAGCAACTGCGACCGCGATCGCAATTTATCTGTAAACTGCCTCTAGTGAGTAATTGGTTAAGTGAAAAAGTGCATTTTTCTGTTGTTCATGTGAAAAATACGTATTCTGTAAGTTATTTTTTAGCAATTACAACGCGATTGCAACTGTTGAATAGTAATCACGATCATAGTAGTTGTAGTTGAGATATTTGATAATTAAATCAAGTTTTCTTAATAGAAATAGGAGATAAGTAATAAATTATAATATTTTGTCAATAATAAACATGTTTTATTGGTACAAATAGTAATTTAGTGGGCTTACTAATTGCCCTCAGAAAAGTGGACACAATTACATAATATTTGATAACAACTACCACCGTAATAAAAGAAATAATAGATATTATTTGTTTTTACGTATTTAGTAATGGCTCGTGCATTTTGGCAAGATCATTCCATTCTTTTTTAATAGTCTCATGAACTACCCCTCTGGCCAGATTAGGATGACTAGTAAAATAGTCCAGCAACTCTTCCAACTGGCTATTGAAAACTCTGTGTTCTCCCATTTTCTGTATGTACGTCAAAAATAATTAATAGTAGCAGTACTCATTCTCAAATTATTTTACTCACCTTTTCTTTAACCAAATCATCTAAAAAAGTATTTGGAAACCCATTTTCAACTGCTTTTAGCTATGTAAAGAATTGTTTCGTACACAATAATTTATTTAAATTTTGTGTTCAAATTCCGTAATGATGATTTTTCAACGCTTCCTTGGGTTTTTATGCGTATTAAATCTGTTTTAAATTTGTTTTTGTTCATCAGCTGATTTTACAGACAATTTATAGTTACCATTCATTGCTACCCGATTAGTGGCGCTAGTTTCATGACGTACAAGTGCATCTTGACAGTAACCAGCAATTGCGACACGACTACCTTACAGAATACCAAATTTTGCGACTGATGGTGCGATCGTTGTGCAATGGTTGCTAGTTGCAAAATAATTGTTGTTTTTACAGAATAAGCCCGCCGTTCTAGTTTTCTCGTGACTGGGGTTCTAGGTTTGCAGGAGTCCTCTGGTCCTTGCTTGAAATACGTACATGCCCTAGCTCGCCACAATTCCAGCATCTAATCTTTCTCATCTTCTTGTCCATCATACTTTTCATTAAACTGACGAACTGGTCGAATCTGTCTTCGTCACCTTCTTCTTGAATGGTCCTAATTTTGTTATATTCCGAAGCTTTCGTTGCTGCTTCATATTCAAGAGCAGCTATCAATGCGTCAACTAATGTTTTGGGATAGGCTAAACGAAGTGTCCTCTGCATGTCGGGGTCGCGTCAGCCATCGATAAAGGCCTGGATGCCCAGATATTCCATCATGTTCTCTGCTGCTGATGGATAAGCAAATCGAACGAGTCGGGCAATATCCACTTTATGTCCTTGAAGTGCTTCGTCACGTTTCTGCCTTCGGTTCTTCAGCTGGGATTGGTACAAATGTTCTAGATGTTCGTGACCATATCGCATGTCCAACCTCTTCTTCAGCTGCTCGGAATCATCCGTTTCTTCCAGAGGTATCGTCTGAAGTACATCTAAGGCATCTCCCCGAAGCGCGATGGTTAAGTTTACTGCCTTCTCCCTATCGGACCAATTATTCACTCTAGCGGCTGCTTATAATTGTTTCACATAATTGGTCCACGATGTCTTTTCGTCGAACGTTGGAGCCTTGACTCGGGCAAAACTGCTAATATCTTCTGCCTTGGGTTGTGTTGCTGGCTTGCATATCTCGATCTCCTTTTGTTCTGCTGGCGTGTCTCGTGTTCTTAAATCTGTTATCTTACTCTCTTACTCCTTGATTTTATTTTCCACGTCAGTGGCAATATCATTTTTCATTAATAAGTTATAAGCAGAAAGTTTGTCCATGTTAGCAGAAATATCGTTCTTCATAGCAGAAATCTTCTCGTCCATAGCAGAAATTGACGAGATTAAGGTGGAAGCCTCGTCATTGAATAAAATTAATTCTGGATCAAAGCCCCCTTTTTCCAGTGCCACTTAAAGTCTTTCTACTAATTCACTTTTCTTACCAGACGTTTCCAACTCACGATCTTCCAATTCCATTTTTATGTAGCAATTTATTTATTTTCTCCCACTTCTGACACCAATGTAATGTTCTTCTTATTTATTTAAACGTTTTAATTACGGGTGGGATAAATTCATACACTCGGCAGGTTCACTTTCTTAATTTATTTATTCACTACACTATTAACTAATTATGTACACAGTATATTAACTTAAACTAATTTATATAAACAGTTTACTAATACATATTCACTTATTCACTGTTTATCTGACGATGTCAAATTATAAACTAAACTGAACTTATCCGCTGGTCGGTCCTTTATATATATTAGTGCCTTTTCACTAGAGAATTCTAGATTTCGGCTCACACAAAAACAATTGGCTCTCGCATTTTGTAGATAAGACTGGTCACAAACACAATGTCTATATAAGATAGTCACAATTGTAAACAATTCTAAGAAATCCCTGCGCATCCGCCATAATTTCAACTTCACACATGGCTTAGGCAGAGTCGGATTCAGGGACTATACCAGTGTGCTGTTTCGTAACAATAAGATCATTTGTTCCGTTTAATATGTGGTTGAAAAAAGGAAAAGGAAACCAAATAATGCAGGTATTAGGTAGGTACCTATTAATTTTTTATGTGTAGGTCTGGAGTGGAAGAAATATTTTGTGAAAGAGACCAACTTCTACAAGGAGTAAGCGATCTTTGGAATAATGCAAATGTTAAGCCTATTACAAAAACAAAGGGAAATTGTGAAAGAAAAACAAATTCACGAACTAGGAATATCAGCAAGAGATAAGTGTGCTAGAACTCTGAGTTTGAAGCAAAAGAATGTATGTACTGATCCTGAGAATAATTAGAATGCCCCTTCTTCATCTGGTATCTTATTTAAGACACTAAAATGAAACTTTGAATTTTAAAATGAAATTACAAATTAGTTTATGATCAAATAATGATTATTCAAGATACGTAACAGTTATATCAAAATATGTTTATGACTTTATGGAATAGATTTTATTTATTCATTTTTTCAGTAATTTCTACAATGGTAAATGTAGAAATTTCAAATGATTAGACAACTAACCATGCAGAAATTGAGCCTTTGGAGGCAACTGCACAAAAATCTCTGGGGTAGAACTTCCACCAATACCTGAGCCAATACGTAAAATGCTTCATAATAAAAAAATAATATTAGGTAAATAAAACCGAGAGTAAAAGTCATAGTATAAATACCTACCTCTTTTTATGTCCATTCATGCAAAAATTTATTACAGGTCCCAAAAGAACAAAATTAAATATGAGTGCGCCTTTAAGGAGAAGTGCATTATAATATTTACAGGTTAAGGAGGCAAGGGAGGAGGTGTTGAAATCCAGATAGTTACATTTAGAAGAAGAGTAATTGAATTTAGAGAAAAGAAGAATTAACCTGGAGCAACAACGCCAAGAATTCGAAATAATGGAAAGGACAGACATGATATGGAAAAAATAAGGTTTAACAACGAAATATTTGAGAGAGATCAAAAAACAAAAATTATAGAACAGCAACAGCAACTAATACGGTCACTGCTGGATAGATTGAGGAAATATGAAAACCAATAAATTTTTCATTTGTTGTTATGTGCCAACGCAATAAATGTTTTAAATTCAACGTTTCTAATTTAAGTTTAAGTTTATGACTGATGTTCTAATAACTGTGATTCTATACCTAGAATGCATTTTGGTTTGAAAATAATAGGAATTATGTTTTTTGTTAAATTGAACTAGGATTTAGATTCTTTTTACAACTAAACTGCTACTGTATTTTTTTAACAATATTGGAAGTGCAATAATTTTAGTATAATTAGAAATATTTAGTCACATATTAATTTTTGTTGAAAATATTAAAAATTCATATTATCTAAAGCTTTGAATGTCAATGTTCAAGTGACCAGTAGTTCGTTTGATCTTTAGCTTTTTAGTATATGCTTATGTAGATTTTGTGTAAATGTTTTGAATAAACTTATTTTCTCAACGAAAGTTTTAACTGCATTATACCCCTCAAGTTTTTCCAATATACTTTCCTCTGGGTCTTAGAGAGAAATAATACAGTGTAATAATGAAATTTGAATGAGTTCATTTATCAGGACTAAGAAAAACACCAAAATAAATTCTTATAGGTCTATCCTCTGATTGTATCGTTTGGTTACAGAATCTGAAAGATCTTAATTTGTATAAAAATATATGAAAATAAAATTCACATTGCAAAATAAAATCATATTATTTACAATTACAATAGTGCAATTTATCTGAAATACTAGGTACTGTTGAATATTTTTGTTTTAGTATCACCTCATGTATATAAGAACAGGTTTCACCTTTATGTAATTGATAAAGATAATATTTTACAGTTACTAAAATCTGTCATTGGGTATCGAATAGGAATCATGTATATATTACCTACTTCAATGTTTTCAGTGAAGTATTATGTAGAAAAATTATTTCCCAATTTTGGATACCAACAATTTTTTGGTTTTAAATTAGCATTTTGCTGAAAAGTCGATTAAGTGCGTAAAAGTATGTGTGTGAAATTTTTGGTATACAAACTTAGTAAAAACAAACACCTTCGAAGATGAAATGATTTGGAAACAAAACTCCTACATAATATAATTTTGCTATAAACTTTGAAAAAAAGTGTAGTCTTGCGAAAAAAAATATTATCAAATTTTTCAACAAGCAAATTTTTTTATGAATAATTACTATTTACCAATATACTGTTCCAGTCCTATGGGATTTATATTAAAATACTGGGCCGTTTGGCTCCGATATATGGTAGTATGGCAGTTTGTCAATAATACTCCCACTTTATATATAGACTCAATGTCGTGTAAAAGAAGCTTTTGATTTTTTCTAAAATCCAAAAATGCTAAATTTGAAATGGTTTTCTGAAACCCCCACTCAACGGTTAATCTAAGACTTTTCATGGCATGATTAAATTGTACTTGATAAGGATCCATGTTAGCTCTATTGCCATAGGGAACTCAAAGTAATTCCCGCATCCCTTACGCTTGGTCACCGTTAATAATATATTGTTCTCCATCTGGGAAAACTGCTACCCTTTCCAGTACAGTGTATACATTTGATTCAGTGAACATTGCAGTATCGTGTCGTCTGCCTGGTCAACCTCCCTTCAAGCTAACACTGATTCCGTCTGGACATAAAAGAGATTGATATTTTACGCAATGAAATCTTTTGTGTCCTGAATAATAGTTCTCCTGTTCTAAAGATGGCCTGCAAATAGCCCTAGCAGTGCCATCAATGAAACCCCAACAGTTGGGCATGGGTGCTCCTTTATCCTGAATAGCCTAAAACAATTAAAAACAAATGCGTTATTAGAAAGAATATATTAGGCTTTTTATATTACTTACTAGACCATATATTCTCAACCTTTGCCGATTTAACCATGTTAACTGTGGAAAGTGTGTTAATAGATGTTCATGATTTTCTATTAATATGTTTGTAATTCTGCTTAGTATAAGTGATATCGCTTGAGAGGAATATCCAGATAATTGTAGTAAATCACTCAATCTATTAGGATATGTGAGTCTTCTTAATAGCATGCAAAGCGCAGTAATACCTTCAATAAAATAGGAACATATTTAGGTATTATAGATACATTACCTACAGTTGAATTATGATATATGATAAAAAGTAAGCTTACCTGTCACTTTATTTTCATTGTATGTTCGTACAAACTCTGGGATCTGAAGAGCGTGATACAATCTATAAATATCATTTTTCTCAAACCTAAACCAAAATTTACATATATATATATATATATATATATATATATATATATATATATATATATATATATTGAACTAGTCCTCTAGTTCTTGAAACATTTTTAAATAAATAAACACAAACGAAGTATCTATTATTGAGGAAGGTGTAGCAGTAGACACAACCACCTTATGAAAGTTACTGACAATTCAGGCATAAAATCAGTAGAAAGAGTGAAATATGCATGAATATTATATCAGATATTGATATGATTGATTAATATAAGGACTATGAATAGAAATTCAAAACACAACATTCAAATAAATATCAAAAGTTACTTGCACAATTAATTCCAGAATTACGTCAATGTCAATGGGTTCCACAATGATCTGAACACAGCCATATGAATTTCAGTAGGAATAAAATTTTATTTGAACTTGTAACCTGAAACAACATCAAATAATATCTATTTCAATAATTGCTTATCAATATTTGCAGGTGTTTATAATAAAAGTTGACAATTTAAAGAAAGGGTTGAAAGCTTTATGAGAAATGATAAATGGAACACAGCCCAAACATATGACTAAGAAATGTATTATAAACAGGAAGTAATGAAATCTAGTAATTTTATCACCAACTTAGATCTACTGATTATTTATTTTATATAGAACAATAATAACAAAATCAAAAATAATCAATAGTTTATGTAAGACAAAAACAGTAAAAATTCAAGAATTTAAAAATAATCAATTACATCTATATGAATCAGTAATCTAGGTTGTATATTTTGTGAAAATGAATATAAATAAGAAAAACGAAAAAACGTGATAATGATAGAAATTGCTAATGTATTCTAGGAAAAAGACTATATAGAATCCTGAGTACAAAATAAATATTTGTGAAGAAGTGTGTTAATCCTCCAGGACTTAGAAATTAAACAATTTCATTTTATAACTAAAAGACATAGTCATTGACAATTTGTGTTATAAAAATAAAGATAAGCAAGCTTTGCATTTGCCAAGCCAAAAAGTTTGTTGATTTAAAAAACAAGTGAGTGGGATTTGGTATGATGAAGAGGTGAGCGTCGATATAAATCTCCTCTAATAAAAATTATTAAAATGTTGATAAAAAGTTAACAAGTGCTCTTGAAAAGGTAATGGAAATACATTAATAAGTTTTTGTGAAACCGTAAAGAATAAAAAAGTTGGTCAGGAAGGTGCCTCTCTCAGGAGAGATCTTCAAGAAACTAGAGACACGAGTAGCAGCCAAGGACTGAAGATATGAAGTAAGGTCTGTGCATTTTAATAAAAATATTTGGAATTCCATATATAAATACGAACAGTGAACTGAAAATAATATTCAGAACGTTCTAATCATGATAATATAATAAAAGGCCTAAACACAATATATTATGATGCATCATATTTTATCTCCACGGAAATACATGCAATTTACTTTGTAATAATATAATTGTACTTACTTGTTTAATTTAATCCATTTTCAATTTTCACGTGTTCCATGAATGTTCACATAATTTCCAATTATTAATTTCATCTAATGCATGCATAACTGATCTATCCATTACTATCTTCTTTTCTATTCACACACATTATTTCAGAATTATATATATATATATATATATATATATATATATATATATGTAATTGCTTATTTAAATTTATTCAACGTATTGAAATTTTCACAACTATATACACGCAGGCAGAGCATAAACTGTTAGTTATATAAGTGCATGCGTTGAACTTATACGCCGGCGCAATACAATGAATTGTTGTGTATTAAGAATTGCATAGGATGTAGGGGTTATAAAGTAATTTTAAATGTTGAAAATAATACAAAATTTTTCATATTAACTATTTATTAAATCAATTTTCATTGAAGTGTTGGTATTTTTATTTTTTTCATGTCCTCAATAAAATTATTAGAATTAACATATTTCAATCTTTCTATATGAGAATCTTCAGAAGCCCGATTTCATTGATAAATTAGATAAACAATTATAAATAAAATTAAATAATAAAATTAACGCCAAGAACTCAAAGGGAGGAGTCATCATGCTTCCGACTGATATTTAAACTTTAGATAAAATTGATAGAAGATATTTTACGAGCTAGCCGAAGGTAAGTCGTGTTTGTATATATAAAAAAGCCAAGTCATAGTTCATTATACTTATATATCAATCAAACAAACGACTATATAATAAAAATATAAAACAAACTACAAATTATATAAATAATTAATTAAAAACCTAGTTTAATATATATATATATATATATATATATATATATATATATATATATATATATATATATATATATATAGATATATACACCACTGGTTACCTAAAAAAATAAATGATCGTCTTTTATTTGAACAATGATACAAAAAATATCGGATATAGCTAAGGCAAACACACGAAATTAATTAACAACTTATAAGCACGAACTTAGTATACAATAACAAACAATAACAATAAAGCAATGTTATATACATACTATTCAATGAAGCTAGGTTAAGTCACATTAGAGAGATATTGCCAATTGTAATACCGCATACGGTGCGGTATTTATGTTGCCCTATTTTGATAACGCTCTACCTACATAGTTGATGAAATGAAATATAATGAAGAATGCATGAAATTTTTAGTTGGAGCTAATGAAAATTCTATTAAATATGTGCACGATTTTGCATAATATAAAAGAAGTGGAGCAAAATCAAACAGAATATCCTCAAGGTCCTATGATTGAATTTAATTTGGATAATATGCAAGAACATAACAAAAAAAACAATTTTATGTTTGAAAGGTATTTCTATGTCGACAGAGACTTTCGGAATCGCTGAAACAATTTATACTTCCACTCGTAGTTCTGTAATAGTTTAGTGTTAGTATTATAAGATGCAAAAGCAAAAGTAAGTATGTACATTGTTTTATCTCCTTCACAAATTTTATTTATACTTTTAGGAAATACTGGACTTTGCATACTTTTAAAATGAGTTGCATAACAAAAACCAGAATACCTACTAAACATTAGCTAAACGTAATGATAAACAAAAACCTAACATTAAAAAATCGATGCGTTTTGTTTTATTTTGAGAACTACGCAGGACAATTATGTGCGCTATTGACAATAACGCTCTATGGTACGTAACCGTAAATTACACGAACCGCTACCGTTATTAGCATTAGAGACGTAAGAAAGTGAATCGCGCATTCACTAAACGTCAAAATACCGTAACCGTGAATACCGCAAAGCATTTTTTACCAAGCAATAACACTCTATTATCGAATAGCGCATAACGCGGGTAAAGTGTCGCTTCCGATAACTGTTAAATAAAATTGAAATACCGCTAGATGTAAAACCAATACGGCAGTACGTTAATAACGTTCACATGCGCAATTAATAGCGAGATTTTAAGCCACAACTGGAGCATCATACGTTATATCCCTTTATCCGCTATTAAAGTAAATACAGTACGTTAATAACGTATTTCAAAATTGAGTTTTTAAGCTATCCCATTCTTCCGTTATTTACGTGATACTCGTGACAGATGACAGACGTCACTGATACTGATGTCGGTAACATTTTATATTTTTATTTACATTGTATAACCGTACACATGAGAAACCTCATAGTTTAAATAATCATTTACGATATTTTTTTTAAATTTTAACTGCCTTAATTCGTCTTCTTCTATAGTTGAGGCCGTTTCTCCATATCCGATGTTGCCATAACATTTAATTAAATGAAATATTTCCATTTTATATTTTAACAACAGTGGTTAAAATTGTGAATACTAAAGACTTAACCCTAATCTTTTAACTTTTACATATATTTGTCATAGACTTTGTCGCTTACGATAAAACTTAAATATAAATGTTCTACATGTGGCACCAGGGCAAAATCAATATCCTTTATTTACGGAACGTTATTTTCACTCTAATAACGTAAAGCAATATCGGTTAATAACACTGTCCTTTATTTTAGCGCTATTGCGCATGCGATGTATAACGGATAAAGTATATTGCTGTTCAAATAGGTGGCTTAAAATCTCCCTAATTTCAATGATATCTCTCTATTATAGCAAACTGCATATTGATGCTAGTTATACCTTTACAATTGTCGTAGGTATCATTGTTATTGGCGATGGTTCTTTTGGTCGTGTT
Organism: Galeruca laticollis; assembly: GCA_963921935.1. Lineage (NCBI taxonomy): Eukaryota > Metazoa > Arthropoda > Insecta > Coleoptera > Chrysomelidae > Galeruca > Galeruca laticollis. The sequence continues at coordinate 46,520,049 of OY998184.1, forward strand.
CGGTCGACCATAAACGAGAAAATTAACATCTAAACTCCATTGCCCGTTGTGTGCTGTTTTTAGTATATTAAAGTATAAGTGGATAAAGAGGTCTTTCAAACACGCGCGATTTTTCGAGCACGACCGCGCAGCCGGAGTGGAATGTAATGGTAGAGCATGGTGAGCAAAATGTAGGTAACCTCCATCCAGTGGAGTTTGGTAAAATTTTACATAATTCGGCTATAAAAGGAGTTAAAAATATTGTCAAAAAAGGTAGAAATAGAGAATGTGTATCTTTTCGCTTACCAAATGGACGCAAATAATTTTAAGAAAAATGAGGAATTGGCAAAAAAGGGATATCATACATTTATACCGGCAATGTTGCTTACTTGCAAAGGAGTGGTGAAGGAAGTCGGAACTAGTCTCTCGGAAGAAGAAGTTTTGGATAGAGCTAATGATGAATCTGGAGGGATGTATAAAGTACTGGAAGTACGTAGGTTGATTAGAAGGGTCCAAGATAAGGTTACCCATGAGGTGGATTATGTTCCAACTGGTTCATATATTTTAACATTTGTTCGCAGAAGCTTCCCTGGGTATGTCAGTATATATAACAATAGAGTGGAGGTAGGTACTTATATCAGACCTATTATCTTATGCTTTAAATGCTTCAGATTCAACTATACTGCGAAGCAATGCAATAGTAACGAGAGAGATGTGAATCATGCGGAAAAGAGGATCCTGATAAGAACAAATGTACAGAGTATAAGAGTAAAATATGTCTTTATGGTGAGGAGAGTCATTTAATTACTGAACAGCTTGAAAATGTAGACAGTTGTGAAGAGCTCGTTAGACAAAAAAAAATCAATGAAATCATGAGCTATCAGAATGTAGCCTATTATGATGCAGCGAAACAAGTACCTAGGAAGAATGAAAGTTCTTTCGTAGGAACCATTCCAGATAGAAGTATTAGATATTTACCTAATTTACCAGATAAAACTCCTGAAAATGAGCTAATTTCAATTAGTCAGAGAAGTGCAACGATACAAAGTAATAATAGTACCCCGAATAGATCTTATAACGAGGTTACTAAAAACAAAAGAAGATGTCCTAATAGCCCGGGATATAATAAAGACGCACATTAGGGATGTTACATGTTGTAGTCCGTTGTACTCAACTAGCTCAATCACAGGTAGGTCTACATATAATAAAGATTTACAAAATAGTTCAACTTCAAAATGGGATTCTAACGGAGTAAATGTTATTGTTATACGTGAGTTAGATCTTAATGAATATTTGGCCGATCAGAATATATCTGTAGAGAATTTAATAAACATGTCTCAGATAATTTATGGGAATTTGCAAAAGAGGGGAGTTTCCCCATCACAAAATATGAATCCAAGTAACAATTTAAATTTAAAAATGGGAAAAAATAGGGGGGGTAAAGAAGATAATGGGAAATCCATCTAGATATGGAGCAAGATGAGTGGTAAGATTAAGATAAATATAATTGTAGTTTCTTGTTTCAATATTTTACCCCGTTTTATAAAATTCAGGATATTACAATGGAACTTGAGAAGTGTGAGATCTAACAATATTAATCTTGAATATTTAATTAATAGAGATGACTCAAATGTGATATTGTTGCAAGAAACCTTTTTAAATAATGGAATGAAATGGAGGGTAAAAGGCTATAATATATATCGCGTATAGACAGGTCGGAAGGACATAATGGCATTGCAATTTTAGTAAGTAATAAATGTACATCACGGTCATATGATTTAAATTTAATAAATAAACCTTTCTTAATTGATATATGTCAGGAAATAGATAAATTTGATCATATTATTTTTGCAGGCGATTTTATGTCCAACAATTCAATGTTTGGTAACAATACTAATAATAGAAATGGTAATATTCTGGTAGAGGTACTATTGGAAATTGGTTCTATTTGTCTGAATGACGGTAGTGCAACGAGAATTGGATTACCGGGTCAAAACAAAAGTGTTACAGACCTTACGTTTTGCACAGGTAGGTTAGGGCTAGTTGGAAGATGGGAAGTATATCCACTAGACAAGGGAGGCAGTGATAAAAATTGGTTTTGAGATAGGGGGCGAATATAAAAATGATAATATTTACGAAAATGACGAATTCCAAGTAAAAAAGTATAATACTAGAAATATAAATTGGGATGAGTATTATTTAGAATGTATAGAAATGGAAAATCAAATGGAAGGTAAGAGATACAGGAATATTGTGGGTTTAATAGACAAAGCTTACAATATGGTTAAACCCAATAAAACAAATTATAGTGGAAATAATAGGAACAATGGTAGGAATAAAAGAACAATTAATAAATGGTGGGATAGGGAGTGTGATACAATGTTGGAAGAGAGAAAAATGGCGATACAAAGGTATTTAAGGGATAGCAGTATGATCAATTATATTTTTTTGAAAAAAAAGGTTGCTGAGGCAGAAAAATGTTCAAAAACAAAAAGAAAAATAGGTTTATAGAATTCTGCTCTACCCTCAACCGGGATAGCAATATGTTATATATATATGGAAAGTGGTTAAGGGTTTTGGTAGAGGTAATAATTATAATAGGAATGCAGATTTTATAAAGAATTATTTGGAAAAATTTTTGGATCTAGTTACTTCCCCTGAAATTCTGAATGAAGGAGTAGAGATTATATCAAAGAACAAAATGGGGGAGAAGTTTAGTGTGAATGAGCTAAATGTAGTGTTAAGTGCAAGGAAAAAAGATAAGATGCCAGGGGTGGATGATTTAGTGTACTCACTGTTTAGGGGATTACCGTATTGTATCAAATTTGATTTGATTAAAGTATTTAATAGCTTTGTATCAGGAGATAATCTTCCTGAGGAATGGAAAATCCAAATCATTTGCCCAATCTTGAAACCCTTTAAAGATCCCTTTTCAGTGGATAGTTATAGGTTTATCGCTTTGCAATCATGTGCATTAAAGATCTTAGAAAACTTGATCAAAAATAGAATTGAATATAAATTGGAAGCAGACCTTTTAATTAATAAGAATCAATCTGGTTTTAGAAAGGGGAAGGGAATTATGGATAATTTGGTTTATTCACAGACAACAGTTGTTCAAGCTTTACAAAAGAATGATAAGGTAGTTGCGGTATTTTTTGATATCAAGGCGGCATATGATAATGTTAGGATTCATATATTAATGAATAAATTGGCTAAATTTGATATTCCACAATCATATATTGAGTTCTTAAGGAAAATATATAGTAATAGAAAGATCATTGTGAAATATATCTCTTCAGAGGTTACTTCCAGATTAGGATGTGTAAGTAGAGGCATCCCACAAGGATCAGTCCTTAGTCCGTTACTGTTTGCAGTATACACAAATGATATATATGAACAAATGGTGGAAGGAGTGGATATGATAGGCTTGGCTGATGATATGATGATTATTGCAGTTGGGAATGATTTGGAACAGTTATGTAGGGGTATTAATGAATCATTGGAGAATACTAGTGAATGGCTGGGATTGCATGGGTTTCAATTATCAGTACAAAAATCAAAAGCGATAATTTCTCAAAAAAGGAAAAGTAGAGGAAGTATCCCTAGTATTGTATCCAATCATGAAGTAATACCATATGAAACAAAAGTAAGTTAAGTGCCTACATTGATGGGATTGTGGCCAAAGCACAGAAGATTATAGATGCCATGAAATCTGTTGCAAACTATTGGTGGGGGGCTGATTCAAAAATTCTATCTATGATATACAAGGGTATTGTTAGATCTCACTTAGATTTTGGTTCATTGCTTTTGTTTAATACTCCAAAAAAAATTTATGCAAATTAGATAAAGTACGATTTAAAGCATTAAGAGTTATATTAGGTGCTATGAAAAGCACTCCTACTGTGTCACTGTTGGCAAAGGCGGGGGAACTCCCTTTACATTGGAGGCGTATATGGTTAGCAGAGAAATTTATTTTGAAACACCTTTCTTTGAAAAATATTATAGTTACAAGTAATTTATTGAGTATGTATGGGCTTCAACATATAAATGTTGGCATATTCAATTTTCCTATAATGGAGGGATTGGATAGAGCATTAAGTTATCATAATTTAATTAGAAAATACGATGTTATACCATGCTTTTCAGTTGGGTACGATGCACTGCTTATAGATATTCCCTGGGAGGATTTGGGGCTACAGAAAAGCAACCCTGATAATGAAATAGAATTTGATGGCATAATTAAAGAGAAATGGAGGGATTTCCATATAATATATACAGATGGATCTAAAGATAGACATGAAAATCGAACTGGATTTGGTATTTATATGGAAAATAGGGGTTCTAGAATAAGTGTCAGAATGGCCGACGGAGCTACTATATGTACAGCAGAGTTATTAGCGATTTATGTGGCAGTTACAAGAATTCGCGAAATGGGAAACTTGAATTCATTCGTTCTAACCGATTCCAAGAGTGCTTTACAGAGGATAGCCAGAAGAGGATTATTTGGTAAAGCTGAATTTCCAGAGTTATGTATTAGAGAACTCTTATGGGATGCGAAGTGTAATAATCAAAATATTAGGTTTGGTTGGATTTCCAGTCACACATTTATTAAGGATAATGTAGAAGCAGATTTGTTGGCTAAGAATAGTTTGAAAAAGATGGAAAAGAATTTTATTAAAGTGGATTATAGAGATATTTTGGTAAATTTTAAAGAAAAGATAAAAAAAGAATGGGAAAAGGAATGGATTGAATTGTGTAAACTTAAAGGAAAGCATTATTTTAAAATTGTTGGGAAATTACCAGAGAAGCCTTGGTTTTATGATGTAAAGTCCATCAGGCATGTGGTTACTACATTGAATAGACTTAGGTTGGGACATTGTGCGTATCCGCAGCATCTTCATCGGATAGAAGTAGTGAATTCACCCAATTGTGATTGTGGGAAAGTGAGTAGTATCAGACATATACTTATGGAGTGCCCTATTAACAAAAAATACAGTGAAATTTTATATAACAGGATGCTTGAAAATTGCATGAAGTATGAAACGGCTTTATGTGTAGAAGATGTGCTTAGAGAACCTTCAGCTAGTAAAGCTTTGCTTTTGTGTAAATTTTTCAAAAATTGTAATGGAGTACATAAACTAATTTTATATTCAGTAAGAAGTGGTGGCCCAGAGGCAGATGCATGAAAGTGCAACTTTTTCCTAAATAAATCAAAGTGACACATAGTACTGGGTAGATAACTCGACGGAGTTGAGCCCAATAAAGGAAAAAAGAAGAAGACAACCACAGACAAATAATTGAGGTTAGGCATTCAAATTTTGCCATTATAATTGATTGCATGTTGTTAGGTTATTAATTTATTTTATTTTATTGACTTAATTCAAAATACCAGCCCCTCGAGAACGTGTTGTTCCCAATTGCTTTAACCAAGATCAAGATGCTCCATGGTAGGTTATAAATATTATTATAATCAAAATGAGTAATTTATATTAATATTTTACAGATATTTTATTCCCGCGGACGAGCATATACAAAATATTTGGTTGGAATGCATCAATAATCCCAGTTTATTTAATCAGCCAAGAAGCATTTTACAGGAGAAAGTAGATTGTGGTAATCATTTTTGGATGTATGTAAAGAAGGGGGAAAACTAAAGAAAATTGCACGTCCTGTTTTAAATTTACCTGGTAAGCATTTTATTGTAACACTATCAGATTTAAACTACTATCTGTATTGTTTTTGTAGATTTGATTGCCGGGGATAATTTAGAAGAAAGCCGCTTTTCCTTTCCACTTAAACCACAAAATGTGCTTGCAACTCCTCCAAAAATAAAAAGTATGATATTAATGATAAAATCTGTTAGATACGTATGTAATACGATTTTTTGTAGAAATATACTCTAAACTAAATTTGAACTAAGTTGTTGCAGCATTTCCCCATTCTTAGAAATTATGAATCAATCGAATTTAAATTTTCCGCCATATCAGGAATTTGAATTTACCACAATTTAAGAGCTAGAATCGACGACAGAACACTTCTTTTAGTTTTTGTTGACAAATAAAGATGGCAGCAAATCTGCCGAGGCATTTTTTCTCAGTGAGTAGCCCGTCTTACTTCTATTATTTGTCCGTGGTTTCTAGCGTTGCCTCTTTGTTTTGGACCCTTTGACTATTTTGACGTAAATAGTCAGCGCCAAATTTAAATAATCATGTTTCAAATGATGGCTTTGTGTTATTACTGCGAGCTACACACTGAAGCAGCCGGTAGAGTAGAAAACTTGAAAATAATTTCGAACACTTTTCGTATTCGAGTTTCTGAGATACAGAGGCTTACCTCTTTTAATCACCCGGTACATTCTTGACACGACATTTTTTCGACACCTCTATTTTTAATAAGACGTCTTTTTGCCGGTATGGCGGTAATTCAATCATAAACATCCAATTAAAAAAGAAAATAAATGAATATTGATCATTTTAAACAATCACGACGGCCCAAATTCGTTTATCACACATCATTGTTGTTGATTTCTTTCTATTTTAGGTGAAGGTTGATAGCAGACACCAGAAATACATGGTAGTTATTGAATTAAAATTAAAATGACGAATGAAGAAACATTCCAAAATTATATTTCAGTAGAATATGAATCAGTCAGATTATACAAACTTCAAAACAAAGATATGGCAGAGAAATACAAAACGGCATTATCAGGAAAGTTCTTAAATAATTGTGATATAATTAAAAATGGAAATTTAGAAGAAATGTGGGATTATTTCAAAAAAACCGTTTTGGAAACCGCTAAAGAAATATGTGATTGTAGCAAGAAAACTAATAAGAAAAAACAAACAGCTTGGTGGACGAATGAAATTAAAATAAAAGTAAAATTTAAAAAAGAAGCGTGGAAAATATATATAAATAACAGAACAACGAAAAACTATGAAGTGTACAAAGAGAAGAGGAAAAAGGTGAAAGAGATGGTAACAGTAGCTAAAAGAAATCAGTGGAAAGAATTTGGCGAAAAAATGGAAAGCAATAGTAAATCAAATCAAAAACTGTTTTACAAAACATTGAAGTTATTAAGAAAGGAAAAACCACAAGAAAAAACATGGATAAAAAATAAAAAAGGAGATAATACTAAGAAATGAAAACGAAGTAATTGATAGATGGAAAGAGTATTTTGAGGAATTACTAGGAGCAGACAACAGAATTCAGGACATTAACAAAAAAAAAAGGATGCAATAATAGAAAATAAAGACATTGTAACTCTAAAAGAATTACAGGAAATAATACATGAATTGAAAAATGGAAAATCTCCAGGAATTGATAAAATAACAGCAGAAATGTTCAAAAATTTAGGGGAAACAGGAACAAAAATATTATTGACAATATACAACAGGGCGTGGAGTGAAGAACAGATTCCAGAAGATTGGAAGACAGCCTTAATAGTTCCAATATATAAAAAGGGAGATAGACAAGACTGCAATAATTATAGAGGAATAAATCTACTTGGTACTGCTATGAAAGTCTACGAGAAGATTATAGACAGTAAGATAAGACCAGGGATAGAAAATACTCTCGAAGAATCGCAAAGTGGATTTAGAAGAGGGCGAAGCATCCAAGACCACATATTCACAGTGAAACAGATAATTGAGAAGTTCTCACAACAAGAAAAAGAGGTATATATGGGATTTATAGACATGGAAAAAGCTTTTGACAAAGTACCAAGGGAGAAGTTATGGAAAGTACTAGAAGGAAGGGGAGTAAATTACAAAATAATAGATATAATCAAAAACATTTACAAAAATAATAGAAATTGTGTAATATACAGGAATAAAACATCAGAACCATTTTCAACACAAGAAGGATTAAGGCAAGGAGGGGGACTAAGTCCATTATTATTTACAATTTTTATTGATGAAATAATTAAAAAATCGTCAACTAAAATGGCAAAACTACACATTGGATACAAACATTTAGGGAGAGTGGATATATCAGAAGCAGCTTTTGCAGATGATTTAATAATTATGGCAGGGAAAGAGAAGGATTTACAAAAGAATATGGAAATATGGAGCACGGTATGGGATGAATTTGGAATGACAGTGAATCAAAGTAAAACCAAAGTTATGGTTATTGGACCGAAACAAAAACATCTAAATATACAGTTAGAGGGAATACAAATTGAGCAAGTTAGAAGATATAAATACTTGGGAGTAGAAATAGAAGAAAATGGGACGCAGGAAGTCGAAATTAACAATAGAGTACAAAAAACGATGAAACTTCATCACACGAAGGACTCGACATTCATTAATAAAGAGGAAATTTCCAAGAAAACGAAGTTAAATGTATTTAAAACAATTTACCGGCCAATATTAACATTCGGATGTGAATCTTGGGTATTAACAAAGAGACAAAAGAGCCGAATACAAGCAGTTGAGATGAAGTATCTTAGGCGAGTTAAAGGAGTCACGAAGAAAGACAAACTAAGAAGTACGGAAATAAGAGAAGACCTTGAAATAGAATCAACACTTAAATTTATTGAAAAGAGACAATTAAGCTGGTGGGGACATTTACAAAGAATGAACGATACAAGACCAGTTAAAAAAGTATGGCAATCAAAAATACAAAAAAGAACGAAAAAGGGAAGACCAAAACAAACATGGGATGGTGTTATGGTAGGCATAATGCAAGAAAAAGGAAAAACATGGACAGAGGCAAAAGCAATGGCAAGAGATAAACAACAATGGGCTAAATTTGTACACGAATAAAATTCTATCTGGACCAAAGCATCAATGAAAAAATGAATATATGTCTTAAGTATAATGCGATGTAATTGAAATAATTGTAAAAGTATACCCTACACCATATACTATGGTAATTGGGTTTCTGATAATATATATATATATATATATATATATATATATATATATATATATATATATATATATAGAAAGGCAACCGGCTTAACAAAAGCCTAGATTTAAATAACTGTATTTATTCTATTTATGTATTGTCTGATGAAATATAATACCTAGTCGGGTCTTTCATAATACATCTGATTATGATATTGTTCACCTGTATTAGTTTCTCATTTCCATAACATCAATGGAATATTTTCTGTTTTGGATTCACTACTGTGAAGAATTTAGATCAACTATTACTGGATGCACATAGCTTTATAACAACGTTATTCAACCCTTTGTTTGCAGCCTAGTACTTGTAGAATTTCAATTATGTAGTCGCAGTTTTGGATCGCAAATAAGGTTAATAGCTGTTTATTCTAAACTATCATCAATTTACATAATAATGGGGGAGAAGCGCTTAATGGTTATACAAATTGCTGGTGGCTTTACTTTTAATGGAAGATTCGAACGAGAATAACGTCGATAGGATATGTTGAAAATGTACTAAACTGTTTGAATAAAAAAGCTGGCACTTTTTTACCATATCCCATTTTCTCGAATATTTTCTATTAATTATTTCGTGAAAAGAATTGAGTAGATAATTGAATAATCTACTAATTATTCAAATGATAATAATTGTTGTTACGTCAATAGGTGAAATGATAATAATGAGAACTGAAAAATGAGTCTCCCATACCATACATATAGTCTGTTTCTTATTGTCTGACAGTACGCGAAAAGGTCACAGATGCTAGTCAGGTACTAAACCATAGGCGTGACCGTTCATCTAATGAATTTATTTACTATTTAATTTTATACCCGATCTGATATATAAAGGTAATATAAATGTAAATTCGGTTAGTTGAAACAACTAACTGACCTTCATACATTTGTAGAGTACATACAGTTAAAATAACAAATTATTTTTGAAATAATCTTGTAACGCAACTATTTTGACTGAATATTTTATTAATTACCTTGAGAATTTGAAGCAGGTCAATTCTTGGGAGACATATTAACCAACCATTCATCAATTCATTCTCCAGATAATTACTTTCTGATATTCGTAATGTTGATAATAACATTTCCAAGGAACATTACAATAGGGTCCTACTAGGGATTGTCCCAATGACTACTTAGAAATTTTGCCGGTATATACGGTGCAACTTGGTCTCGCCCAAATTTGTATAATTTGTTTAGCTTAGAGTCGCTTATGTTCCATAAGTGTTAACTGCGTTGTGAGAAATACCTTCAAGTTTTACCCCAGTAAAGAGTAAGAGCGTGCTTAGCTTACAAAAGAAGACTGTAGTGTTAAATGTGCATGATGCTGTTGTACATTAAATGCCGGCTTCTACTGTTAGAAATATAGTTTCAACATGTTCCAATATGACAGGAGTTAGTGAATCTACTATTTACAGGCTTCTAAGAGGGAGGAAAAAAGGAAATATATCTACACCTAAAAAGTCAACTGGAAGAAAACCATTTGACCTTGATGAACATTATGCAAAATACAATAAGACGAAAAGTACATGAATTATATTTTAAAAAAGAGATCCCAACCCTTGACAGAATTCTAAGAATGGTGAAGGAGGACGAGAATTTGCCTGACATAGGGGGAAGAACTTTGCGGAAAATATTACACAAATTAAATTTCACTTGGGAGAACAAAAGTCGCAAATCAGTGCTAATCGACAACGAAGAAATAATGTGTTGGAGACGCCAGTATTTACGAGATATCCGAAAATACAGACAAGAGGGAAGACAAATCTATTATCTAGATGGGACATGGCTCAATGAAGGACATTCAGTAAAAAAAATATGCCAGGACAAAAGTATTCAAACCAGTCGTCAAGCTTTCATAGAAGGTTTATCTACTGGACTGAAAACTCCTACCGGTGAAGGTCGCCGACTAATGATAACGCATATTGGATGCAATCAAGGGTTCGTTGAAGGTGGTTTACTGGAGTTTCAGTCAACATCAACCAAAGACTATCATGAAAAAATGACTGTAGATGTTTTTGAAGAGTATTTTACACAAATGGTCGAGTTAATTCCAAATAATGATGTAATCGTTATGAACAATGCCACTTATTATTCGCGATTAACAGAAAATCTTCCATCTACCTCTTGGAGAAAAGCTGATATTAGAAACTGGTTAATCGTAAGAGATATACCATTTGAAGATGATATGTTGAAAATAGAACTTTTAAAGGTTGCTTCAGATCACAAGCTACAATTTAAAAAGTTAGTGATTGACGAAATAGCCAAGAATCGTGGGATAACAGTGCTTTGTTTGCCGCCATACCATTGTGAATTAAATGCGATAGAGTTTATATGGGCCCACATGAAAGGTTATGTAGCTAGATATAATAAAACAATTAAAATGAAAGATGTTCGTGAACTCATGAAGTACTCATTGACAACAATAACTGAAGAGAACTGGAGAGATGCTGTGAATCATGTAATTGAAGAGGAAGAGAAAATGTGGGTTTTAGATAACCTCATAGAACAAACTATAGAACCGATAGTGATCTCTCTCGATGAGTCTTCGGATGATTCTTGTATGGCCAGCGAAGAGGATGATACTATAGATTGAATTTTATATTTCCTATAAATGGTATGTTTACCTTACTTAATATACATTAATTCATTGTCAATAAATTTGAATTATGAAAATTAACCTATATTTTCTTTAATTAATTTAATTTAATAAAAATGAAAATGTAACTTGTTAATAGGCCTAAGCGAATGAATTTTATTTCAACTGTAATGTTGACCGAATCTAATTAAATAAGCAAAATGAACTAATATCGTAATCTCCGCCACTGCCGCACTGTTCATCGTTTAGCTGGCATTGTTCAGTTTTATTACCATATTGTAGTTTGAGCTGAAACAAGGATGTACAGATAAATCAATACAGACACCTACTTGTTTCGCATCAGAATTTTAGTATTTACTTGTAAAATTCTTAGGATCACTCTGTAAGAGATAATTTTCTATATGAATATTTAATGAGATTATTGTGCTGTCAGACATTAAGAAATAGGCTATAAGAGATAACAAAATAACCAAAAACACCTCCGAGATATTATAGTAGCGGAACCCAGGTCAATATGGAGTACTTAACTTCATAAGGATATATTTTTGTAAAACAAATTAACTTATATCCACCATTCTGAATTTAGTTAGTTGAATATATTATCTTTAAACTTTTACTACATGACCGACCTAGAATTCTTTATAAATCACGCACTTCCCCGCTTTGCCCCGTTTACGGGGTAAAATGCAATTTAAATACAATAATGGCCATTATGAATGGGTAAATAAAAGTCTGTAATGTTCTACTAGTGGATATTGTATTTTTTATGGTTGTTTATGAACCATATAAATGTGTTTGATGAAATTTAACAAGAGCCATTTATCTTAACCCATTAAGGACGGAGTTTATTTATTTTTTTCGAACTAATTTTTTTCGTGTTTACTTTATTTGGTAGGTAATAAAAAGGAATTTCCAAGAAACAAATTTAATTTCCTCTTATTTTATATGAAACCACGTGTTGCAAAACGCAACGCCAGCGCTTAGGAGTATCAAATTAATTTTAGCTAAGGAAAATGTTCAAAATCTAGTATGAAAGTCAACATTACATTTTTTGCACATTCCAACGTTACATTTTATACAGTATGTTCGTGTAATAGTTCTACACATGTCTCCAGCACAACGCCATCGTTTGTTATTTGCAATAGAGTCTAAAATGTGACCTGCATTGTCATAACGAATATCGTCACTAACTCTTGATGAGGAGCGACTTGACGCACTCGATGATGGACGACCTCCTTGACGTGGAAGAGTTTGATACTTGGTTGGGTAACTTTTCACAATTTCCCTTCTAAATTGCAATGAAACTAATTTGTTACCTGCGCGTTTATGTAAAATCCATGCATTTTGTATTGTAGTATCTAGCAGCCAAGTGAATGGATTCCACTACCATTTTTTTCCTCTAATGCTGATCCGATGCCTTGAGATATTTTCATTCATTAGATCTGTACCTCCCATTGATGAGTAATATTTGGCAATAGCTAACGGTACTTGTATTTGGATATTTCTTTTCTCAGCCTGAGAAAACCTTTTCACATGGTTCAACGGATTTGCACTCTGTTGATGCAAGTGTAACAATACTATCATCATTCCATCTGATTAGTATTGTTCCTTAAGTACTGTCCACTGTTGTTGCAGATTCTCCTCTGAGTTTCTTTTGTAGTGTTTGCTTTTGTGGAAGCGGACAGCCTCGCGGATTTTCTCGAATAGTGCTTGTTGCGCTATATCCAAGACTTTTCAAATAATGCAAAAAGTGCAAACTTGTAAATAAATTATGGAGAAAAAGTTATATCTCAGATCTCATTTATTGCATATTCCTAATTCGTCTATCATTTTTACCAATGGCGCAGCACATTTACCAAATATTTTTTTCTAATCATCTGGAATATTATTGTCAGTACCTTGATAAAGAATAAAGTTTATTAGATATCCATCTTTATTTGTCAAACTCCAAATCATGTACCCAAATCTTATGGGCTTACTTTTGATAAATTGTTTGCATCAGTGTCTACCGTAATATTTTACCATAGTTTCGCCAAAATTTCAATTTTGTTCTGGGACGAAGTGATGCATGAATTTGTTTTTCAAAATGTTCATAAGTGGTCAACCTTTACAATATTTATCGAACAAATCAAGATTGTCATTATTTACGCAATGCACATAACGACATATTGAAATAAATCGATCACGTCGCACAGCAGACTTTATCATTCCATTTCCCATGTCTTGACTACTATTCCAGTAAATTTTTTTTCATGGCAAAATATTGAAGCCAGATAATATAAGAATTCCAAGAAAACACTTCATGTCATTTGAATCTATCGAAAAATTTTCTTAATTTTTTTGTCGGCTATACCTTCTAGTTTCTGTTACTAATAATGATATAATATCATTGTCAATAAATAACTCATACATCTCAGTAGGATTGAGGCATTTGAAGTTTTAATAGTTCTTGTCTGGAAATTGTTTTTCGGTGCAAACTATGTCACCATTTGTCCAAGAAATTTTTCTGTAATCAATTTTTTCTACGGAGTTAGCAGACTGTGGTTCTTCCTCGGGTTCCTCTAGAGCTTAGGAAATAATTTCATTATCATCTCTATCGTTTTGTTGATAAATGCATATTTCGGATGCATCTCGCAACTGATTTGCAGACAAATTATCAACAAGACCACCTCCGTCTTCATCTGCAGAGTCTTCATCCGTCAGCTCGGCCGGTTCTGGGGGTTCTATAAAAATATCACCAACGTTTAAATCATCTGCGTAAACCACTTGCAGAGCCTCCTCGAGTGTTAATCCACCACTAAAAAATATATAATGAATTTGAAAAAGCAGTAGTCATAAGGACTGGCGTGCATTCTCGCAACGCTCTAAATTACGCAACAAAATCACATGAGTAAATTTATTTTGAAGTTTTTGAATGGTCACTAATAAATAACTACATCAATTTACTAATGAATCTAAATAAAAAATAAATAATTTTCATTATAAACAATGGAAAAATACTACTTACACTAACTTGAAGTTCCTGTCGAGATTACAAATTTATAAACGACTGAACATTTACACGAACCTACAGGGGCGTTCCCACGAGGCGTTAATCACGACAGTTAACCACGCTAGTCAACTTTCGTTCGTGACACTCACGAAAGTGTGAATTTATAAAACTTTTACACTGTTGGGGGTTCGTGCCGTTCACGCCTCGCGTTTCGACTTAGTTACCATCGAAACATCGATCATGAATGATCTAGTTGTTGAAAGTTGTGCTGTTTTAAGATCGTTTTTTGCTACTATCTTAGCAAAAAAGATGGAGTGCTTACAGGACACAATTACAAGAAAACGAAAAAAAAGACGTTTTTGGATTAGAGAATGGATACAGCGAAGAAATATGTTAGGAGCGTCAAACTTGATTAGTATGGAACTAAAAAGCAATTTTCCAGAAGATTTTAGAAACCTACTGCGAATGACTGAATTTCAGTTTGAATACCTCTTATTGCGTGTTACAAATAAAATTTAAAAATATAACACTAACATGAGACAAGCAATTAGTGCAAAAACAAAATAAGAGGTGACGTTGCGGTATTTAGCTACAGGTGATTCCTTCAAAAGTTTAGAATTTTTGTTCCGTGTTCCAAAAAACACAATAAGTAAATTTATTCCAGAAACCTGTGAAGCAATATACAAGGAACTAGAAGAATTCATACAAGTAAGTACATTCAAATTACAAAATTGATTACTTAATTATTAAGAAAACGAAAATAATATTTGTGTATAGATTAGGTGTATAGATAACAAATAAAATAATAATAACAACAATAAAATTATTAGTAAAAGTGAACTTCTATTTGTTTAATTATAATAATAATTATAATTACAAAATTTGTTTAATCTCTATCACGGTATTCCTCTAAACTTGGATTATATAACACCTTTTCCATCGAGTATAACTCCAAAAAACGCGTAGTTTCACTGTCGTTAAACTTTATAATTCCACGTTGCTGTGACGACATCTTAGCTACACGAAGGGTAAATCACGACTGAAAATCAAACAGGTTTGATCTATCCACGCTTGAATCGTGCGCCGTTCCTCACGAAAGCAAGTTTAACGACTATGCGTTCACACAGAAGTGTATATCACGAAAGCGTGGTTCACTGTCGTGATTAACGCCTCGTCGGAATGCCCCTTAAAAGTGGTGCACTTACCACCTACACTGTTGCCGTTTTTCAAAAAAATATTGATATATTAGGTTACCATATTCCTTTGAAATATTACAGTTATGCGTTGCGTTTTCGTAACGCTAGTCGTTAATGGGTTAATATGTGTAAGATGAAGAGGATTAATTTATTACAACAAAACCCTTCATTTGAGTTATACAAAAATAGAAAGTTTAGTGCGTAAACTTAAAACAAACATCAACATTTATTCAGGTACAAAGTTTACATTGGAATACACTCTCATTATCATCGGTGCCGATTCCTGTGCATGAATTATGAAGCCATTTATGGCAGAAATAACACGAAATCCATCCATCAATGGAATTACTATAAAATTCATCGCAGTAAAAGCATATTGCTTCATCCTCATCAGCTGAGAAATCTTTATAATCTTTTTCTTTCGGTAATTAAATAGATTTTGTTTTGTTAATATTTTTCGTCTCACTACTTCCTATCTTTCTTTGACTGTATTAGCTTTGAAATTTTAAGTTTTAACATGAGTTTCACATTCTATTTTATAAGGAGTGGATGTTAAAACTGCCGTTTTGCCCCGTTTTCGTAGAGGGCGTTTTGCGACAGAAGTTAATTTAGGAATTGGATGCAAATATTGTGGCAATGCAATGGGTGAAATATTTGACTTTTCCAAAATTTACTCATTCGGTGAAGTTTCAAAACAAGGAGGTGAATTCTGACAGCCACGAACATTGTGGTAGTGGTGAAGAACTATTGTTAATGTTTCTTTTGGGCACATGTGGAAGCAGAATAGTTTTTTCTCCATTTCTATGACTCGCAGCTTTTTCTGGTGTCTGGTGGGTATTTTTTCCTAAGGATTGCTGTTCATCTCGTTGATTAATTTGAGTGGAAACGTTATCATTGCCTCCATTGTACAAAGGAATATCAGTTTTAGATGATTGTAAAAAGTCACTATCTTCAAAAATGTTTTGATTTGGTGGCTAAATTCCAGTGTTTTCAAAGGAACTCAGTTTTCATTGTTGCTGTGTTAACATAGGCTGCGCTAAAAAGAGTCGATATTGACAAAGTGTCATGATTTTTCCGGAATTTCTTTATAGCCACACTCTCACTTCATTTTCGTAGTAGTTGCTAAGCTGCTTTATGAATCTGACATCCAGAGGATGCAAATTATGCGAGCTATGTTGTGGTGAACAGAGTAGAACCACTCCATTTTCTCTGGCATAATTATGGTCAAGGTTTTTGTTTGACTAGCTAGGCCATCAAAACCTAAAAGTACATTGTTACCTGTTAAGCTCTAGAATATTGCAAAAAATTCTTGAACCACCTGAAAAAACCCAACCGTAATCGCTTGTTTCATCCATAGATACGGGTGGCAGTCCAATTTCAAATTAAGGACGTTTTATTTTTCTCGGAATAATGAGTCAATGTGGATAATAACTTCCCGCAGCTGAGCAACAAATTTCGACAGTAACTGTTTCTCGTCGTTCTGTAGAAGACAGAACACATACTTGGTGTTTTCTTTTAAGGGCTAGTATTTCCGAATGTCACTTTGGATTGACAGTGATTCCAGTTACAAGTAGAAATTTCATCTGGAAATAACTGATATTTTTCGATTATACTCAGAAGCAAGCCAAAAAACTTATTTAAAGCAACCTTGATGTTAAAGCCCATGGCTCTAGCCCCTGATGTAGCCTCCGGTTATCTTAGGGTTATGGTTGGTGTTATCGAAAAAAATGCTTCATCCGGTCGGACCGGCCATTCGGTTATTTTGACTAAACCTGTGTACAACACAGTTTGCTACAGCTATTTGGTAAACAAGTTTTCTTAATGCTATCATCAACAAACCAATTAATCTTGATTCCATACCTTTTACCTACTTGAATATTTCCAATTCTTGAGCTTTCGGAAACACATTTCTGATTCTTCCTAAATGCGCTTTTTCAAATTCCGATCCTGACTTTTTTTTCGCTCTTGCAACATAGCATTCCAACTCCGCCAGTGGTATTGTCGGGTGGATTGAGTAGCTCGATGATACTGCTGCCGGTCTCAAGCCCGGATAAAGGAGGAGGGTTGTAGCAGCAGGCTAGCTCCCTGCTATACGTAAAAATCCAACTTACTAAAAAGCCTCAACACCGCCTTGGAAACACGGACGGATCTAATGGTAAACGACAAAAGCAACGACAACGGTTAATGTAAATGGGAACATGGAATATACAGGGAGTAAAACAAAAAGTCAACATCATTGTATCAGAAATAGAAAAACTTGAAATGGATGTGGTGACCCTTACTGAAACAAAGAATAAAGGCACTGGTACTGAACGAATTAGTAAATACCTCCATATATATAGCGCGGTACCAAAGGAAGAGCGAGCAAAAAGAGGAGTGTCCATCTTAATAAAGGCAACATTAAAAAACAAAATTACAAATTACGAAATTTTCAATGAAAATATCTTAACAGTGAATATCAAATTCCGCCAACATAATGTCACGTTAATAGCAGTATATGGCCCTTCAGACGATGAATCAATCGCTAATAAAGAATCCTTCTTTGAGATCCTCAATGAAGTTGTTAATAAGATTAGGAACTCTAGAGAGATCGTGATGATGGGTGACTTCAACAGCCGAACAGGAAAAATGACCAACAGTAATATTGTAGGCCCATTTGAAGAGGAGCAAATGAATGATAATAGCAACAGACTCATACAATTATGTGAAACCAACAACTTGAAAATCACGAATGGCTTATTCAATCATAAAGACATACATAGATACACCCGGACACAACCAACACGTAATCAGAAATAGATTACTGCATCCTTAGACAAATATCAAGCATACAGATGCATGATGTCAGAGTACTAAGAGGAGCTTTTGGTGTTGGATCAGATCATTTTCTGGTACGAGCCAAAATATTCTTTTCACTAAAATATAAAGTACGAAATAAAGACAACCAAACGATTGACTTACTAGAAGTGCCACATGCAAAATATAAGCCTGATACATGACAGTACAATACAATTATATCAACAAAGACTAGACAATAAGCTGATACCAAATTTTCAAGACCTCACATTTAACCCTCAACTGGTATCGTCGGGTCAAAATTGACCCGGCGCATTTTAAATTTTTCGCAGATTGGGCGCTATTGCAGTTACGGAGTGGGGGTTCCGTGACTTCTCATAAAATAGGCATACAATTAAACGCCTCAAGCGACAGTTCAATTCAAGCTTTGCAAGTGTCGTTATATATGCATTCGGGTCAGATTTGACCCGACGATACCAGTTACGTGTGTGTTTTGAGTTTAGTGCATAATGGATTATATAGTTATTGACGGCAAGCGATATACCGCACAAGAAGTACGTGAGGTGTTTTTGAACGACGAAGAAGATGGCGATATTAGTGACGCGGTTACTATAAATAGTGATCACGATTCAGATGAAGAATATGCTATAGACGACGATGTGGCTGATGAAGCTGAACCAGTTCCTGTAAGTGAGTTCGCTCTTGGTGCCAGTGCCACAAGCAGTGCGGATTTAGATAACTCTTCGGTTTTGCCTTCACCATCTACAGGTTATGTTTATGGAAAAAACAGATACAAATGGTCAAAACAAGCTCCCACACCCGGTCGGACCAGAAGCCATAATATTATTATGCATTTACCCGGACTAAAAGCAGTGGCAAGAAACTTGCAAGATAAGAACCCTGTTGATTACTGGTCTCTTCTTATAACTAATGAAATGATTAGCACAATTGTCGACTGCACAAATGAGAAAATTACGGATATGTCCAGTAGATATGGAGAAACAGCCACATTTGTGAATTACACCGATTTAGTTGAGGTGAAAGCATTTTTGGGATTACTCTATTTGACATCGGTTTTCAAATCTAACAATGAAGACGTCGAAGGTTTATTTAGTTCAGATGGCACAGGCAGAGACATTTTCAGAGCTACTATGTCCCTAAAGAGGTTCCTGTTTTTGTTAATCGCATTGCGTTTTGATAGTGTTTCCACCAGACACGCGAGAATGTCAGATAAATTTTGCCACATACGTGAAATTTTTGAGTCATTCATACAGAATTGTAAGAATTGCTATAGTCCTGGTGAATCCCTCACAATAGATGAGATGCTTGTAGGGTTTAGGGGCCGATGTTCTTTTCGTGTATACATGAAAAGTAAACCTAACAAGTACGGATTGAAGATATTATGCCTTTGTGATGCAAAAACTCACTACTTGCTCAATGCTTTCGTCTATACAGGCAAATCACAAAATCTGCAGCCTAATCCACGAAAACTATCAGTGCCAACCCTAACAGTTTTATCGCTAATTGATAATGTCAAAAATACTAACAGGAATATCACGGCAGACAACTGGTTCACGTCAATAGAATTGGTTGAAGAATTGCGCAAGAACCAACTTACTTATGTCGGCACTGTGCGTAAAAATAAAAGAGAAATACCTCAATATGTAGTTCCAAATAAAAAAACTGAGCCAGGTACTTCTAGGTTCGTGTTCACCAGCAATACAACTCTAGTGTCGTATGTACCAAAACAAAATAAATACGTTCTCTTATTATCATCTATGCACCATGACAACAAAGTAGATCCAGAATCAAGGAAACCTGACATGATTTTGTATTATAACTCCACAAAAGCAGGAGTTGATGCATTGGAACAGAAGTGTGCAAATTACAATACGGGTCGTAGAACCAGAAGGTGGCCGTGTGCTATTTGGTATGCTGTAATGAATATAGCGTCTGTAAATTCATTTATATTGTTCCAGACTGGTACTCAGAGTTCTATGAAGCGACGGAATTTTATTATTCAATTAGGTCAAACTCTAATTGAATTTTGCATGAGACGACGTTTATTGGAAACAAGACTTCCTAGGGAACTTCGTTCAGTCATGCAAACAATTCTAAAATGCGACGATACTACAGCGAATCAAAATCAGCCATCAACTTCTCAACCCAGAGTTCCGGATGCAGATACTAGGGGAAAAAAAAGACGTAGATGTTACATGTGTCCATCAAACAATGACAGCAAAAATTCTACAACGTGTAATAAGTGTAACAAGCACGTATGTAAAGCACACAGCAAAGCTACATTGTTATGCGACAAATGCAAAATGTGAATATTAGGCTATGCAAACGTTATTGCACGTTTTTCTGTATGATAAATTATTTGTGTTTTTTTTTATAGAATATAGAGGATAAATATGTTATATAAGTGCCTATTATGTTAGTTTTCTTGTATTTTCATCTTTATGTTAAAATTTTCAAAATTGTATTGCGTCACTCGTTTTCAGACACTGTATTTGTATTTGTCTACCTATAATAAAGTGTTTTCATTTTAATTACTTTTGGGTCTGTAAACTTATTGTTTATATTGCTAGTAATGGATTAGCAATGGTATTTTTGAATTTAAAACAATCATTAAAAAAAAAGCATCGGGTCAGAATTGACCCGACGATACCAGTTACGTATGTAAAAGTGACGATACCAGTCAAGGGTTAAAGAAACCTATAATCATCTCAAGTATACACGAAGCGGCTAAAGAATCATTAGGAACACATAAGCAATATGTTAGTGATACTTTGTGGTGTAATAAAGATATGGAAGTTTTAGTAAAACAAAAGAAAGACTTATACCTGAAATGGTTAAACACAAAAAATCCAGATGATCTCGAACACTACAAAATGATTAAACGTGAAACAAGAAAATTGATTCAGAAAGAAAAAAATGAACTTTGAGATAAAAAATGTCACGACATCAATACCTACATTGGAGGACGAAAAAACACAGAAGCTTGGAGATTTATAAATTCAGTTCGAACATCACATAAGGAAAGATCACACATACAGATAATAGGACCAAAAAAATGGATAGACTACTACAACGAATTACTTAATGAAGACAGACAAGAATATTTGAATGAATCAATTACGGAGGAAATAGATATACAAGGCGAAAACGTTGAAATCACTGGGGATATGGTCAAAAAAGCAATAAAAGGTTTGAAAATTGGAAAAGCTTCTGGCCCTGAGGGTGTGTGCGCTGAACTTCTGACAAATGGAACATATACATTGTTCGGAGGTCTAGCGTACATATTCAACTTGTGCATGAATGAACATCCCGTTCCAAAAGAATGGAAAACTGCATATATAACACCAATCTATAAAAAAGACGATAGAAAACGATGTGAAAATTACAGAGGAATATCCGTAACAAGTGCAGTCAGTAGACTGTATGGACGAGTAATGAGAGATCTTATAGAGAATGAAATTAAAGGTCAAGAAGAAGAAAAACAAAGCGGATTTCGTGCTGGAAGAACATCTAACGATAATATATTTTATCTCAAGCAAATTATTGAAAAGAAGACGGCAACTAACAGAGAAATACATATAACATTTGTAGACTTACACAAAGCATATGACACAATACCAACGGTGAAACTCTGGGAAGTTCTAAAAGACACCAACATCAATCACACTCTTATTACAGCTCTACGAAATCTTTGTAATGGAGAAAACTCAAGAGTAAAAATAGGAAAATATATCCATGATGAATTTACAGTGAATAAAGGTTTGAGACAGGGATGTTGTATATCGCCAACATTGTTCAAAATCTATGTGGCAGCAGCTTTAAAACAATAGAAAAGGAAAATTCATGGAATGGGAATAGAACTCGATAACACAACACTGTATACTTTGCAGTTTGCCGATGATCAACCTATTATATCAAATGATAAGGAAGATATGGAATACATGATGCACAAGTTGATTGAAGAGTACGAAATCTGGGGTCTAAGGGTCAACATTCAAAAGACCAAATATCTTTGTATCGGTGGAGAACCTAGAGATCTAACATTGACTAATGATGGAACAATAACACACTGTCACACCTATAACTATCTGGGAGTGACATTTGACTCAACAGATAACAAAGAAATAGAAAGTAGAATAACTACAGCGAAAAAAGCGATATCTTGTCTCAATGGCATTCTGTGGAATAAAAATAATACAAAGAACAGTAAATTCAATATATATAAAACTTTAGTGAAAAGCAGCCTATTGCATGGATCTGGTACGAATCTTCTACTCATACGCTTTCTGTAACATTTTGAGGGCTACTGCACATGAAATTCCACTTGCATTGCAAAATTCAAAACATATTACTAGTTCTATTATTTTATACTTTGTAAAAATACCAAAACCCACCCAATATCAGATAAAATGGTACCATAAGCAAATTTAACCACCATTTTATCAATTTATCAACAAAAACAATTTCCACAACCCCTCCCATATAATCAATTTTAGGTATTTGCTCCACTGTGTATATAACACACTGTTCACATGTTTCCAAAACAGCAAAAAAATAATAGAATTATTGAAAAGTTGATTCAAAATATCTAAGACATCGGAAGAGAAACAATTATCAAATAGAATTATTATATGTTTTTTAAGATTAAGCGTTTCTTGGATATAATTCTGAAACAAAAACAAACATGATTGTATTGGCGTTGGAGCCATTGCAAGGCAATTTGACTGCTTCGTATATTTTGAACGGTTTGTTCTCAATGCCTTAGATGAACCAAGCACAACAATTTTGTACGCATCGTATTCTCATTAATTCCCACTCAAACAATTTGGTCCGAAAACAGTATTACCATAATTTGGTTATGATAAGTTAGTTGTTTTAGTAAAGATAATTCTGTTGCCATTGTTTCATCTGAGGTTGTGTCTAGTTACAAAGCTTTATTTATAAGATACATGGGGGCAAAAATCGTCATTAGATGGAAATATTATTCCGTAAAATATTGATAGTTCAGTCCCTAATATATCGTTTTTCTTCAGTGCTTCAAGAAGGTTGAATAAAAGGGATGAGAGAGGAAGTGTTCCCGGACTTACCAAAGGATTATGATACGGTGTCACTAAGTTATCGTCAAGCATTGAACATAACGGTATCAGCCGTTTTGTGTAATGTCCACAAAAAACGTACCTTAATACCAGTAGAACAGTTAAACAAGGAAATGATGTCTCCGAAAAAATTCCAACTGACAAAGGGTTCATATTATTGTAATCTTTAGTACTTTAAAAACTTTAAAACGATTTCTGCTCAGTACTTTAAATCTATTTTACGTATCCATTTCATATTTGGCACGAAGCTTGGACACTGTACACACTACTAAATTATGTGAAACAAACGTGTCTGGCTACTACAAGAGGCGTCCGACATGGGCATGACCTCCACCCTTTCTTTTCACACATTTCTACGATGGTATGAATATGGGAGGTCAAATTTTAAGGCTTTAGTATTCGACGATCGTTGGAACTGTTAAGATGGCAAGCTCCAAAATGTTTAGTGTTTCTCAGCTTTACGGTAAGAAAGTTAAGCCGACCGATGAGATATTTGGATTGTGGATCCTGTTGAAAAATTTGGAAGGTAACAATCTGGTTACAGATATTGGAAATATTAAATACACGGAAGGCGAACACCCGCTGGAAGATGGACTTATACCAATTACAGAACCATTTTGTGACAACCTAATGCTTGTAAAGTTATGCGGCTTAGAGGACTGCGATGAGAATTCTAAACTTGTTAAAAAAGAAATATGTGTTCCTTTTAATAGTTATATACGTGGAGAGTTAGGCGAATTGGTTTTTGCAAAAAATGGTGTTAAAGCTAAACTGCATCATCTGTCACGTGTGCCAACTGCAATATGTCATCTGTCTAGCAAACCCTAAGAACACTTTCGTTCGTTTTGTGTCACCTATCAATCTTATTGTGTTCTGTGGCGTGTGAGTGTCTCCTAACCATGTGGTGTGTGTCCACAACCCATATCTTTAGGAAATAGAAATAAAACAACAATGGTAGAGATAAACAAAACATTAACGAAACGCTATTTTTTTAATTGTTTTTATTTACAATAATAGCATGTTGAGTATAATACAAACAAATACAAATATTACACACAAAATACAACTCTTCCCTTATTTATATTGTGTGTATGTTTATTTTTATCTATTTTTATCTTAATTCTATAACTTAGGTCCATTTCTGCAAATTCTCTTTCCAACCAGTAGTTTGAGCAATAGAAGATTTCCGAATTCTCAAACTTTAATATGTAACGAAGTCTATCTCCGTGTTTAACTTCGTTTATAGCGGTAATTACCATTTCTGTTCCTTCGGCAATTTCTTCTTAGGTTTGGCAAAACCTTAATTTTATACGATCTTTCATCTTCTGCTTAGTAATGCTTTCAATTTGGGTCATATCTTTTTGGATAGTAGAAATATCCTCCCATACCTCCGTAGAAAACTTCAAATTTTCTATCATAGGTAAGACGTAATACCATTTGTAGTAAATGTTACAAATGTTTCTTCTGTAGGCAAACATATTATCTCCAAACCATAATTATGAAGTATTGTAATATCACCGTCTGCAATAAGAGCTGCTCTATTGTTGTAAACACTTAGAAATATATTTTAGTAGTAACCCTTTACGAAGTAGACATTTTTTATGGCATCTTTTTCCGCTAACACACCAACATAAGTATATTTGTTTTCATTGTTTGTGGTAAACGCCGACACCTTATGCACACCTGCTGGGTCTAGGTTTGCCCAAATATATATATATATATATATATATATATATATATATATATATATATATTGTTGCATAGTGTGAGTATTTATGATAAGAGTACTTATTATATAAATTTTTCAAATAGCACCACGTTGTTGGGAGCCAATTTATTGCATATACCTCTCTACTCTAGAGTTTTAATATTGTTGAATTGTTTTTGTTTGTTAAATTTAATTGTTATTGTAGTTATGGAAATTATTGAATACTCCTACACATTTTATTTTTTTATAAGGCTAGCTCTATTTGATTTTATTGATTTTGATTTTTTTAATTTAATTGTTTTAAGGTATTTGTTCAGCATGTATGTATGTATGAAACTCTCTCAGGTCTTGGGTTCCTCTATTGTTGAATAAATTCGTCATTAAATAAAAAGAAACACTTTACTTGTTAAAATATTTAATTATTTATAAACGAGAATTTTTTTATATTGTAAAAATTATCATACGACGCCTCTGTGTAGTTAAAATTATCGATCCATTTATGTATGGTATGCTATGCGCATGCTTAAAACATCACGTGTTGATGCATTAAACGAACTCTTCATATACGAATTACGCCTGTTCGATTTTATAACCTGCTTAACGTTATACCAACGAATATTTGATATTTAGAGCACATGTACATAATTTATGTGAAACGACTTATGCATACAGATAGTTACAATATGGTACAAGAAAAAGTTATTAGTTTTATATACATAGAATAGAAATATTACATAGATGAAATCAGATGCATCTTTCTTAAGTTTTTATTAGAAATGAGTAAGTATTTAATTTTGTTTATTTAGATTGGCCATTTACTATTGAAATTTATTTAATTGTATAGTTGTATTAAGTTTCTATTATGATTCCTTTTCAGATATATCTTTTTCGCAAAGTTTATTTTACTCATGAGATTTTTAAACACTGGATTGTAATTAGTGAGTTCTTAACTTTTGTTATATATAACAATGCGCACTGACCTTGTGTCCTGAAACTAGGATATGCCTTTTCTGGAATCTGGAACGCTGCTTCCGAAGTTTCTAGTCGGATAAATTTTGGAAGAATTGATTCTCTCTTAGGAAAATCAGCTGTATATACTTGGTAAGTACTATAGTATATTTTTATATTGGTTTCTTACTTTTTATATCATGATTTGGGGATAATTTCTAAAATTTTCCCGGGACGCTGCTCCAATCAACCTCCTCGAACCGACGCCAAGCTACCAACTCTTTTTTTCTTCAATTTTTTTCAACAAACAATCAGTCTTTTGTTTTTTTCAGCTCACTATCTTTAAAATGTTTGTTACACTTTGTTTGTTGATTGAAATTGTTCCGTCATATTATTTCTAACCAATCACTTTTTGTTTAACGCACTATTTTATGATTTCATTTTTATTTACTCTTGAATATCTTTACTTATCTATCAAAATAAGTTTCACTTGATTGTTAGTTTACTATAAAATTCATTTGATTGTAATGGGACGAATAGTTTACATTGATAAAATACAGTAGTCTTTAATATACCAATGCTTAGTTTAATTTTCTTATTACAATTAATTATTGTTACGATTATATTTAGCCATTCACATAAATTCTTTGAACAATTTGTCAATATTCTCTATACTGATTATTTACATTCATTTTATATACTTTTAAACTTATTAGTTCTATGAAATTACTCCAATGTCAGCGTTTGTCATTGAAACATACTGATATTACAGCGTCAAATATTCTAATCATATCTCTTTGTAAACATTGTGTTATAATATTGAACAATAGTGTTTGGATGTTTATTAATTCTTATTTCTTTTTCAGATTATGTGTTAAATGTTATATTCTTATAAAGTATTTGATATAAATGGATGGTCTTAATTCTCTGGTTTCGGATTTATGATTTAAGGTAATGCTTCTTTTTGTTTAATTCTTTGCAAGTTGTAAAGTTTCCTTGAATTATTAATTATATGAAAGCTGTATTAGCAAATTGAGTGAAGATACTTACAATTATCTAATAAATATGAGCAATTTTGATATCTCATTCTTATATCCCTAGTAAAATATAGTCTACTGTTTTATTATATAGCAATTTCTAATTATTCTGTCTCATAATAATGTTTCTACCTTACATATACGTTATAATATATATATATATATATATATATATATATATATATATATATATATATATATATATATATATATATATAGCTTTCTGGTCTCACCCTCAATTGTGTTATCTTCTCTTCTTTCTCCAGTAGACTTCTATATTCTTCCTTTATTGCAGTTGTCTTTTCGAGAAAATCCAGCTTCCGCCTCTTGGTATATAGCTCATCCATTCCCAGTTTTCGTTTCCTTATCGATGTAATGTAAGCTTGCGACAGAGTGTTGATTTCTTTAATAATATAAGAAGAAAGTTTGTTCGTTTTATTAGTTCTCTTCCTTAAAACACGTGCAACCAAATCATCTGTAGAGATTAGTCCAGTGTCCTGTATGTCAATATCTCCAGTATAGTAGAAAATGGGGTGCTGGATCTAGAAAAGAAGGTCTCTCCAGCTTTAACTTAACATTTTTGTATAATTCGAGCATTGTCTCTGTTCTCCTCTTCTTCTACAACTTCTATATAGTTAACAGGGAGGCAATTAAAGCTGCATGCAGAGTGAATGTAATTTACAACCCTCTTCCTTGCATCGGATTCTTTTGGTAAATTTATTTGTAATCCCGTCAATTTTCTAGTATTGCTGTTACTCCAATAAAAATATTGCAGTATATTGTTAAACACAAGACAGCAGCTATTTTGTAGACTATCGGTCAACGTTGTCCTCATTTTTACAATCGTAACACAGTATACCGGAGCATTTTGGAAGTAGAACTCACTATCTTCTAGCAGAGTTATGCAATCTTCTAGAGGACTGTAACCTTCTACATGGGAATTTCCAATATAGTAGTTATATATCGTAGCTTCTAATCTGGTAATACCATGCTTCTTGGCCAATGCAGAAGAGAAAGTTTCCTTTACTCTTGCGCCTGGGTAGTTGACGAAATCTATAATATGGTTTCCAATACTCTTGTTGACACCAGGACGTTATTTGACAGATAAATTTGTTGTATATTTTAACCCTTGCGTTAGATGTGAGCCAAGTAAGGCAATCTATGCCAGCTGTTTTATCATTGTTTACAATAACATTGCACCTCTCCTTGTACTCCCCTTGGATGCGAAAATTAGAGTAGTTTGTTAAATAATTGATCATTTCCTCTTTGTTAAAAACTCCTGTCGAGTTTAACGACCGCCAAGTCTACTTCGTATGGAATACACACAGGTTCTTCATGTTTCCTTTTAATAATTTCCAAATCTTCTCCGACTACTTCACTTGTTCCAATCGCAAGCGGGTTGTCACTTATTAAGAGGAAAGGCAGCTTAGCTTTCCCACCATGTTTTGCAGAAACCAATTCACCAAACTTTCCACGTATATAACTATTAAAAAAACCACATATTTCTTTTTAACAAGTTTAGAATCTCCATCCCAGTCCTCTAAGCCGCATACCTTTACAAGCATTATGTTGTCACAAAATGGCTCTGTCATTGGTATAAGTTTATCTTCCAGCGGGTGTTCACCTTCCGTGTATTTAATATTTCCAATATCTGTAACCAGATTAATACCTTCCAAATTTTCCAACAGGAGCCACAATCCAAATCTCTCATCGGACGGCTTAACTTTCTTACCGTAAAGCTGGGAAACACTAAACATTTTAGAGCTTGCCATCTTAACAGTTCTAACGATCTTTGAATACTAAAGCCTTAAAATTTGACCTCCTATATTCATACCATCGTATAAATATGTGGGGAGAAAGGGTGGGGGTCGTGGAAACTGCTTCGTTGAAAGTAAAGTAATGTGGTTTTCTTACCTCTATGAAATATTATTTTACAAAATTAATATGATAGCGCTGTAAAAATTATTTTTTGAAAAAAGTGCCCTCATGACAACTTTTTTTTTGTACATCCTGTATATTGATCGAACGTCGTAGCGCCCGTGACGTCACCACACAACACCAGCGCCATCAACCCTTATGACTACATCCTGTATATAAAATCGACAACCTATATATTGATCGAACGTCCTAGGAAATATAATTTTACAAAATTATGATAGGTTCTGTAACATAATTTTTTTGAAAAAATAAAATAGTATTTTAGATTTGTAGAGTTATGAAAACCACAAACTGATAATGAACCCCTTATCTGGTGTCGGCCATCTTGGATTACTGATAGCGACTAAGAGATGATGACTGTGTCTCAAGGTCATTGTCTGCCTGAAGTGCGGCCAGATCTACTGTACGCGACACACTCGGAAAGTGTATCTACAGGGCTTGCATGCTTTCAGGGCTCCACCTTCAGCGTCATCCTGAAACTTGCATGCTCGCCCTGTGAAGTATATAATTCAATTTGTTCCCCAGTTGTATCTTATAAGTACTTACTTATTGTCATTGTTTCAAATGAACATTAATTATCCTTATTTCTATATTTCACTAAGAAAGTAATTGTAGATACATGTGCACTTTATATATAAACAATATTCAAACATATACTGTCACAAATAAAACGAGAGTTTAGTCAGGCAACTCAATATACACGTTGTGATATTTACATATTGTTTAATAAAATGGGTGGTCGTAGGAAGAATATTGTACATTACTTGTGAGAAAATGACTTTTCACTCTCGGGGGATTGTCGCACTCGGTTACGCCTCGTGCTGCAATACTCGTATTTATCACTCGTGTGAAAAGTGTTACTTTCCGCACTCGTAATGTAAAACACTATATTATTAGTATTAATATTGAACGTGTAATTTGTAGCATTCTGCAAATTAATTGCAGGGGCTAAAATGTTTTCCAATGAAGTCAGATTTCGGCTTTCAGTACTAGTTGTTGCAACCGTGGCGATGGGAAGTTGGCTGGAAGAGGTCATTTTGGAAGGCTTTACTGGCGACAGCTGCTGACTAGTGGAAGGGCCAGCGACAGGGTCAGTGAAGTTTATTATTTAATTTGATAGGCCCTTTTTGGAAACTTGGTGAGATTTCTACACAACCTTCTGCGACGCTAGAAGATTTCCAACTTCCGAGCCGTTTAATGTTTGTTATTTCTTCTCCGGAATCTGCAAGCACTGTGGCGGCAGAGCGTCGTAAACTGCGGTCCGTATATAATTCAATATTTGGAAGCTTCAGATATTTTTCAATCTCTAACGGCGTTTTTCGAATACATTGTACATTACAAGTTCCATTCTCATATTTCACGAAAAATCGCTTATGTGGGATTTCTGAACAAATTGTGCAATTTTCCATTTTCAGCTTCTTCAGAAATCGTAAAGCTTCTGAAAGAGTGGTTTTTTGTGTCTGGTATATTTATCAATGAAATATTTCCTTTGTCATTATTGTGATCTAAAGATATCTGTGTTAATTCTTCTCGCCTAGATGCGCCCGCCAAACCAAAAATCGTTGCGACTTTTATATGAAGATAAATTTCGTCAGGCGCTTCATCTATGAACTTAAAATGTTCTTCTCTTGAGAAAATGTTTGCCTTTTTTGGTCTAAATCCAATGTTTTTTTTATATATGCCGTGACCCTGAAAACCTTGAATGGACGTCTTTTTTACTTTAATTACCACTTTTTAACATTGAGTGCCTGGACCAAAGAGTGTTTGAATTGCATGTTTTGGAAATTTCAGAAAAATAAGCCTGAAAAAAGTCTTATTTAAAATTTGTAATTCACTTATTCTGGCACCAGTTTTCAAACAAAATAGATTTCTTTTAATACCTATAACGGGATTTTGGTGGTAGTAGATCCAAGTTTGCAGTTCTAGCCGTTCCCAAAACTGACTCTAGCAAATCTTTGTCTCAAGAATTCATGAAAAATTATCTTCTTGAAAAAGCTGCGACGGTAAAATTGGTTTTGACAAAGTAGTGTTTTGACTGACAGGTTTATTTTTCCTTTGTTGCTACGGTGATTCGGTGACAAATAAACAATGTCAGGTGATACATTGATATCTGTGTCCGATAGGTTCAATGTAGCATTCTCTACAGTATATAGTGGAGTCGAGTTAATTATTCCCAAAATCCTTGAACTATAGATGAGATATATTTCATGGCCTAACCAACAGGAAGTACTAAATATTGAGAGGGAATTCAGAGCTAAGAGTGGCTTTCCAGGTAACACATTGAGTGATGTCTGAGAATATCCAACTGAATAGTTTAATTTTTTAAGGAGTAATTGTAGCAATAGATTGTTGCAAAATCAAGTTCAAGTATCCAACCAGTCAGCAGGAAAGCTACATCGATAAGAATAGAAACCACTCAATTAAACTTCAGGGAATTGTTACTGTTAACAAAATTTTCACTAACATTGTGGTTGGATTTCCTGGCTCTGCACATGATAGCAGGGTCATATATTTTTGGTAAAGTATCAGTAAAGAGGGAATGTTGAATGTAGATGGACCAATCGATAATCAATGAATGCATTTATTATAATTGTGAATGTTGATTTTCAACTAACATTATACTATATTGAACCATTTTTTTAATTTGCAGGTATTTCGAAATTCCAAAATTTTCCTTGATGTTGAAGATTCACAAATACTTTTTTGAAGACTATCAACTTGTTGGTGATAAGGGCTATCCTCTAAGGAAGTGGATAATGCCACCTTATAAGGGAGCTATTATTGATATGAATATACAAAATGTATTTCTACTTCTTCATTTCAGGGATGAGAGATATGTGGATGAGAGACAACGTTACTATAATGAAATCCACAGCAAAACAAGAGTAGTAGTGGAACATACTTTCGGTATTCTCAAATCCAGATGGCAAATATTGAAGTACATTAATGTGAAGTCAATCGAAAAAGCAATAAAAATAATTGCAGCAAGTTGTATAATGCATAATTTCTGTTATGTACACTTTGATAATATAATGAAGAAGGTCCAATCGATATGGAGAGGAAAGCTCCAGTCAATATGGAGGAAGAAGGAATTATCAAAAGATATGATATTGCCAATGATTTGTGGAGAGATAATAGATGATTTATTTACATGTTTTTGTAAACTGGCGTTTTTTGATTAGTATATAATAAAATATTTTATTCAATTCATGATTATTCTATAGTTTTATTCCAGTTATAAAAAAACAAACCCTGCTTTTTGAGGGGTTTGATAAAAAAAAGTAATTTGAGAATAATAATTTGATACATAACAGTGTCTTAAACTTTACAAAAATATTTATTTAATCTTAACGTATCACCATGTCATGAAAAACGAAATCTAGAAAAAATAAACTACTACTAATATAAATGATGAAAAAATGAAAACAAATAATATTACCTACCTATAAAATGAAATAAACGAACAACCGTTCTTTAGAAACAAAATAAATACTTCAACAAAAATGAACTCAAAACATATTGTAAAAAATAAGCCTCTATTTTATTATTCAGTTGTGGAATTCTTTTCTTGCTCTGGTATTTTTCTTTCTCCCCCATTTGTATGAACTTATAAACTTCTCAAAAATATTTATTCAGTTCCAACGTATTGCCAAATAAAAAAAAGAAATGAACTACGAATATAAAGGAATGATAAAAAACTAAAAAGAAATTACAATACCTACCAAAAAATAGAATATATTAACAACAGTTCTTAACATAATAAACAAAATAAATATTCCAAAAATAAGCAACTCAAAACATTATTAAAAAATGAGCCTATTCATAACTTGTGGAAGTCTCCCTGTACTCCCCCATTTTTACACTTTCCAAAAAAAATTATTCAGTCTCAACATATCACCATATCAAAAAAACTATACTTAATAGTAGGAATGATGCAAAACTAAAAATAATATAAATGAACAACAGTTTTAAAAATAAAAAACGAAATAAATACTGCAAAAATAAACAACTCAAAACATATGGTAAAAAAGGTTCCATTCTATTCATCACTACTAGATGATCTCCTTTTCCTTTTGGATTTTTTCTCCATTTTTTCAATGAGGAGCAGTATCTGCTTGTTCCTCTGCTCGTTCTGTTCTTGGAACATATTCATCATAGAAGAGAATTCCTTACTTTTTATCTCCTGATTTTGCTTCTGTATCGAAACCAGTTCTTTAAGAGTTTCTGGTTTTCCAGATTTCGGTCGAACAGTATTTTTATTGACACCGAATCTATTGGGAGGTGAATTTTCACACTTTATGCTACAGGAGGGTTTAGAGGATTCCTCATTTTCATGCACATTTTTAGAGGGTGTCGAATCAATAACTAATATTAGATTCGCTTTGTATTTAAAACCAAGAATCTCTTCCAATTCATCAAAATATTTTGGCGCTTTCAGTTTGCCTTTCTCTGTTCTTTTTTGAGAAATCCCGATATTTGATATATGTTGATTGTAGGTTACTGAACTTCTGCCTCACCTTTCCCGTGCATTCACTCCCTCTCCAACGTAAAAACCAGTTTCATGCATTTTGTTGGCAATTTTTGTCCAAATTACATTTTTGTGTGTTTTTTGTCACTAAATTCTGCATCATATGAGCGCCTTAACGCCAACAGAGGAAGTGTAGCCTTGTGGTCTTCTTCAGTAGGACACTTTGGACTTTTCCACAATCTACTCTTTTCATTTGATTGGTGTGGAGTTGACCTTGTGTCATGGTTCAAAAGTTCTCTTCTGACTGCTGATGCATATTCTACGGCGTACACGTGATCTTAAATAATAATTAAAATGAAAGTGGTACCAACTAGGCAGAATTTTGTACATCCAAAAAAGTAAAGACAAAAAATATTTTGGTGAGACTGAGGTACTGAATTAATTACTGAAGAGATACTTGTGTTGATAATGGATGTACTGGAATACTAAAATTTTTGATATATTTCTAAAAGAATGAAATGATTACCTTTCAATTTTACCGCAGTCTCTTCATCCACTGTTATTAGCATATCGTCAATAGTCACATGAAAAATTTTTTACAAAAAAAAATATGCAATTATTTCTATGTTGTTTCTGGTTTTCTGTCTCCTTGCGGAGTCAATTTCACCATAATATCAAAGAAAATATTCTTTTTTAATAAATATGTAATTTTAAGTATGTAAACAAAAGACAATGACAACTGACAGCTTTGAACCGCTCTTTATTCTTTTGTTCAAAATAATGCAGAATGTTTTGTAACATTTCGTCTACGACGTGATTGTTTCAACACTCAAATGAAATGTTTTTAAAAAAGACCCAAGAATTTTAAAACAGTGGTATGCCAAAAAATACCTTTATACTAGGGCCATTAAAAAATTATTGGAACATACGTTTCTTATTATTAAAAATTTGGTAAACTACAACCATACTTATATATATTTTAAATATTCAAATGTTAGTATACTCCCCAAAAACTTGACAAATTTACTTTTCCTATGATCACTACCCAAAGTAGACTTTTGTACATTCAAATCTAACCGCAAAGTTGATGTTTTCCGTGACCTATCATAATTTAACATTATTTCCGCTCTAAAGCGTACTTTTCCGCTCGCCTGTTTTCATTATCAACAAACTGAAGAAAAGTAGTGACTAATAGATATATCAAAACAGAATGTAGGGCAGTCTGAATATTTTAATTGGAATATTCATATTTGAAGACATTTGGGATGAAATTGAACCTTATTTTATAAAATTCCTAGTAAAAATATAACAGTCAGAAAGTAGGCAATACATTATACACCTAGATGCAATAATGATTGCATATTTGAGTACCTACCTACTATTTTGTGCAATTTGTACACTATGAAATTAATGAAACGTCATTATTTGATTTTTAGTTTATAAAAAAGTTGTCTGTTAATAAATAGTTATTTTGAAAAATGGATAGTGACAGTGAATTTTCAAGCACACCTCCAGATATACTGGATTTTCTAAAAATATTACTCTTAATCTTCTGCCAAATAAATCCTGAGGTAAATATGGAAAACATGATATTTTCATGGATTGATGCCGCTCATAGAAAATTAAAAAATTATCCGGAGAATGTATTGCTGACTTATTCTGGCGAAAAATCCAAAACTCTAAAATCTTTAAACTTGTGGTCTCAATATTCGATGCTTCGAAGCACTTTGCAATTAAAAAATAATATTAACATTAGTAAATATACTAAAATTGTATTTTTGAAGTTAGAAGCAGTGGGTTACAAAGCAAAGAAGTCACAAATATTCCCAAAGGAGCTAGTGGAGAGCTTTATTAGATTTACACCTGACGATGAACATTTGCTGAGAAATGTACAAACGTTTTACTATTTATTTTATTCTGATACCGAATTTATCAGAATATTGTTTTTAGGTGATGTTAATCATGGGTATCGCTGGTGCATGCCATAGGGATGAATTAATCAAAATTGAATTAAAGGATATAGATGATAGAGAATCGTTTCTAGTGGTCCGAATCCCCGATTCGAAAACGAATGAAAGTCGTACATTCGCAATAATTGATAGTGCCTAAGAAAATGCGATCGACTATGTTTTCTATTATAGAAAATATTTCAATTTAAGACAGCATTGTCAAATTAAAAGTAATAACAGTATTCAACGCTTATTTTTACGATACTCCAAAGGTAAATGCTTCAATCAGGTGATTGGTAAGAATCCTGTGGGCAAAGTACCAGGCGAAATAGCCAGTTTTTTAAAATTGCCCATTAAAAGCCTCATCTAATCAATATTTGAATTTTATATAATAAAGGCATATTCTTATATAAACTTTGAACAAGTATTTGTTGTATCCTTAGATACCTTTATGGTTATAACTAAAAGTGGCAACATTGCTCAAAATTTCAGTATCCATTTAATGTGTGAATGGTAATCTATTTAGTAGTTTTGTATTTGTTTAATTACCATTTAGAGAGAGAAGCAAATATCGTCAGAGTGTGATCGAGGACAAATTCGAATACGCTGCAGTACTGTAGTAAATAATGTCAAACGTGGTTTGTTTATATGAGTAAACATTTTGTTCTTTAGTTTTGATGTGTTTTTCAAGACTTTTAGTGATAAAATAAACTTTTAAGGTAATTTATTTAATGGTTTTGGATTATCATGGTTCGTCGGTGCCAAGTTTGTCAGAAATTACCAAGGCCATGTATCTACAATACCATCCCCACTTTTTGTAATTCATTCATTTTTTCACTACTGGCGTTTAGAACTGGTGGTCGCAAAAATGACCGTGTTTATGAATGAATAGCTCTCTTTATGTTTATTATTACTCTAATGTGTGTTCAATGTAGCAAATTTGTATGTCTAGAACATGTTAGAGCAATGTGTAGTGAATGTGTTGTTCAAAGTAACAATGGCGAACCTTGGGGAAGCTCAATTTGGGGTTACTTATTTCTATAATGTTCAGTTATTGCTAACCCATATTCAGTAAGTACAAACATTTTTCATTATTATCAAATATCCTTGTTAATACTTAGGGATAAATGAAAACATTGTTCTCCCGATTCGGTCTCGTAGACGGATGTTAGTACTGATGTTAAAACATTTATCTTACTTCTAGAGGGTTAAGGAAATATTGAGTTATTGTACCTACATGAGAATGTCAACTAAGGAATCTCACGAAAGTGAGATAAAGCTCCGTTGATTCCATTTATAACATACGAAATGATCAAGGTCCATTCACCGTATTTGTTGTCACAAATTTCCACATTTCACATTAACAATTAGTATCGTAACTTCCGAAATAGATCTTTAGCAGAGAATTTCATCCTGATTTAATCATTAATTTCTCAACGGAAACGTTCCATTACTTTTGTCAGTAATTTGTATTCACCGACAATATTGTCTCTTTATCTCAACAATAAGAAATACACAAGTGAAGCAGCGAAGACTTTCCAATCGGGATACTTTCATCCTAATGACGGTAATCCGCTGATACGTTGTACGTGTTAGGATTGCGAGTGCAACGGAATAATGGCTTTCCAACACTAAATTAGGTTGTTGACTACTTGTTCTAGATAGCTTCTATTACGATTGCCATTTGCTTTGAAATAATTTGAGAATAAAACATAATACGGAAGGAAATAACTACAGTTAATATACACAAATTCCTTTATATGCATAAGAATAAATGATCAATAGAGTATAAGAGTAACAAATCAAAATATTGCACCAGAGGATTTGAAGTCAGAATTTATTGGGAAATGAAGTTTTGAGTGTATTCGAATGCAGTCAAAATTTTTCAGTCTGTAATAAAAGTTCCTCAAGTTCTCAGTCAATTATAACAACACTCAGACTAAGTGATATGAGACTAACGCACAGCTGTTTAGCCTTCATAGAATGACTTGTGGTGGACGTGAAGTGCCGTTAATTGTGAAAGATATCTTGTCGGAGTGCCTGACGTATTGTTCGGAATGATTGACGTACATGATACCATCAATTAAGTGTTTTAGTCGAGTGAAAGTATTTTGAAATTCTCAAGATATATTGAATTGTTCTACCAATTTTAAATATATTTGAATTGTCTTCACGCCACGCCTAATATCCTATATGTCAGTCGTGGTTTATCTTCAATATAAAAATTTGAGAAATATTTGTAATGAATATTTGCAATGCAAGTGATGTCAGTTCACTACGGTCAAATTTATCTGTTTAAAAATGTTCTGTCGATATAACGATAATTTTATTACATGTTCGGTGTGACAAATATGTTTTTGGCCCATAATCATGTAATAAGCACAAATATGGCAAGGGAATTTAGGTCCACCCTATATATATATATATAAAAAAATTTCAAGTATAATTGAAATCAATTATAAAAAGTCTAATTTCGTTATCAGAGGTAGTAAAACTTAATTAAACAATTATGTAAAATCAACAAATTCACACAAGGTTGTCCCGCATAAATGTCGAACACTAAAAAACCGTTGTTTTGAATATCATGAAAATACAGACGAATTATGCACCTTAGCATAGAGAAATTTAATTAAAGTGAACCTTCAACCACCAAAACAAAAACATAGAGGCGAGGACGAGTATATGACGCATCAACCTTTGCTGGTTTGGCATAGCCAACTCGTCCCAAAAAACTTGAAATAAATAGAGGGCAGAACGACGACGAGGGAAGTCGGACAGCGACAGTGCAGTACTTCTGGCGTTTGTCGACTTACGACATCCCGCGTTTTGACAATGAGTTTAAGTGATTGTCCCGGAGTGCTGAAATCAGAGATAGCCGATCAGAGCTCATCTCCCGTCGAGCGATCGAGAATAGAATCCAGACGCCGGTTTTTTGTGACGTTCAACCAGGATTTTTCAAACTGTAAGTTTTTTAACCTGAGAACCTTTTTTTTTCATTGTTTTTTGGGACAAACATATTGGTATTAATTTTTTTGTTTTGTGTGCCTGACTATTTATCCTGCCATATAAGTGTTACTGAAGCTTGAGCCGTATATCACCTTAATTAGAGAGTATTATACTTCGTAAATGTTCTTCTTATGATTATACAATTTTTTTCGGGGAGTTTTACGAGGCGTACACCCCCCTAAATCTAGGCCATACAAATTACTCCAATCATACGCTGAAAAAGTTTCGTTTCAGTTATTATATTATAAAGTCTTATTCCTGAGATATATATATTATATATATATATATATATATATATATATATATATAAAAGTGAAACATATCTACCAGGATGAATTAAACCAATTAGCATCATTCGAATAATGTGAATCTTGGTAAATATTCAATAAAAGGAGATAATTCATAAAGACATAGCTTAAACACATTAAGAAATATTTACGTATAATATCCATTTAATAAAATGATTTAGGAGATTACTATTCAATTTAGTAATTATTTTTCAAAGTATATTTCAAAGTATATAAAAATAACAACGACAAGTGAATTACGTCAAACATATTTTGTATATAATTATAGTAATCCCTGTATATATAAAATCACTTGAATTTTGAAACAAAAATTCAACTATTATATTATCATGATTTGTAAACACTTTCAGAAACCCTGTATATTGCATAAACTTCCCAATTATTTTATATGAAATGTCAAACCAAAATATTAACGCGGAAATCCACGTTCTTTCAATAGTTCGGGTAGAGTGATTCGGAGTGATTACAGAAGTGTAAATAAACACAGTGAATGTATCTACAATAACACAGAAATGGATGTTTTGATTTAATAGAAACAATTATTTATTTAACAACAATGAGGAACAAAAAAGGAAAACAGTTGCAAGTTGTTGATTCTAAGCTTGGAGAGAAGCCTCGTGAGATTATAGATGGGGGACGCGTAAATTTTTCTTTTCAAAAATTATTTGAAAGTTAACATAATTTAACAAAATCATATTGAAACGTTGACCAAAGTGTTCAACAAAGCTTTAAAAGTAAACAAATTGAAAACATTATTCGTATTTAAACAAATAAGTGAAAATAATTGTGCTATCGTCTAGATTTGGTAAGATTGAACAATTACCTTATTAATATAGTTTCGATGAATATTCATATATCTTGTCATTGATTGTGGTATTCAACTGGTGAAATAATTTACATTTCATCACTTTTCACATCCTGAGTTGCGGTTTATTCGATCGTAGTCACGATCGTTTGCTTCACATGTATCATATCCAGGGTTAATAAGAACCAACTATAAACACTATTCCTCGTGTATATATGAAACTTCTATAAAAAACATTTTCAAGTATATTTACATGTCTAGGTTAAGTTATTATTCATATCAATTTCTTAGATAAATATTAGTTTTAAATATTTCAATCTCCACTAATATATCGGACATGAAACACTAATTTCTTCTAAAATAATTACTTACCATGTTCATATCAATAACAATAATAAAATCTTAAACACGCCACACTTTCTTTATTTTTGCTAACTGAATCATACCCATCACAAAATACACACTCCACGCGACGATTATATTTAAATAACAACAGCTGGGATTGAAAACGCTCTGAATGTACATTCAACGCACACCATAGATAGTTTGAACGCAATTTACTTGGTTGGTTTGATGTAAATAAATTTATAACTGGTATAAATCATATTATGCGAAGGTTTGCGCTGATATTTCAATTGAATTTATCAAATATGTATTATTTAATTTGTTGATTGACAAAGAACTGATATTTCGTTTATTCACATTTAATTAAATCGTTTGTCTATGTTCGTCTTGTATTTTCTTTGATATCTTACCTATAGCTTCCTGTTGCTGGCAAGCGTCAAGTGCCGAATCCATTCCTGAGATATGGTAACAACAATATAAAACAAATTTACAATTTTTCCAAACTAATATATAATTTTGAATTGGAATTCGTGGTAAGCGAACCAATTCTGGCGCCCATAATTTTAATTAAATAAATAAAAATAAATAACAAATAAATATAAATAATTAGGCCATAATAAAATACATTGTAACGTGGCTCCCAACGCAGGTGCATTATTAAATAAACATAAATAAATAATCGTCAACATTAAAATATATAGTAATATATAAATATATATATATATATATATATATATATATATATATAATAAATTTCGATATTCTACTACACCTGCTTTTAGTCGAAATTTCAATAATTTCGACCGTTCTTCGAAAAGAAGAACAACTACATTCCTGGCTAATACCACGCAGAGTATTGAATTACATCCCCTTCGAGAACCGTGACGTCGATCGGTCATTTTGCCGATACGGACATCTGTGGTGATTCGCAACTGATAGCGGAAGAGCATAGTAAACTGACACGTTTCGACCTTCTTGGGTCTCTTCAAAAGTACCGTAATGCCTCCCAGTTCAGAGTCTCTAATTCGAACTGAAGTTTACGTCCTCCGACAACTTCTACTTGACTCGTGTAGTTACACAAGCGAGAAGTGGTCAGCTGGCGCCATCTTCACTTTCTTTTGCGAACCAACACCTCAGATAAATGCGACCGTATTAGTCGTATGAAATAAAATGAATATAATTTCATAAAATACGAGGTGTCTATATGAAACATAAATTTCGATTTTCTACTACACCTGTTTTAGTCGACATATCAATAATTTCATCGTATTGGCCTGACCGTTCTTCGAAGGGAAAAACAACTACATTCCTGGCTAATGCCACGCAGAATATTGATTTACATCCCGTTCGAAAACCGTGACGTCGATCGGCCATTTTGCCGATACGGACATCTGTGGTGATTCGCAACTGATAGCGGAGAGGCATAGTACACTGACGGGTTTTGACCTCCTTGGGTCTCTTCAAGAGTGCCGTTTTTTCCTTCGGCGGTCAGGCCAATACGTCGAATTTATTAAAATTTCGACTAAAAGCAGGTATAGTAGAAAATCGAAATTTATGTTTCATATAGACACCTATTATTTTATGAAATTATATTCATTTCACTTCATACGACTAATATGGGCGCAATTATTCGAGGTGTTGGTTCGCAATTGGAAGTGAAGATGGCGCCAGCTGACTACTTCTCGCTTGTGTGACTACACGAGCCAAAAAGAAGTTGTCGGAGGACGTAATATTCATTCCGGATTAGAGACTCTGATCTGGAAGGCATAACGGCACTCTTGAAGAGACCCAAGAAGGTCGAAACGCGTCAGTGTACTATGCCCTTCCGCTATCAGTTGCAAATCACCAAAGATGTTCGTATCGGCAAAATGGCCGATCGACGTCACGGTTTTCGAAGGGGATGTAATTCAATATTCTGCGTGGTATAAGCCAGGAATGTGTTTGTTTTTCCCTTCGAAGAACGGTCAGGCCTATATGTCAAAATTATTGAAATTTCGACTAAAAGTAGGTGTAGTAGAAAATCGAAATATATGTTTCATATAGACACCTCATATTTTATGAAATTATATTCATTATTTATAAATATAATCACAATGTACGGACAGTTCAACGATTTCTTTGAAGGGTCTCTGAACTACACAATATGCTGAATGGCCAAGAAAGAAAAAACAAGGACACAAAATGGCTGCTCTGTTTACGGCATGTGCAACGCATGCTCAGTCGAGGACTATTGCCGAATGTTGACGATATCTGATTAATTTCAATTTAATTCGAAACAACTGTAATTGCATATTTTGTTCAGTTTGATTGACTGAGTTTAAGTAACCCCCATCGCACAAAGTAATCATATTCAACCGGCTACATTGGACAGCAAGGAAATATAGTACGTATTTACCAAAAAGGTGGATTTTTCAGAGAAGTATATAGCATTAATTGTATGTTTGACCTAAATTATGTGAAGCACATAAATAATTATTATTATACAATTTATTTAACGAATAATACAGAAATATTTGACAAATGTTAAACAAACACTTTTTATTATCCTACTTCATTGCAATCGGGAATTATAGGTACTTAGGAATATTTTCCGAAAAAAAAAATTTAACGGTTCCTTAAGCAGGTATAACATTTTGGTTCAATTAAAACTTTGATATATTTATTCTTCTCAAATTATTTTCATTAAATAAGCTCTTAAAGGTTATATATCCATAAATAATACATACATATTATCAACCTATTATTATTTTTCGAAGAATTAAGCAATATGCATCAAATAATTGATGTCAATATTGTAAATTAAATATTACACAAATCAAATACGATACAGTGAACACTCACGAGCATACAGATTAAAACAACCAGATAAATCCCATTACGCAAAACATCCACTTGACACAAATTATTCATTGACACCTCACACAGAACTAGAAGTACTACATAT
Organism: Galeruca laticollis; assembly: GCA_963921935.1. Lineage (NCBI taxonomy): Eukaryota > Metazoa > Arthropoda > Insecta > Coleoptera > Chrysomelidae > Galeruca > Galeruca laticollis. The sequence continues at coordinate 46,563,081 of OY998184.1, forward strand.
TTGTGATAAGAGAAAAGAACTGGATTTCCTTGAAGAATTGGAAATTAGAAGACACTCAAGGAACCCACAAAATCGATGAACAGATAAATGAAGGGTGTTCTCCACTTTAAAACTGTCTCCTCAATTGATAATTGTAAAGATCCAGATACAGTTTTCCCGGTTTTCTATATCATTGCACAGTTATACTGATCTTAATTGGGAAAGGATATCCAGGATATCTTCATATGGCTAATAATATCTAAGCTTTAATATTTGTAATATCATTTCTACTTTATTTTTCTATTAACATGTATTAAGTCAATCAAAAGTTAGGCCACTTCTTGGTCTAGCCAAAAATAAGTACTAAACATCAGGTAGGCATCAAATGAAATGTAACTTCTTTCATTCTGACAATTATATTGATTTATCGAAACAATTGTTTATTTTTCTATTAACATACATTAAGTCAATCACAAGGTAAGGTCACTTCTTGGTCTAGCTAAAAATAATTATTCACACATCAGGTAGGTATCAAATGAAATGTAACTCCTGTCATTCTGACGATGATGTTTAATATCGGAATAATTGTCAAATTTCTTAAACCCGTTTGCACCAAATACACTTAGTGTTTAGTATCCCTTAAAATGAATCCTCAACTTAAATTACGTTGCACCAGCTGTTAAGTGACACTTAAATGGCGCAAGGTAGCCTTAAATTTAAGTGTTCCTTAAATATTTAAGGATGGGATTTTAACCTAAAATAATTTTTTGCACTGTCATTTTCCAATCACTTTGACTAATAATTTCGATAATGGATTTATTTGCGAATTCTCCATACTGCTCACTCAATTCACTTGAATGTAGCTGCTCAGTAATTGGCCTTTTTCTGGTTGTCCAAGATGAAGGGGTATTATTTTGCTTTCTCGTTGCAGTGCTTGTGGGAATCGAAGCTTCAGCAGCTGCTGGCACAATGGGAGTTATTTTAATATTTCTTAATTTTTCATTAACCAGGGTCTGCAGATGCGAAGATGCCCAATTAAGTTTATCACATATATTTCCTAAAGAAATAAAATTGAGAAATTGTTTCAAAATAGTAAGAGTACTGTGTACTTCTGAAGCTTCATATTCAGATAGAAGCAAAATATTCTCGTACTCCGTTTTGGACTCTTCATCATCTTCTCACTCCACACAATTTATTTTTTAATCTTTTCAGTCTTGGGATTCATTACTGCTAGGGTTAAAACTGTAAGATCATTTGGCTTAGTACAATCTCTTGGCCTCCCCAAGTTTTACTTGTAGAAGTTTTTTCCTGTGCTTGTTTTGATTTTCGTAAAACTTTTTTAATGATTTCACCATTCTATAAGTTTTCGATGGATTTTGAGAATTGAATGAATTCATTACTGAATACCAAGCCTTTTATTTTTCCTTCATGGTAATACAATCAGTCTTTATTTTCAGTTTTATGTCTTAAATCCTATACTAAAGTTAGCAACAAACTGTTTTCCTTGTTTTGAGAAGTTGGGCGCCCTTTGTCGTTTACCACCACCTGCTCGGCTAACATTTACCGTATTCATACTAACAGCAACATTTTCTTCACATTGCACCTTCAACGAATAATAATAAACAGTTTCTCATTGTTATTAATGGAATCCATATAAAAATATCAAATTCGTATAAGAAGTAAGTACATACCATACAAAGAAAGTGTTATATATACACCTACCTTTTTTTTCGACATTCCTTATCATTATCAATAATAATGCTAAATAATTTACTTAAGACTTAAAGATAGGTTGATTACAACAACCATCGGCAACCGGCCAGCCAATGAAATGGTTTTATTGAACTAGGGTGAAGTTGCACACAAATGTCAAACTGAAATATCACTAGATAGAACATTTTAAGGGCCCCTTACCTAAGATTCTGGTAAGTGATAGTCATGCAACTGGGAATAAATTTAAGCGTCCATTAACTTTGAGAGACGCTTAGTTAAGTACTTCTTTTAAGGGGTGCAAGCGAGTCTTAGAATCTTTAACATTTTTCAAATATAGTGTGGAATTAGATAGAAACAGTAAGTTTCATTTGAAACAGTATTACACAAACATTTCGTTTAGATATCAAATACTTATGAGAGATGCTTATATTTAGTGAATATTTGGTGCTATCGGGGTTGTTTTTTAACCTACATGTGTACTCGGTAGGATCTGGAGTTGCTCCCGTGATTAAGTCTGAAGGTAAGGTTATTAATGCCAGTCTTTTAGAGTTACTATATCAAACTTTATGTGTATATTCAAAACTTTCGCACTCTATCGTTCAAAAATTAGCAAAGGAAAATAGAGTGTCTGAAGAAGAAAAATCGAGTGATTCGTATTGTTTATCCGGTACTAATTGAAATGGCCTCAATTCTTAAGCACAGGACCACACACGCATCTGAGACTTCGTTTTACATATTTAGCATTGTATATCGATATTTAAATATTTGCTAAAACTGTTGAGCAAGTGGTGCACTGCCTTTGCATATTCTGGCCTAGTGCATCTTAAACTCGTTAATAAATAATTCCTTTCTTCTTCAAAAAACCCGTAAAAGGATTGAATTTTGCTAGCTCGGTTTGCTATTATGTGTTTAAGTGAAATATTAACGTAGTAAAAGGTGTGCAATATTATTATAATTTTTTATATTATTAATAATCTATTATGGGTTTCTGGAGACAATTTGAAATATAGGATAATGAAATAACGCTCGAGAAACTTGAAACGGGGACGCTTCAACCCCTCAAAATTGAATAGGGAAGAGGGATTGAGTGATAGTTTATTTGTAAGGTCTTGGAAGCCTCTTTACAACGGTTCATTAAAAAAATCAGTCTTAAAAAAATTAATCGTTTTATCATGCTTACAATCAAAAAAATCAAAACTGCGTTTTTAAATCAAATGTCCAAATTGTCCTCCATTGACTTCCATACCATGATACATTCTCTCGAATAATAAATAAAAATAAATAAAAACATTTTCTTATCTTGCCTTCATTTTTTGTTCTTAAAAGGTGTTTATCACGAATCTTCGATCATTTCATGTATTAATAATCAATCTGTTGAATTACTACTTTGTTGATTTGGTTACAATTATTTCAAAAATAATTATGGTGTACATGTTGCAAGAACGTGATTAGCTGGTTAGCCTGTATTACCAAAATAAAAATGGTGCCCTAGCGGTTGCAAGGATATTTAATCGAAACCATCCTGAACGTAGCGTTCGCCATAAGTACGTTATGGAATTAATTTCAAAATTTGTTCACACGGGTTCAGTAATGGATTAGAAAAGGGCACCCATTGGAATGATGAATGAGCCGCTGTGGCGGTATTGGGCCATATCCATGCCAAACACGCAATCTGTCCGGCAGCTATCTGCGGTTTCCGGTAATAGCCTATCTAGCGTTTTCAGAATTTGACATAAACACAAGTCCCATCCGTACAAAATTAAATCAATTCATGCATTATATGATGATGATTTGGATCGAAGGCAAGAGTTTTGTGAAATTATGGCCGAGCGCATCAACAATACCCCAAATTTCTAGTACAACATTTGCTTTTCTGACAAATGCTCTTTTTCACTTAATGGAGAGGTTGACCGGCATAACTGTAGAATTTGGAGCGATACAAATCCTCATGTATTTCGAGAAGCTCACACTCAATATCCGGAAAAGCTGAACGTTTGGGTAGGAATTTTGGGATACTATCTAATTGGACCTCTGTTTATTCCTGGTAATTCAAATGGAGAAATTCATCTTGAAATGCTGGAAAATTTTATTGTTCCGTTAATAACAGAAAAATTAGATAACGATCCTCTACTAATTGAACAGCAATTGCATTTCCAACAAGACGGAGCTCCTCCTCAGTACGCCGCACCAGTTCGCCAATACCTCAATTTACAATACCCTGGTCGTTGGATTGGAAGAAGAGGTCCTGTGGAGTGGCCTGCGCGATCTCCAGACCTGAACCCCGTGGACTTCTTCTTCTTCTTAAGTCCAAGATTTTTGTGACTTAGCCTGAAAATGTGGACAAACTACGCCAACGAATTGTATAAGAGTGTCGTCAAATAACTCCAATTATGCTTGACCATGTTAGAGACGGTTTTCAGTCAAGATTGTATTATTGTATGGAAGTTAATGGAGGACAATTTGAAGATCCGATTTAATAACGCAGTTTTTATTTTTTTGATGGTAAGCATGATAAAACAATTAATTTTTTTCCACAATGTGATTTTTTCCATACACCGTTGGAAAGAGGCTTCCAAGACCTTACAAATGAAGTATCACTCAACCCCTCTTCCCTATTCAATTTTGAGGGGTTCATGCGCCCCCTATTAGGGGGTTGCTTGTTCAAGCCTCAAATACACGTCAAAAGATGTCCCCTAAAGAAAATCATCCGACATGTTTCGGGAATTTTTTCCAATTACTATGAGATAAGAAATATGCGAGGTGGCTTGTCTGAGATGGAACACCCTGCATAAATGATCATTTGTAAAGTCAAACTCATGAGCAAAGTGAGAATAAATTAATTATCGAAATTGATACCTCATCGCGTAATTAAAAAAGGAACTGTTTTTGATCACGGTGCAAAGAGGAAACGGAAATATAAGAAACACAAAAATATTGTTAATTCTACCAGTGATGTAATTCATCGAGAAATTTATAATACGTATAACGAAATATATCTCCTTCTCCCAGGTTTAAGACATTGAAAACTGGATGATCATACGGTAATTAGGAACAATTAGTTCAAAATAATAAAAAATGGAATTTTCAAAACTATCACTGAAATATATTCAAAAATATGGCGGGAGCGCATTTAATATTTCATGGAATCGTTCTTTAAATCGTTGACTATAATCTACAACTGTTGAAAGAGCAGTTTATTTCCAGGGAATCTTCTATTATGCACTGTAGATCGAATATGTATCTGGATAATTAGCTCATATTATTTAAAACAATGAATCTTCAAAAATATTACTAATATTTATAAAAATATGGCTACAGCACAATTGGTATTTAATTAAAACCTTTGTCAAGCCGTTGCCGATATTCTACAACTTTTGAGAGATCGAATGTACCCAAAGAAGATCTTCCCATTCACTTGAGACCAATATCCTCTTGAACAATTAGTTGGGAATAATAAAAAAATTAATCATCAAAACTATCATTAAAATATTTTTAAAAATATGGCGAGAGCGCGAACAATACTTAATTATGACGTTTTTAAAGTCGACGATAATCCACAACTGTTGGAAAAGTATGAAAAACTTGAGTAAGGTCTCTTTCTTTGCTTGAGATCAACATACACCTGAATAATTAGCTCAGAGTAATAAAAAATTAATCTCCAAAATTAACATTGAAATATTTTAAAAAATATGGCGAGAGGGCAGGTAAGACTTAAAACGTTATTGACAATCATCTACACAGTTGGAAAAGCATAAGTAGCCTTGAAAAGGCTTCCTTTCTTCGCACGAGATCAATATCCACTCCAACTGTTACCTCGAAATAATAGATAATTGTTATTTAACAATATCATTGAAATATATTTTAAATATGTCGAAAGCGCCATTAAACCGTTTTTAAAGTCAATAATCTACAACAGTTGTAAAAGCATAAGAAACCTGAAAGAGCTACCTTTCTTCACTGGATACCAATATCCACTTGAACTATTGGTTCAGAATAATAAAAAATTAATCTTAAAAACATCATTTCCAAGAATATGGCGAGATCGCAATTAATGCTTAAAAAGTTTCTAAAGTCGTTGACGATAATCGACAACTGTTGAGAGAGCAATAGCTGATTCCGGAGGAATCTTTAATCACTCGCTCGAGACCAATATCCACCGGAAAAATTGGGTAAGAATAATAAAAAAAATTGTATCCAAAAGTATCATTGGAATATTTTCAAGCTGGGAGCAATTGATACATAATTAAAACCATTTAAATTTGTTAAAGAAAATCGACAGCAGTTGGAAGATCAATTAATCCCCAAATAATCATCTGTTGTCCGCTTGAGACCAATGTTTATTTGTGAAATCAGCTCTGAATAACAATGTATATTATTCTTCAAAACATTGAAGTATTTTCACACCGAATTTCACACCGAAACATTCCAATACAAACGTCTACGGCATATAAATCAAACCTCGAAAAGTCACTCTATATATACAGTAATTTTTTTTCATACAAAATATCAATTATCATATGGACGAATAAATAGGATCACGTTCACCGATTACGATGGAAGTATGTCTGACTTGTGGCGCTGAGGTCACACTACAGTAAAATTTTAATCTTCCTAGCTGTACTCAAATCTGAGAAACAGTTACGCCATTTCCTAATGGCCATCTAAAATTTCGAAATATGGGTATTTCAAGTTTATCCAATTTATACGTTTTTGACAGAGAAGAAACACACCATGTTTTTTGTAGATCTATTCAAGATCTTTCTAATAGTGTGTAATATTTTATATTATGGATGTAGCCTTGAGCAGTTATATCTAATATAAGTGTTCTATTAATTTTTTTCGTTTTTTCAAGGTTTCACAATTTATACAGTTTTCCACCACAGAAAAGAAAAAACAAGCTAGAGGTTTTTTGTAGCTTTATTCACAATATTTCCAATAGCAGTGATAGAATATTCTGAATTTCTGGTGTACATTACAGGTGTAATGGCCATCTGAGTGGAAGCGTTAAGTGAACATATAACTGTTCATCTTTAGAAAGTTAACTTATTGTAATGTTTTCCTTATTAATTTAAACGTTTTCCACTACGACGGGTGGGATAAATTTATACACACGGTATGTCTTATCACTTTATTTAGTTATTCACAAAATTTATATTATATATACAGTATTAGTGTTTTAAATGAGACTCAACGTTTCTAGCTAATTCCACAATATAATAAAAAATGTTGAAAATTCTAAAAAATTGACAATTGTTTCGATAACTGAATATCATCGTCAGAATGACAGAAGTTACATTTCATTTGATGCCTACCTGATGTTTAGTAGTTATTTTTGGCTAGATCAAGAAGTGTGATTGACTTAATATATCGAGGGCTAAAACGCTGGACCTCGTAACCCGCAAAACGTAAAATGTTCAGGAAACGAGAAAAACTAGTTTGAGTTATAAATAGCCGCTAGGTTTCGGACTCGCAGTATTTATTCGCTTTAAAATTACAATAAAATATTTGCTATAAAATAAAAAATACACCAATTCATACGGTCACTTACGTGGTAATGTCTTATCAGGGTATGTCAGTTACATGGTAATGCCACATTGTAGGTCAATAATAAATAATTCTTTCATGAACTGAAAAGCAGGAAACCATGATTGTTTTCCATTAGTAATTTGTGTAATAAAATAAAAAACGAATAAGCAAACTTATTAATACATAAGCAAATTAAATTATACTTTTAAACATCATTTAATACACACAACACATATAATACACAAAATATTATAACATCACATAAATTAATCATTATTATAGGTACTTATAAAAAATGATGGCATTTTTTTTGGCAAAGAATAAAACGAAAATAAAATAAATCTCTAGAAAAATCTACTTGTGTGGAAGGGAGTCGTAGAAACTCCAGCAGTCTTTTGGAATAACTTGTTTAATCGCTTGAAGGTGTGAGTAGTTTACGCTAGAAATAGGCAGTTTCTCCTTAAATAGTTGGGGAAATATGACATTTGCTAATGCTATGTTTTTAGGTCTAATTGGTAGATCATTAAAATCATCTTCAAAGTTTAGTTTGTACCTAATTTTACCTTCATGGTACTGCAACGAGCGTATGTCAACAACATTATTGCCACTACCCGTTCTGCTAGGCCGTATTGTATTTAAGGTAGTCTGTATGGGCATAATTTTTGTAGAAGCTGAAGTCCATGCTTTTGACCAAGTAAGGATTTTTATTGCGAGATTCCTTAGTTATACGATGATAATCACTGGGCAAGTAGATCTCCTTATTTCTGAGGGAAGACTCTATGGCACTGTGAACAGAGTCACACTCCATTTGAGTGTGACCTTTTTCTAAATATTTTTGTGTAATACAAACTTTGTACTTTACTGAAACGTGAAGCAAAGCGTTGGCCATTACACAATCACGATTCTGGGCAGTGCACCTATCTGAGTAGATAATAATAGGAATCATTGGGTTAGACACATCCAAAAAATTTTTTTCTAAGTAGTCTACAAGAAGCGAAGCATAGGTAGGAGCTTGACCGTCCGCGTTTGTCTGGTCGAACCAGTAACAAGTACCTTGTTTATTTCTTAAATTATAGATAGTAAAGTTATGACAACACAACTTTGTCCTGTAATATAAAGCGCTAGCTTGTAGTTGCGGTGCTAACTTCACAGATTGTTCATCCATCACAATAACGTGGCACTGAACGCCTATGGCCTTTTCCTTATCTTCTTCTTTTTCCTTCCGTGCCTGGTTTTTTCTGTTTATATGTTCGCTGTATTCCGGTTCAGTTAAATTGTTGTTTTTATATCTGAAACACGTATCAAACTGATCTTTTCTAGGACGAAATAAGGATAATTTCATTTCTTCAGCCATTTTTGTCAACGTTACAACAGGCAGAGAAGGTGTCTTGTTGTTTTCTTGGCATTCTGTTTTGTATACCCTGTGAAGTTGAGCGAATGATTGAAACTGTTGCTCGAAATATAGCTTATCAGTGTCTCTCCTGCAGTAATGCGAGGGGAGTGTGTTTAGATTATTTAAAAACTGTCTTAGAAAGGTTCGATCTTCCTTAAATAAATCATTTCTTTGATTTCGTTGACTTAATTCTTTTTCGGTACTTTTATTCATCCTATGTTGGCTTCCAGTTGACCATGATCTTATGTACCATTCTACCAAAGAATGAGTATGCGAATACATGGTTTTGCACACATCCTTTCCACGAATCAAAAAATATTTCAGAGTTATATTTCGTCAGAAATTTTCGGTTACCTTTGGTCTGGCTTTTTCAGTGACTTTAGCAGTGTTACTAACGTACACTTTCCGTTGATCCCATGTCATGTTAGTCCAGAATTGTTCAAAGATGTTTTTACGCATTTCTTCTGTTACTTTGTAACATTTTATTTCTGATTCTTTGATTGTTTGTTTACAGCTGCACCTTGCTCCTATTTTTGTATTCCTTCTCGATACATCATGAAATGTATTGCGTTGATCCCGTGGCTTTCTAAACCCTAAAAATTGTTCTCCCCTCATTCGTAAATTCTTATTGATTAACCTCTTATTGTGCCTTTTCTTAAGTGTCTTTCTTTTTGTATCTTGATTCTCATTTTCCTTTTCTATAACTATTTCATCTACCTGTTCCAGTTCCTGTATCTGTGTTGCATCTGCACCCACCTCTTCCACGCTTTCTTCGCTTTTTGATTCACTTTCGGCTTCGGAAATGTAGTCTCTGTCGTGAACGTTATTATTCTCTTCTGGCATAAAATGCGCCATACTTGCTAAATCATCAAAATCGTTTTCGTTTTTAAACATAGCTTCCTCACTGGATTTTAGAGATAACATAGCGCCGTCTTCATGTGGCCGTATCTTAACTTCATTTACCTGTTCCATTACTTCTTCTATTGCTTTATTATCATTACCTCTTGGAATGTAGCTTTCATTATAGGCGTCTTTTTCATTTTGGAAACGAATTAGGTTTGTCATTTCCGACAATAAACCAGTTGTATTGCGAGTTTCGATAGGAACGAAGACCACCTCGGCTTCTCTGTTAATATCAGAAATATCTTGGGGTGATAAGGCTTCATTTAGAAGAATATTGTTCGATAAATCCATTTCAGTGATTTCTTGAAGAGAAAAACGTTGATTGTCCTCATTGGTGTTACTACATTGCGCTCTTCTGGCCATTTCTATGATTTTTCTCGTTCGACTAGACATTTTTCTATGCAGCAGTAGCTCGTATCTAGTCTAAAGCATGTGAAGCAGGACCTAGTATCTAACACCTGCAATAAAATGTTAGTTTTTGTACATAAAATTATCAACAACTCAAAGCAATGGTTATGAAAGTTTTGAAACGAATGCTTAATTAGGAATCTAATCACAAACTGTAACCCTCCACTTTACTTCTTTCATCTTTACAAGCGATTTTCAAGATCGCTTAACTTGACAGTATGCTTCAGTGGCGGGAAGCTGAACACTGTGACGTTTACGAGGTTATGCTTCAGAAAACCAACCAAAATGAGTTACGAGTTACTGTTTTGTTTGATTTCGACAGGTTGATAATTTTCATATAATTAGTTCCTTGCACACATAGATGGCGCTTATAAAATTGAGATCTGAGGCATCAAAATCCTATTTTCTAAAAAAGTGATAGTTACGAGGTCCTGCGTTTTAGCCCTCGATATGTTGATTGTAAAAAGAAGATGTGATATTACAAATATTGAAGCTTAGATATTATAAGCCCTATGGTGATATCCCGGATATCATTTTTCCAATTAAGATCAGTATAACTGTACAATGATATAGAAAACCAGGAAAACAATATCTGCTGATCTTTACAATTATCACTTAAGAAGACAGTTTAATAGTGGAGAACTTCCAATATTTATCTGTCCATTGACGACTTCATATTGTGGGTTTCTTAAGTGTCTTCTAATTTCCAACTCTTCAAGGAAATCCAGTTCTGGTTTCTTATCACAAATATGTTGTACTTCTACTTCTGTGTTAGGTGTCAATGAATTGTTGGTGTCAAGTAGATGTTTTGCGTGATGAGATTTATCTGGTTGTTTTAATCTGTATGTTCGTAAGTGTTCACTGTATCGGTTTCCAAAATTTCCAAGGGTCTGACCCAAATAGACAGATTACATTCTGGACATTTGAGTTTATATATACCTGATTTATTTAATGTTGGTATGTTTGTTTAAACTTTTAACAATTTTGCACTTACGTTGCTTTCTGTTTTAAAAGAAATTGTTGTATTCGTTGCTAAAGATATCATCTTTGAAATATTATTAGAAATATTTCCTGTATATGTGATAGTTTTATAAGTTTTTATTTCTTCAGTTTGTTCTGGAAATATTAGTTGTAATGCCACTTTTTCCTCTTTTTCATTAATTAGCTTATTTATCATATATAATGGATAACCGTTGGATGTTGCTATTTGTCTAATTGTATTAATCTCTCTATCAAAATTACATTTGTTCATAGGAACTGAAAATGCTTCATGTATCATTGAATTTTATGCCGCTAGCATGATACATATAGCATTTTCAGTTCCTATGAACAAATGTTATTTTGATAGAGAGATCAATACAATTAGACAAATAGCAACATCCAACGGTTATCCATAATATATGATAAATAAGCTAATTAATAAAAGAAGGAAAAAGTGGCATTACAACTAATATTCACTAAACAAACTGAAGAAATAAAAACTTATAAAGGGTCAGACCCTTAGAAATTTTGAAATCCGGTACAGTGAACACTTCCGAGCACGCAAATTAAAACAACGAGATGAATCCCATTACGCAAAACATCTACTTGACACCAACCACTCATTGACACCTAACACAGAAGTAGAAGTACTACATATTAGTGATAAGAAACAAGAACTGGACTTCCCTGAAGAGTTGGAAATTAGAAGACACTCAAGAAACCCACAATATGAAGTCGTCAATGAACAGATGAATCTAGGGAGTTCTCCACTATTAAACTGTCTTCTTGAGTGATAATTGTAAAGATCAGCAGATATAGTTTTCCTGGTTTTCTATATCATTGCACAGTTATACTGATCTTAATTGGAAAAATCATATCCACGATATCACCATAGGGCTAATAATATCTAAGCTCCAATATTTGTGATATCACATCTTCTTCTTTTTTCTATTAATATATATCAAGTCAATCACAAGGTAGGTCAATTCTTGGTCTAGCCAAAAGTAACTACTAATCATCTGGTAGACATCAAATAAAATGTAACTTCTGTCATTCTGACGATGATATTCAGTTATCGAAACAATTGTCAATTTTTTAGAATTTTCAATATTTTCCATTATATTGTGGAATTAGCTAGAAACGTTTAGTTTCATGTGAAACACTAATATGAGTATATTCCACGAAGTAAGAGTCGAGACAGTTAATTTCATATATACAGTATATTCACTTACACTAATGTATATAAACACTCCACTACAGTTTATTCACTTAGACTAGTCACTTGGTTACTGTTTATATCACGAGATCAAATTATAAAACTGACTGCTGCCACTGGTCGGAATTCTTTATACATTAAGTGCCCCTTTTTTCTGGATAATCCTAGATTGCGGCTCACATAAAAACAATCGCCTCCCTAGAATTGTGGCGTCTTTGTGGATGGCAAATATTTTTGATTGGAAGTCAATGAAATATCTACCCAGAGCATACCTTTTATGCAATCCTATAACCTCTAACAGAACACCTGCTCCCGACCTTCCTTCCATGTGGGAACCATTGGTAAAACGCATGATGTTACCTGCTGGAAATTCAACTTTTTAATCATTCCACAGCTGTTTTGGCGGATTGATGACTTTGAACCTGTTGTCTGTCCTCACTTTGTCTTTTTTATGAACAGATTTGAGAGCTAGAAGTGGAAGCTTCGCTTCAGTTCTTTTGGCTATTATTGTGTGTCCTTCGCCCCTTTCCAGTGCCCGTTGTCCCGCAATCTTACGAAGGCCACCATCGCGATCATAATAATCCATATGGGAGATGAGGCAATCCTAGGAAGACATACGGCGCTAGTGTGGCTGTTGTCCTAAATTTCCTAAGCTCTCCTAAACTCGGTATACTCTCTGAACATGCGCCAACTTGTGAGACACCCATTGCTTCTACACAGCCATCGGTGTCCCACAAGTTGTCGCAAATATCCACAGACATTCTAAAAGGGCTGTTGTGGATAACGTCCAGTCCTCTCCATCGAACTAAAGTTCATTTTAGATAGGATACTTCATTAGCATTCCAAATGCATGTTGTAATGTAACCAATTTTCCAACAAAAATAAAACCTATACGCCCACATTTCTACTTTCAATATGCACTCAGTTTCCTCAAAATGAATATTCCTATTTTCAAATCATTCTTATCGTCCTAAGATTTTTGATATCTACAATTTCTCGCATCATTATCATGATTTTTACGACGCAAAGTTTCTCTCTATTTGGTTTTTTGCATCTTTCGAAAGATTCTCTTTTGTGACGATATTTATTTCTATTGTAATATGGTTTGAAAAATTAAGATGCAATTTTGATTAATGTCAACGTAAAATTATGAATTGTCACACTTGGGCTTTAACAAACAGTTTATTTTATCAAATTTGAATTTCTGGGCTCCGGCTATATAATAATTTTTACTAGATTTAAATTTCAGTTTAATGTAACTTTATCTTATTTGAGAACTCTTTGCTTCCGCTCTCTGGGCGTACGGGTTCAATATCTCAACTTTCCAGACCTATGGCCTCCAACTGTGTCAGACATTCACTATATTATACTACACAATAAACTACTCCAGAAAAAAAACTCCAAAATACGTCTATCAATTTGTTAAGTTTGTAATTTTTGAAGAATGAATTACCAGATTTAAGTCAACAATAAATATACATGAGAAATTAAAGATTGTTATTATTGGACGTAGTAGATTGAATGCATTCTCTCTACGAAAATGAAAGAGAAGAAACTTTACCTATAAATTTACAATGATCAATACTAGAACAATGATGATCTCTCAAACAAAATATTTATAAAGGCTCGTTACCTTGCAGTTTAATTGTCAAACACACGTTATAAAGGAAATCCTCTTAAATAATTATTAAACTCCTCACTAACCCAAAGCATAAGGTATGTACCATTTACCTTTTCTTATCTTTTTTCAAATTTTGGAAAATTATCTCCCTTCAGCATTCATATATCTTTCAAATCTCTTCTTATCTCTTCAATTTATATATCATCTAGGAATATTCATGAAAATTTTTTATGCAAAACGAATCCAATTCAGTCTTCTTTCTTTTTCTCTTTATATCCTATAGTGCCTGTTCAAAAGACCTCCATTTCATCAATTATATCTCTTTTCAGAAATCTCTGACCTCTTTTAAATTTTCAACTCTTGTCAGCTCTTCTAAAATTTTCTTAATAACACTATTTTATTTATTTTTAGTCTTCTGGATTTGTATATCTTGGATACCGCAAACTATCTGAGAGTAGTCATTAGACATAGAACAAGTGTCCTTTCTCTTTACTCATCACTAACTTTTTTCTATAACCGTAATTTGTTACGATTTGTCACCCGCACTTGACAAATATAAATTTCATAACATACCCTGTATGTTTGGGTAAATTACTCTACCTTCTTATAATCAAAATCTTACGTAATACATAAAATAATTTACAATCAATAAATAAAGCTTTGAGACTCCTAGACTTTGGTCAATGGCTTGTGAAGGTATGTTTCTTTATCCCACTGTACCATTTTGATTTCACTTCAATTTCAAAATATTAACCTAAGTTCTGATTAACTACTTAGCTACTTTTTAAATTAATACAGTGTGTGCCAAATATATCTGATATTTTTTAAATCATTTATTGTTATTTGGTGCATTACTCTAGTTAAAATTTTGTGAGACAGTTTATTTTTCTTACTTTATTTGTTGGTCCGTTCCACTTTTTTTCTTATATTACTAACCTCTATTCAATTCTAAATCTTCTGTAGGCATCAATGAACAATTCAATTTCACTGAATGTATTATTGGAATAGGCAATAGGATATCTTGTTACTAATCAAAGAATTACACTAAAATCAAGCGAACTGAAAGAATGGCTGTCACATAACGAAATCTTGAAGTCTAAACTATTTTGAACATTGATAAAAGGTTCATAACTTTTTTGTTGGGGCATCAAATGCATTGTCATTTCATACTTGCTTCGACCTTCGAATAATGTTTTAACAGTGTAGAAGTTGGGAGGAGCTACAAAAGAACGTAGTAGGTTTATCAGCCCTAAAGTTTGTCCCTCAAGGGTATATTTAGCATACGTGCAAGGTACTAGCAAACGACACCCCTGAAAGCCAAGAAGCAGGTTTCTGCGATTATTTTAATTCTCCACACCTCACCGGTTGTTCATATCAAATTGAATCGGATGATAACGAAAAGGGTTGTTTCAGTGCTGCACTAAACGTACTCTTTATGGTTGACTGTAAACGTTCAAAAGCAACCGATGTGGGAAAAGCGATAGTTCATTCCACATACATATTAAAAGGCGTTTATCAAACTCTGAGGTATGAGCTGGAACAAAATAGCGTTTAGTGATTTTATTTTATACGCACGGTTGAGCAGCTTCATTATCTAGATAATTACTATAAGATGTATTTAATTAGAAAAAGCCATTATCAAAAGAAAAGACAGTGTTAGATTTGTGTAAATAATAATTTCAATATGGATAGCGGCCAGCGAAGTAATAAGGACAAGTGAAATATATAACAAAACACGTCCGTTTTGAAAATATCGTATTCGCACGACCTTCAAGGTCAAGAATACGGGGAACTGTTCCACACTTTGAGGAATGATTCATTATAATTATTTTTAATACAACAAATATATGTATTGTTTATCAATAATCTGTGTTGGTAGTTTATAATTATATGTTTCCCGGTGAGTTTTAAATGATGTTATTTATTCAACCCTAAAGAATGGTTCACGAGGTAAGTGTTTTTCAAAGATAAATGGTTCTATGGTTAAAGAAGTCTATACGAGGGGCACTTGCTGAGTAACCCCCACATGGCGATCCTGCAAATAAAATGGTAAAATGGTAAATGTTAAATGGAAAATGGTAAATATCACTGTGAGCTAATGGTAAATGGTAGATAATCCTGCGAATTAAAAGTAATTCGAACGAGTGGAAGTATATGGTCTTTTATTTAAATTTGTCACCCTGAAGAAGCAAAACTATGGGTGGTTCATCTACTAAACAAGAGATAAAAGAAACTTGTACCGTCAACAATAATTTTATTGTACAACAAGACAGTTTTCCAATGCATATAATGGTTTCATTGTATATATTACTGTAGCTTGCATTCAAAAATTCATATGATCCCTATGGAAAACGCATCGAAGAGCGTTGAAAAGAGACATCAACCGAGGCATTGCAGCGAAGCAGACGTCAGGAACTTTGACTGTATAAAATTGTAAGTACTTATGCTCTCTATTTTTATGAACGAATGGTAAACCTCATAAATGTCAATAACGTGGGAAGATGTCGAAGATAAGCTAAGGGCAATTGTAGAGGAAATAAATAAACAGGGAAAAAGGGTTTTGAAAAAGTAAACTCCTAAAAATCCAGATATTCACATTGAAGTTATTAATAGTATAATAATTCTTTACAATAATTTTTCTAAATTGATAGGTAAAAACTGGAAAAACTTGAGTTTAGTACAACAAGATAGTTGTAGAAATTATTCAGATAGGATTAGAGATAAAACTGCTAGGGCATTTCAGGCGTTGAATTGTATTATTGAAATACCCACCTCTATATTTGAGGAAATCGATACGGGTGTATTACAAGCAATAAGCAAACAATTGAAAATGGCGACAAGTATGAATGTTTTTTTTAATTTCGCGAGTGTGGTCTTACCTACTGAATTCAACGGGGAAGCAAGCAAGTTACAATCATTTTTAGACTCATTAGATTTGCTACAAATGAACGCGACAGATAATGAAGAAAATGCGATTTTACTAATTAAGACAAGATTAACTGGAAAAGCTAGAAGTTTGATTGCGACGGAAAACTCTATTATAGAAATATGGAATAGACTAAAATCGGGAATAAGAGGAGACAACCCAAGCCTTCTCTTAGCAAAACTTAATTAAGTAAGACAAAATCGGAAAGACGTAACGCAATACGCGACGGAAATAGAGAAATTGGCAGAGAAACTACAGGCAGCATACCCGTCAGAAGGGATGCCAGAACGTCTAGCTGAAAAATATACCAAAGAAGCAACGATTAAGGCAGTAACTACGAATGCCTCAGTGGACGCAACAAAAACAATCATAGCAGCGGGAACCTTTGAAACCATGCAAGAAGTATTATCCAAATTAATATCAGTAGAAGGCGTAGTAAGCCAACAACAAGTTGTACACATGCAGGACAATAGGAATTTCTTCAGGAAATCAGACTTTGACTTTAGGAACAATCATAGGAGGGGAAACAACAGAGGATTTCACAACGGCAACCCCTCAGGAAGGAGATTCAGGCAGTATAATCAAGGAAATGGCTACGGCAGATACGCAGATATCAATAAGGGAAGGAAATTCAATAGGAACGGCATACCACCATGAAGCGATAGGCAGTTGTGAAAGATTACACAGAACGTTTAATGAGTATATAAGAAACTTGATCAAAGATTCTAGGGATAACTGGTGCAAATTTGTAAAAATGTTTGCATATTGTTATAATACATTACCAAACACGTATCACGGATACACTCCCTTTGAGTTATTATACGGGAGAAAACCCAACTTACCAGAATTCTTAAATGTAGAAATATAACCGTGTTTTAATCTTGAAAGATACGATAAAGAGTTGAAATATAAGTTACAATACGCAAATGAAAGAGTCAAACAGTTTTTGATAAATAATAAGGTAATTAGAGTGAATACAAGCGAAAAGGAATATTCACCCGTAAACTTTAGGGTAGATGAGTTAGTAATTCTAAGAAATGAGGAAATAAATAAGTTCGATCCACATTTTTTAGGTCCGTTTAAAATAACGGAAGTGAATGGAGTAAATTGCGAGATTACATCTCAGAACAATAGAAAACCAATCGTTCATAAAAATCGGTTGTATAAATACCATAACGAAAACATTTGTAAATAAGTGAAGTGTGACAATAAACAAACAAACAGTGTTTAATAAACAAAACAATTAGTGAGAACTATTAACGTTGTAGGTAGTATCGAAAATGTATCAACGATAATTTTTCTCTTTCAAGAGGGGATGATGTGATGATCCCAAAAAAAAACATTATCCAAAAAGACATTATCAAAAGAAAAGACATTGTTAGATTTGTGTAAATAATAATTTCAATATGGATAGCGGCCAGCGAACTAATAAGGACAAGTGAAATATATAACAAAACAAGTCCGTTTTGTAAATATTGTATTCGCACGACCTTCAAGGTCAAGAATACGGGGCACCGACTGTGTTAGATTTGAGGAATGATTCATTATTATAATTATTTTTAATAGTACAAACGTTATGTATTGTGTATCAATAATTTGTGTTGGTAGTTTATAATTATATATTTTCCCAGTGAGTTTTAAATTATGTTATTTATTCAACCCTAAAGAATGGTTCACGAGGTAACTGTTTCTCCAAGATGAATGGGTTTATAGTTGAAGAAGTCTATACGAGGGGCACTTGCTAAGTAACCACCACATCCAGCACAACGTGAAACAGCTGCGTTTTTAAGAAGATATTTGAACGAGGTAGAAACATTGAATAAAACAGGATACAGTTGGAGCAGAAGTGGACTGGATAATAAAAAAATAGAGCATTTGCTTGAACAAGTATATTCATAGTATTCATCAAAATTTGAAAATCAATAATCGAAGGACCACCGTATAGATCACGGTCAATCAAACTATAGCTCGTAATGTTTATCACGGAGCACTTTATTTCTCTAAATAATAGAAACCACGCAGCACAGTTTTCATATATAACAAATATTATGAAACCGACACTTGAAGGTAAATATGCAAATACATATAAATAATTAAATAAATTAATAAACAATTAAAACTTTTGAAGGTAGTTATACGGTTATCTCGCATACAGGTTATAATTTGGCAACAACGCGGTACAGAAGGTGAATTGCTTTGATTTGGTTAATCAAAATTTGCCGGTAGCAGAAAGTTTTTATGATAATGATCATAATATTAGAAGTTGATTCAAATTCGATCTTACCCCATATTTACAACTGCCCTATTCACCAATTAATTAGTTTGGTTTTTAGCAACAAATTAAGTAAAGGCACAATAAATACTAAAAATTTCACGGAGTACATATATTCTTTTTGGAAGTCAGACATACTCTTTCACCGACCTCTTCTCTGGATTCGCTGATGACACGATGTCAAACGACAGACGAAACCGAGTTTATTCGCTACATGAAATTAAGCATTGGATTTTGTTTAAATCTTGGCGGGGTCTTCGCATCTGTTAAAATGTGATTTTAACAAACATCGAACAACAAATGTTACTTTGAAGGAGAAAATGCATTCCTGCTAGATATCTTCTAGTGATGTATTTCGCACAAGTGAACTTAAGCGTCTATTCTGTAAGTATGTACGATGCCGTTGATGAACGAATATCGTTTACGAACGATACATGTTATTCGGTATCAAAAATGCTAAAGAATTCCTCGTTAGAAATCGCCGTTCATGAACGACAGCCAGAAACGTGACATTGGGTATCAAAAGTTGTCTATTTCTGTAATAACATTAATTGTTTCTGTGAAAATTATGGGAATATTTGAAGAGGAAATTGATCGAAAGAATGGTGTAGTTATTTGATATTAAAAAAAATATTAATTTTCATATATTCTTAGAAGGGGAAATAATAGAATTATGAGACAATTAAGGGATAGTCTTAATCCTTTTTTATTCCCAGAAAAAACATTTTCAAACATGTATAGATTTTCGAGAGCTCAGTCATAGCATTTGTTGTTGGAAAATGAGTACAAAAGAACATATTTTTTAGTAGGTATAACTCACCTTTTTCCAGCTGAGTTCATCCTCTACAGGCTCACCAGAACTATTTAATTTCTGACTCAAACATTTCCAGGTTTTTTTTAAATAGACCGGTTCGTCTGCCGATTATTTGTTTTCTTTAATCAATATGTTATTTTCTAGCTCATTTAAATATATTTCGTACTGGCTTCTACTTCTACTGAACAACGTTGTCACACTGTTACCTGTTCCAAAGTTGGTAATAGTATTCACATGAAAAACGTAAGAAACAATCACAGTCCTTTATTATTTACATTTATGATTTTCTACAATATATGTTATAACATACGAGTAGTAATGTGAATTTTACGAACATCAACAGATATGTATTTATATAGAATGGATATTAGCTACGGTCTTCATCACTTAATTATAACATAATTCAAAAATCTGACAACGCGGTGATATTTTGCTCTACTATCCATTTGAAAACGTCCACTTTTCGTTAACAGCAGAAAGTGGTCAAGGAAAGAGATACAGAATAACATTTCAAAACTTTTTGTTCAGACTTCCAATCGTTTGTGAACGAAACCTCTGCTGAACGAAATATTACAGAATAGACGCCTTAATATACATATATGAATAGAAAAAGAAGAAGATATGATATTGCAAATATCAAAGCTTGAATATTATTAGCCCTATGGGGATATACTGAATATCTTTTTTCCCATTTAAGATCAGTAGAACGGTGCAATGACATAGAAAACCAGGAAATCTATATCTGCTGATATTTACAATTATCACTTAAGAAGACACTTTATTAGTGGAGAACTCCCTAGATTTATCTGTTCATTGACAACTTCATACTGTGGGTTTTTTAAGTGTCTTTCCGATTCTTCAAGGAAAACCAATCCTTTTTTCTTATCATAAATTTGTAGTACTTCTAGTTCTGTGTTAGGTTTCATTGAATGATTGGTGTCAAGCAGATGTTTTCCGTAGCGAGATTTATCTGGTTGTTTTAATCTGTATGCTCGTAAGTTTTCA
Source organism: Galeruca laticollis (assembly GCA_963921935.1). NCBI lineage: Eukaryota > Metazoa > Arthropoda > Insecta > Coleoptera > Chrysomelidae > Galeruca > Galeruca laticollis. Next base: position 46,583,838 of record OY998184.1, read on the forward strand.
TTGTATCGGATTTCAACATTTCTAGGGGTTTGATCCTGATAGACAGCATTACATTCTTGACATTTAAGTTTATATATACCAGACTTCTTTAATAAGGATATTTTTGTTTTTACATTTAACAATTTTGTACTCACATTACTCCTTGTTTTAAAATAAACTTTTGTATTTGTTGCTAAAGATATTATCTTTGAAATATTATTTGCATAAAAAATAGTAACTAGTTTGACTCTTTCGTTTTATTCGCCAATGTTTCGGTGCAATTCGTCACCTTCCTCGGGAATATAAAAACAATACCGAACAATAAAAATATAGTTTTACAATAAATGGGAACATACAGATGACAATTAGAATTCAAAAGAACAAGGCTACACTGAACAAAAGCTTAACAATAGTAGAGGAAAAACTAACATAAAAATATGAATCAAACCAGGTTACAAGGTTGTAACAATATATAAAATACATTGGTAAAATTCCGAAGTAAAACAGTAAACAATTAAAAATTAAAAACAATTAAGAAACAGTGAACACAGCTAATGTAATTGCTGTCAAATCCATTAGTTATGTCTACGGTTTCTTAATTGTTTTTAATTTTTAATTGTTCACTGTATTTACGGTTTTACGGATTACCAATGTACTTCATATATTGTCAAAACCTTCTGACCTGGTTTGATTCATATTTTAGGTTAGTTTTTCCTCTACTTTTATTAAGCTTTTGTTCAGTGTAAACTAGTTTTTTTGAATTCTAATTGTCATCTGTATGTTCCAATTTATTGTAAAACTATATTTTTATTGTTCGGTATTGTTTTTGTAGCCCTGAAGAAGGTGACGAATTGTACCGAAACGTTGGCGAATAAAATAAAAGAGTCAAACTAGTTATTATTTCTTATGCGCTTCCACTAAACTTTGACAAACAAAAATTTTTCATTCGGATACGAAGTATCATTACATTATCTGCATATGTGATGGCTTTATAATTTTTAAATTCGTCAGCTTGTTTAGGAAATATTAGTTGTAATGCCACTTTTCCCTCTTTTTTATTAAATTATTTATTTATTATATGTAATGGATAATAAAAAAAGAAAAAAGTGGCATTATAACTAATATTTCCTAAGCCAACAATAGAAATAAAAAATTATAAAACCATCACAAACGCAGGTAATATTCCTAATAATATTCCAAAGATAAAATCTTCTGCAACGAATTCAACAATTTCTTCTAAAACAGCAAGTAATGTGAGTACAAAATGGTTAAATATAAAAACAAAAATATCCCTATTAAAGAAGTCTAGTATGTATAAACTTAAATGTCCAGAATGTAATGGTGTCTATTTGGGTCAAACTCTTAGAAATTTTGAAATCCGACACAGTGAACACTTACGAGCATACAGATTAAAACAATCAGGAAAATCACACTATGCAAAACCTCTGCTTGACATCAAACATTCATTGACATCTAACAAAGACCTAGAAGTACTACATAACTGTGATAAGAAACAGGAACAGGATTTCCTTGAAGAATTGGAAATTAGAACACGCTCAAGAAACTCACAATATGAAGTTGTCAATGAACAGATATATCTCGGGAGTTCTTCACTTTTACTGATCTTAATTGGGAAAAAGATATCCAGGATATCCCCATAGGGCTAATAATATCTGAGCATTGACATTTGTGATATTATATCCTCTTCTCTTTTCTATTAATATATGTTAAGTCAATCCCAAGCTAGGTCACTTCTTGGTCTAGCCAAAAATAATTATTAAACATCAGGTAGGCATCAAATGAAATGTAACTTCTGTCATTCTGACTATTGTATTTAGTATTGAAACAATTGTCAAATTAATTAGAATTTTCAACATTTTAGTAATATGAGTAGATTCCACAAAGTAAGGGTCGAGACAGTAAATTTTATTATTATAAGTATTGGATGAAACATTTTTCTTCTTAAGGTGACGTTAACATTAGTGTAGGTTGGCAATAATCATAGCAAAATTGCGGCTAATATTCTTTATTCAGGAATGTTTTTTCCGTCTTCCTCCTTGTCAGTCTATTTTTTTCTTCTATAATAATCTTAAGCAATATTTACCGCCGTGTATTATTTCCCTCAAATTTGATTATTTCCTTTGTTTGACTAGTTGTAATTTGTCGCTTAGTGTTCGTTTCAATATTTCTCTATATGTAAGTAACATAGTTTATGAAATTTTGAGGAACCTTCGGAATACCCTTATATCGTAAACATCTATTTTGTTCATGGAAATAGCCTTCGATATACATGCCTAACTAAACAACTAACTTAACGTATAACAGCACTGTGTATATGAAGCATTTTACAAAATTGATCTTAATACACATTTTGAATTTAGTTTTGCATAAGAGTGGCCTTATTTGATTCAAATTAGCTTTTGTCTGTTCAATTATTCATCGAATCGTAATATATATCTATCCATCAAACGTTGCAATGCTGTCTGCAAAAATAAACGGTTTCAAATATTGAAACAAACTTTTCCGCATCTGTGGCCCTGAACAAATATTCTATCATAAAATTGTCACTTGTGTACACTTCGGGGAAAGTATCCTGCTAACAAACCGAAATTTCTCCAAAAATAACCAAAAATGTAGTATATCTGGATTTATAGGACCCGTTCTAGTCAACTAAAAATCAGTAGGGTATATATGTGAGACATTTTGAACGATATTCAATCATAAAATTGGTCACTTTTATACACTCTGGAGGCTGTATCGTCCTAACAAACTGAAATTTCTCAAAAAATGACCAAATAGTCGTACTTCAAGTACCATAGCACCTGTTGTACTGGCTTTAGTGAGCTGAATATCAATAGGGCCCATCTTAGAGACGCTCTTAATAATATCCAATCGTAAAATTGGTCACTTGTATATACTCCGGAGGCTGTGTCGGGCTAACAAATTGATACTTCTCCAAAAATGATGAAAATATTGTACTTAAAGTACTGTAGCACCTATTGTATTAGCTCTGGTGAGCTGAAAATCAATAGGGTTCATCTATGAGATGTCCTGAATAATATTCAATCATAAAATTGTTGACTTGTTGCACTCCGTAGGCTGTATCGTGCTAACAAGACATGTAAAGAAAAGTGGCCGACGACGACGACGACATACACACAGGATTTTTTTTCTAAAAACAGTTTTTTCCTGTTCTTGATGATGGGAAACGTAAAAATACCTGAAAAAAAATTTCGATATTCCAACTTTTTTTGGGGTAAACGTCAAATTAACAAATAAAGTAGATGATATGTTTGGTTCGACTTTTTCCTGCCCCAAACATTGAACATTCTAAGTTCATTTGCGGACACTTCCCCTGCTTTGCCTTATTTACAAATCCTCTTTAGTTGCGGGAAAAAAGAAATAAGAATTTTGATTAAAAATTTGTTAAAAAGGTATGCAAATTGGAAAAAAGTCATACTAATTTATGCATTTTAGTCGCTGCTTTTAAAATTAATTAATAATACATAAATTTTATTTAATAAAGGTATATTCTCATATAAATTTTAAACAAGTATTTGTTGTATCCTAAGATACCGTTATGGTTATAACTAAAAGGGGCAACATTGCTCTAAATTTCAGTACTTGTTCAATGTGTCAATAGTAATCTATTTAGTACTTTCCTCCTTGTATAATTACCATATAAAGAGAGATGCAAATATCGTCAAAGTGTGATCGACGATCGTTCTAAATACACCGTAGTATTGTAGTAAATAATGTCAAACGTGGTTTGTTTATACGAGCGCCATTACGACTAGAGAGTAAACATTTAGTTCTTTCGTTTTGGTGCGTTTTTCAAGAGTTCAAGTGACAAAATAAACTTCTAATTTTATGAATTTAATGTTCTTGGATTATCATGGTTCGTCGGTGCCAAGTTTGTCAGAAAACCAGCCGAAATTACCAAGGCCCATGTATCTACAATACCATCTCCACTTTTTGTAATTCATTCATTATTATCATTATTACTCTAAGGGGTAAACCAATACTTCTCTCGCATATTAGATAGGTTGGGCGGAGTAGTAATAGCGGTTTAATTTGGTTTTATGGAAGTGAAAACTTCTCTGAGGTTGTGGAATTTGTTTTGCTCAAGGAAGGAGTATCTAACAAATTTTAATTATAAACATAAATGATATTCAGTTGATTATCATATCTACTTCTCAAGGAATCTAGAGCTACTATGAAATTATCACTAGATAATTGATGATTCGGAATTAAGTGCAAAGGTTCACCGATAACATAGTACTTTTAGTATATTAACTTTTCAATATCTTTCAACGATGAATCGTTTACTATCAAAGTTTCAAATAATTGTATGAATGCATTCCAATTAGTAATATCTCCTGAAAATTCTGGAATGTTTAATTGAGGTTTGTTTACATGTGATATCTGAAATTCTGATTTTATACAACTAGAATCCTATTTGGCAGAAAGTGAATCAATCTTTTTTTGCAATAAGAATAAAATTAAACAATATTTATCTTCGAATACCTCTCTATCTGAACTTTGATCTTCATCTAACTATTCTATTTGATTTTATATTGAATTATAACTATCGATGTCTTTAGTTAAAAGATATAATCGGGTTTTAAAAAATGTTAATTCACTTTCTGTCATAGAATTTATATTTAACCAATTCTCAATTCTAGTAATTTTACCTTTTTCAATGGATCTCTGTTTAACTAAAGCATTCATTGTTGTATATATTAGAAATATTCAATCTATATCAGTAGGAATCTTAATTATTAACTATTTACTAGGATACACTAAAAGAAATATTTAATCTGCGTCTGTATACCATTTGAAACCTCAAGAGTTTATTTACATGTATTAATTCTAATTTGGAAAGAAAATAAAAGATCATTCAAACTAGGAACTGCCTCTCAATTACTTATATGAAGTTAGAATTTATTTACCAAAATTAAATGTTTATCTGACCTTATTTTGCTGAGAATGGATAGGATGTTTTATGAATTTATTGACCAATTTTCACTATACGTCCCTTCTTTAACACACACTATTCTTGTGAAACTAGACTGGAACTCTTCTTTTACAACGAAATTGCTGATCTATTCTTCGGATCTGTACTCTCTTCGGAATATATAACAACGCTATTTCCTCTTTACCAGACAGAAACTTTAATTCCGACAGGTAGTTACTTTGGAACAATAACAAAACGATTGGAACGGAACGGAACTGGTAAAGCTGATCTTTCAAACTCCAACCTTTTTTCTGAAATGTTCTTGTCAACGCAATCAGTGGGTTTTTAATCCACAAGTAACAAATTATTACAATAATTGGAATAGTAATATTCTTTATTGGCGCACATAATACACAATGGACAATGACATCTCTTTTAACAAAACTCAGATAAACAAACTTCACTTTCATCTTCACTACTTGATTAATGAAAATAAAATTGGAAAGAATAATTGTCAAAAATATTAAAGAATATTTGAACTAATTTAAAACATCTTTTGTTAACTGGGGTTGCTTCGGCTGTCTTCTTCACAGCATATTTGTATTTATTTGATATTGTAATACATATCTTAGTTACTTATAGAGAAAAATGTAAAGTATTTTTTCATCTCTTTGTTGTTCATCTCAAACTTGAATTTTCTGAGAAAACTGTGTAATGTTAGTTCTCCTTGTATGTTAAAGTTTTATTCTCGTTTTGGTACTAACTTTTCAAATATTCATGCTATGAAGTAGATTTACTGGCTTGCATCGTTTTGACTATGAATGTCGGACCTAAAATTCCAATTTCTCATCCCTTATACATATTTCTTGAGTCGTGTTTCCCGGAATAAATATCAATAGATTTTTATCTGAAAATAAAAGTAAAAAGAGTAAGGTAAGTATTGTGAGAAGCTAAAAAGGAAATGATGAATCACTTTCCGTTCAATTTTGTTTTGACTGTCATTTCACCCTTTTATCTGAGAAGCTGCTGCCAAATCGTGTTTGAATTAGATTCATCCATTATAGGTTGAAATATATAAACACACAACAGGTTTATTGGAATTGAGTGATAACCTGACAAATATAATTCGACATATAGAAGGAGTATATGTAACTGGTGACCCAAATTCGAGGCGTATCTTTGGAATCTCGGAACGGTAAGAAGTAGAGAAACGATTAAATTATGCCAATGTTGCGCATTTAAGGCAACAGTAATTAGACGCGATTAGATTTCAAATATTTTCTTTTGTTTTGTGATAATCGGGAACGAGTTATTCCTGGGATATTCTTTTTGTAGAGCCATTTAAATAGATAATAAAAACCTTCTGACAATTCTTCATTATAATTTTGCATTGTCTTCAATATTATGACAGTTCAGTTCTGGCGAATAAATGAATGTTTGTGTTGAGTTCTGTTCTTTAATTAACTCCCATTACTCATTCAAAAAATTACGAACTAAAAAATCATCTACACTGTTTTTGATTATTAATTAGTTGAACTTTGTTGACTTTATTAGACATATTCAGCAGTATTAGTAAAACGTTATTGTCGAAATTATTAGTTTATTATATACAAGTTTACAAAACGTGATATTTTTTTAGTATAACAATGGCATGAAAGAAATTTTACCCTTAACATTGATAATTTGGTTATTATAAAATTACAACTCATTTTAAATAAACGGTTTTAAACATTAAAACTAACTTTTCCGCATCTGTGGCCCTGAAAAATATTCTATCATAAAATTGTTACTTGTATACACTTCGGGGGATGTATCGTGCTAACAAACCGAAATTTGTCCAAAAATAACCAAAAATGTAGTATATCTGGATTTATAGGACCCGCTGTACTCGCTCTAGTCAACTGAAAATCAATAGGGTACATCTGTGAGACACCTTGAACAATATTCAATCACAGAATTGATCAATAGTATACTCTCTGGAGGCTGTATCGGGCTAACAAACTGAAAATTCTCCAAAAATGACAAAAATTTGTTACTATAAGTACCATAGCACCGGTTGTATTGGCTTTAGTGAGCTGAATATTATTAGGGTTTACCTTTGATATGCTTTGAATAATATCCAATTATAAAATTGGTCATTTGTATATACTCCGGAGGCTGTATCGTGCTAACAAACTGAAACTTCTCCAGAAATGATAAAAATATCGTACTTAAAGTACTGTAGTACCCGTTGTATTGACTCTGATGAGCTGAAAATCAATAGGGTTTATTTGTGAGATGTCCTGAATAATATTCAATCAAAAAATTGGCGACTTGTTGAACTCCAGAGGCTGTATCGTGCTAACAAATTGAAATTTCTCCAAAAATGACAAAATGTTGTACTTCAAGTATCATAGCACCCGTTGTACTGGCTCTGGTGGGCTGAAAATCAATAGGGTTCATCTGTGACATGTCCTTAACAATATAACAATATTCAATCAAAAAATTGGTGACTTATTGCACTCCGGAGGCTGTATCGTGCTAACAAGACATGTAAAGAAAAGTGGCCGACGAGAACGACGACGACGACGACATACACACTAAAAACCGGTTTTTTGTGTTGTTGATGATGGAAAACGTAAAAATAACTCAAAAAAAAATTTCAAAATCCAACTTTTTTTGGGGTAAGGGAGGGTTGGGAAATGGTGCGCAGTTGAGCAGAAAATGTGTTTATCTCAATAAGAATGAAGGTTTTCTAACTTTGAGGACAAATTCAGAGTCACTGATTCTTCCACTTTATTGTAAGTAAGAAAATATTTGCATAAAGTATTGACGTAAGGAGTATAAATTTGAAATATAAGGAAATACATTTGCGCACATTTGCCCTACCCGGCTGTTAATGATGCGCATGAGCTAGGGAATGGTGCGCACTAAGCCTTGATTGAAAAAATTACAATACATTTCACAAATAAAGTTTTTTTTCTGGAAGTTAAAATGAAATCAAAATTGTTTTATGAGTAATCGTCACACTTATAGTTTTCTGCCGTGTCTGCACCTGTGCACGCCGCATGGTCCCATGAAGCACACAACACACAGCGGTACCATACTTCGTTTTTGCCAAATTCCCCACATATGCCACGAATATCGTTGGGGCTCGAAGGCTTTGGCAGCGGAGGAAGTATGAAGCTTAGTTCAACATCGTCCAGTTCGTCGTCGTCACATATGTCAGACAAATCTTCATCCACGGAGTCGTCTGATGAGTCAGATTCTGCATCTTTCTTCAGTCTCTTTTTTCCTTTGAGTTTATTGCTGCTTGTGGTTTCACTGCACAAGCATCTGCGGACCAATTTTTTTTTGTCCGTTTTGTCATTTTCTCTTTTCAGACTTTCTTCCATGAATCTCTTTTTTTCTTCAGCCGCTTCTAATTCTTTGCCGACAGGGGTTCTTATGAGGATTTTTGAGTTCTGCTTTTTGGGTGGTTTTCTTTTTATTTCTTTGTTGACATGTTTCTTCGGTATAGGAGCTAGGGCCAGAAAAGAATTATCTTTGGATGTACTAGGCTGAGAGACTTGCAAATCGATCAAAGAATTTGTACCAATATCGGGCAATGAATTAGCAGCTTCAGCTCCAGATACATCAGAGTCGTCAGCATCAGCAGAACAGCCTTCTATTGCGTATTCTCTTAGATGCTTGGAAGGAGCAAAATCGTCTTCTTTGAACTTGTCCGGTTCCAATGGGTAGATTCCCGCAGTGCGAAATCCTGAAACACACTTCTCCATCGTCGCGACTTTCATGAAGACCTTGTTCAATAGTTCAGCTGTATCCTACTCTGTTATTTTCTGGTGGCCAGTTTTAGAGAGGTACAGATCATATCCTCGGTAAAGAGCGTTCTTCAATGGACTGAAAAATGTCAAGTCCAGCGGCTGAAGGTGATCCGAAGTGTGGGGCGGAAGAGACACCATATGAATATTGTTCTCTCTACAGAAATTATAAGCGAAGATCAAAATGTGGCTTGAGTGGTTGTCTAAAACCAAAAGTATGGGGTCGGTAGCTGTAGGTTTTGAGTGCTTTACCATGTGAGATAACCAGTCCAGAAATAGCTCAGAATTGGTCCATCCATTCTTCGAACATCAATAAAGGGCACCCACAGGGTCGTTTTTTTGAAGAGTTGCTGGCATCATTTTCCGAGGATAAATAAGCATAGGAGGAATGTAATTACCTGCTGCACTGGCACAAAAGACACCCGTTATAGTTCTTCCTTGTTCAGCAGAAATTGCCGAACCAACTTTTTTTGCTCCTTTGACTCCGTAAACCGTTGGACATTTGGCTTGGACCGTTGTTATTCCAGTCTCGTCCATGTTAAATATTCTGCTTGGTTCAAACTTGAATTTCTGCATCAGAATCTGAAAATTGGAGTAAAATAGTTCCACAGCTTCTTTATTGGAGGATGCTATCAGGAATCTTTTCAGAAAACCATTAAGCCATGCTTTTCCAGCAAGACTATTTTGTAGATTAGCATTGTGATTGATTGAGTGATGCTCTGCATACCCTGAGCCCACCAGGAGTCGATCCGTAGAATAATTTGGAAAGCAACAGAATATATTCCTTCAACTTGACTTGAGTATCGTGGGTGAATACAGTTTTACGGCTTGAGATCATCTTCTGAGAGTTTTTTTCTCAGCGTCGATTCGGGTATTTTAAAACATCTTCCCACTTCTAGGTTTTTATGCTTTCATTTCTTATTGCACCCAGGGCGTTTTGCAGATATTCGGCTGTGTAGGAAAGGATCGTTGTCTTACGAGTGTACCTCTGAGGCATCTGAAATCAAAATTCAAAATAAATATTTGCTACTATTCATTTACGTGAGGGGTAATCGTGCGCATTAGTGCGCACGATTACACTTCTGTGTTTGTTTTGGATAATTGCCAAAATTTTCATAGAAAAAACTAATTTTATTGAAGTTGGACAATACTAAAACATTCCTTAAACACTACATTTCAAAGAGATACCTCATGCGAAATTAATGGATAAAAATTGTGGACTCACCGCCTTATTTTGGAGCACCCAAAAATTACAAAAAAAAAGTAAACAAACCGACTATGTGCTTTCACCTCGGTCGTGTGCGTACTGGCATCACGTCCGATTGCATTCGGAAGTCGCGTGACGTGTCGTACCCTACGGCATCGCTCAACTGACCTCTATATTCCGCAAAAATTCAAAATAAGTTGGAGCACACGATAACCCGCGGCGCACCATTACCGAACTCTCCCTTAAACCAATACTTCTCCCGCATATTAGATAGGTTGGGCGGAAAAGTAAAAGTATAAAAACCTAAAATACCACTGATATGAGTCGAAGGTTCGGCAGGATAGCTTGCCAACGTCTTTTTCGCAGTGCGATTAGCGATAGAATGTAGTAAACAGGGGCGGATTTAAAACATGTTAAAATAAATAAACGAATGAAGAATATAAGCGATATAAAATATAAAGGAGACAATAATGCATAGTGATGATTACCCAAGTGAAAACGGTTGTGAAAGGAAAAGGGATCTAAAGGAGCTACTGTTCAACTGAAGTAAGAAAGCATATAGAACACAATATTAAGGACAAGAAAAGATAAGAACTAAGAGAGCTTTCAGTAGAACCGAGACAAACAAGGCTAGATCAAGAAGAAACAAAAACGAGATAAGACAAATTAGAGAAGAGATCAAACATGTCTAAAGAGAATATAAAAAAATGGAAAATGAAAATAAGGAAAAGCATATCGAGGAACTGGACAATATATTGAGAAGATTAGGAGAAGAAAAGAGGATGATAAATGTTGTCCTAAATGGATTAAATATTGATACTGATGATATTAACATAATCAAACAAGCCCGTCCGAGCTCTTCTCTATCCATTTTGCCGTTAATTTTCAAGCTGAATTCCTCACCTTAATCACTATCTCAGTATTTGGATAGATTTAAATGCAGAATTGAATTTGTTAGATTAACACATGGATATTAAGTTTCGCTAAGTCCAATCGTCAATATTTATCCAGTCATAAATTCTGTTTACTGCTTGTTTCAACTCATTAGCAGCAACTTCAATACCTGCTATTATTGTTAAAATAGCAATATCATCAAAATTGGTACCACTACGATAGGTTATAGAACATTTTCCTGTGATGCTTTTGTACCTCTACGATTACAGTGGGCTTATCTCTGGACGATTTGAGAGTATCGTTCCAATTTGAATGATTAAGATATATCTGGATATTGTTTGCACAGGAGAAGTTTACGTTTATGTACTAACCCATCACGTCAATCCGATCGAATACTTGTAGGCTAAGCTGAAGAGATTGGGAGTGAGCATTTTGTGTAAAAAGTGGAGAAAACTGGCGGCGCCATTTTCTTCAGAATGGTTTCACATGATATTGTGAGATGATTTTCACTCGACTTTATTATTGATAAAAGTGTTATTAACAATTTTATGCAAAAAATCAAGTTTTTTGCTTAAAATTTTAAACTGTTAGGATAATCGTGATGGCGTTAATGGTATAGAATGGAAACACGAACAAAATTAGATTCGAACATCTCGATCGGACTGTTAGTTTAGGAGAAAATCGGAAAAAACCGGCCAAAGTGCAGTTTTCTCAAAAAATCATGAGTCACTTTATTTTTTGGGTTGTAGCGTAGATACTCCGGCCAATATTAGTTTCCAATGTAAACTTTATATCTGCCAAAATTAGGCACTCTCTGATGCATAGTTTTTGATATGTGGTGATTTGAATTTTTTACTATGCCATTTTCCAGCAGGACTGAATGAGACAGGTATGATCCGATTTAAATTTACGAAAACTTTTTCGAAATTAGAATTTTGATACTCCAAACCGTTTATCTTGGTTTTGCAATGAACAGCTTAGGAATATGTTAGGAATTAAGCTGAACATCATGTGAAACGGCTGAAAGCGCGACAATGGTTGAAGGGTGGGGGAGATCAGCAGGCTAGGAGAAGTTTTGACATAGCACTTATTCCAAATAAACGATTAATATATTGTTCGATTAATTTTCTGAAAATGACACCGAATTTTACTTTAAGGTGGTGACATAGTTTCAATATTTTTTAAAGAAATTTCGGTTAAATTATAAAAAATACCTCAAAAAATCCGTTATAAAATGATCGAATATTTTTCTGTTCCACATCTCTTCAGTGCTAAGAATATTCTATGATAACATGAGATTTTAATACAGCATGGATAAGCGACAATATGTTTGAAAGAAACAAGTATATTCAGTGTATCACCTATTTCCTTTAACAGGCTATCATAACATGCCAAATAAGTATCGTTGCACAAACTGTTAAATTTTCAAATATCACTCCATTTTTGTGTTTCTGATAACACGATTTTGTCTTCAGCCGTAATTCATTTATTTACAAATGTCTGTGGTCATTAAAAGTAAGTGTTCCTCTTACTAGGCCCTTCATCCAATATACCATTACTGATGGAGAACTCTTACCTCTAATCGGTGGGGTATAAATAATACCATATTTTATATCAAACATCACTGGGACATATATTTCATACTATTAATAACAAGAAACTTGACCACAAACAAATTACTCGATACTACGTACTACTAACATGATATTGTTAACTATGATTGTTTTCTACCCATAAGAAATTCTTATATACATATAGTTGAAAATAAACACACACAGCGTTCGATGGTGTCATTTGACATCACTGTACTAAATTATTAATACAATTAAAAAGTAATATTATTATATTTGCAAACAGTCTTGATTACGTTCTGATTAGTATCTTTCCTATAATTTATTATTGACCTTCGAGTTCACTGGCCGCCGATAATAATTCCCAATACTATTTGTGTCTTCATGGTTGGTCACATCACCCCCTCTTGCTGGAGAGAAAATATCTCAGATAGTTTTTCGATATTAAATATAACGTCTTGCTTCGCCTTGTTCGTATATTTACACTGACTGTCTTGTCTGTTTTTTGAACACTGTATTGCTTGTTTACGCTTTCGCCTCACTTTGATTACAAATATCATCACGATTATACATATACAGTCTATTTTTATGAACGGTTTGTTTTTTATTATTTTAAGATGAAATCTCACAGTTTACACCTATTATTTCCGTTATTTTGAATGGACCTAAATAATAAGTATAGAACATAGTTCTTTCTTCATTTTTCAAAATTACTGAATCTCCTATCTTGAAATATACGGGAGAAGATTCTTTTTCGCTGTTATTCACCCTAATTAACTTATTTTTTATCAAAAGCTGCCTAGCTCTCTTATGCGCGTATTGTAGTCTGTATTTCAATTCTTTATCATACTGTTACTTAAATTATATTACAATATGTTATAAACCCTCTTGTGTGGGTTATAGGGAAGGAATTCGTAAGAGTTTGTCCCCAATTACTCTATGACCTAAATATGAAAAAACGGATGATATAATCAGTTTTATTTACTTTGAAATATATCTATAACTGATGATCTCTTTTGAATTTGTAGATATATATATATATATATATATATATATATATATATATATATATATATATATAGAGTGTAAATGGACAGCTGGTACGTACTATTCGTTGAACATATATTTAAATGAATATATACTATGTACTTCATAAAATGAAAATTACTAGATATGTACAATACTTATATTATAATACAATATCAACTTGAAATGGGTAAAGATGAACGTCGTGAGGCCAGCAGTTACCTTTGAGTGTGGTAAGCAGCCATGAAGAAATAAAATAAAGAAAGGTCCTACCTGCTCAGATGCTGCAGAGAGTTCAACATTGAAGTGTTCTCGATTTATTGAATAATGTCACTGGATGTAGAGTTACGTATACCAAGCTAGGGCAATCCGTCAAAACTACAGCTTGTATTAATCACAAGTTTCTACTTTCTGGCAAACAAAAGCAGCATAAAAAAATAAGCAATAGGAAATCATGCAGTGAGAAACAGCAAGCAAGAAACGGATAAAGTATGAGAACAAGACATTTGATGTAATATGGCCTTATTGTCTATAATGTTTTGTTCATAAATCTAATCTAGATTTTCTCAAGAATATTCTCTAACTACAAGAGTATGTCATCCCGACATAATAAAAGAAGGAATTTAAATTCGATATAGTTAAGGATGGATCAAATTACCCGGCGATGGCCGCAAGTTTTCAAAACTTCACGAATCCAACCTTCTTTCATTAAAACCATTAGAAGAGTAGATTGTCAGTAGCTAATGTCTTTCAGATAAAAGATAAAGAAGAATATTTGGCCTCTATCAAATTGGTTAGTGGGTCAGATCCATAGACAAATTTTGTCATCGAACATTTTTATCGATAACTATCTATTGAAACTCATTATTGTCTTGTCACAATTTTAGTAGCAAAGCTGAAGCCGATATAAGGTTTACTAATTTTGTGTTGCTACCAGTGGCGGAGCAAGAATATTATTTATCATTTATTTTTAATTTTATAGTTTCGGATTGATATTAGGTTCTACTATCTTCTATAGAGTTTTGATATTTTTCACAATGAATAGTTATTCTATTTCAATTTTAACCGTTGTCTTTGAACACGTTACAATACCTTTCAAAATTGTAACATGGTTCAATTTCTGAACTTAAACATTCCGGTATGTTAGGTTTTCTACCGTACAATAATTCAAATGGAGTGTATCCGTGATGTGATAAGTGCTTTATTATAACAATATGCAAACAGTTTTACAAACTCGTACCAGTTATCTCCAGAATCTTTGATAAAGTTTCTTAAATATTCGTTAAATGTTCTATGAAGTTTCTTACAGCTGCCTATTGACTCGTGATGATATGCTGTTGAAAAATTGTGTTTTATTTTTAAAAGTTCTGCTAAATTCTTCATTATTTCCTTTTTATATGCCGTTCCTTAATCTGTCCTTATTTCTTTCATGAAACCATAAGTTGGTATAAAATTGTCAAATATGGTTTCTGCGATTGTTGCTGCTTCTTTGTTACTGATTGGTATCAGGGCCGCATATTTTGTCAGATCACATAGTATTGTAATACAATAACGGTTCCCATTATTACTTTCTACAAAAGGATTAATTTTTGAATCTATGTGCCGCCACTGACAGTTGGAAGTTAAATTTTGAATTTCAGAAACTCTATTTTAGATAAAAATAGTCCACCTAGAAGGATGTGATTTTAGCCAACACAAGGCTATTTTAGAATGTGTCCACAAATTCGTAATAAATGTTGGGATTTTATTTTTAAAAATTGAAATTATTTTTGTAATCAAATTGGCTAATAAGACTGCAGCACATAACCCAAAACGTGCTAGTGTAATAGTATTTAAAGGAGTAACTCTAGTTTTTAAAGCTATAAAATTACAAGAAATCAAACCATTGTCATAGAATGCACGAATATAAACCAATGCACCATATGCCTCTAAGATACTATCCGAAAATCCATGAAATTCAATTCTCACAATTTTAGTTTTGAAGAAAATGTATCTAGGAGTTATTAACTGAGAAAGTTCATGAATATGTGAAATGAAATTTCTCCACTAATGTAGAAGTTCAGAGTTTAATTCATCATCCCAACCTAATTATGACAACCAAATATTTTGCATTAGAATTTTTGCTACTACAAGGACAGGATATATCAAGCCTAAGGGATCAAACATATGTGCAATTTGGAATAGGACAACACGTTTAGTAATCAAATTTTTACTAAGATTTTTAGGAAGTTCCACTGAAAATTGATGCAAGTTTGAATCTCACGAAACGTCTGACACTTTTTTCGAAGAAATTTCCATTTTCAAATCAACACTTTTTTCAGAATTAGTTTTTATAACATTTTTTAGAAATTGTGGATCATTACAAGCCCACTTATGTAATGAAAAATTTGCTGACTGTAACAACTTTACTAGCTGATTATAAGTTTTTGCCAAATTATCTCTAGAATAACTACCTGATAAAATATCATCTACATACCACTGAGAGAGAATGGTATCAAAGGCTACGGGAAAGTTTCCTTTATTTCTATAAGCTGACTCATTCAGTGTACGAGTAGCTAAATAAAGAACACTATCTGTGCCATATGTAATACTTACTAGTTCTAAGCATCTTAGAGGATCTGTAGTATTTTCTCGCCATAATATATGTTGTAGGAATGTATAATTTGGATCTAATCCAATCATTCGATACATTTTTTGTATATCACAAGTAAGCACAAAATTAAACATACGAAAACGACAAAGAATATCGAAAAGTTCTGGTTGAGCTGTGAAACCCTTTAACATGATATTATTTAACGAAACTTTGGACGAACTTTTCATGCTAGCATCAAACACTACTCTCAATTAGTCGAACTACTATCTTCTCGAATCACACAATGGTGACGAAGGAAATATTTATTTTCTTGGAACTCATTCATCAATTTCAAAGGAACATATCTAACATGATATAATAAAACATAGTGGTCTATTAAGGATTTATAAGCTTTGATTAAACTAGGATTTTTCTCAAGAAGCTTTTCTAAATTATGAAATCTATTCTTTGCTATAGAATAGGAATAACCTAACTTTAAATGTTCATTTGAACTTTTTTAAGGCAAATCGACCTGAGAGGAACCATTTTCTAGAATTTGATTACTATTTGTTAAGATATTCTAGGCTAACCCTTCATCAGGACTAAGAATTTTATCTTATGGGGAAATGTCTCCTATTTTCCAGAATTTTTGCAACAACTCATCAGTGTCAGAACTGTGAAGGAAGAAACAACAACTATTATTTGAACTATCACCTTGTGAAACATATGAAGCTTCTCTAGGAATAGGACCACCTACTATATAACCTAACTTGGTATCTACTAGTGTCAAGAAGTTTTTTTGAATTTTTCTTATACCACCATTTATCAGATTATAATAAATATCAGCTCCTAGAAGTATGTTGATTTGAGAAGAAATGTGGAAATTAGGATCTGATAATTTCACATTTGAAGGAATTACAATTTTTTCTCTACGCATTGAAAATTGTGGCAATTTTTTTGCTATTTTCTTAATAACCAAACAATTTATGTTGAAATCAACATTTCTTGCAATATTGGAATGAACATTAATATTCACGGTTTCATTAGAATTGGTAACTATGCCATCAACACCATGTATTTGAATAACCTTTGATTTTGGAGTAAGTTGGAGACTATCTGTTAAGGTTTCTGTAATTAATGAAACTGTACTAAAAGGATCTAAAACAGCTTTTACTTGAATTGTCTTGTTTTTTGAATTATATACTGTAACAAGAGCGGTTGCTAGGAGTGCTTCTTCACCAGAGGATAAAGTGGAAAGAGTAATAGCATTATCTATACTTGAAGAATGATTTTTTAATTGTGGATTTAAAGGATTTACTCCAAGGTTTCTACTAGAATTGGGGATGTTTGAGTTATCATTACTATTTTGAAGTGATCTATGAACATTTGAAGTATTCTCTAAATTCCTAGGAGAATTTACCAAACTATTTGACTGATTATTATTATCAAAGGTAGAACCATATCGATTAAAATTGTTTGAATTTGGGAATTAAACTTTTTCTGTCTATTTCCACTATTATTATTAGTATTTTGCAAATTTCAATGAAGCCTTTCACAGTTGGGTGAATACCTGGAATTGAAATTTCTATTATTACAAGAAGTTTATTCACATAACAAAGTATGATAGTAGTTTTGACATTTTAAACACCCACTATAGGAACAATCACTTACATAATGATTGTAGGCCAGACAATTTATACATACCTAATTATTTTCCATGAATTGCAGGTTTGTCATTATAAGAAATGGCACTAAATTTCAAGAAACTATAAATTCCATGATTATTTAGATTGCAGAATAGACATTTACCGCTTAAAATTTGTGAATTCACTCTGCTTTCATTTGCAACTTAACTATCTGGTCCAGTTTTTTGATAAATACTAGAAAAATGAGAGTATCTTTGTCATTGACCGATTTTCTGAGTGGAATTTGAATCAGAAATTACTCGTCTTCCGAGAATTGAACACCTGTATTCTAAAAATTGAAGTAATTGAGGTAACGTTGGTCTTGAATTTGAAGGAATTTCAAAATCAAAAGCCTTTTTTGTAAAATCATTTCATTTTTGGGAGAAAATTAATAAGATTAACAAATTCGAATCATCAATACTCACTTGCAAATTTCTGAGACCATCTATATTTTGTTTTATGGAGGTGACAAATTCTCTGAGGGTTGTGGAATTTGTTTCGCTGAAGGAAGGAGTATCTAATAAATTTTTGATATAAGCAAAAATTATATTCATTTGATTATCATATCTACTTTTTAAGAAATCTAGAGCTACCTTGAAATTATCACTAGATAATTGAAGATTCGAAATTAAGTGCAAAGTTTCACCCTTTACATAGGACTTTAAGTATATTAACTTTTCAATATCTGTCAACGATAGTTAAAAGATCCAATCTGATTATTCGTTTACTATCAAAGTTTCAAATAATTGTATGAATGCATTCCAATTAGTAATATCTCCTGGAAATTCAGGAATGTTTAATTGAGGTTTGTTCACATGTGATATCTGAAATTCTGATTTTATACTACTCGAAACCTTTTTGGCAGAAAGTGAAATAATCTTTTTTTGCAATAGGGATAAGATTAAACAATATTTATCTTCGACCACCTCTCTATCTGAACTTTGATCTTCATCTAAACATTCTATTTGATCTTGTATTGAATTGTAACTATCGAATGCTATAGTTAAAAGATCCAATCTGGTTATAAAAAATGTTAATTCACTTTCTGTCATAGAATTTTCATTAAACCAACTCTCGGTTCTAGTAATTTTACCTTTTTCAATGGCTCTCTGTTTAATTAAGGCACTCATAGTTGTATATATTAGAAACATCCAATATAAATCAGTGGGAATCTGAATTATCAACTATTTAGTAGGATTCACTAAAAGATATATGTATTTATTCGGCTTCTGTATACTATTTGAAGAGTTAATTTCCATGTATCAATTTTAATTTGGGAAGAAAACAAAATATCATTCAAACTAGGAACTGCCTTTCAATTACTTACATGAAGTTAGAATTTATTTACCAAAATTAAATGTTTATCTGACCTTATTTTCCTGAGAATATATAGGATGTTTTATTAATTTATTGACCAAGTTTCTCTTTACTTCCCTTCTTTAACACACACTATTCTTGGGAAACTAGACCGGAACTCTTCTTTTACAACGAAATTGCCAATCTATTCTTCGAAACTGTACTCTCTTCGTAATATACATTAACGCTATTTTTTCTTTCAGTCAGAAACTTCAATTCTGATAGGTAGTTACTTTGTAACAATAACAAACCGATTTGAACGGAACGGAACTGGCAAAACTAATCTTTCAAACTCTAACCTTTTTTTCAAATGTACTTGACAACGCAAGTGAAATTCTCCCAAGGTTTAAATAGGAATTTTATTACTTCCCTTTTTCTGGTTTTTTCTCATATCCGGCTCGAATTAGGATCAATTGATTCATTTTCAATAGTCAGAGTGGTATATTTGCTCATTTATATCTCAGAAATAATTTCCATAGGTCGTGAAATAAAATCCAATGTAATTTCTAGAGACAACTGTATTCTAAAATCTCTTTCGAAGGACCATTGGGCTCTTAATCTACGAATAACAAATTATTACAATAATTGGTATAGTAATCTTCCTAATTGGCGCACATAATACACAATAGACAATTTCAACAAAACTCGGATGAACAAACTTCATTTTTTTCTTTACTGCTTGATTAATAAAAATAAAATTGAAAGGAATAATTGTCAAAAATATTGAATAATGTTTGATCTAATTTCAAACAAGGGGGTAGCCATACATTATATCAGATTTGTACTATTAGGATTGTAAGGGCCGGTAAATTTATATTATAGGTTAAAGGTAACTGTGGCTACTTAGGACTGAGGGCAGTCCTCTTTTTTCGAAGGGGGAGCACATGTCACGTTTAGAAATAACACACAGTATATAGTAGACTTTGCAAAAATAGGTCAATGTTTTAAAATATGTTTCGGTAATTACTCACAAAGAAAAACCTATTGTTCCTTGGAGTAAGAGAAAACAAAAAACCATGAAATAAGCATTTTTCGAGAGAAAACTTTCTTGGTTCGAAAAAAATATTTTTCCGGGAAGTTGGTCTTCAGACCAGCGAGGCGAACGCAGTGGTTCCTGGAACCAGCCAAACGAATAGTTTGGGAAGCTATAATCGAGTGAATTCAGCTAAGACTACCCGAGGGTTGTTCAGCGCGTTTAAAAACAAGGTGCCCCTTCAAGAAGAGAAAACGCGCCCTGGCAGAATGTCAGGTTTATCATAACTTTTATGAAGTATCGTTGATTTTGTATTATATTTTCTTTGGCTAGTATTATCGAGTTTTTAATGTGTCTATAGTTGCTAGAAAATTAGTAATTTAATAATAAATAGTTTTATGCAAGCGTTATCAATTTGGTAGTGTCTATATGTAACGTCATAAATGCGTTACTATAAAACTCCATTCAGAAAACCTGTTATCGCCGCGATAACGATATACCCCACCAGAACAGCCGGATGCGCACGATGAATCGACGGTAGAAGGGACAGAGACTACCACCACCACCACCACGATGGATATAAAAATACGAATCAACAGAGTAATTGCCCCAAGTCCGGTACTCCCAATTGTACCAATTGCGGTGGTCCACACCCCGGCTTTCACCCTCGCTACCCCCACAGGCTATCGACTCCCAAAACCCCTTAAGAGACCGCTCCAGTCACTCTTTCAACAGACATCAAAATCCTCATTGAGAACTTCACCGTCACGCTCATGAACGCCATCCCTAACTCAAGGGACGTCATAGCCGATACATTTCGCCATCTAATACCTTCCTTATATCGACACAACTGCTCTATAACAAATATAGGCAGACGTGCTCACTTTGCTTTCACTCCCAACAGGAGCGAAAGCGATTCAATTTGATCCGCGAGCCCCATCCACCCCGTCGGTGCTGCAGGTTTTTCACATTTTTTCATGTAGCATAGTGAATTTATTCGCTAGCCAAATGGGCCGACGTACGACAAAATTTTTGGATTTAAGATTATTATTGTGTACCAGCCCACCCAACCTTAACCAGCATATTAAAATATTCAATTCAACATTTTCACAAGTAAATCACAAAAATCAAATTTAATAATCGACAAAAATTTCTTAAATTCCAAATTTAAAACACCACACCTCAGAAAAAAGCACTTATCCAACAGATTCCTCACCTCGAATTCGAAAAAAGCCAGTCGCCACCACCCGACATCATCTACACATCTTTCAATGTCTCCTAGCCACTTTTCAAACAAATTTCCAATAAAACTCAAAATTTCAAAAACCATTCCCAACGCTTCTTATTATATCTCATGACATAGGAGACACCCAATCCCACAAACATATTCATTTTCCAACAATTTCAATTACCCACCTCGCCTCTATTAACTATCCGCAACGCAACGTGGTTCGTCTTATTCATTTTCTACCTTCACCAGACACTTCTAAATTTCACATTCTATACACCTCTAAAAACACGTTCGCACAAAAATCATCCAATTTCGATGCTGATTGTTCCTGCCTCCCCTCCGGTTGATTTCTAGCAAAAAAACCACAAGTCACCCACAAAACAAAACAAATCTTCAATTTTCTATACACCTTTTCACTCAATTTTCTATACACTTTTCTAAAAAACTGAATTTTCAGCCCTACCCAAAACTTAAGCCAAGTCAATACGCGCACAGAAACCACTCACAAAGATACCCCCAACCAGCCCTGAAGAAGAAATACATCCTATAACCGGGCCAAGCTCCAAACAAAAACAAACCCAAATAAAACACTACAAGCCCCAACTTCAAAAATATACGAACTTCTCTTTCTCTCTCTGACGAAGAGGCAACTTGGTTTACGGACTCCAGATCCCACAAGTTCAGCCGCCTTCAGTGCGAAGCGTAGGTCGAGGGTACTGACTTCAACCTTAAACGCTTTACACTATCTTCTGCCGAGTGTTGTACTAAGTCGGAGTATTGATCTTACTTTGTACATCATTCATTAGAACGGCCGTTGGTTTCTGGTATTGACGGAAACATGAACGATTGTTCTAACTGTTAGAAGAATTTTGGTGTGGTACTGACGCACTGAAATCTCTGTAGTATATCCGTAGGGAAGCGCCATTAAGCTGGGTACTGACTGGATATAAACGATAGCTTTAACTGTTAGAATAATTTCGGTGTGGTATTGACACGCTGTAATAACTACAGTCCCTGCACGTAGAAGTATTCGTTAAACTGGGTAGTGACTAGCTATAAACGATACTCCCGAATCTTGAGACTAAATCCGAAAGAGTATTGATCCGCCGGTTGCTCAGATCCCCGGTTAGCTGAACATTTCACAGGACATAAAGAGTCACGTCTACCGTCTAGTATATCTCCGAAATCGAAACACACACCGCTTTAGTTCCACCTAGGTACAATTCAGGTCGCCAGTACCTATCAACCGATAAAAGGATACGGATCGACGAAGCGTGACTTTCGAAATATTTACGTACCGAAGTATTATATAGAATATTGAATTATTTCATTTCCATTTATTTCTGTCGTTGTAAATATTATTTCCAGAAATAAAACAGTTAATTTAATTGGGCTCTGTCTCCTTTGTGCTTACCTGGACAATACGCATTACATATATATATATATATATATATATATATATATATATATATATATAATTGTCGGGAAATTATTGAAGTTATGTTCCATGGGGCTCAATTTATTTTTTTAGGCAGATTTTGTCAATTTGAAATTGTATCGCTCGTTACAATCCTTAAATATACGTTAAGTTTCTCTTTTTTAAATAGTGATAACTTAATTTGACCCGAGACCCCTTTTATCGACGCAATATTTAGTGATGCTTCTTCTTCATATAGTTTAAGAACTTTACTGATTGTGAATTGATTTCTAAATTCAAATTTTGGATGTTTCCAAGTCGGTAATTGGCTTGATTCCCTGTCTAGGAGTTTCTTGAAGAGGTTTAACTCAACAGGCTGTAAAGGTATTGCTCTATGAAATAATCATGAGATTCAATTTCAGCAATAAAATAGTAAAAGAAGTCATGAATAATGTTACGAACCTATTTTCAGCGGCTTAAACTAATAATCACAAAAAGCTGGTATATTGAAATTGTTGTTATCTTATTATTACAAGGATTGGGTAAATTTATGACGTAAGACAATATATGAGGAGAAAATAACAGTAACAAATCACAGCTCACTCTTCCCAAAGAGAAATGTCAGCATTTCAATTTCAACCAACAGTTGTATGTTCTCAAAAAGAGAAATGTTTCCTTAACAAACGTAACTGTTTGTTATCATGATAAAAAAAAAGAATCTCGTGTCTCAGCGCGATATCGTGGTCCCACTTAATTCCCCAGTGGGTACATTATTACAGCACATGAGCGAAATTCCTCATTTGAACGCACGCACATTCCTATCTCCAGCGAAATGCGTTATGAAATCTCAAATATGCTCTATTATAGATCTCATTTTGCCGTGTTCGTCCCTACCACCATCAAACTACGTAATTGAATATTTCAATTAAATTTCCTTCCACACGTGCCGTTTCGCGTAATTTTACTTGATATACCCTCGTTAAGAGTTTCTTGAAAACGATAACATTCCTAATAGTCTGGGAAGAAAAACTAATAAGTATAGGGTAAACTGTCCCACACTAAACCAATTTTCATATATAGGTTCACTACTTTTTCTTTTTGATGAAAATACCTCATAAAACATATCGAATGAACACTCCATGTTTTGATACGTTATCTGTGTAATCCTATGGGTACTCATTTGATTTTTCGATATAGTTTTGAATTTTTTTAAAAACTATGACATATGATTCACTGTGTACGATGATGTGTATACAGTGAACCACCAGCCAGTACACAGTGAATCATAGTTCATAATTCAAATAAAACGAAGACGTTATTTCAAAAACTTTATTGATATCTCATGACTTAACATAAAAAATAAAATAAAACATTCTTGATATACATCCTAGACGCAAGTATAAAAATTGGTTGATTTCTAATTTAAAAAAATCTTCAAAAATGTGGAAACAGAACTAAATATTTTATTTATAACCAAAACTAACAACAAACTCCTCAAAATATTATTTGGGAAACAATGAGACTAGTAAACCTATAGTCATTTTCATCTCTGAAAAATACAAAAAAGAGATGACATAAACACAGGAGACTAATAAAATTGGGGAACATTTCAATATCTAGCGAATATCGAGACCGCAAAAGTCCATGTTGAAAGAGTAGAAAGAATTTTTGCACCTGGAGGTGGAGCCATGGACTAATGGTTTTTGTAAAATAATTTTGACATCCGATTTTGAAACGGTAGATAAATCGGGTATGTCAGGAATGGAGAACACATATGTGTTGGAGATTTTTTCCGCAAGAAACTCACATCATATTCACCTTTTTGGGACATATAAAATTTGAGCTAGGTAGTAAATATTCTTTTTTTTCCTTGGAACTCAACCAGAACAAATTCCCTTTCGACAGGATCTCCGGTAAGATTTCCCAACTGGTTTTTTGCAACAGGGATCGTATCTCCATCTGAATTTTCATCAAATGCATCAGTCATAGGTCCATCACTTTCCAAAATCATGAAAGTATCAGAGTCAGATGTAGAACTATCTTGTAACACTTTCCTCACACCTTTCCCTTTCTTATTGGCGCATAGGATTTTTGTGTTCATTTGTCGCTTCTTTGCTTGTTTTTCTTTTTCAATTTGCTCCTTTTCTGGCGTGTCCGTTGCTATCGTACTCCTACCTTTTTTCCTATTCTTCCTTATATTTTTTCTTGGTTTTGCTATGAAAGGTGAACAGAATCCTGTTGGATCTATGAATTTTTTGTGACCTGTTTGTGACGATTCATTCACTGATGAATCTTTTTGGGGGGCGATGTTTTCTTTTTCTGAACAATCAGGTTCCAGATCTATTGATATATTGTTGTCCGCTGCCCCAGCAGTGAGATCAATTTCTTCAAGTTGTGGGCGATCAGCGACTGTGCTTGGTAAAAAGTCGATATCTGTAAAAATCGTTCTATCAAAAGGAACGATTCCGGTTGCTTTAAAGCTATTTACTATCGAGGTAGGTGTAATAGTTTTTAGATATGCTTCACCAATGAAACCACCCACATCATAAATTGTTACTGGTTGGTCGGGATTTCTTATAATCCAGGAATCCATGCTAGCTTTATAAAATGTTTTGAAGGGCTTGAATAATCCAACATCGAGAGGTTGTGTTTTATGAGATGAATGGGGTGGCAAAGTGAGTATCGTAACCCCGTGTGATTTGACCAGTTTCAAAAACTCTACTGACAGGTGCGATTCATGATTGTCGAATATTAGAAGCGATTGATTATTTATTGAAGAGGAACTACATTTCATAAAAGGTTTCATAACTTCAGGAGATAATTCCGAATTCATCCATCCGCTCGGTGCGGCCAAACCCAAAGTACCAGGGGGGGCGCCTTTGATCATGAAGTTCTTGAAGCTTTGTCGAGGAAAAATTATGACGGGTGGAAGTGAATAGCCACCAGCACAAACAATAGCACATGTTGTGCATAACGTTCCTATTTCGCCACTTGTAACTTTCGAGAGACATTTTATTCCTTTCGGCGTCAGCACTTTTGGAGGCTTTTGAACAGTGGTTGTCGCCGTTTCGTCTAAATTATAGACGCGTGTTCCATTAGCAAAATTAGGATGGCGTTTTAAAACATCTTCTAGATTCTGGAAATATTTGTCAATGTTATGACGATTGAAACCTGTAGCTCGAGCCAAGCTACAACTTTCCGGTGCTCGGAGAGTCACATCTGGATGACGAACACGAAAAGATCGGAGCCATTCCAAGCCTGCCATTTTATTTTTCCACGATTCTGGAATGCTTATTTTATTGATGATTGCTGTCTCGTACGCTAACATGCGGTAATCTCTATTTGTTAAACCATAGAAGAGATATGCACAATTTTTGAGATATTCTTTCAATGCCTCTTCCTGCTCCGAATTGAAAAACTGATTAACGTTATAGTTAGGAACTAATCTGACATTCAGACCTTCTCTTGCATTTTTTGTTTTTAAATAATATCTTCTCAAGGTTGCGTACGGAAGTTCTTTAAGTTTAGCTGCTATTCTTATTTTTTCCCCGCTGGTAATAAGTTTAACAGCTGCCCTCATGTTTTCTTCTGTGTGAGCCCCTATTTTACCAGGCAGTTTTCTGCGAGCCATGCTGTAAAACAATTAAAACATTATTCACAATTTCTGGTGTAAAGTAGTACACAGTGAACCAATGATTCACTGTGTGAGCCTCGACTTGGTTCACTGTTGGACGTGAGGTACAAAATCGTTTGAAGGTAAAAAATGAGAGCTAATCATTTGTTTAATCAGGCATTTGCTATCGATTAATATCCTTCATAGATCATTCATCACAATGAAATCTTAATTTAACGATAACAAAGTGTAGTTATCTTACTGGAACAAAAATATGGAGGGAATTCTTTATTTAACGTACCTGGCTAAATCACTAAATCTGCTATACAACCTACTCAGTTGAATGTTCGAGCGGCACTGATCAGATGATGGGTAGTGCAGTGAGAGACGCTTCAAACACACCGATCGTTTTGTTTCTAATGTAGGCAACCGCGCATTGTACTTAACAGGTCCACTGTAGGACATGGCTCACTGTTGGACAGTCCACCCTCCGGTTCTAGTGAAATCAGGATTTCAGTAAAAGTGTATTCATTGAATTCCAAGCGTTAGACATTGAAAATTATGGAAATCGTTTTCATTCACAATCGTATATGGAATTTATTAAGAAAATCATTCTGAAGTTGAAAATTCAGTCTATTACTATGATTTCTCTTCCACCCAAAAGTTCAATAACCAGAGCAATTTATCATAACTATCGCTTTTCAATCCCGGGGGACTATGGCTAATTTAATAGAGATGTATTTAGTCATATTGGCGAGGTGAATTACTCCTCTTGCGTGCGACTATAATATTTTATCTGTCTTGGCCTCATTTGTCATGCTCTCCACTTTCTTTTGTCACTACATTTGGTTTTCTTTCCTCTGATACTCAATGCATTCATATATTTTCCTACCTGATCCTACTATCTGCTTCGTGGTCTTCCTCTGGTTCTCGTTTTCTATGGAACACATGCTGTCATTCTCTTTAAGATTTCTGTTGGTGCCCTTCTCTCATCCAATCCAGTCTATTTGCTTTTATATATCGGACTATATTTTCTTCACCATTCTCCTTTTCTATGTCTATATTTCCTTTCAATATTCTTTCTCCGTCTCTTGTTATGTTTCGTCTGAGTATTGTTCTCAATATTTTCTTTGCTAGTATTTTTAAACATTCTCCTTTTTGTTTATAAAAGTCGTCTCTAGTGTGTAAGTAATGACTGGGCTGATCAAAGTCTTATCGATTTGTATCCTTTTGCTGATCGATTTAGATTTTAATAGTTTCCTATCTATGCTGAAAATTTGTTTTCATTTTAACATTCTTCTTCCTCTCATCTTTCATAGTTTGTTCTATCGATATTCCTAAATAGTTGAAACTTGATACAATTCCCAACTTGACATTTCTTATTCTTAAGTGAGTATCATTATCCTGTTTTTCTTTTCTCACTCTCATATATTTTCTATTGTCTTCATTTATTCGTAATACGAATATGTGTGTATCTGCGTCAACTTCTCTACTGCTTTTATTAGACTTTTGTCTATGTATACCGCGCATATCCACTATTCGTATGCTTTCCATGACTGTTTGACGTTTATTAATCGTTTGGAATTTGAATCCCAGTTTTTAAATCCAGTTTTCAATAGTTTTCTTAGAGACATTTGCATTACGGCCGTCATTTGTCAATTCATTTCTTTTTATTTCAATCGGTGGTAACTCATTACTTCGGTTACAGTCATATATTGTGGTTTTCAATAATTTTAATACAGACACATCTAGGTTTGATCAATCCCTTATCACATCGCTTCTTGCGTTCGTGAGGCCCACTCTTGGCTATTTTACGTATAGTTGACAGGGGAAATTGTGTTAAATCAGATACTGCTTACATTAATTCTGTTTCTTCATCGAAACCAAACTTTTCCCGCAGATTCTTATACACGTTAAGACATATCTTCTGTGATTCCAAATTTAAATGACGTCGAATCCTGTTTTCACTTTGATCACAATCATTTAAATATTCGTTGTTGTTACACACAATATTTTGGACCTACCTCAATATTTCCCAAAGACGGCACATTGTAAATATTTAACTTTTAACTAAAAATATAATTAGGGGAAAATGGGGTAATACGGCGCACCTAAGCCCAATCATTCATTAAATTTACATTTTTTATCGTAAAGTGCTCCAAATTTGGAAAAATGTTAATACAATGAGTTTATTTTAAGATAGCATACGTGTTATTTATTAAAAAAAAATCGGATACATGAAAAAGGCAAACTTGCTCCAGTTTCACTTCGCGATATTGCCCCATATGTCGAGAAATATCGCGCATCATGTGGGGTTATGTCGCGCAGTGTGATGAAGGACATATGAGTGTATAAAGTAGACTTACCACGCTTATTTGTTAATCACAGAAAATTATAAGGAAAACACGTGTACGAACACTTCGATTTACTGAGGTCAACTGAATGCTCCCAGAGAGGCGACACCTGTTCAACATAGTGGCTAACGATAAGGAACAACGTATGTGTTGCCAGATTTCACTTCACGCTCTTCGTCTCTTTTATTTTGTGGTGCGCAATATTGCCTCACTGCGCGATATTACCCCCTTTCCCCTACTACATAATAAATATATATCTTACCGAAATTCCTGAGAAAATTACTACACCCTTTGTTGATGACAGCCTACCAACCAAAGAGTGAGTGTTGCTTATCTCTGGTGAACACCTGTTGTCTTCGAAAAAATTGCTATCTCAAAATATACTTATAGTTCTGGGAAAAATAATAGGTTAATTGAATATTATACTCCCTATTATTCCTAATAAAACGACATATAAGGTAGTGTTAATTGTCTAGTGGTATGTTTAAGATGTTTTTGAATACCACGAGGTTAATATTGTTCAAAGGAATGCATTTTGTTCTATACATTGATGCTTAAGAAGTAGGATGACGCTCCATAATTCCGGGTCGATAAATGTATTTATTAATTATAAAATTATTAAACACATCTCCCCCGAAGCATCTCCACCTTGACTAAGGCAGAAATGCCAGGTGGGGGAGCTTGGGTGCTCTTATGAACCTGAGAGCTATGCCGGCGGTAGCGTAGCTACCAGCAGGGCCACCCAAGCCGAACAGGTCGAAGGTGAAGAGCCAGACTAAGAGAGATGTCCGGTCCTCCAAGGATGGGGGTTAAGTCGTAGGGCTAGCAACTCTACACTCGTAAAACAAACGTACTGCTAAAAACCCCAAACATGGAATGCCTCGGACGATGGACGGAAATGACGGAATACGAAAACAGCGACGGAAAAGGATAATGCATTTTGGAGTATGGAACATACAAGGAATTCGGAACAAATTACAGGAGATATTACTAGAACTCGTGGGAAGGAAAATTGATATTGCCATTCTTTCAGAAACAAAGAAAAACGGAAGTGGGAGTGAAAATATTATGGACTATATACACTTCTTCTCAGGTGTAGGAAAAGACCAACGAGCTAAAGCTGGTGTATCCATTTTTATACATAAAAAGTACCAGAAACAGATCAAATCCTGGGAACCCATCGATGAACGTTTTAAAAGAATGACGATACATTTAAAGGGAAAAATTATAACGATTCTAGGAATATATGCCCTAGGCGACGATGCCACAATACAAGCCAAAAACGACTTTGAAGAAAACCTGAACACAATTTTAGACCAAATCCCAAACACACACGAAATAATAATTGGAGGAGATCTCAATGCTAGAGTGGGGAAGAAGAAAAACAATCGAATAGTGGGAATGCACGGTGAAGACGTGGTTAACGATAACGGTCAACGACTAATAAACGTATGCCAACAATATGACCTAAAGATAATAAATGGTTTTTTTGCGCACAAAGATATCACAAATACACGTGGTATCAACACACGAGAGGATTGAAATCAATCATAGATTACCTAATAATAAAACAGCAAAGTACCTTAAGGATACAGGATGTGAAAGTGAGTAGAGGAGCAGACTGTGGATCCGACCACTGCTCGGTTATGGCCAAAATCTACATACTATTTGCAGGAACACTTCGGGAAGACACACAGAATGATAGATTCAAAATCGATCACCCCCGATACAACTTGGACGGCTTAGAAAATGAGAGTACTCGTCTACTATACTCCTGGAGACTGGAACAAAAACTACCTGAAGTAGAAAGAACCACCGAGGAAGAGTATGAACATATAAAATCATGCATTAAGGAAGCTGCAGAAGAAGCTCTCGTACGAGAGGTCCAAAAGACAAAAAAGACATATTGGTGGGACAGAGAGATTGAAGAAAAAACCAAACAGAAGAAAGAAATGTATCAAAAACTACTACAAAACCAAGACGACGAAACTAGAGCACAGTACAGGAGAATGAACAGGGAAGTGAAACAAGAGGTAATAAGAAAAAAAACAGCGCATGGGGAAACAAGTGTGAACACATCGACAGTCAAATAGGAGGCACAAGAAGCTCGGAAGCCTGGAAAACGATCTAACCAATAAGAACAACAAACAAGACAAACACCGTGCTAAACAACATATCAGATGAACAATGGCTACAGCACTTTCGAGAGTTACTTACCGAAACAAGAAAAGAATTTCTGGATGAAGAAGAACCCACTATTTTAGATGGAAACATCCAGTTAACTATTAAGCACGCAAGGGAAGAAATAAAACGAACGAAACTAAAAAAATCCCCTGGCCCCGGTGGAATATATCCTGAGTTGATCAAATACGGTCCATCAAAACTGTTAGAAATGTTTCAAAGCCTCTTTGAAAGATGTCTAAATGGAGATACCATACCTAAAGAATGGAGAGAGTCTTATACATCTCCTATTCATAAAAAAGGTTCAAAAAACGATCCCAGGAATTATAGAGGAATCGCTGTAATACCAACCATAGGCAGAATATACTTAAGAATACTAAGAAACCTAATCGAAGAGGAGATCATGGAGAAACAGCCTGAAAAGCAAGCAGGTTTTCGAGCAAGACGATCGACTGTGGATAATGCTTTCACCCTAAAAATAACCTTAGAGAAGAGAGCGCAACGAAACCGAGAGACCCATGTGGCTCTTATAGATCTAGAAAAAGCATATGACAGCGTACCCATCTCAAGACTATGGAAGGAGATGGAAAACTTGGAGATCAATAAAATTTTGATTCGGGCCACACAGAACTATTATAAGAATAACTCCACAAAAATTGAAATAGGAAATAAGATAACCACGTCTTTCAATACGACAAAAGGATTAAGACAAGGCTGTTGTTTATCTCCTACACTTTTAAAAATCTATCTAGATATAGCTCTTGTGAAATGGGTAAAAAAATGTAAAAGCATGGGCCTAAATATAGGAGATGACACATTATTTACGTTGTTCTTCGCAGATGACCAGATAGTAATAGCTGAAGACGAAGATGATCTCAATTACATGGTCAGAAAACAAAAGAAGAGTATGAGATGGCAGTCGTTCAGATGATCCTCGCGAAATGCGAATACCTCATAGTAGTGAAAACGAAATCCTAGAAAAAATCAATAAAAGTAGAGCAATAACAAGAACGCTAAACTCCCTTCTCTGGAATAGAAAAATTACAATAGCCACAAAGAAGCATGTACATAATAGCCTAGTCCAAAGTGTAACCCTTTACGGTTCGAAAATATGGGATATTACCAAGGTCAACAAAAATAAACTCATGGCAACCGAAATGGATTTCTTAAGAAGGAGTTGCGGACGATCAAAGCTTGAAAGATTCAGGAGTGACGACATCCGGATGCAAATGAGAATGGATATAAATATACATGAAGACATAGAGAAAAGACAGCTAACTTGGTTAGGGCATGTAAAACGGATGAACTCTGACAGATGGCCTAGGAAGGTTCTGGAATGGATACCACCGGAAAAAAGAAGGAGGGGTCGGCCAAGAAGGAGCTGGCGAGATGACATTGATCAAGCGATGACCACGAGGAACTTAGAGGAAGACGAGGTTTTTGATAGGAAAGAATGGAAATTGGGGACGGAGAAACGGCAACAGCTATAAAAAAAATCCGTTATATATATATATATATATATATATATATATATATATATGTATATATATATATATATATATTTATTAAACACATTTTAACTATTATTAGTTGAAATTATAATATTAAATGGATATATCCTCAAATAAACATTTTAGTTATAATATTGACTGGACTAAGACGGTATTTAACTCAAACAATAAGCCAAAATCCTTAAGTTCACATTATATCTCTTGCTACGACTATACCTTAATTTTTAACAATAACAAAGCTTCTACGGTAAATCCTGGGTCAGCATCAATAATTTAGACATTGTTTTCACATGAGGTAAACAGTTATGAAAACGTTGTCTTCGCTGAAAAATAGTGTAATATAACCGCAAACCTCTTATTTCTTTACAATGTGACTTCGTTACTTTTTTGCCTGTTATTTTATATTCTAATTCTTCCATAATGGAGGTAACTCTGAATATTCTCTTCTTTTGAACCCAATTTGGTTTCTAAAGCTTCCTGATTTTCTTAGCTTGTTGAATATTTTTTAATGACAGCTTTCTTACTTCCTCCCTTAGTTTACGTTTACGAGGAATATCTCGTTGAGATGTGGTTGATAATGTTACTGCTACTGAATTTTGCATTTTCTCAGGAGTGCTATTCATACTTATCTCATTGTGAGTAGCTTGTTTCCGTTTCTTATGAGTACAGCTTGTAACCAAACAATTATCTCCAGCAGCTGTAGAATTATCAATTTCAGGAGTCATATTTACATAAGACACTTCATGATTTATTAGTAAAATAGCTGGTTCATTAGTATATTCAAGCGAAACACTAACAAAACTAGGATCACATTTCTTACCTAGAATAAATATGATTAATGTTTATTTATCTAAAAATACATACATAGATATGTTTACATAAAAATACATATCTTCATGTAATAATTTAGCATAACAAAATAATTATAAAATATTCTGAATAATGAAATTACATAGATACAAAATTTAATAAGCCTTCGCTATAGTGTTCATGAACAGATGCGATGTACATTAAATAAACAAGAGTAGTAGAGTACCCGACTAAGTTTATCAAAGAACTTGTTTTCGGGTATTGATTCATTATAGAAACTATATCTTCAATGTATTCGACAAATAGTGAAACTCAAGAAAAACAGAAACAGTAATAACGAGTATTATATTAAAATGTGCTTTGACTCATGAAATACTACAAATATAATATTTTTTTTTACATTTATCATTAGTTATGGCACTAATAATTTTTATTAAGGTGAAAGACATATATTTAGGACTGTTAATATTTTTATAAACTAAGAATATACACATATATAAATACAAAGTATAAAATAACAAACAATCCCCCTCAAGGAGCTGTGGAACTTTGACGTTGGTGAGAGGGCTCAGTACCCGCAATGATCTTGAGAGCGATGCCGACGGGAGTATTACACTCCTGGTAGGGCCACCCTTGTCGGTAAGTTCGAGAGTGAGCGGAGAAGCTAAGGACAGCTCAATAGAGGAGTGAACCTCGAGAAAAAATCTCCAATCTCAAGCTTGGTAACGTGGCGAAGAGATGAATGACTGGGGGATATCCAGCCGTGAACGTTTTGAACCTCAGGGAAATGGCACACCCTGTTGTATATATGCCTTGCCGCGATAAGGGCGCACTATTGCGGTCGACTTACTTTTCGTCCCGTACTCGTGGGAACTCTATGATGGAACCCGATATAAACCCAAACAAGGAGCAGTCCAGCTCTCTAAATGTGGACACAACTGGTGAGATGCCACCTAAAACATCGACTACTGCCCGTCGGGGTGGTAAAAACAGCCAAATAAGGCTACAGTTGACCAGCCAGGAAAATAAGGAAGTTGTACCACGATTCTTGGTAATGAAACGTGTGGAAGAAGATTTCTCTAAAGTTAGCCCCTTCCTAATAGAAAAAACACTAGATGGAGCAATAGGAAAAGTAAAGAGTGTGAAGAAAATCCGAGATGGTCTATTAGTTGAAACTGGATCAACCACTCAAACAAAAAAGTTACTCGAATTAACAAAATTTCATGAGTATGACATAACTGTCTTCCCCCACGTAACACTCAATCAATCAGAAGGAGTTGTAACATGTCGTGATCCATTGAACTGTTCGATAACAGAAATTACAGAAAATCTTGAAAACCAAGCTGTGATTGAAGTTAGAAGAATTATGGTAAAGAAAGAAGATAATATAGAGGAAACAGCATCACTTATACTGACATTCAACAGAGAAACTATTCCAAAGAAAATAATAGCAGGTATACATTCTCTTCCCGTTAGGAATTATATCCCTGCACCACTCAGATGTTTTAAATGCCAGAAATTTGGCCATACTTCTACAAGATGCGATTAAGAAGAAATGTGCGTATGTGGCAAACCCCCACATCAAGGCTCTCCATGCACAGAACCTCTAATTTGCATCAACTGCAACGGACAACACTCTGCTAGATCGAGAAACTGTCCAGTATATAAACAAGAAGCTGCAATACAAAAAATTAAAGTGGAAGATCGTATTCCATACGCAGAAACAAGAAGAAGAGTAACAGAGAACTTACCCAAACAAATGAATCATACATCATACGCACAAGCTGCCAGAACAACACAACAACCCATAGAAGAAATTATTCGACAACTTGTACCAGAAATAACTAGAATCTGTACCGAGATAGTTAGAGATACATACCAACAAATGAGAAACCTGATGCCTCCACCCATACAGGGTTATATCCCGCCCAAGGCTACACAAGTAACTACCAATTCAGTACCAGATTTGAGTGATACATCGACGGTATCTGTGACACCGGCTGAAAAAAGGAAACGTGCTCCAAATAAATCTGCCGACGATATATCAGCGGTGGAGGAATCAGACTCTGACGTAAGCATTCACTGGGAAAGCTCACAAAAACCAAAACCTAGGCGAGGTCGTAAAAAGGGTAAATCCAAAAAGTGTACCCCAACTACACCTACCCAGAATCAGTATTTATTGATTTGAGATAAAATCTGTGATATTAGATAAGAACATATACATTTATATATAATTTATTTATACCATTATATTTCTATGTACTAAAAGTGAATGTCCAAATATTTACAAACCAATCCTAATGAATAATGTAATGAATCTCATCTCGTGGAATTGTAACGGCTGCAAAAACCAGTATCCTGAGCTAAGAGATATAGTGAATAGAAAATCACCGTTTTGTATATGTATACAAGAAACTCACCTGAAACAACAGGACATTTTCGATATCAAAGGTTATACGACGTACAGAAAAGACACTGTTCCACACCTCAGAGCCAGAGGGGGAGTTGCAATACTCATCAAAGAAAACATCCCCAACAGACAAATTCTACTCCAGTCTAGGCTTCAAATCATTGCAGTTCGTGTGGACTTTCCGATCAAACTATCGATCTGTAACATCTAACTACCAGATGGTGACTGGAATACTAGTGATATCCAAGAAGTAATCGATCAACTACCAACTCCAGTCCTGATTGTGGGTGACTTCAATGCCCACAATCCTCTGTGGGACTCTGAAAGATTAGACAGAAGAGGAAGACTAATTGAAAACCTTCTCAACGATAATGACCTGATCCTCTTAAATACCGGTGAAGGCACTTACCTGATTCAAAGATCAAATAACCTATCCGCTCTCGATTTAGCGTTCTGCTCTCCTACAGTAGCTCCAGCATTTCAGTGGAAATGCCTCGGCGACCATTTGACAGATCACTTTCCAACATAAATCGAATTTGTGGGTCGAACCGAAACACATGCCATTCCGAAACGATGGAAACTCGATAATGCGAATTGGGCATTATTCAAGGAGAACTTGGAAAATTTTGAATTGCCATCTACAGGTGTCAATGAAGCCACAAGAATAGTCACCGATAAAATCATATCAGCCGCCATGACAGCAGTGCCTCAAACAAAAGGCGTTAAAGGAAAAAAAATGGTTCCATGGTGGAACGAAGAAACAGCTTTTTTAATTAAAGAAAAAAATAAAGCATTCAACAAATTCAAAAGATCACCCACACAAGAGAATATGATCGCCTTCAAACAGGCACGAGCCAAGGCTAGGCGAAAAATTCGCGATAGTAAAAGACAATCGTGGGAAAATTATGTCTCTACTATAACATCTGAGACACCGGTGTCACAGGTATGGAAGAAAATTGCCATTATAGGAAAAAAAGTATCAGATGTCACCCCAGTTCTCATAGTAAATGGACAAACGATTACAAATAAAGAAGAAATCGCAGAAAAAATTGCTCAGGAATTCGAAACTACCAGTAGTACACTAATTCTGGACCACGAGTTTCAACAACATAGGGAATATTCAGAGAGAGAAATCAATTTTCATGAAGAAATAACCTCTGATTACAACATACCATTCACTACTTTGGAGTTTGATTACGCACTCTCTGAAATGACAAACTCAACACCAGGCGGAGATAGAATCACATACGACTTCAAAAAAGAAGCACCAGAATCAACAAGGCACATTATACTGGAACTATATAATGAAATCTGGTCGAACGGAACATACCCAGAAATGTGGAAGGAAGCTATCATCATACCTTTACTCAAACTGGGAACAGACCCAACATCTCCAGCAAGTTATCGACCCATATCACTAACGAGTTGCCTGAGCAAATTGCTGGAAAAGATGGTAAGCCTAAGGCTACGATGGTATCTGGAAAAAAACAATCTACTATCAACTTCTCAAGCAGGGTTCAGAAACCATAGATCCACAACTGATCAGTTATTCATGTTGGAAAGAGCAATTCAAAACTGCTTTGCTAACACAAGCCATATGGTGGCTATATTTTTCGACTTAGAAAAGGCCTATGATACAACCTGGCGATTCAACATACTCGATCAACTGAACAAATGGGGAATAAAAGGCAATATGCCGAGATTCATACAGAGTTTTCTTCTCCATAGTACGCAATGGGTTAACTCAATCAAACTTACACCAACTAGAAAATGGAGTACCCCAAGGATCCACCCTGAGTGTACTGCTGTTTGCGATTGCAGTCAATGGACTCCTTGATAATCTTGACCAAGCTATAGGAAGATGCTTATATGTCGATGACCTCACAATATTCTACGCGGCCGAGACAATGTCCGAAATAGAAACAACCCTGCAGGCTGCAATAAACACTCTTTCTAGCCGAGCAAAATATCTGGGATTTAAATTCTCCAGTACAAAAACGCATTGCGTGCACTTCTGTCGACTAAGATCCATTCATCAAGATCCAATACTGAAACTTTATGGCGACGATCATGAGTGTAGAGACAACGTAAAATTATTGGAGCTTATATTTGATAAAAACTCAACTGGAGTACTCATATCAACGAACTTGCTCTGAAATGTAAAAAGGCACTGAATCCTCTACGAGTGTTAGCAAACATCAACTGGGGTTGTGATAAAGACGTCCTTTTAAAGATGTACAAGGCACTTATAGCCTCCAAAATGGAATATGGCTGTATGATTTATGGATCAGCCCGAAAAACAAGGCTCCAAGTTCTAGAGTCAATACAATGCACCGCTCTAAGACTAGCTCTAGGAGCATTTCGAACAAGCCCTTATGCATCCTTGTGTGCTGAAGCAAGTATTCCACCTCTAAGTATCAGAAGAAAACAACTGCTAGCCAACTACTGTATGGGAATATGGGCTCAACCGAACCATCCAAACTATCCACCATACCATGATGAGGAATACGACTTGTTTCGAAGACGACCGACAATAACACGCCCAGCAGGTATCCGTCTCAAAGAGGATCTTGACTACATGCAATATTCCTTTCCAAATATTCTCAATTTCGGTCCACCAGAAATACCTCCTTGGAAGATCGTTCCATTACATGCAATTATGGATATTGGGATACATAGAAAAGGAGACGTCAACCGAACGATTGTTAGAGCAGAATTTAACAGAATTATTGATAGATACCCAGGAAACCAAGTTATATTCACAGATGGATCAAAAACTCTGGGAGGCTGTGGCTCGGCATTCACTACGCTTGGAAAATCCCATTCATGGGCATTGCCCAGGGAAAGCAGCGTGTATACTGCGGAGCTATACGCCATTATGCAAGCCCTACGATATGTTGAATTTGGAAACAAAATGCATTACATAATCTGTACTGACTCCAAGAGTTCGATTGAGGCCCTAAGTAATCCATTCAGCAAAGATCCGCTGGTCCAAATTATTTTGGTGATACTGACTCTGCTTCAAACTAACGGTAAACCCACAACGTTCATTTGGATCCCAAGTCACCACGGAATTGAAGGGAATGAACAAGCAGATCGAGCAGCTAGAGCAGCAGCTGCGCAAGCAGATATAATAGAAAATATACCTGTGAGACCAGACGACATAAAACCACATTTGAAATATAAGTTCTTGGATGTATGGCAAAATGAGTGGAATAGAACAGATGCCAAACTTCGACACATCAAAACAAAGGTCACCCCTTGGACGCTAATACCTTACCAATGTAGACGAGATCAGGCTGTGATAACCAGACTACGAATCGGGCATACCCGCCTCACAAACGTATTCATGCTAGCGGGAGACAGACAACCTAGATGCGACTACTGTCGATCAAGGTTGACTGTAAAACATATTATTATAGACTGCCCTCAATATGATGTAATGAGACAAAGACTTGCCCTACCGAATGATATTCAAACGTGTCTGGAAGACGAATGGAATACATTGAAAAAGGTTTTGAAGTTCCTAAAAGAAACAGGAATATACTCCAAACTGTGACATGCATTCTTACATGTGATTACATATGCGTATAAGGCTAATGACCTCAGAAGTCGATGCCTTAAAAAAAAACAATATTTATATAACTGAAATCGGACCAATTACATCAACGACATACTTTCTGTCATTTGAAAATAACCATTCCTTTGATTTGTTTTTGAAACTACGAGATGAATAATATTTTTTCAATGTGTTGGGTGAATTTTGCCATAGTTTTGATCCCATGAAGCAGAAGCTTCTCTGCTTTATGAGTAATGGGGGCATATATAGTGGATTGTGTATTTTGTCTCGTTCCGTAAGTATGTGGTATATTATATGTATAATGCCTGTTTGTGTACAAAAAACAAAGAGTTTTAAAGCGAAAGAGTTGCCAAATGTCCATTACCTTTGAATTAATGTATACTTCATTGGACGAGTATCTGCGTGGTTTTTTTAGAATAATATACAGAATGAGATTCTGGATGATATTGATCGAGCTTAGATAATTATTCCTAATTCCTCCCCAACCAATGATACCGTATAGTAATATGGATTCAACAAAAGCGGAGTATATCATTTTCAGTTGTTCATGAGATAAAAATTCTATTAGTGGTTTGAATCTGTAGATTAGGCCTCTGAGCTTAATGGTGATGTTGCGAGCATGAACGTCCCTTTTCCAAAATGAGTCAATATGTATGCCTAGATATTTGACTGTGTGCACGAGCTCTAGAGTACGATTTCCTACAGAGATAGTATTATATTTCGGTAGAAATAGTTTATATGAAATAAATGGTATAATTTCAGTTTAATTGGCGGTAACAGTCAATTTGTTAGATTCAAACCACTTAAGTATATTTTGCATATCATCTGAGGCAATTTGTTTGATTTCAGACCAGTTTTGCCCTTCGTAAATAATCGCTGTGTCATCAGCAAATGACAAGATTACTCCAATTGAGTCCAACTGTAGCAAATCGTTCAAGTGAATTATGAATAGTATCCTCCCAAAGACGGTTCCTTGGGTAATCCCGACTGTTACTAACTCATCTCGGAAACACATATCATCCAATTTAACAACTTGTTTGCGGTCTTTGAGATAACTTTCGAAAAGATCAAGCGCAATGCCGCGAATTTCAAGACTTTCCAATTTATGAAGCAAGTATTTATAATTTACTGTGTCAAAAGCTTCTGCCAGATCAACAAACACTCCCAAACAAGATTTTTTCTTATCAATAGCTGAATAAACGGTGGATGTTAATCTGGCGATCGCATCCTGAATGGATTTTCCCCCTGGAACCCGAATTGGTGAGAAGAGATTATTTTATTGTTGTTAATAAAACTTACTAAGCGGTTTTTTACAGCTCTTTCAAATAATTTTGCTACTGAAGAAATCAAGGATATAGGTCTATAGTTGCCTACTAGATCTCTGTCTCCTGATTTATAAATTGGTTTTATAACTGCCTTCTTAAAGTGATTGGGGACTTTTCCATTATCTAAAGCTAAATTAGTAATATAGGATATCGGTTGACACACAAAATTACTGGTTATTTCAAGGATTTCGTTCGATATACCATCCAAGCTACTAGCATTTTTATTCTTCAATTCCCTAAAAAGCTCTTCAATTTTGGTATGGTCTGTTGGCTTCAGAAATATAGAGGAAAAAACATGTTCAGTTTTTGTTTTTATTTCACGACTTTGAGGAATTGCATTAGCCATTTTTTTACAAAAACTAGAGAAGTATTGATTGAAGTGTTTTGCAATTTGCAGTTTGTCAGTTATATCATCACTATTATCAGATTTAATTTTCTTTATTGTCTTGTTTGCATTCGGTTTATTGCAGAACTCCTTAATGACGTTCCACAGATTTGTCGTAGATGATTGGTTTTCATCAATCTTTCTTTTGGGGTATTCATGTTTGGTTTTTTTTAATAAT
This sequence comes from Galeruca laticollis, assembly GCA_963921935.1. Lineage (NCBI taxonomy): Eukaryota > Metazoa > Arthropoda > Insecta > Coleoptera > Chrysomelidae > Galeruca > Galeruca laticollis. Next base: position 46,624,853 of record OY998184.1, read on the forward strand.
GAATTAAGTTTATTTTTGTAATTATTAAATTCAGCTTTTTTCTCTAAGTTGAAAAGATCTCTTATGAAATTTGAAAGTTGGTGTAATTTGTCTCTATTATCAATAGAAGTTATAAGGCCGTTGGGTGGATCACTTCTTTTTGAAAGTTTTTTTTGGGTATTAGTAGATTTTTTTATTATTTCATTCAGGGTTTTAATGAAGTTATCAGTAGCAAAATTAACTTCCCTTTCTCCATAAACAGTTATCAAGCCTTCAGTGCTGATTAAATCTAACAATTTTCTTTCATTTAGATAATATTGGGTCACATTGCTATCATTAATTTCATGTTTATTTTTCCAGTTAACTACTTTTACAGCTAAGCAGAAGTGATCGGTGATATTAGTGAAAATTACGGATGGGTACATATTTTCAATAATGTCAGAATTATATTTTAAAAATATGTGGTCCAGACAGGCTCTCGAGACAGAAGTTATTCGAGTAGGGTTATTTATGAGGGACCTGAATCCTTCTGATGACAAGACATTTAGGTAATCTTCCACATCTTTATTATTTTGCTCTAATATATTAATATTTTAATCTCCCAAAAAAAAAGTGTGATCGTTGACAGGAAATTTTTTTCCCTCAAAAAAAGTATTCAAATTCAAGTTAAAATCCTCAATCTCAGTACAAGGAGGTCTGTACAAAGCAATAGCATTTATTTTAGCAGTCTCACACTTCACATTGACTATAACTACATCAACTTCACCAATTTTAATAAATTCATGATATTCATAATAATCATCACGGGCGTATTTTACAACTCCATCATTCTGATTATTTTTATTCCTGTTACATATCATTCTATATCCACTTAAGGTTAGCGAGTCTGAATCTTTTACTTCCCAAGTTTCTGTAAGAGCTATCAGGCTAAATGCGTTTAGAACTTCAGATAGTTAGAGCTGCAACTCGTGGAAATGTTTATTTAAGCATCGTTTGTTATTATGGTAGATTGAGAAACAGTCAGAGATGCCAAAGACTTGTTTAAAACAGTTAAGGCTATTTATTTCCTTTGTAATTATTGGTTCATTGTCGTATTCCAGTATGAATTGATCCATTTGGAAAAATATATAAAGAAAAATAATAAAGTTGAAAATTGGTGAGTGGTGAGGTTTATCCAATAGTATAAAAATAAGTGTGTTGTAGTAGGTATCCTCTTTTGTCGTCCTACCATTTTCGGAGCAAAAATGTGAAAAAGGAATGATTTATCTATTGATGTGTACAGTCCCTGAACGAGTTTTTATATTTGGTTTGTCAATAGAATCCTTTAGTAAAGGCCGTTCTTGTTTGTTTCTTGAGGTTGATTGAGTAGATTTTGATGTTAGGTCCTTTTTTTCAGTGATTCTTTTTGTGTTTTCACTTATTTGTTGTTGTTATTTTGTGTGTTTACTTGTAGAACCTCAACCAGAAACAAGAAAAGGTTTCAACGAGACGGTGGGATTTTTAAGAGCCCTTAAGAAACATTTTAACAATATTATACTGCCAGGAGCTGCAGAGTAACTTGATCTGCCTTATGCGATGGTTTCATGAGAACGGAATATTTTTAAATGTAGAAATATACAATTATGCAATATACTAGGTTTAAGCTTGTGATATAAACCTAGTTAATACTTCCAGTAAAGAAATAAAGATGTGTTTCAAGTGGAAATGAAATATTAGATATATTATTTTAAATTTTGTACAGTCACAAGTGCTGTTTAATACTCTTATATGCAATTACTTGGCACCTTGTATTTACAGAGCTTGGCAGTATTTAACAACTTTTCATTTAAAAATATTTCAATTACTTTTGTTCTCTCACTCAATACTCACGGATATGAATCTCAGTACTCAATTAGAAATTCAATAGAACTAATCAAAAAGTTGGAAGCAATCCACTTGCAAGATAACTATAAACTCATTTCGTTCGATGTAACTAATATGTTCACTAAAATTCCTCCTGAAGAATGTCTAATACTTGTAAGAAAATTATAAGAAGATGAAAATAATAATCCAGGAATAATATCAGATATACTTAATTTATTTGATGTATGCATTAATCAGAATTATTTCACTTTTGACAATAAGATATATATTCAAAATGAAGGTTTACCAATGGGAAGCCCTATATCACCTATTTTAGCAAACATTTTTATGAACAATTTAGGAAGAAAGATCTTTGAAAGTAATATTTCGAAAAATATTTTATTTTGGTATAGATATGTAGATGACATATTAGCTTGTTTTATGGGTAGTGAAGGACAATTAGATGTATTTTTCAACCACATCAATAATTTACACCCGAAAATTAAATTTACATTAGAAATTGAAGAAAATAGCTCAATCAATGTTCTTGATTTGAAAATTCAAAGAGTTAATAATGTACTTGATTATTCAATTTACCGAAAACCAACACAGACTGATGTGACAATTCCATTCAATTCTAACCACCATGTGTCACACAGACTAGCAGCATATAATTCAATGATACATAGAGCTTTTTCAGTTCCTATGAACAAATGTAATTCTGATAGAGAGATTAATACAATTAGACAAATAGCAACATCTAACGGTTATCGATTAGATATGATAAATAAGCTAATTAGTAAAAAAGAGGAAAAGTGGCATTACAACTTATATATCCTAAACCAGCTGATGAAATTAAAACTTATAAAACCATCACATATACAGGAAATATTTCTAATAATATTTCAAAGATAATATCTTCAGCAACGAATACAACAATTTCTTTTAAAACAGAAAGTAACGTTAGTACAGAATTGTTAAATGTAAAAACCAAAATACCACTATTAAAGAAGTCAGGTATATATAAACTCAAATGTCCAGAATGTAATACAGATTAAAACAACCAGATAAATCCCACTACGCAAAACATCTACTTGACACCAATCATTCATTGACACCTAACACGGAACTAGAAGTGCTGCATATTTGTGAAAAGGAACAAGAACTGGATTTCCTTGAAGAACTGGAAATTAGAAGACATTTAAGAAACCCACAATATGAAGTTGTCAATGAACAGTTAAATCTAGGGAATTCTCCACTAATAAACTGTCTTCTTAAGTGATAATTGTAAAGATCAGCAGATATAGTTTTCCTGGTTTCCTATATCATTGCACAGCTATACTGATCTTAATTGGAAAAATGATATCCAGGGTATCACCATAGGGCTAATAATATCTAAGCTTCAATATTTGTAATATCACATCTTCTTCTTTTTTCTATAAACATATATTAAGCCAATCACAAGTTAGGTTACTTCTTGGTCTAGCCAAAAATAACTACTAAACATCAGGTAGGCATAAAATGAAATGTAACTTCTGTCATTCTGACGATGATATTGATTTATCGAAACAATTGTCAATTTTTTAGAATTTTCAATAACTTGTATCATATTGTGGAATTAACTAGACACCGTGAGTTTCATTTAAAACCACTTATGTATAGTTGTCTTTAGTAGTTCTGGTAAATCACTGTCTAAATTCAAATTAGTTTTATCAGATATTCGCTATCGAGAAAACATACAACTCCTTCTAAACCGAAAAATATATGATCCATCGTACGTTGAAAAAGAGATGGGGCGAAGCTTGTCCCAATAGGTAGGCGTTTGTAAGTATAATACCCCTTTGGTGTGGAGATGACTAAATATTTTTGTCAGTCTGGATGGACTTCCGTTTTTAAGTAAGCATCCTTTAAGTCAATTTTTGAGAAATATTTTCCGCCGAAAGTTTTGAAGTTATGTTTCCGAAGCGTGGTAGGGGGTAGTCATTGATTTAAACATGTTTGTTTATGATAATTTTTCAATCTGCACATATTCTTAGTTTGCCCCTTGATTTTAACGCTACTACGATAGCAGACGCCCCCCGAAATAGGAGTAATGGTTGTGTCCACTGGGTCTAGAACGCCCTGCTCGAACAGTCTTTACAATTCTGTGACTACTTGGTCTTGTAACGCTAATGGAATGCTTCGAGGACGAAAAGCTTTTGGTTTAACGTCATTTCTAATATGTATTTTGGCTTGATGCCCTTGTATAGCGCCTAGGCGCTCCTCAAAATGTAAAGGAAATTCTGTTAGCAATTTATCAGCTAGGTATTTCATTAAGCCCCCATCATTTTATTTAGGAACCGCACTCATCTGTTTCACATGACGTATTTTTGCACCGGTGGGTAGTGGTAATTTGAATGCTAGACACCAATCCAAACCGAAAAGTGGAACATCGTTTCTTTTGGTAACACAAAGCGGTAAATTTAGTTCGTTATTAAAAGCTTCAACAGTCACTAAGGTTTTCTCCAAAGTCTTTATTGTTTTGTCCCCGTACGCGATTGATCAGTTCTTGATGAACTGGGTTTTCCAATTTGTTATTCCAACAACCGCGTGTACTGAGCCCGAATCATATAACATTTCGATATTTATTTATGCAGACCGGCAATAGTACTTGGCTAGCGAATCCGACTTTTCGAACGTTTCGTATTGCGTTGTTTTCAATTTCGTCGTCCGATTCCGTTTCACTCTCACATTCGGAAGAAGACTGTTCAATGTCGCTTTCATCACAAACGTAGCGCAGAAAATATCTTGACCTATTCTCGCATGTAATTGACTGCGCATTTTGTTTTATAACAGCGCGTCCCGGAATCACATAGACAGGAGTGGAATGATTTTTTCTCCGCAACTGCTGCAAACTTTTCCGTATGCAGGGCAATGTTTTTGCCTGTGCTTACAATCACAGCAAAACACACAGTCCGTTTGGGGATTTAAGTCAACAACTTTTATTGTTTTTGGACAAATGTTTTTCGCTTTCCAATTTTTGTTTAACATTCTCTCGTTTGTTTACGGGGTTCACATAATTATCGTCTATGTTTTTAATGCTTTGTAAACTGTTTAACTGTTTCGACTGGATGCACGCTTGTTCTAAAATAGGAGATGTTGCTTCTACTTCTTCGAAAGTAGCATTATTTGTCGAATATTTTTGGATATTTTTTTCTTGCCACTCACGATTGTTTATTAACTGATCTCGCAGTTGTTCGTTTAAGCCAACCAAAAGTACACTCTCCGGCTAACGCCTGCAATCGATTTATATTGTCGGTAACACTTCCATTTTTGTTTCTAAAACAACCAGAAAAGTTTACTCTTTCAGCAAAAATATATTTTTTCTCCATAAAATTTATTAAGCACTGAAATGAGGTCGACGTAAGTCTTTGTGGCTAATTTTTCAGGTTTACAATAATCAAATAAAATTTTTTCCTACGACCACATAGGAAAGTGACATAAATCGCACTGTCTGTCTATGGAAAGTGGCCTTTACTCATACACGTACGGAAAAAAAAACTTATCCATACGTGTACGGATAAAAAAGCTGTCAAATTAAATGTTGAAATGCTAATCTATTTACCCCGCATATTTATGTATATGTCAAATGCGTATTTCCTAAGTTAGTTTGTCCATATAATATAATTTATTTGTTCCATTTAAAATTAAAAAAAAATTGACCGACCCCGGGTTTGGACCTCCTTACTGTTTGTCAGAAATCGAGTGTACCGACGCTTAGCCCACTCGGTCATTCCATCGCTGTTACGTTGTGTTCTTATCAAAGATACTTATAGCAATAAAGAAAATATTCACAACAGTTTATTTATTCTTAAAAATAGAGTGTGTTTATATCGACATTTTTTGGACTTTCATGTTATTAAAACAAAAAATATCCGTTTTCAATTATTTGACATAGTTTGAACAATGAATCCTTAAAACAGCTAATTAATACTTTCATTTCCTTACAGGTACGCAACATGATAAACGTGCTAATAATTTTTTTGAAAAAGCATAAAAACCACAATTTTCTGGGCCATTTTCAATGGTAAGTAATCAAACTATATAAAGCAACTATAAAACCTCTTACATCTACATAAAAACGCAATATTATACATGCCTGATTCGGTAAAAGTATATCGCGTGGTCGTAGGAAAATAGTGTACATAACTTGTGCGAAAGTGATTTTTCACACTCGGCTTGCGCCTCGAGAGACAATACTTTCCACTCGTGTGAAAAATGTCACTTTCCGCACTCGTTACGTGATATACTATAAAAACGTTCGCTCCTACCTTTGATAACAGCATATTTGGTCTTACCAGTGCTTTGTTTTCTCTCAATATTCCATGCATTTCCAACTCTAATTAGAAACGCTGTGAATAATAATCTCACTGTTCTTTCTCAAATTTAAAACTTTTATACGCCTCGGAGTCATTGTCATTACTGACACTTGCATTTTCATCAGTCATTTTAACTTAGTTTTTCTACTTCCACTACTGAAACCGCACTTTGAACACGGGTTTGACATGCACAAAACTACTCTTTAATCACTAGTGTTTAAAATGCGAAAAGTCACATCTCGTTTATCTTTTGTTTTTTGAACGTCAAATCAAGTATATCTTTTGTATGTTAAATTTGATGCTCCTTGATAATTTTGTTATTCTGCGTCATTTGATTCATCAGTCAGCTGTCTGTCATCGTCCGTCATGTAATGAATATAATTCAAATATAATATAATGTTCTCCTTCCCACGGGCGAAGAAAAAGTATAGTAAGCACCTCGTGTTAAAAACGTCTTTAGTCACTCGTTTCACAAGAAACTCGTTCCGCTTCGCTTCACTCGTGCCTAGTAAAACTCGTGACTAAGGTAACCGTTTTGACACTTGGTACTCAATATACTATTATTTCACTGTAGTTTATTTCACTGTTTATCCTCATCGTCAAATATGGTAATATTTGGTGGAGACCGAAATAAGTATTACACCAAGTTTGTATGTATGTGTGTATTTTATGGGTAAGTATGTTACAGTATGTGCGTAAGAATGAATGTGACCGCTAGCGTCAAGGTGCTAATCAGGCTAGGGATACTGCAGACCGTGCCATCTATAGAGCCTGTCGAGTAACTAAAATCGGTAGAGACCTCCACAAAGTTAACGAAAACTGTAACGTCGTTAGTAATCAAATTTTATTGATTTTTATTATTGCGTATGCGCGATGTCATATTGCTCGTCCTCACATCTGTTATACTGTTATCGTTTCTTAGTTCAAGTGTTGAGGTTATTATGAGGTTTCGGTATTTTGGTGTATTTTTTAATCGCTATAGTGAAATATTTTTCTGTTGTTTCATTGCTTCATTCTTAATAATTGAAAAGACAATGTCAAAGTGTATTCTGAAGGAGTCTAATAAGTGGTGTTCTCGGTAAGTTTGATCAAAAAAATGTTTACGTTTTTTCTTTCTCAATAAACAACCGTTTTTTATTTTCATAAAATAGAGAATTTTTACTAATCTAATCGACAACTTCAGAGATCATGGTTGTTTTTTACATTAGCTGAACTGAAAATGGTTTCATTACTAAAATAAATATTTCTTTTCACAGTTTTGTTCCTCCAACCCAGGAAGATGAAATTAATATGGCTGGAACTCAGTGGAAATAAATCATTAAATTTGTCAAGTGTTTCTGTAGATTTGAGAAAGACGAAGCGAGGTTATTAAGACAGTTTGATTTGCCTTTCCATATGAGAGGGAATTAACAAAAATTGCTGGTAAGTTTTTTTGTATTCATTATAGCATGCTATAATTTTGAAAATTTTAAAATATGAATTGAGTGAATGGAAAGACGAGTACTGAGTGTACAATTTCAATAGAATTCCAGCTAAGCGCTTTCAGCCATTTGGCCATTCTTAAAGCTGTCGTCAAGAAAAAAACATACAACAGATGTCAAAAAACATCAAACCATGTAACTGCTACATACAATGAAATAAAATGTTTGATATTACATCATTATTTATCTAAAATTTGTTAAAATTGTAATTGTGATTCACATAACAAAACGTCTAATTTGAAATTTTCAACTAAATGATATGTGTGTACACCCTCTTTATACGGCAATTTTAACCAATTTTTTTTTAAATAATGATGTAACATCAAACATTTCAATTCATTTTCTGTAGCAGTTACAGGGTTAGATGTTGTATGTTTTTCTCTTGACGACAGCTTAAAGGATGGCCTAATGGCTGAAAGCGCTTAGCTGGAATTTTAATCAAATGACACACTCAGTACTCGTATTTTCATTCACTCAATTTATATCTAGCGTGTACAACATACTCAAACAACTCCATTTTGAAATGTACCCATTGAAAAAATAATAATCTGGGTTTTTTCATGTTATAGCTATTCCCTCCGCCAGCTATGGAATGGAAAGTCGATTGTCGATTGTCGATTTTCATATATAGCCCATGGTATGACAATTTATGGGGAATGAAAGTGAGTATTAACTTTTGTTGAGGCATTACGTCTAAGTATTAGGTCTACCCGTAACGAAAAATACAAAATATCCAATAAAGACAAAAAATAAAAAAAAAACAATAAATCAAAAAATAGTTAAAAACCAAAAAAAATCAAGAATTCATAGAAAAATCGAAAACTCTAAAAAAAATTAATTCAAAAAATCCAAAAAAATTCAAACATTTTTTGATATTTTTTGGCTTAGTACAAAAACATTTTACCATTTATGGTCCACCATTTGATATTTCATTTAATTTAACTCAACATCTGATCATTATTGAGTTAATGGAGTTAAATTGAATGAAATGTCAAATGATTGACTATAAATGATTATTTTGAAATAAAATAATTAAAATACAGTAAATTTGAATATACCGCCAAAACCTAAAATCACAGTAATCTTTTTAAATCACTCAATTGTTTAGTCGACAGGCTCGTTAGATGGCGCCACAATCAGTGTCTCATCTATCTGTGGGTTATCTGTGGTGCTAATATCGACTGACTTTTCAGGTGACTTGTTTACAACTGTCGCCATGTCAACAAGGTGTGTTCAACACACGTACACGGGGCGTATCGACATATACTAATACAAAATTTCAGCACACGTCGTCACTCGCGTAGTTAGATTTTCCGAATACTCGTCAGAATCTAATCGCTCGCCCGTTAAAGCCACACAAACAATTTGTAATTTAGGTTCTAAAGACAAAATTATGACCCAACCTAAAATACATGATAGTGTATTGTGGGTGCGGACCTATAGTATTCCTAAATACACGGCCGATTAACAGCAAGTTGAAAAAATATGACATATTTTTAAAAAATGTTGGATTTTTCCTACCGGTGCGAGCGATGAAGGGTTGGATATCTTGTTTACTGATATAATCTGGAATTCCTTAGGGCCATTTATATGTGTTCTAAAACAAACGATGCCTTTCCCATTTCCCAATGTAACAATTTATGTCAATTTAAGACAGTTGATATAGTTGAATTCATGTTTCTGTTAAAGTGTTCGTAAAAAGGTTGAAACATAAATAAATCGGTGCAAACTGCTTACATAGAAATAATAATGAATGATACTGGTTTTTAATGAAGGAAATGGAATAAAACTGCATGCATGAAACCAACTATGTAAATAAATGACGGTAAATATTTTAATATTCTCCAAAATGAGAAGAGAAGAATAAATCGTCGGTCTAGAACGTGCAACACATCATCCATATACTGGAAACGGTCGTTGAATATGTATACATTGGGCTGTATGTCTCCGTTGTACGTTATTCATCATAGCTTCTAGCCAGAGAATTTCACTGAAGTTAAATTCATAAATTCACAAATTCACAAATTCAGCTCTCGACGAGAAATTATTAATGAGATTGCGGGATGAGCAGTCACAGTCATTTCTTGTTGTAGCTTCGTATTTGAAGTTTGTAGCGTTCGTAGTATAATAATATATATGATAAATTGCGTTACATGGTGATCATCGTACAACGTCTCTGTTCAGTGGATGCTGTTGAATTCAAAATTAATTGAATCTCAGATCGTCTACAATTTTTGGGCAGTTGTTCGTGTTGCACTATATATGCTAATTCGAAATTACTTTTTAAGTATTAAACTTATGTGATCCGGAAATCGGAAACTTAGATCAATAAATATGAAATGCAAAATGAATATTTTGATCCAAATAAAACAAATTGTACATGCTTCCCTCACACATATTTCTCATTTACTTCTTATATTCAGTTTCATCTAAAACGTTCCTTTCTCTCGTATTGCCGAAGCCCAGCCTTTGTACAAGTGATTTGGTAATCTGCCTTGTATTTTACCATTTTCGCTATTTTTGATAATCGGTCATCGGTTATCCTGTCTTGTTGTGGTCTATATTATTATGTCTTCTATATCACGGCTCTCTAATTCACCCATTACTACCACGATGCAGCGCAGTGTATAGTCTGTTATTGATCTTAGCATTCGCATAGATGCTCTTGATAGCCTTTCGCTTTGGGCATCTAGATGGCAGACGTCATGACGGGTTTTCTAAATTCTGATTTACTAAATTTATTTAAATGTTTTTTCCTCAATATTGTGTCGCGGAGGTACCATGATATCAAGGTAGTTTCTGTTTCAAGTTTCTACTACTAGCTATTCTATAGCCAAGGTATGCGAGTGCCATTTATTACCTCTTATTATTAACTGTTTTGAATGAAACTTGTTGTTTCTAGATAATTCCACAATATTTTAAATAGAATGTTAAAAATTCTAAGAAATTTGTCATATGTTTAGATATTACCCAACAAACCAAACGCCATCGGAAAATATACGGCCGCCAGTCGGCACGCACGTTACTCTGGTGGCTGAAGTAGCCATGATATGGACCTCCGTCGGCCCAGTTCGCATATACCGTTCCTAATGTACAAAAAATCGGCTTTTACTCGGCAACTTAACGGCAAACCGAGAGCGGCTGTTATGTTTTTGGGCCGGAACTGGCTACTCCTCGGACACTCGCTACCGGGAGACCATATTTCGTGCCAAAACTGATTCGCAGGATGTTTTTCTGGCTATATCCGACTCTGGGCCGCGTTCAGTTAGCAAGCCGTAAAGTGGTACCAAATCATTCGCGTTTAATTTTCGCGCCGCATCATTTGACGGCCATTTTGCTTATATTTTTTATTTTTGTGAGGTTATTGTTTATTGTTGTGTTGTGCTACTCAACTCTTACTCTTAAACTAGGAAAAAGAGTCTTTTTTTATGTTGTTTTTATATTTGGTGCTGATTTGGATATAGTATCGTGAATCGTGCTGCCGTGATAATACTCGTAGATTATCAATTATATTATTTGATCATTTTTGTGTTTCTCCGCTGCCAGTTAATTTATTGTTATTTCAAGAAAGTGTAGGCAGAAGACAAGTGTAAAAATAAATAATGTCTCAGTCGCATTTACATGATGGGCAAAATAATTTGTAAGTACAAGTGTGAAGTATCTTATGGTACAAGTGATTAATGTAACAATCTCAAGCAAATGTTACTTAGCTTGAATTTTAAAAGATGTTAGTTTGCTGAATTCTATTTCAACCTATATAATTATGGCGTCTGTACATGAAATAAGTAAGAGACAAGAGCGGCGTTTGATTGCCACGCAAATGCAATCAATATTAAGTGATTTTATTTCTATAAACGAGGCTTTGAGATCTGAATGTTCAGAGCCCAAGACAGAATATTCAATCTGTGCATCTAATGCCGAACAAGATGTTGTCCATAATTTCCCAAGTAATTCCCTATATGATCCTAACTTGGAGACACAATCTAAAACTTCCAGCATCACTTTTAACATTTCTAACTCTAGTTTCATTGATAGTCACCGATTAGCGAAATCCAGTGACTGTATTGAAGCACAGGCAGGGCCTTCAACATAAAGTGTGTTATCAGAGACAGAGTTTGATTACATATTTAGCTCAGATTCTGACTCTGATATCGAGAAATCTAACAATGAGCATGGCAAAACAGATAATAAGAATAAAACTGACCCAATTGGCTCAAAAATGCTCCAGATAGAGCAGGAGGAAGAGCCAATCGAAGAAGTAAAAAATAAGAGATTTATTGTATTTATAGATTTTCATTTCAGGCGATTAGTCTATTTTAATTTGTTACTTTACTTGATTATGAATTAGGGCATTTTGTTTTAGTTGTTCAAAACTGCGCCATTTAATTCTTACTATTAAAATCTTGCTTATTTGTTTTATATGTCTACATTCTGTCATATGGTATGGGAACTATGAAAAATATGTATAATTATTTTTTGTTGTTATTTTAATGTATATAATTTCCTAGCCGATTATTCTATAATAATTTGTTGCTGATTTTAATATAAATAAGATGGTTTTTTCGTTAAGTTTCTTGCAACTGCGTAGTTTATGTATAATATGTACACATTTTCCGTTCCTTTTTACTTATATATTGAGAAAACTTATTTTTTGCATTTGTTGTAAAAGAATGTTGATATATTGACATTACTTTTTTTGTTGTGTAACTAATAAATGGTCTAATGTTTTTTTAAAAAATGTTCTATTATACAAAGTAGATACAAGTTTAGATTTTATTATGAAAAAATGTTAGACATCTTTTTTTATCAATACCATAGCAGGGGATGTTTCCCTGAATCTCTGTCATCCATTTTTAAATGTTTCTTTTCACAATTGCTAAAATAATTTCTCTGTCAATTTAAAATTCCAATTCCTTTTCGATGCATCTATATACAAAAACCATTATTATAACCTTTCACATGTTGTTTTTCAGATGAGATATTTTGCTAATTTCCCATATTAACATATTTCAGCTAGGAATATCAATTTTATACATAATAAAATACAATTATCATTTCTTTCGCTTAAGAAAGGGTATTCAATAATTATCACATGGTCACAGTCGCCTATGGATTACAAACCATATTTTATTGAACAGCCTATAGAAAGTTTATCATAAGAAAAAACATTTCTCAATCAAATACAAATATTTTGGGCGTCTGCGCATATTCGTCTGGCCGATAAATGGTGGCTTACAAGAGGATTGCCCCTTTGCGAGCCACCGATGGACTGCCGTGCACTTACCGGCTATCTACCATCGGCCCGTCGTCGGTTTTACCGGCTATCTACCATCGGCCCGTCGTCGGTTATTCGAAGGCGTTGCTGAGGTTGAATGGTTGGCTAGCCTACTCTTAGCCACTTTACAGCCTGGCGGACATGCCCTACCTATACGCCGACCCGGGAGCTGTAAGCAGGCCGAATGCGGCAGTTCGGCAAACCACTTTCGTCCCATTATCGGACCAGCCAGTCTTTGTTTGTTGGGTAAATATCGTCAGAATGACAGAAGTTACATTTCATTTGATGCCTACCTGATATTTATTAATTATTTTTTGCTAAACCAAGAAGTGACCTACCTTGTGATTGACTTAATATATGTAAATAGAAAAAAGAAGAAGATATGATATTACAAATATTGAAGCTTAGATATTATTAGCCCTATGGAGATATCCCGAATGTCTTTCCCAATCAAGATCAGTGTAACTGTGCAATAATATACAAAACCAGGAAAACGATATCTGCTGATATTTACAATTATCACTTAAGAAGACAGTTTAATAGTGGAGAATTCCCTAGATTCATCTGTTCATTGGCCACTTCATATTGTGGTCTTCTAATTTCCAATTCTTCAAGGTAATCCAGTTCTTGTTTCTTATCACAAATATGTAGAACTTCTATTTCTGTGTTAGGAGTCAATGAATAATTGGTGTCAAGTAGATATTTTGCGTAGTGAAATTTATGTTTTACCAATGAGAAGCCCTATATCATCAATTTTGGCAAACATATTCATGGACAGTTTAGGAAGAAAAATCTTTGAAGTAATATTTCAAAAAATCTATTATTCTCGTATAGTTATGTAGGTGACATATTAGCTTGTTTTATTGGTAGTGAACGACAATTGGATGTATTTTTCAAACACATTAATAATTTACACCCAAAAAATAAATGTTATTGATTTAAAAATTCAAAAGGTAATATTGTACTAGATTATTTAATTCACAGAAAACTAACACACATTGATGTGGCTATTCCAAATTGTTCCAGTCATCCCTTGTCACATAAATTCGCAGCATTTGATTCAATGATACATAGAGCAATTTCTGTTCCAATGAACAAATGTAATTTTGATAAAGAAATTATTACAATTAAACCAATAGCAATATCCAACGATTATCCATCACATCTGCTAAATAAATTAATCAATAAAAAAGAGGAAAAAAGTGGCATTGCAACTAATATTTCGTAAACAAACTAAAGAAATAAAAAATTATAAAACAATCACATATGCAGGTAGTATTTCTAGTAATATGTCAAAGATATTATCTTTATCAATAAATACAACAATTTCTTTCAAAACAGAAAGTAATGTGAGTAGAAAAGTGTTGAATGTAAAAATAAAAATATCCCCAACAAAGAAGTCTGGTATATATAAACTTAAACTTCTAGAATGTAATGCAGTCTATTTGGGTCAATCAGATATATTGAACACTTACGAGAATACAGATTAAAATAACCACATAAATCCCACTATGCAAAATATCTACTTGACACCTAACACAGAACTGGAAGTACTTCATATTTGTGATAAGAAACAAGAATTGGATTTCCTTGATGAGTTTGAAATTAGAAGACACTTAAGAGACCCACGATATAAAGTTCTCAATAAACGGATAAATCTAGGGAGCTCTCCACTTTCACAATGTCTTCTCAATTAATAATTGTGAAGATCAGCAGATATTAAATATCATCGTCAGAATGACAGAAGTTACATTTCATTTGATGCGTACCCGGTATTTGATAATTATTTTTGGCTAGAACTTGTGATTGACTTAATAAATATTAATAGAAAAAAGAAGAAGATATGAGATTACAAATAGTAAAGCTTAGAAATTATTGGCCCCATGGGGATATCGCGGATATCTTTTTCAGTATAACTGTGCAATGATATACAAAACCAGGAAAACTATATTTGCTGATGTTAACAATTATCACTTAAGAAGACACTTTAAAAGTGGAGAACTCCCTAGATTCATCTTTTCATTTACGACTTCATATTGTGGGTTTCTTAAGTGTATTTTAATTACCAATTCTTCAAGGAAATCCAGTTCCTGTTTCTTATCACAAATATGTAGAACTTCTAGTTCTGTGATCATTGTCAATGATTAATTTGTGTCCAGTAGATATTTTTCGTAGTGGGATTTGTGTTTTACCAATTGGAAGCCTTATATCACCAATTTTAGCAAACATTTTTATGGGCAGTTTAGGAAGAAAAATCTTTGGAAGTTATATTTCAAAAAATCAATTATTTTGATATAGATACATATTAGCTTGTTTTATTGCTAGTGAACCGACAATTAGATGTATTTTTCAAACACATTAGCAATTCACACCCAAAAATTGAATTTACATTAGAAATTGAAGAAATTAACTAAATAAATGTTAGTGTTTTTAAATGAAACTCAAGGTCTCTAGTTAATTCCACAATATTATATTGTGGAATTAACTAGAGACCTTGAGTTTCATTTAAAAACACTAATATGAGCATATTCCACTAAGTAAGGGTCGAGACAGTCAATTTCATAAATAAATGTTATTGATTTATTTCAATTATCTAATATTATCTGCTGCATTTGATGAAATTGAGAAAACACAACTCTGTACCTTGGTGGAATAATACTTGTGATGCTGCTATAAAAGCCAGTAAACATTCATGGAACAAGTTCAAAAGACACAAAACAAATGAGAACCTATTAGAAAACAAAAAACAAAGAGCATATGCGAGGCGCCCAACACGAAATAGCCAAAAAGAATCATGGCACAACTACCTGAAAAGTATAAATAGTTCCACGCCATTATCGTGAGTATGTAAAAAGGTGAAAAAAATATAGACAATCTTTAAGTAATGAAAACTATGATGTCGATTTCTTAAATCTCAAAAATAAAGCTGAATCCCCCCCTATAACAATTGAAAAAAACATAGATCAAATTCATAATCCCATTTCAATAGAAGAGTTTTCTGAAGCGTTGCAATCCATGAAAGCCACCTCACCGGGACCGGACGATATCCCGACTGTATTTTCAAAGAATCTTCCTTACTCTATAAAACAGCATTTGCTAGAAATATTTAACTTGATCTCGAATCAACATAAGTTTCCAGATGTCTGGAGACGAGCTATAATAATACCCATCCTCAAACCACAAAAATCTTCTCTATCGCCTGAGTATTATAGACCAACATCACTCACATGCCTTACATGTAAGCTCCTTGGAAAAATTATGAACCGCAGGCTGTTATGGTGCCTAGAAACAAACAACCAATTATTCGCAGAACAACCAGCCTTTCGGTCAAATAGATCTACAATAGATAACATTATAGATTTAGAAATTCAAATAAATGAAGCTTTCGTTAATAAACATAAACGTCGTCAGTAGCGCCAGTCCATCGCCTGAGGAAGGTGATACAGCAAGAGCGGGTCACTGATTCAAACCTGTTCACCGCGATTTCGCCGGTAAGTGGACGCCTCCATCAGAAGACAACCAACCCCATGTTCTGCCGAACTTTTTAGTTCGACAGTTCATTCAACACACTTGGAAGTGCAAATTGTTTCTTTTGAAACAACTCTATTTATGAAAATAATAAACACTGTTTAACCTTGTTTTATTTTCAGCCAACACACAACTAAGCCATACCAACCAAAGAGGGAAGGACATTCAGCTTGCAGGTAAATATAAAACTCCTGAAAGCTAATAAGTCAGGAAACCTTTAACTGGGGAGGAAACTCCCTCCGGCAGTGAGTCCGCTGTCGGTATTAGCTTTCAACCCCACTTCCTAACATACTTATCCTAAAATGTCCTCCAGACACCGTCGCAGCAGCAGAGCTGCAAAAACACACTTCTCACCAACCAGAATCGAAGCACTTGAACAGTTCATAGAAGAAACCAAACAACTCATTAATAAATCTCTGACCCCTGACAAACAATTCCCCCCTCTTCTCTCACCAGTCACATCCAGCACCTCCTCTACACACACTTCCAACAAAACACACGACTCCTCAACACCCTCCCATCAAGCAACACCACCCCACTTACAAAACATAACACACGATAACACCCTACAATACACACACACCCCATACACACCCCCACAACACACACAATCCGCACACACACCCCATACACACCCCCACAACACACACAATCCGCACACACACCCTCAAGAAGGTCTTACGCTTCCTCCGTAAGATCCCTATCCCCTACACCAACGCTCACACGACAACCACCTGTCCCCGACGAGGATGGCTTCACCCTCGTCGGTAATACCAAATCCCGTCCTACAACACCAACACCTATCAACAATCCCTCATCAACCCACACCATCAATAATACTCCGACACACACACTTAACCTCCGAAATCTTCCTCTCCAATATTCCACACAAAAAGCCCTCTACACACTCCTAAACACCCTCGAGCTCCTCAACGGTCACATCACCTACCTAAAAGTCAACTTCAACAGAACCGCGCTTCTGAAAACCACCTCCACCATGCCAGTCTCAACACTTCTGAGACGAATCCATAACTCCACTGGGGACAACAACATCACCATCAACATTCTAAATTCCACAGAACGCCCACCACGCCAAGTTAATAGAACCCTAATACCCACCTATTCTTTCGTCTGCAGGAATGTAGACACCACCATTAGCCCAGAAGAATTTGAAGAAATTCTTCGCAACAAGCAAGTTCCGTTCCTCAAAACTTGGCGAATCGTGGCCGAAGCCACTAACAAACCCACTTCGATGTTTCGCATCGTTACCACCTCCGAAACTCACTACCACCAAGCCCTAACCTCCGGCCTCTCATTTCACGGCCTTCCACACCGATGCGAGCCATCAAACATCAATCCACTTCCCCCAGTGCCCAAGTATTGCAGTCGATGCACTCAAACCGGACACTCCTCCGAATCTTGTCGGTCTAAACCGATATGCCCCTCTTGCGGCCAAACAGGCCACAAAACCGAAAATTGTCCCAAGTCCGACACACCGAAATGCACAAACTGCGGAGGTCCTCACCCCGCCTTCAGCCCTCGCTGCCCCCACCGGCTATCGACTCCCAAAACCCCTCAAGAGACCGCCCCAGTCACTCTTGAAAAACCACCAGCCCCCTACGATCTACCAACTGACACCAAAATTCTCATAGAAATCATCACCGTCACGCTCATGAACGCCATCCCCAACTCCAGGGACGTCATAGCCGAAACTCTTCGTCACTTAATACCTTCCTTTTATCGACACAACTGCTCTATAACAAATATAGGCAGGCGTGCTCACTTTGCTTTCACTCCCATCAGGAGCGAAAGCGATTCAACTTGATCCGCGAGCCCCAACCACCCCGTCGGTGCTGCAGGTTTTTCACGTTTTTTCCTGTAGCATAGTGAATTTATTCGCTAGCCAAATGGGCCGACGTACGACGTAGTTTTTGGATTTAAAGATTGTTATTCGTACCAGCTCACTCATTACAATATTAAACAACCATCTCTAAATATCAAATTTCAACATTTTAATAAACAATAGAAAATTTACTCGATATACAAAAACTTTTGATTTTCTCAGAATTTCATATTCAAGGTTCCACACCACACATAAACACACCTATTAACAATTCCTCACCTCGAACTCGAGAAAAGCCAGTCGCCACCGCCCGACATCATCCACACATCTTTCAACGTCTCCTAGTCATTTTTCCAACAAACTTCAACAAACTCAAATCCCAAAATTCTCAAATTCCAATATCTCCCCACGCTTCTATTAACTTTCATGACGCAGGAGACACAAAATCCCCAAAAATTATATTTTCACTTTCCAACAACACCATCATCCAGCCCGCTTCTGTTAACTATCCGCAACGCAACGTGGTTCGTCTTATTCATTTTCGACCTTTTCCAGACACTATTAAAATCCCCGTTCCCTCATCCCAAAACCACGTTCGCCAAAAAATCACCCAATTTCGACGCTGATTATTTTCGCTTCTCCCTCCGGCTGATTTCTGGCAAACACACACAACCCACCCACAAAAACAAACACTACTTCAATTTGCTATACACCTTTTTTCTCAAACTTCCTAGACACTTTTTCTAAAAATGAATTTTCAGCCCTACCCAAATCTCAAGCCAATCAATACGCGCACACAAACCACCCACAAAAACACCCCCAACCAGCCCTGAAGAGGAAACGAATCCTATAACAGGGCCTACCCCCAAACAAAAATACACCCAAATAAAAACACTACAAGTCCAAACTCAAAAATCCACGAACATCTCTCTCTCTTTCTTATAAACATAAATGTGTGGCAGTGTTTTTTGACCTCAGTGAGGCTTTTGATACTGCAAGGCATCATCAAATTTTATTAAAACTGCAAAACTGGAACTATCAAGGCAATATTTTAGCTTTTATCCAAAATTTTCTGAGAAATCGACTTTTCCAAGTAAGAAGAAATTGTACATTATCCAGCTCCAAACAACAGGAGAATGGAACCCCACAAGGGTCAATATCGAGTCTCACACTATTTCCAATTGCGATTAACGACATACTCAAAACAATTCACAAACCGGTCCAAGCTAGGCTATTTGCCGATGACTTAATTATATCTATGAAAGGAAAAAATTTAGACAGTGTAACCACCCTACTACAAAATCAAATCAAGGAGTTAGAGAAATGGACTAAAGCAAATGGCTTTAAATTTTCATCTGAAAAAACAGAATGCATAGTATTATTCAAAAAATATACACAAACTCAACCAAAACTCACTTCACACGACGAAATTCTTCAATGTAAAGAACAAATAAATTTCATGGGATCAATTTTCAATCAAAAATCAAATTGGCAAGCTCACATTAATCAACTTGTTCTATCATGTCAGTCAGGTTTAAATTTCCTGAAGTGTCTAGCCAACAAACACTGGGGAACGGATGGAAAAATACTGATGATGGTATATCGAGCATTAGTTAGGTCAAAAATAGACTATGCTGGCATTGCATACGCTTCAGCAAAACAGTCAATCTTGAGGCCCCTTGATGTTATCCATAATCAGGCACTAAGTACAATACGAGGAGCATTTCGCAGCACTCCCGTAAATAGTATGAATTGCGAAGCAGGAGAAGGAAGTCTAAGTGATAGAAGGCAGATTCTGAACCTATCATACGCAGCGAAAATATCCAGCAACACCCAACGTATAAGAATACCATATTAGACAGGTATCCTGCGTCAAAAGTAAATACTGGAGCCCTCCTTCCTATGAAAGAATTCGCAGACATTTAAAAAGCCACAACTATGTCTCGTCTCCATTAACCTTTTCAAATAGAGTCTCTCAAACAAACATTCATCCTTGGGCACGTGTCTTTCCTAAAATCAATACTAACTTAACCGATCTCAATAAACATGACTATAATATTCATACTATACATAAAAAACTTAAAGAAATCACAAGCAAATATCAGGGGTACTCAGAGATACATACAGATGCATCTTAAAAAGGGTAAAATCTTGGAGCAGCCATTGTAACAAATACTAGCTCTGAAATATTCAAACTACCAGACACATACACTATCCTTTCTAGAGAACTATATGCGATAAACAAAGCAGTAGAACATGCCAAACATCAGCAAGATAAAAACTTTATCATTGACAGACTCATTGAACTCACTAAAATTATTAGAAAGAATTTACGAAAGACATCCAATAGTTAATTTAATAAGAAACGAGTTAGAACAATTGTACAACCATAACCAAGACATCAGATTCATTTGGATTCCATCGCATGTGGGAATCAAAGGTAATGAGGAAGTAGACGAGAAAGCACAAGCGGCAACTTATCAAAACTGTCTAGCTTGTAATCTATCGACATCAACTGATTTGAAATCATACTTCAAGGACAAAATCATCAAACGCTGGAACACTTTTTGGCAAGAATCCGAATCTAAATTAAAACACTTGAAACCTAACTTCGGACCTTGGCATATACCAACAGAAAACAGAAGGAACCAGGTAATCATCACCAGACTACGTCTAGGACACACCAGATACACGCATGAATACTTAATAACAAGGGAGGATCCTCCGTTTTGCAATTTCTTTGATTAAGATATCAGTGTACATGACCTACTAATCGATTACCCTATGTATGATCTACTACTAAAGACCTACAAGATCCAACGAAATATTAAGGAAATCTTAGGAAATGCCTCAGACCCATCAAGTGCTATAGCTTTTCTGATAAGTGCAAATATGTTACATAAGATATAACCGTGTTTTTAAATGAAACTCAAGGTCTCTAGTTAATTCCACAATTAACTAGAGACCTTGAGTTTCATTTAAAAACACTAATATGAGCATATTCCACGAAGTAAGGGTCGAGACAGTCAATTTCATTAAGATATAACCATTCTACCGTCACACACTATACCTAAACTAAATGGTTATCCTGCACTGAGACACATGTTTTCTGTTGTTTATTCTATTAATTATGAATTATGTACCATATAACGCTAATGTATTTTTATTTATTCCAATATCTACCATTTAACTGTTAATTTATTTTGTATTAAAAAATGTGTACTATGTAAACCGCTAATGATCTTGTAGGTCGATGAGCAGGAATAATAGAAAATATTATTGATTTAAAAACTCAAAGAGTTAATAATGAACTAGATTATTTAATTTACAGAAAACCAACACACACTGATGTGACTATTCCAAATTGTTCCAATCATCCCTTGTTACATAAATCCGTAGCATATGTTTCATTGATACATAGAGCAATTTCTGTTGAAATCAATACAATTAAACAAATAGCTATATCTAAAGATTATCCATTACATATGCTAAATAAATTAGTTAATAAAGAAGAGGAAAAAGTGGCATTACAACTAATATTTTCTGAACAAACTAAAGAAATAAAAAATCACATATGCACGTAGTATTTCTAATAATATGTCAAACATAATATATTTAGCAATAAATACAACAATTTCTTTTAAATTGTCTGGAAACAGTTTGTACCGTTTAAAACAGTAATATTCACTTACGTAAGTACTATAAAGCATCTGCAGCTTCCTAGTCTGGCTTGCTAGTTTCATAATTTGTTGCACTTATATTTGTAGTTTCCTTTAGCTCACACATATACTTATCATCTTTTAATAAACTTTTTGATTAGCGTTTGTTTTTCCTGTCTGAGATGGTGGATGAAGATGACTGAATTTCTTTATCTTTTGTTCCTATTGATAAAGCGAGAAATTTAAGCGATGAAACTGCTGTTATCTTTTATTTCTCCAGCTGTGCCTAAACAGTTGCTCCTATAATTGAATAAATGGTTAATTACAAATAAAAATATGGAGTAATGACAATATACTTCTTGGAATGTAATCTTCTGCTCTAAAATGAAGTGAACACACAAACATATATTTCGCAATTCCTCATTTATTTTGCAAAGCTTTTCTTGCATCTACCATTTCGAATTATCCATTTTTAATTTCTATTCCAAACTTCCCACATTCAGGACAACGGAGGAAACTCAATTGTACATCCTTATCTCTCATCGATTTGCGCTGCGGTATTAAGCGATATTGACGACTTTTATCGCACGTTTTCATTAACAAATATAAAAATCGTTTCTTGAATTAAACCTCACTCAAAAATCAGTCATGAAATACGAAAATCAATGTCCAAAACAGACGAAACCAATAAAACGTGTGGTAAACAAACATATAATCCAATCTAATAACACATGTAGAGAAGTTCTCATTAACGTTGTAAGGTGTCGTATTGCTTCTAGCAATAGATCCCAATATACAGTTCATCTATATCCAATGGATTCATACTTCTCACTATGTGGCGCAATTCGAATGATTCCACTCCAAACAATATATTGAGTGAGAATTTTGAAAAACAATAATTACAGTGTAAAGAGATTTAATAGTTATATCCAAGCAGAGTTTGTTTTTACTGAATATAGCGAAATGACACTACAGTGGATTCTCTCCAAATTATAATTTATCAATATTCAATAAGTCCCATGCAGACATTTAGGTCCGTGTTCAAAACAGCCAAATCCTGTCGATTCTGAGCTCTTGTGTATCTCGTGATTATGGTTTCAGAAATTAATTAACTTTTTAATTAGCTTCACTGTTGTTGTAATAATTTCCTTAAACATTTTGCTTCGGAGGCATTCAAACATTATACAGGATTCAAATAGGGTAAATTATACTTCAATAGGTATGTTTTCTGAGTTTTCATTGATCGAACGAGTTTCACCTGTCATATAAATACATGTTTCCCCATATATTAAATTACAAACTGTCCCAAATAACATCGATAAATCGTGTTTCCGAATACACATTTTTTTACTTTGTAGAGAGAGAGAGATGCATTTTAAGTTAAATATTGGAATAAAACGATTGGGTTAGAATAGAATAGAACTGGGAAAGAAGAGGATATATAAATATCTACATTGAGAAGTTTTGGCACATTAGTTTGAAGTATATATTGAAAATAGCATCAACTGACCACATAATAGTGTTTTAAATGAAACTCACTGTTTCTAGCTAATATGAGTAGATTTCACGAAGTAAGGGTGGAGGCAGTTATTTTCAACTGACCACCTTAAAACTTAATTTCTTGGCTCTAAATGATGGAACAGACTATGGCCAAACTACTGACGGGTCGACTTCCAGGTAACTGATGCGGGATCACTAAGTTTAGGATGTTACAAGATAGCCTTCAATAACTGAGACAATCTCAATACTCTAAAATGTAACAACTTTATCAGTTGACAATAAAATTCAAAAAATTATCTCTGACATTGACCTAGGTAATCACAAAATCTCACATTTGTCAACTTCAACATTACGACTCACACTGAATCGCTGCGGATCTCATACAGTTCTCAATTGTAATAACTTATACAATTTTGATACATATACAGTGTTCAAGATTGTAAAATCTTGTATTTTATTGTTTACGATACTTTTAATATATATGAGATATTTGTATGCGTCCTCTCTTCATTGTATATATTTAAGGTGTAAATTAATTTTAGTTAACAGCGTTGTAAAAATATGTTTCAGAATTGATAAGATCTTTATATTGTTCTAAATTCAAAGGATAGTTTCATTTTATTTTCAACTTTTCTTAAATACCTTTAAAATATCACGTTTTGCAACAATAATTGTAAATCGTTTTGTTTGGACATCTTGTCGCATTGTCCTATAGTTAAGAAGTTAGGAAAAGGTCACGTTTCACCCTATTATATATTGTATTGTAAAAAACCCTAAATTTAGTGTCACTTCTGCATGAATTTTATGGTCGACGGTCGGAAGATATGAAAGACATTTTTGAATGACCTTTCTGAGTAAAAAGGTTACAATTGCTATTGGAGTATTCAATAGAAATTTAACTATTTATTGGCGGCACCCATAGTTGATTCTTGTTCAGGAACCCGACAAGTCAAATGATACTGGCCAATAGGAAATATTTATTCTCGTTTGGTCAACCCAATCCACGTGTAAACACGCCCCTCACAGATTTCTATTTCACACGTCTCACAAAGTGAAGAAATCAGTTTTTCACTCATCGGTTCTTCACTTATCGACGCGAGTTTCTCACTCATCGAATCTAGCTCAACGCTCAACAACAAAGTCAGTTTCTCACTCATTAGTTCTACACGTATCGACGCGAGTTTGACACTCATCGAATCGAGCTCAACGCTCAACAACAAGTTAGTTTTTTACACTCATCGGAGCGAGTTCAATAGTCTCGATAGCAAAGTTTTACACTCATCGACGCGAGTTTTACACACTCATCGAATCGAGCTCAACGCTCAATAACAAAGTTAGTTTTAATATTCATCAAATCGAAAAATAAAGTGTCTTCCGATCTGAAACCACCAAAGTTCAGCATTTACAACCTTGTACCATTATGTAAATTTGTATATAATAAATTATTAATTTCGTCATTAATTTTGTCAAATTAAGATTATTCACCTAGTTGAATGTCTAAGCCAGTTGACGAAGTTCAACTAGAAATATAATCAAAAACATTGGTCCTACAGATATAACAATTATTGTTATATAACATTGTAAAGTGTCAGTATCAAGAGAGCAGTTCAAATCGTAGTGCAAGTATAGCAGTTCAAATCGCAGCATAGCAGTTCTAATCGCAGTTCAATTAGCAGTCCAGTTAGCAGTTCAATTAGCAGTCCAATCAGCAGTTCAATTAGCAGTCCAATTAGCAGTCCAATTAGCAGTCCAATTAGCAGTTCAAATCGCAGTTCCAAGGATTCATCACAGCAGCAGCCAGGATAATTAAGGTAAGTTGGTCAGTTATCTATTTAAATGTGCCAATTATCTGTCCTGTTTCCATATTAGTATCGTATAAACATTGTTGAAATTCCTTACCATACTCACGCATAAACAGAATTTAAAATGGATGTACTTAACAAATTAAAACGACAACGCAGTTATATACAAACGACTATTACGACCTTAAGAAAACTCATCGACCAAGGAAAAAATGAACCCGCGAGCATCAATGAACATTTTATTCAATCGACATTAGAAAGGACAACCAAAGCATTTGAGAAATTTGATTTAATTCAAGAGATGAAAGAGGAGTTAGTTGAAGAGGAAATGGATCAGCATAGCTCTTACGGATATAGCTTTGATTGGGAAACAGCGCATGCTAAAAAGCTTCTCGATCAAATAAAACTATCACCCAATGGCGTACATCCAGTAGATACCTTACAAATTGGTAACATCAAATCAGCAGTCAATTTGCCTCCTATAACACTCAAACCTTTCGATGGAACCCCTGAAAAGTGGACCGAGTTCTTCAGCCTATTTTCAGCCGTGGTGGGCTATAAAGAGATTCAAGACGTTGAAAAGCTGAATTATCTGAAATCATCATTAACCGGAAGGGCAGCCAGGGCAATTGAGTTACTTGAAATCACCAACTGTAATTATAGTGTTGCTTTTTCAATTTTGAAGGACAAATTTGAAAATCCACGTCGTATGGCACGTCGTCATATGGAAATTTTGAGAGAGTTTCCTCGATTAAACGAAGACACTCCCGTTGCAATAAACGAGCTGGTTGACGTGTTTTATCAGCACACGAGAGCGTTAGAGAGCCTGAAGGCTCCAGTTGACTCATGGGACATCCCACTAGTCGATTTGATTTTATCCAGGGTCACCTCGAATACGGCTTGGCATTGGGAATTAACTTTGCAAGATGATCAGTTCCCATCGTTTAAAACATTACTAAAATTTTTGGGAAGAAGAGCTAATTGTGCAGATCCGTTTCAACACGAAGTACCTCACAACAAAGCACCAAGATATGAAAAAGATCACCAACGCAGAGAAACCCGTTTGCAAGCTCTTGTCACACACACAAATAACCATGGTAATACATCGCATCAGCAAAGATCGATTATCTGTCCTGCATGCAATAGTTCTCATACATTGTACGTTTGTGAAAAATTCCGTGGATTATCCGTTGAAAACCGACGAAAATTTATATCAGATGATCGTTTGTGTTTTAATTGCATGGAGTTAAAGCATGTAAAACACAGGCCTCGTGTAAAAAGTGCAACAAACGGCATCATACCTTGTTCCACATAACAGTTGAACTAAGTACATCCAAGCCTTCTCAACACAACGAAGTATCAGAACAAAGACAGGTATCACTCGTGGTAAATGCGCTGTCTAACGACATAATGGTCACCTCAGTGCTTGATATTCTAGACAAGCATGAAAGACCTATTCAATGCCGAGGCTTGCTTGATACCTGCTCCACCACCAATTTCATCACTCAGCGGCTTGCTGATATCTTAAGATTGAAGAAAATGACATGTAATGTACCCGTAGGAGCTTTAAATGCTATGACCACGTACTGCACCGAATTAACAACGGCTACCATCATATCACGGATAAACGCGTATAAAAAAAACGTTAACATTTTTAATCGTACCAGCTATCTCTGACGTTATACCAGATCAACCGATCCAGCGTGAGTTGATAAAGATACCCACTAATCTCAATTAGCAGATCCACATTTCCATCGACCTGCACCAGTCGATATACTGTTAGGAGCTGGCACCACTCTTTCGTTATTGTCTGTAGGACAAATCAAGTTATCCGCTCCTAATCAACAAGAATTATACCTTCAAAAAACAATGCTCGGTTTGATAATAGACGGAGCCCCCCTTCCAATGTGCCAGAAAAGTCAAATTGTTATGTTACTACTACTCCTATAGACTTAGATCTTCAGAAATTTTAGGAGATAGAAGAATGTCCTAGAATCAAAAAATTATCCGAAGAAAAAGAAAAGTGTGAACCACATTTCCGGAAGCACGTAACTAGAGAATCGAGTTGGCGCTATGTAGTTGCCCTACCCTTTAACCCGCAGGCACATAACCTAGGTAAATCCTTCTATTTCGCAAGAAAAAGATTTGATAGTATTGAACGTAAGTTAAACCAAACGCCTGCTCTTAAATTGTTATATGAAGAGGTTTTAGATGACTATTTAAACCAACGTCACATGTCCCCCGTTGTGGACAGTCCGTCGACATCAGATGGTTATTATTTACCTCATCACGCCGTTATTAAGTACACGAGTCTGGCTACTAAAGTACGTGTGGTATATGATGGTTCACTAAAGACTTCCACGGGCGTATCATTAAATGACGTCCTGTACACCGGTCCCAATATTCAACCGGATTTTTTCACAACATTGATTCGGTTTCGTGAATATCCTATCGTGATTGCAGGCGACTTAAAACAAATGTATCGACAATTCCTAGTGAGAAGCGAAGATCGTAAATTTCAACGTATCATTTGGAGAAATCAAAAGAAAAGGCTTCAAATTTTCGAATTAAATACCGTCACGTTCGGTATCACTTGCGCGTCGTACTTAGCCATCCGATGTCTGCATCAATTAAGTGAAGATGACAGTGGAAGGTATCCCGTATCTGCCCCATTGTTATTATCCGAATTTTATGTGGATGATTTCCTCAGTGGCGCTAAAGCTCAAAAGCAAGCAAAAATCATAATAAAAGAAATGAATGGAATCCTTTCCGCCGCCGGTGTAACAATGAGACAATGGGCGTCCAACGATCCTTCGGTGTTAGAAAATATACCTGTCGAAGATGTAAACCCGAGATTGCAACTGGGTGACACAACCTTGAAAACATTAGGCATTCACTAGGATTCGCAAAACGACACGATTATGTATACCGTTAATCCTATTCAGACTAAAAGGATTATATTATCCGATGTTGCAAAAATATTCGACCCTTTAGAGTTATTATCACCAGTTATTATACTCGCGAAAATCATTCTACAAAGCTTGTGGAATTATAAGCTTGATTGGGACGAATCGTTGCGTATCGAATTACATAGTGAATGGCAAACATATTGCCAACAATTACCGTCAGTTAATTTGTTGTCATTTCCACGTACCGTGATTACCGCTGATATTAAAGAAGTTCAATCGCATGGACTTTCCGACGCTAGTGAGAGGGCATACGGTGCATGCGTTTATTCACGTACTATCGATCGCTTAGGAAACATTAAGGTGCAGTTACTATCTGCTAAGTCCCGTGTTGCGCCTATTAAGACGATAACAATACCGAGATTAGAGCTGTGCGGGGCACACCTCTTATCTCCTTAGTGGAAACTGTAAATGCGGCCCTTTAAGAAGAAGTTGAAATTTTCTACTGGTCCGATTCTACAATTGTATTACGCTAGCTTCAAACTTGTCCTCAACAGTTGAAAATCTTTGTATCACATCGTGTAGCTGACATACAAAGAATGACACAAGTGAAGCAATGGCGACATGTATCCGCACAAGATAACCCGGCCGATCTCGTATCCAGAGGATTATTACCCGCAGATTTGCCCTCAGCAACATAGTGGCGAGATGGTCCCTTATGGTTAGGCCAATCTATGTCGACGTGGCCGAATCTCGATTTACCGAAAGAGGGAGAAATACCTGAACTACCGGAGCAACGCAAACGAGTATGCTTGATTACAGCTGCCCGACCCTTTGTGACATTAAACAGATTTTCTACGCTAGAAAGAATGACCCGTTCGTTGGCCTACTGTTTTCGTTTCGAAAGACGAACACCTTCCAACAAACCCTTAACAGTTAAGGAAGTGATCCAAGTAGAAACGAGAATAATCCGATGCGTGCAGGGGCAAGCCTTTCTTAATGACAAAGATTTTACTCTCAGCCGACTATCATAAATCCATTGATTCTAGCTTGCTCAAGTTAAATCCATTTCTGGACAAAGAAGGGATAATGAGGGTAGGCGGTCGTTTGATTTTATCTAACCATTCGACCTAAAAATAACCACGTGATCAATTTAGTTATAGTATATTTTCATAAAAAACATTTGCATGTTGGAGTTCAGCAAACTTTATATTCGTCGTAAATTTTGGATTATTGACGGGCGTAGTCCAGTGTATGAAAATATCGAACAATGTTGTGCCTGCTTCAAGGCTAATCCTCCACCTACCAATTACATTATGAGTAAATTGCCGAAAGCTCGTATCAATATCTCGAACCCATTTAATCAAGTTGGGATTGATTATTGTGGACCATTTCTCTTAAAGGAGAAAACATACCGTAACCAAGCATCTGTAAATGCTTACGTTGCTGTAGTTGTTTGTCTAGCTTCAAAGGCTGTACACTTGGAAGTAGTTACAGACCTCACGCCTGTAGGATTCTTGGCAGCGTTGAGACGTTTCGTTTCCCGCCGCGGCTTATATCACGACATTTACAGTGATAACGGCACGAATTACGTTGGAGCTGACCGGATGCTAAGGGAATTATTTGAAGACGTCCATACACGCGAAGCACAAGATCGAATTTAAGGATACTTGAGCGACAAGGGTATTTAGTGGCATTTTAGTCCTCCTCAAGCACCACATGTTGGGGACTTATGGGAAGCGGCAGTGAAAAGCTTTAAAAAACATTTATACCGAGTTGCCGGACGTGATATGCTATTTACGTATGAACAATTCAACACATCAATTATCAAAATCGAAGCTATATTAAATTCCAGATCATTAACTAGTATTTCCTCCGACCCTAACGATCCTATCGCTCTTACTCCTGGCCATTTTTTAATAGGGGACTCACTGACCAACTTGCGAAGTCGTGATTATTCCACGACTCCTAGTAACCGTCTGTCACACTGGCAGCACATACAGAAGGTAAAGCAGCATTTCTGGACGCGATGGAGTAAGGAGTACCTGGACGAGTTGATGGTTCGCACCAGATGGGATAAGGCCGGTCCTGAAATCCACGAAGGGGCTGTGGCCTTACTACGAGAAGGCAACATTCCACCCGCACGATGGGCACTGGGAAGAATCATGAAGTGCTATCCCGGTAGTGACGGTGTGGTACTGTTTAAGTGAAAACCGCGAAATCTTCAGTTGTCCGAAATGTGAAGAAGGTAGCATTACTTCCGATTCTACCGACTAATGCTTAAGATGAACATTCATAGACTTTAAAATTGATCGTATTCTCGCAACGGGAGGAGTATGTTCAAGATTGTAAAATCTTGAATTTTATTGTTTACGATACTTTTAAAATATGTAAGATATTTGTATCCGTCCTTTCTTCATTGTATATATTTAAGGCGTAAATTCATTTTAGTTAATAGCGTTGTAAACATATGTTTCAGAATTGATAAGATCTTTATATTGTTGTAAATTCAAAGGATAGTCTCATTTCATTTCCAACTTTTGTTAAATACCTTTTTAATATTACGTTTTGCAACAATAATTGTAAATAGTTTTGTTTGGGCAATGAAATAGCACATTTTTGGAAGTCGACATCTTGTCGCATTGTCCTTTAGTTAAGAAGTTAGGAAAAGGTCACGTTTCACCCTATTGTATATTGTATTGTAAAAAACCCTAATTTTAGTGTTACTTCTGCATGAATTTTATGGTCGACGGTCGGAAAATATGAAAGACATTTTTGAATAACCTTTATGAGTAAAAAGGTTACAATTGCTATTGGAGTATTCAATAGAAATTTAACTACTTACTGGCGGCACCCATAGTTGATTCTTGTTCAGGAACCCGACAAGTCAAATGATACTGGCCAATAGGAAATATTTATTCTCGTTTGGTCAACCCAATCCACGTGTAAACACGCCCCTCGCAGATTTCTATTTCACACGTCTCACAAAGTGAAGAAATCAGTTTCTCACTCATCAGTTCTACACTTATCGACGCGAGTTTTACAATCATCGAATCGAGCTCAACGCTCAACAACAAGTTAGTTTTTTACACTCATCGAAGCGAGTTCAATACTCTCGAGAGCAAAGTTTTACACTCATCGACGCGAGTTTTACACACTCATCGAATTGAGCTCAACGCCCAATTACAAAGTTAGTTTTAATATTCATCAAATCGAAACATAAAGTGTCTTCCGATCTGAAACCACCAAAGTTCAGCATTTAGAACCTTGTACCATTATGTAAATTTGTATATAATAAATTATTAATTTCGTCATTAATTTTGTCAAATTAAGATTATTCACCTAGTTGTATGTCTACTCCAGTTGACGAAGTTCAACTAGGAATATAATCATAAACATACAGTTTCATTTTAGTTCAAAGGCACAATTCATGGGGCAGTCTGAACACTAAATCTATGGCTTCATTTTTAACATTATTTTATCATAGAATCCGACAAGCATTTCATTTTTCAATAATTTACAGTGGCATTGACATCCAAGTCTAAAAGGTAGATCAACTGAACTGACTTGACCACAACTCCAGACTGCATCTGCACTTTTACCACACGGATCAATCCATCTTTTTCTGGATACAACTCAAGCAATCATCCCAAGGGCCACAGGCTTAACGCGCTGATCCCCAACTAAAACAAGTTCACCAATTTGGAGCCGACGAGAAGGATTGGTTTCACTCCAACTGATGAGATGAGCCCAATAATAATTACGAAATCTTTGTTGAATGGTCATTTTAATTATAACCAAATGCTTCCAACGATATTTCGTCTTATCTGCATCCATATCACATCCTTCGAGAAATTTCAATTCTCCTGGGGAAGGAGTCAAAGGTTCCAACTCGGTATCAGACTCACGTATACTAGGGGACGTCCATTTCAGTTTTGACCCAAACATATAGTACATTTCAAGCGGCCATGCAACTCTCCCCGTGGTATAGAATTCTAGCCGAGATTTTCCTTAATCTAGAGTGGACTATAATGAACGTGTTCTTTGTCTCTATTTGAACTATTCTTACATCTACCTTTCGAATGCATCCAACAATCTATTGTAGGATAGATTTCTTACCAATTCTACTTTACCTAAGCTTAATGTATGATTATTATTTATAGCCTTGTCAGCAATATTCGATTTTTCTGTACGTCTATAATTTGAGTAAGCTAAAAGATATATGAAATCAACAAAAACCTATCCTGGAGCAGACATCGGCAGTGATCACAACCCTGTCGTCCAGAGAGTTGAAAGAGAAAAAACGTCAAAAAATATAGACATCACACCATTGAGCAATCCCGAAAAAAGGAAAGAGATAAGCTCTTAGATGGAAAAAGAACTAGGAATGGTAGAGGTATCCGTAAGAGAAGAGGATGTTGAAAAGACATGGAATGATTTGAAAACTAAAATAACAAGTATACAGGAAAAAGACATTGGATGCTTGGCAACCAACAAGATATTACACCTCATGAATGACAGACGGAAGTACAAGGCAAATCCGACGGAATACAGGCGATTAAATAGGATCATTAGGAGAAAGTGTTGGGAAGCGAAAGAGATCTGGATGTCGGTAAAGTGTCAAGAAATAGAATAATTACAAGAAAAACATGATATCTTCAATGTTCATAAAAAAGTAAAAGAGCTTACAAACAGACACAGAAAACATCAAGGAGCAATCTTGAGAGATGATAACAACGAGATAATTCTAGGAGTGGAGGAGATGGAAAGAATATATCGACGCACTTTTTATTGATGATAGACCTTGCTCCTCACCACCGATAGATCACATATTGAATGAAAAGGCTCCAGAAATAACCAGAGATGAAGTTGCTCATGCAATAAAAGCACAGAAAAACGGGAAAGCTACCGGTCCCGATAAAATCAACGTTGAAATACTTAAATTAATTGCAGACAATGAAAGTAAAAGCCTAGATTTAATAACAGCACTATTTAACAAACTATATAGCTCAGGTAAGATACCGTCGGATTGGCTTAAATCAACATTCGTAACCCTGCCAAGGAAACCCAACGCCTCACAATGTGATGATTATCGGATGATAAGTCTTATGTCCCATGTCCTGAAAACCTTTCTTAGAATCATCCACACACGAATTTACAAGAAGTGCGAATATCAAATGGATAATACTTAGTTTGGATTCCGAAACGGACTCGGAACGCGTGAAGCGCTCTTCTCCCTGAATGTAATGACACAAAGGTGTAGAGACATGAATATGAATCTATTCGCATGTTTCATAGACTATCGTAAGGCGTTTGACTGTGTTGATCATTAGAAGATGATCGAATTTCTGAGAACAACCGGGGTTGACGAACTGGACCTAAAAGTCATATCATAACTTTACTGGCATCAAACGGCGGTAGTAAAGATGGAACAATCGACAGCGGAGGTTATGCAAATCAGACGAGGTGTCCGACAGGGGTGTGTCTTGTTCTCACTCCTCTTCAATCTGTATTCCGAAACTATATTTAGAGAGGCACTGGATGGGGCCCAGGGCGGAATCAAGATCAATGGAACCCCAATAAATAATATCAGGTACGCCGATGATACGGTTATATTGGCCCGCGGTATGCAGGAATTGCAAAGCATCATGGATTCCGTAGTTCACTATAGCGAGATGTTGGGATTGCATCTCAATGTCTCCAAGACCAAACTAATAATCTTTTCTAAGACTTCAATAAATGCACACCTGCGGGTCAAGGGACGAACAATCGAATAAGTGACCTCAATAACATATTTGGGAGCTAACATCAATAGTCAGTGTGGCCCGAAAAGGGAAATACTTTCAAGGATTGAACAACGAGAGAAATCTTTGTGAGTATGAAATCATTTTTTGCAAGATTGGACCTCAGCTTGGAACTTAGAATTTTGATGATCAGATGCTACGTGTTCTCTGTCCTACTCTATGCATGTGAAAGCTGGACACTAAATTCTCAGACCGAAAAGAAAATAGAAGCTTTCGAAATATATGTGTATAGACGGACACTGCCAATTTTATGGGTACAAAGGATCACCAACGATGAAGTACTCCAACGCATGCACAAACAAAAGGGACTACTGAACACCATCAAGGAAAGAAAAATGCAATACCTGGGTCATGTGATGAGAGGTGATAAATACGAAATACTATGCCTCATAATAGAGGGCAAAGTGCACGGGAAAAGATCAGTAGGAAAACGCCAGAACTCATGGCTAAAGGACTTAAGGAGATGGTTCGACCGCTCGTCTGCAGAAATCTTTCGTGCTCCAGTCTCTAGAGCTACAATTGCCATTTGGATCGCCAACCTTCGGCAGGAGAGGGCGTGATAAGAAAAAGAAGAAAAGCTTCTAAAACCGAACGCCAAAATACCTCTTCATTTGCTGAACCTACTTTTGTCACCATCGTTACAGCTAATTTTGCTAAATCCAGTACTTCATCTTTATTTCTAACAACTGTTTCAAAGTATTATTTGATTTATGATTCAAATTTAAGCCTACGATGTTGAGAATATTCGTTAAAACTTTTGTGTACGCAGTATCAAAAGGTAATGAAGCAAATATCTCCTGCTCTCCACTTTCTTAAACCTGTGACGATTAATTTTTTGATCTACTATTTTAATACCATAACCATTGAGAATAGCTATATTCTCAATATAATATTTCACTTGCTGTATCTTTCAATATTAAGTGGAAAATGGAGACAAAATTACTTTCAATATAAAAACCAATTTTACGAACAATATAAAGGAACTGCTATTATAGGCAATTTCATATCACCGTTTATAGCTAATCTTTTCATGAAACAGATTTGTCAAGAGCTTCAATATTTCACCAGCATGTGGTACGAATTCTTGGATAATATTTTTGATATTTTTATATAAATAAAGCGAATGGAGATGATTTTATCTCAAAATTGAATTCAATATTTCCTACTATTAAATTCACGTACGAATTGAAAGATAATGAACAGTTACTTTTTCTATATCCGTTAGTATTTAGAAAGAAAAATACGTTATAATTTGAAATATTTAGCAAAAACACCGCACCTGGTTTCAATTCCATATACAGTGCTATTCAAAAGTCCCCTCCTGCCCTCGTATCTTTTGAACGGCTATACTTACATTAATAAAATTTGGAGCGTGAAAATAAAGTGTTGTTAACTTCCGTACGAATGTTAACAGGTGACGTAATAGTAATAGATGACGTCACAGGGCCACTCTGGCCAATAATTTTAAATAGGACCTTATGGCAAGTGATATCTCGTTTGAAAGGCATTGACATTATCTACATAGCCATATTAATTTTGTTTGGGTTTAAATTAATTTGACGGATGAATTAAATAAATACCAAAATTATTGAAATTACTTTTTTAAATTTAATTAATCAAATATCAACAATGGATTCTTTCTTTCAAAACGCCAATGTTATCTGGTGCCGTGGTATAAACCTTTGATTTCAAGTACCCACATACAAAAAAATCCAATGGTGTCAGATCTGGTGATCGAATTGGCCATTCTATAGGACCTCGCCGGCCGATCCATCTACCTCGATATTCTTCATCCAGATAACGTCTTACTGCACCATAATAATGTGCAGGAGCACCATCTTGTTGAAATGTTTATTTCCAGATGGCCGAATTCATCTTGATTATCTTCCAGAATTTCAAGAATTAACAGCTCAATTGCATTTTGTAACATCTCCAGATACACTTCACCGCTTAAATTTGAATTTAGGAAAACTGGACCAACTATGTGGTTTCCCAAAATACCTGCCCAAATATTGACTTTTTCTGGAAATTGGGTATGTTGTTCACGAAAGGTGTGAGGATTTGTGTCACTCCAATACCTTGCATTTTGTTTATTC
This sequence comes from Galeruca laticollis, assembly GCA_963921935.1. Classification (NCBI taxonomy): domain Eukaryota; kingdom Metazoa; phylum Arthropoda; class Insecta; order Coleoptera; family Chrysomelidae; genus Galeruca; species Galeruca laticollis. The sequence continues at coordinate 46,660,926 of OY998184.1, forward strand.
ACATTTCCATCGAGGCAAAAAGTACTTTCGTCACTAAAACAAATTGTTTTTGTGTAATGTGGGTTTTGACTAGTTTTATTTGTCATACATTCACATAATTCCAGTTTTCTGTCGGGGTCGTCATCCGAAAGGTGGTGCACCATTTTTAACTTGTATGGATGAAATTTATTTTTAACCAACACTCTCTATACTGTACTTTTACTTACTTCACAGATATACGCAACTTTAGTTGAAGAGGAAGTAGGGTTTACTGCCATTTCAGCAACTATATCACTTCTTTTATCATCACTAAATGTTGGTCGACCAGATCGTTTGGCATCTTGAACACTACCTGTTGCTTCAAACTTGTGAAGAAGCTCCCTCAAATAAGTTCTCGAGATATGGCCGAAACGAGATATCACTTGCCATAAGGTCCTATTTAAAATTATTGGCCAGAGTGGCACTGTGACGTCATCTATTACTATTACGTCACCTGTTACCATTCGTAGAGAAGTTTACAACACTTTATTTTCACCCTCCAAATTTTATTAATGTACGTGTAGCCGTTCAAAATATAGGAGGGGGGAGGGGACTTTTGAATAGCACTGTATACAACAAGAGAAAGAGTTTGTTTGAAAATATAGCCGTTTTTACCAGGCGATAAAATAATCAGTTAAGTATTGGCAACATTGGCTCATAGGTAGACCATTCAAAGTTTTTCTGATCATAATCTTCTAGAACGAATGGATATTGAAGCTCGAGCAGACGAGGAATTGGGTGATCTCACTTTCCATTTGTCACAATACTATTTCGAAATAATATACCTCCCAAGAAAACGATACTGATGAATTGAGAACTGTGAATATAATAGAGATTGAAGATATTCTGGGTGATCAAAAAAATACCGAAAATTTGAAAAATAACGTGGACAAGCAAATTTCAAAAGTTATTATATTTTACAAGAAAGTAGGGGTCGAGGGTGTCTGTTAATTTTCCAATTGGCGTTAAGTTGAATGGAAAAGTGACACAGAGCCCAGGGGATAGTGTTTGCATGGAGAATCTGAGGACTTTGCACCCCTTTAAACTATCCCAAGACCGCTGGGTACTTTCAACATGAGTGGGAGCGTGTGATCATAAATGGCACACTTCAAGCACGTGGTGGCTCTGTTGCCACTGAACTCAGCGAATCCTCCCAACTCGGCTGTAGTGTCACGGCTTGGGGTCTACATGGTGTAAACGATGCCGGAGGGCTCCAAGCGGGACCCCTGTGAAACCGACGATTTGGCTGACTTTGGTCACGTATTGCTGCTACAGAGTCGAGGGTCTTGGCTTAGCCGCCTGGACTAAGATGAGGCAGCCTCATCAAGAACCTGAATTCAGCGGTGGGAAAACCAGGCCCATTGGATGCGTGGTCTCACAAAATATCGGCAACTACTAGTTTCTGACCTTGGAGAGCAAGGCGAAACCCAATTGTAAGTAGCCTAGGGAGGTGGACCGAATATTTCCCTAGCTGATCGTGGAAACCCAAGTTGAGGAAGAAGTTGAGTGGAGAGCTCCGGAGGAGGGGTGCTCGGAGAAGTCTCTAGAGATGCGAAATCTATACAGCACACTTTAGATGGGGTCAACTGAAAGGGGCCACGAAAACGTGTCTTCGGAGCAGGTAGAGGAAGCGTTGAGGACCCAGGCGATGCCGGGAACTACTGCCCCAACACCTGAGGGGCCGCTAAAGGGGGGACCAAGAGGCTTCGGATAGCTGACACGGCGAAAGAGGCCAGACCGGCCCCCAAGAAGGCGTGCCCTGTGCCTTGTGGGCACAAATACTATAGGGAAGCTGCAAGCAGCAACCTGAAGGTGGCTTCCATTTGCGATGCTACCCGGATAATTTGCTCACCAGGAAGCAGTTTGCGCATATCCTAACGCACATGCATGACGATATGTACAAGCCTGGCGCCACGGTGGCAAGTTTGGAGGAACACTCGCTTGCTCCGAGAGCTGTTATGGTGACCTATTCAGACGGAGGCTCTCTGGCTTGCTTTGAAAAGGCCGTGGTCGGATCAAGTCAGAGAGACTGACGTTCAAGATCATTGTGCAGTCGACCCTCCAACACCTAAAGAGGGAGATGATTTGAACACTAACGCCGATCGAGTAGTCTCTCCAAGAGGACCTCAGGAGAATCTGGACTAGCAATCCGGCTCTGAGGACTGAAGGGAGAGTGATTCAGGCCTTCCGATGGGATGCTGCCTACTTGAGGCATACCATCGTATTAGGGCTCTATTCTAGGTCGGTTGAGGTACTCAATCGAACGCAGGGAGAGATCCGATATAGGCTAGGGAAGACTAAACTTATATTTTCGGGAACTACGGAGAGTATCACGGAGTAAAAAAACGGGTGAATAAGGTACGTAATCAGACAAGAGCTATGGGTGTATAGAGGTCATGTGCAAGGTATGGGTACACCCGAGCGTAGTCTTTTCTATGCTGAGGGTGAACCTAACCCGAGAGTGTGAATTTATACACATAATAGTGTAAATGCAATACTGATAAGGGAGCTTAGTTTCAGGGATCTAGTAGCGGTGAGGATGGAAATCTCGGGAGGGAACAGTGTTTAGTCATATGCTTTGCTTAACTACCCTATGATTCAATGAAATTACCGCCACTAAGATGCTTCGCAAGGCGGTGGACTACTCCACGGCTAGGAAGTTGCCTCTCCTTATCTGATGTAATTCCAATGCGCACCACACTATGTGTGACAGCATGGATGTCAATAGCAGGGAGAGGCCTCGCTTAACTACTTGAGCACCACTGATCCTCAGCTACTCAATAGGGGGACGGAACCGACTTTACGGAATAGGATCGAACTCTGAAGTCCTGGATGTGACCGCTTGCGACAAGTACCGTGGTGAGTATGGTAAAAGATTGGCATGTTATTGATGATCCGTCATTGTTGGATCACAGTTACATTTGTTTCGGTTACAATACTGTTGCTGAAGAACTATGAGTGAAGTATAGGGGTCCTAGGACCACCAACTGGGAATGGCATAAACTGGACTTCATGGGGAGACTCTACGGATTCCCTAAGAGTGTCTGTAATAACGATGAGATTGCTTTGGTTATAACCGAGCTGATCTCAAGTTTTGTCTGGTTATATGAAGATAATTGCGCGAAAAACGAGGAAAGAGGGTAAGTGCCACATGTGGTGGAACAATTCTCTGGGCTCGCTGTAGAAACAAACCGGGCGACTCTTCAATAGGGCTAGGAAGACCAAGTCGGATCTGTATTGGGAAAAATACAGCTAGAAACTAAATAATGATAACAGCGCCGTTAGGGTGGATCGGAGAGATGGTTGGCGGGCCTTCTGCGAGGATACCGTTTCGGTACCTCAAATGTCAAGGCTGCGTTGAGTATTAAAAAAATCTTCTAACAGAGCTCTTTGCTGTTTGGAAATCGAACCGAAACTCCGGGGGCTTGCTGCACTTATTAGAGATTGTGTGGGAACACAACGACCAAGTAAGAGTGACTATCTTCTAGCAAAGGAAATAGTTACTTATGAGCGGCGTACGTTTAGACCCTTCAAATCTCCGGGGAAGGACTAAATCTTTCCGGTTTTGCTTCAGCAGGGCTGGGAGGATATTGGTCCAATCTTAGTGCATATCTTTGGGATCAACTTAGCAAGCAGATATGTTCCTGAGTAGTGGAGACAAGTGAAAGTTGTCTTTATACCCAAGCCTGGTCATACTACATACACCGTGGCGAAGTCTTTTAGACCTATCGGCCTAACATCTTTCGTGCTGAAAACACCGGAGAAGTTAGTTGATCGGTATGTGAGGGAAAGTGTTGGGCTTAGCTGTCCTTTGCATAACAATCAACATTTGTTTTGCGGTGTGGCAAGTTAACAGGAGTAACCTCACACCAACTAGTAATTCACGAGAGAAATGCGCTGTTAAATGGCATGATCGCTCTGGGCGCTTTCCTGGACATACAAGGAGCTTTCGACAGTAACCCTGTAGAATAAATGTGCAATAAATCATGGGATGGAGCCAATGATAACTCACTGGCTTGAGGCCATGCTACGCATCCGCTCAGTAGAGGCCGCATGGAAGGACCATGTGGCTATAATAGTCGTCGATAGGGGATGTCGACAAAGGGGTGTGTCCTTTCGCCTATGTTGTGGAACCTAATTATCGATAAACTGATATCCCTATTGAACGGTGACGGCTTTCTAGCAATTGCGTATGCTGATGACATTATTGTCCTTCTTGCTGGAAGTGCAACGATCACGGACTTGCAGTGAATCCTACCAAGGCTGTTAGTATTTGTGAATGGATATCAACAGAAAAAACCCATACATTACCCAAACTAAGGTGATACTACCTGCATTTGATAAAAATTCGTTGGGACACTCTGTAGTCCCTTGGCATACCTAATATGGTTTTATTACTCTATACATTTCTGAAATAGACTATAATTTCATTTCCTTCCAAATATAAATTTTTCTATTCCCAGTACAAAAAAAATAGTTAAACAGGTTGAGAATTCTCATTGAGCTTCTATCCAATGTAACTACCTTATATTGTATAGTTAAGCAGGATTAAGGTTCAACCACAACAACCCAGAATATTTCAATGTGAAGTTAGTGCCATGTTTAGCGGGGGCAAGATTGACTGACCCACTTAAAATACGAAATTTCCATCCGGCTTTGAACATAAATCTCATTCTCAAGACAAAGCCAATTTCATTTTGGCGGGACCAGCAGCTTGTCTACGGAGGCCGCAAGCCGCCTCTAGCTAAAATTTAACCGGCTCTTGTTCGACGCTGAACATTTCATCGTAACCGTTGACGTCAAGGACGTAGATGTTACCATCATTCACTTTAAAGGTTTGTTGTAAGTTTTAAGTGAGAAGAAAAGAATCGCGCTATGCAATTTTTCTGATAAAGTCTATTTTAGATTGATTTGATTATTTTAAATAGCAGATGTAATAACCAATATGATAACAAAATTTTCTTTATATAATAGCCTAGAAAATCGACTTCAAGTTTCTAAGATATATTGAGCTGAACTGCAAGTTGCGAATATATTTGTCTGTATCCCTAATATTTAGTTACTTTTTTTATTACGATTTATGGAAAGATACATTTCAAAAAACATTCAACATACGCTTCATGAAACTTATGGAGTCGTTCAGATTACGGAAGTTGATTTATTTCTACTATAATTTTTTCGCAAAATAAATTATACATTGGGAGCTTAAAACTAAACATAAAATCCATTTTGCAGGAAGTTTGTATACGAGTAAAAGTAAAGTACAGGAGAATAAAGTATACTCTCACAAGGTTTTGACTTAGAACGGAGACTATGCTTAACGTGTCAATGCCTAGTGCGTTTCACTTCTGCTCAAAAGAAAAAAACTTATGCTTAATGGATATTCACATATACCTAACTGTGAAAATCATCATTTCATTATGTGAAAATATGTTTACTGGATGAATAATCATATAAATTAAAGCATTGTGAAGTGTGATATGTGCTGAACACATCACATTGATACAGTGACAAGAAAGTAGCGGATATCTACCAATGTAAAACAAAATATTTATACTCCATCCAAACTTATTATATCGCATTCCAAAATAAATCGAAGGATTTTTGAAAAAACTCTCAAGAATTATCTCCAGAACTATGCAGTCTCTCTTATATTCTCTATCTACTGGAAACGAGTGCTTTGAAGTGGAAATTTGAGTATTGGGAGATGAAAAGAGCCAGAGTCATACCAGTATAATATTGTGATTGTCGAGAGGAGCATCTTGGGATCATGTCCAAAAATTCGTCGCAATGATACTCTTGTGATTGTCCAAGAAAGTTTCTTGAGTATCCAATAATAATAATAGAAGTTTATACATAATCACGAAAAAAAAATAAAAAAACTTACCCACAAATTTGGAAGTTATTAATACATTGAGATGAAGACTATAATAATAAGATAAAATGAATAAAATATACTTGATAAGCAAAGAAATTCTTGTTTCGAGAAAATTAAAAATACAAGTAGATATAATATATTACAAATAAATAACAATCTGTTACCGGTTAAAAGGAGTAGCTTACCTTAGCATGATGGGCCATGCAATATATAGTAAAATATTCAAGTGAAACAAATGAATTTGTTATAATACTTATTTCTTACCATTTTAGAGAATTTGGTTAACAAACTAACACTTGTACACTATCGAATTTAGTCTTCATCAATTTTACTTTTTATCACTGAATGTAGCTCCTACAAAGGGAAATAGTATATTATATACCGCGGGATTGAAGTAGTACATTTAATCCTGAAGGTAAAGTTTATGGCCCGACCGCAGGGAGGGCCATAATTTACCTGAAGGATTAAATGTACTTCAGTCGCAAGGTATATACGATACTTTTCGTACTTCCGGTATGATTTTATTAATTATTTCAATAATTTCAATCAGTTTTTTCTCTCTTCAACTCATTTAATAAACTGTCTTTAAAATAAGTTACCATAGTAACATTGCGTTGTGACAGTTATAATTTAGAAACATTGTCATTACTAGTGTCATTGTAAATTTGAATATTAACGTTAATTACCATTCTAATTAATTATATTTTTCAATATAATATCCCTTAAATTCGTTTGTTTGTGATTTAATCGTTCCGGGAGTTTCGTCAATATTTAATCCCGGAGGGATTAAATGTGACACTTTAGTACCTGTCACAAGGGAGTGAAGTTGTCACTTTAGGCCCGGAAGTACGAAAAATATCAACTTCCAAAAATTGTGAACAAAACGGTTAATTCCCATCAGAAATCTAAGGTTAGATTCCTTCCTCTTCTCTTTTAGGCTTATTTCAGAATGAAATAGGGCTATTGTAGAGAGTAGCATGACGCGACTTCGAAAAAATTTCAATGCAGTTTTTCGGTTTGGCGTTCCTAGTTGCCAAACTCACCCTCCGTTCCAAAGGTTATATATATATATATATATATATATATATATATATATATAAAAAGGAAGTAGTTCTTCTTTTTTCGACCGGGAAATATTTATTTATTAACGAAGATTTCGGGTTGGCGGTCATAAGAAATAAAAACTGTTTTTCTTATCTGCTCAATATTTCGCCATTATTCAATGGCTTCATCAGGAGCGGAAAGAAAATTGGTGTCAGTTAATTAAAATATGAAACAGCACAACACGTTCAACACATTTTTAGACAGTCTAAAAATGTGTTGAACGTGTTGTGCTGTTTCATATTTTAATTAACTGACACCAATTTTCTTTCCGCTCCTGATGAAGCCATTAGATAATGGCGAAATATTGAGCAGATAAGAAAAACAGTTTTTATTTCTTATGACCGCCAACCCGAAATCTTCGTTAACATATATATATATATATATATATATATATATATATATATATATATATATATATATATATATATATATATATTGTATATATTATAAATGTTTTAATTCATTTATTTATAATTTTAATTATTTAGATATAAAATTTTATATTTCTTTTCAATTTGATTTGTTGTGTGGCTAGCTTAGTTATTAATTATTATATGATATTATATTATTACATTATTCGTTCGGGAGCATGAGACTCATTCTACCCTTCGAGTTCTGGCTTTTTGATTTATTTTGCTTATGTAAAATAAAAAGAAACACTGTACTTTCAATGATTTAATTTTATAACGGAGTTTTTATTTAAACATTTATAAAATAGTTACGCCCATGGAATTACTAAAACATAGTCATAAATGATATCATACACCATCCTATGCGCATGCTCACTAAAAACGAATGAATGCGAGACGTAACGAACGTTTCTTATAGAAGCTTTGCATCTGAATATTAGATACATTAAGTTCGTTTACTTTATGATGCTGGAGATGGAGTTTGCATAAAAGAATTTATGTTTAGAAATTATATACATACAAAAGATAAATTGTTCGGAAGAAATAGGTTACAAAATTATATATACAATTAGAAATATTATATGAATGGATTAAGATGCATTTTTCTCAACGATTTGAAATAACGTGAGTACAAACATCATTTTACTACAGAATAGGCCTTTTTAAATAATATTTAAATTTTTGTCTATTGAATAAGCTACATAAAGTCTTTTTCCTTTTTTATAGATCGATCATATATACGCAGGAATTATTATACACATTGAAATAGTCACTGAATTTATACTTGAGAGTTATTATTCTTATTATTGGCCAATCATATTTAAAGAAGCACAAACCTGATGTTTGGATTCTGGATCTATCCCGTCTGGAAACAGGACTACGCCTTCCGAAGTTCAAGCTGCGTAAATTCTTGAAAATTTTGGATATTCTCAAGGGAAAACTGGATACATATACATGTGAGTGTTCTTAGTTTTATATTTATTAGGAATTTATAGCTTTGATCATGATAATTGTGATTTTACTTGAAATTTCTGGAAAATTTCTTCATCACCTCCTCACTATTTCGACGCCATAAACCAACTACCAACGCTTCCTTTCGATCGTCAATTTTTGTATCAACAAATAATATGTTGTTTCTAAGCTCACTGATTTTCAATAAAGTTTTATTTAATTTTAGTTGATCAAAATTTGTCTTGTCATTTTTAAACCAATCACATTCTTTCTGGAGCTGTCGAATTATATTCACAATTGCAACACTTAATGAAGTTTGTGAAAACATATACTCGTATGAATGTGAAATTCACTTGAAAATTATCTGTTTTCTTTTACTAATTCAACGAATTTCAATACAAGTATTTTACAGATAGTGAAATTTATTGTTATATTTCGATATGATATTGTCTAGTTCTGTTTTCACATTTATGACAACTTGAAAATAATATTTATATTTATAGACATAAATTCTTTTATATAACATATCTATATCTTTTGCTTTGGTTATTTGTACTATTTAAAATCTATAGTAGCAAATATTTTCCTAAATCCATCACTATTTTATCATTCATTGGCTCCATAAATTTGATATAAATTGTGACATATGAATTACCTTTATGTCATTGACATTTTTATCTTTTAAACTTATCTAATTCTTTATACTGAATATAAACATAATTCACATTATTCTGTTTCAATTAATACTTATATTAAATTAGATATCTAAAACTTGTTTAATTTCAGATGAAACAGCTGTTTCCTTCATGACAACTAAACATCCATATTGGGCAGATTTATTGTTCTCCACTATACTTGTTAAGCGTTTTCAAAATTTAGACCATTATTAAGGTAACTTCTTTATATTTATTGTTGCTCTTTTTTATTATTATGAACAAATGATTTAATATATTATGACTTTTTAAGCATTTTTACTTATGATAGTTGTTTTTATAATGTGTTTTTAATTACATGGTTTCAATCCATTTTAAATACTAAGCAAAATATTCTCATACAGCTGATGTTCTTCAATATATAAGATATATGGCTCAATATATATATATATATATATATATATATATATATATATATATATATATGTGTTATAACGGAATTTGTAAGCACGATAGAAGGCGTATTTTTTGACGGATCGAAACCAAACTCGCTACAAAAATCGTTTAGGCCAAAATATTGGACGAGTTCGTTAATGAGCCAAATCGGCCCAGTAAAAACAAAATGGCGGCCTGTAAAAAATGAAAAAAAATCGTATTTCCTTTGTTTTTCATTTGACGCAAAAAAGTTAGTGAGCTTTTTAATAGACCTTAACACGTTCTACAACTTTTGTATTCAACATTTTTCTCCAAATCGTACAATTGAGCATTTATTCAAGAAAATTCACAAATTATAACGGAATTTGTAGGCACGATAGAGAGCGTATTTTTTGACGGATCGAAACCAAACTCGCTACAAAAATCGGTTAGGCTAAAATCTTGAACCTGTTCGTTAATGAGCCAAATCGGCCCAGTAAAAACAAAATGGCGGCCTGTCAAATTTGAAAAAAAAATCGTATTTCCTTTGTTTTTCATTTGACGCAAAAAAGTTACAAAGCTTTTTTATAGACCTTAACACGTTCTACAACTTTTTCATTTAACATTTTTCTCTAAATCGTACATTAAAACATTTATTTAAGAAAATTCACAAATCTACCAGATTTTTTTTTATTTTTTTGTTTTTGATTTTATGCCAGAATGTTACTTTGGATTTTTGTACATCTCAAAACATTCTATTACTTTTGTATCTAATTATTTATTTTGGGTTTTATTTAAACATGTTACTGAAATAAGCATCTCCAATTGGTCCTGTGCCATTGGGATTTTTTGATTTCATTGTTAATTTGGCCTCAACCTTTTTAAACAAACATTCGTTTAAGTGATCTTCCAAGGTTAAAATCGCTAAGTGGTCTGCCAAAAAAAGGGTTACTTTTTTGTTTTGGTTTCTTCTAAAATAAAGTGGCACTTGCCAAAACGTTAATCACATTTTGTGGATTTAATTTCAAAATTTGAGAGATATTTAAAAAATTTTATGTACCTATGTACCACTGCATAAGTACCATATATGTGGATATTAGATGTATTTTCAATACCATCTGAAATCTATTTATTAACTTAATTTGGTTGAGCCAAAGCCACTTCAAGGCCACAAGTCAACTAAGGTTAGTTGGAAAATAAATGATATATCCTTCACTTTATACTTTTCCAACACCGTATGATATACTAAAGTAAATGTTTGTCTTTTAGGCTTTTTTTCCTGATTTTGCTGTTTTTTTCCTATTTCTGGCTTCACTTTTGTTCCCATTATATTACGCCGGATATTTCTTGACCAATGGATCTACAGTCTACACATTGGGATAACACCGCTTTCCTGTTCCTCTGCATGCTTTCCATTTAGTGACACTGTCTGAGTCAAAGAAGTAAACTTGGATTCCTGACGTGTGACTAGGTTGCTGACAATTTGGACAATAGTATAGAGTACTCCCCTTATTGGATCGCAACACATTCCATAAGATAAGTGGTAGATATAGGATCTCCATTTAATCATTTATTATAATAACAATAGTTTTTTATCTTCTTTTAATTTAAAATATACTTCCCTACCTCTTCAAGGTATAATCAAGTAACCTACAAGAAAATAAGAAATAAATAACATATAATAATGAAATTGACTGTCTCGACCCTTACTTCGTGGAATATGCTCATATTAGTGTTTTTAAATGAAACTCACGGTCTCTAGTTAATTCCACAATATAATAAAAGTTATTGAAAATTCTAAAAAATTGACAATTGTTTCGATATTGATTTATCGAAACAATTGTCATTTTTTTAGAATTTTCAATAACTCTTATTATATTGTGGAATTACCTAGAGACCGTGAGTTTCATTTAAAAACACTAACATATAATAAAGTTCCAAACTTCAAAATTAGATTTATATAGGTAATGCATAACAAATTAATAGAACTTACTTGTAAGCTGGCAGCACAAACTTGTGAACCTTAATCATATATACGTATATATTTTGGAAGGGGCTCTCGAACATTGGTAATCTATTTTGATTATTTTTAAAGGCATTTAATTGTATCATCATTATTTGTTTTATAGCATATCGTAATAAAGAGATATATTTGAGAAAGAACCTGCACTGTTTGCTTTCAGAAAGCACTCCGAACTCACTATTATATTTCTATTCTAATCTCAGGACCGGGGGACGAGAGAATATATAATAAATAAAAGCTTGTCTCTTGCATATGGTCATAGATAGGTAACACAGGAAGAGCAATTAATAATTACAACTGTAAATCTTACAGGATTCACCGGTTTGCCGGCTTATTGATAGCCGTGCGGAAAGTTACTTTCCGCACGCGTTAGAATACAGGTCACTTTCCATGGGAGTACAGAGTGCGATATGTGTTACTTTCCTATGTGGTCATAGGAAAAGGGTTTCATTCATTGAATCAATTATTGGTGTGCTGTTGTCAGTTGCATGAAAAAATCTGCATATCTCTTCAAATCGATAACGCCTCTTCGACTGCGATCTCAGTGAATTATCCACCTCTTCAGCTTCTTCCCAAAACATTCTTCTTCGTGGTAAAGGAACGTATCCGCTGGTCAGCAAAATTCCTAAAACATATAACTCTTTCCTTAGGAGTTCAAATCAATAAATATCTTTTTGAGTAGCATATCTAACTATACATTTCATGAGCTCTTCTCAATAAGTGATGTACTCATGAACAGGAAAAAAAATTCATTAGAATGGTTATGTTTAGATAGGAACAACGGTGGTACCATTCCAAGAAGAAATTGGCCTGTTTAGATCACCCTTTTCCCAATCAAATTTTATATCGGTTTTGGCCATTTCTTAAGAGGTGCTAGTTTTTATTACTTGGTTAGGTATTATTGGATTTATTTGCGCTTTCTTCATTAGAATTTTCAATTGAGTTACCTGCTTCTTTCTGTATGTACAATTTTATACCCCTATCTACTCTTCTTTACATGGTCCCCTTCATCTCTGAGTTGTCGGCTACTCAAATTATTTGAATCAGTATCTTCCTCATCTCTTGAATCACAGAATAGTTCGACAGATAGCCAAGGGGTCGTTTACGACCCAGCGGACAAAAACGGTTCATCATTCACGTATATCTTACTCAAATCAAATAAAATGGAGACAGATATTCACAAGAACACCTACGAAAGATATAAATATAAATATATGAACAAACTAATAACAAGAAAGCTACTTACCAATAATAGTTAGACGATATTGCTCCTGTTGATGATCAAGTTCGTAACTCGCAGCATCTAGAAACACGAGTACGCTATCGCGAGTCGCGCAGGAGTGAGAATACGATGAATCAAGTACGTAATTTTTGTGCCATCTGTAAATGACACTGCGTAATGGATTTATTTTTAGTCTGGGGGGTCATTAACGACCATGCATCTGGGGTAGTAATAATCCAATAATCTCACCGCAATAAATTTAAGTATATCCGAAATATATTCCATCACTTTCCGTTAATCAGTCGGGACATTTGGTATAATTACCAGCAGAATAAAAACCAATTGAACTAGTTGTGTTTTACAATTGCCGTATCAACAAAAACGTGGGTAAAGCGACTACGAGTGAAGGATTGAAAGGTGGGTTTTGTGTGAAAGGGAATGATTGTTAGTTCTCCTGCAACCAGTGAAGGAATATTTTCTATACTAAGTTGATTGCTGTAGGCAGATTCATTTAATATTTCTGTAAAATTGTGTGATTTCGGATATTGTGGTTTACACAATTTTTGGTATACGGGTGTACGGATATAACTGGTTCAGGGTTAAGAAGAACGAAAGCAAACGTCTCTGGCAATAAGGCTTACTGTGCGAGAGGTCAGTATTGGCAAATTTTAATTAGAAGAGTAGCACAACGCATCTTTTTTTCTTCAGTCGTTTTGTACATGGGGAATTACCAGCCTAGGTGATACGAAATTATTGGAACTACTAGTGGGGTAATAGATGGAAAGTGACCGGGAGATAAAAGTTACCGCTGTCTTCCCGTGCAACTTAGGGGGCTAACCTTCCATAAGCATAATCCAGTTAACGATAAGTACCCCTTCGTGGGAAATTTCACTTACTATGAACTAAAGAAATATTTGTTTTATAACTGTTGGATATATTCTATACTGTCGCCACACTCATCCCTTCAAGTTACTCAGTTAAATGAATTAGATACTTAATAAATTATTCTCTGTGCTGAATATTTGGTGAGAGTTAATTATTTATGGGGGTCTATCCTCTTTAGGCATCCATGAACTTCTGCAAGAGCTAGGCACTAATAATAATTTGTTTTCTTTAAGTAATACAGAAATATCGTACGCATATTACGTTTTAATAATCTATACTTCCCTATGTAATAACTGTTTCACGTGCAGCACGCGAAGTTAACGTAACAATATGTATAATAAAAGATAAACAATGTATTGAAGATAAAGATTTGCAACTAATGATCTTAAATTACTTTCATATGTTATCAACAGGTGGCCGTGCGCGTTTGAACCGTACAACAATATAAAAAAACGTTACTTCTGGACAGGCTTAAGAAGAGCTGTTGAAACATTTGTCAATCGTTGTGAAGACTGTCAAAAATTTTAACATATTATGCAGTCTAAACAACCTTTAATTATTACAACAACGGCGCATGCTGCATTTGAAACAATTTTTTCAGATAATTTGAATTACAGCTGTGTGCACAAGAGATGAATATCCCAAGATTTCTTCAAAAGAAAACAAAATACTGTTGTGCAATTTTCTTTTATGAAAATATCGCAGAGCGTTTCCGGCATTATGTCGTCATTAGTGCGGTCACTGTAAAATTGTGAATTACAATTCGTAAGATTTGATAAAATTCATACATACTTGTCAAAAGCCCAAGACAGGGGCTTCCAAATTTGTACGTCTGTACATTATTTATTTTGTGGTTAACTTTGTGGGTTTTTGAGCAGTGGTTAAAATATGTTTGAAAGATTAAAATTCAATAAAATCACTAAAATCTGTACTATACATCTTAATGATCGACCATTTTGCCAAGTTGTCATTAGAAAAGCTTATTCACAAGAGACTGCAAAAACCCTAATCGTCATTCCATTCCATCAAGTGGGTTCCGAATCGTCGACAAACATCAAGGTGGTATTCTTAAGTGAAAGATTTCGTAACCCTCAACAGACAGGCGGCGAAATCTATGAAAACATTGGGATGCGCCAGACCCGCACACGCAATGAAAATAAATTGAAGGCCAAAAACAGGGCTCTGGGAGGAAATATAATTGATAAGAATTCGAATAAATGATAAAAGAAGCGTATGAATGGAAGGATGAAGAATGGTAAGAATTAAAACAAACGAAAAAGTAAGAAAATATGTGGAAGATAGTAAAACATGGACAATTACGATGTGGTTGCTGATGTAGTAGCTTTGGAGGAGATGCGACAGATATATAGATGGAATAGTTAAGATGATACTGAAGCGTTTAATTTACAGGGAGATATGAAATTCAGATAGAAGGTAATCAAAGGAAAAGGCTATATTAACTTGTTTAGTCGAAATTTTTGTGGAAACAAAACGCTGAATAGTTACAGGCTTACAAACTTTCAATACGAAGGATTTTTTATACGTTCAAACACGCGTCTAGCACATCCCATTGCATTCTGAAATGTGAAATGTAATGAAAACCCAAAGTTACTGCAATAACAAATTTGGAGACAGCCGCCGCCCTCATCAGATGGACATCAAGTCTGTCCCCAAATTTATTATTTTTGGTGAATGGTAGTTGCCTGTCTATTGAGGGTCACGAAATCTCTTCACTTAACAATACCACCGCGATGTTTGTCTATGTACCGACGATTCGGAACGCACTTGATGGAATGGAACGCTAATTAGGGTTTTTGCAGTCTCTTGTGAACAAATTTTTCTAATGACAACTTGGCAAAATGGTCGAATATAAATATGTATTGTACAGATTTTAGTGATTTTATTGAATTTTAATCTTTTAAACATATTTTTAACACTGTTCAAAAAACCACAATTTGAACCACGAATTAAATAATGTACAGACGTACAAACTTGGAAGCCCCTGTCTTGGGATGACAAGTATGTATGAATTTTATAAAATTTAACGAATTGTAATTCACAAATTTACAGTGACCGCACTGATGATGGCATAATGCCGAAAGCGCTTTGCGAAATCACATTAAAAGAAAATTGCACAACAGTACTTTGTTTCTTTTGAAGAAACCTTGGGAAATTTTTTTAGATCTCGTAGGTCCTCTACAAACAGATTGTGATAACAATAAATATATATCAACGTTACAGTGCGAGCTAAGTAAATATGTAGAAGGGTATAGTATTCAAAACATAGTAGCCAACACTGTGGCTGAATCATTTGTAGAAAATTTCATTTTACGCTATGGGATACCAATAAGAATTGTTACAGATCAGAGCACCGAATTCATGGCAAATGTTTTTTCTCTTTACAGTGTGACGCGCTGCGTCCTTCACCTCATACAGGTTCTTACCAACTGACGCGTCACTTTGGGCACCCTCGATGCAAAGTTTTTGAAACAAATGCTCGCGCGCCAGATTATTTTACGTGGTTTTTTCCACGGCCCCTTGACCCTTAGCGTCAAGAGTTCCAGGTAGTCTCAGATGGAGGTTACGGAAAATGCCAGGGGTCTCGATGAATTTAACACGTCTACAAAACTATAACCCTTGGATGACGATGCTACGGGATATGGAGAAAACACTGATTGTATTGATTTGTATATTACAAGTCCTATTGAAAATATATACAGTGTTAGGAAAATTATGAGGGCACATATGTTTTATCATCAATGTGTTAGAAAGAGACAAAATACATATAAATTCAGTGTATCATTCTTTTTCGCTAACAGGATATCATAAAGTGGAAAACGGTAGAAATATACTTCCACCACGTGTAAAGTCAGGCACCGCTTTCGAGAGACGTGCAAATACAGACGTGTAATGTGGACAGTTTATTTTATTAATTGAGAAATAATAATATTGTAGTAAACCGATAGCTTAATGCAATGAACAATAAAAAAAATCAACATTACTTCCGTTTATCCCTTCACGATTAATTTACAAACAAATAATTCAGTAGTAATAATCTAATTCACTATATTAGTTCGGTTTGTATTGGAATAAATAACATAACATGCGAAATAAAATTTGTATTAATAATAATATGTGTTTCCAAATATATCAATTATCATTTGTCGCTAACAGGATCTCATAAGTGGAAAACCCACAACGCCGGCCTCTTACTCTTTGTAGTTTCTAACAGTATTGCCAATTTTCATTGTATATTTATATTAATTGTAAAATGCATTGTTCTAACACGAGTACAAGTTATAAGAAGATTTTGATTATGATAATTCAAGAGGTTGTAAGAGATCAAGATATAATTAATTCTATCTATTCGTTGAATATTTTATTGTAATGCTGGAAATTGTTCTAGTTTTCAGTTTGAAAGCAGTTAAAACCTTTACTTTTTCCCAGATTTGGCCACGTGAAATTAGTCTCGAAACATCTGCTGTGTTTCGAATGTGTTTGTAAGAAAAATTTGCTATCTTCATCGTTTGTATGCAATGATAACGAATTCTCTGTGTAAACACACACACAGTACAAATTAAAAAAACGAAAATATAAATAAAATCGAATTGTAATGAAAGTGCCTAGAATTTTTAAATAATAGTAATATTATGATATGTAATAAATTAAAAAATAAAACTTCTCTATTCTTCAATGAGCTTAAATCAAATGTTCGAATAAACCCAGTTCTGAGCTACCCAGATTGTACATTTAAATATCTTTAAGAGGCGCACGCGCGATTCGTATTCGTCTGGTATAATAATCTACGATGGCTTTTAATTCTCTGTCTCATGATTGTCCTTCTCTAACACACTGGTAACGCCATGTGCCCATTATAAATTCCCTTTCGCCGTGAGAGGTTATCGTTTCACGTTGAAATAAAATGTGACTGATTTCTCTCACAAATAAGAAGGAAATTTTGAAGGGCACGCGTGGATTGAAAATGAAGAGAGGGGACAGATAAAAGTAGAAGAATTAGAGCTCTAAGCGAAATCGTTTTATCAGGAGCGTAGGGAACAGATGCGGTTTACATTGAGATATTTTTAAAACGAGAAGCAGTTGAACAAATATCAGCATACGACTTATTTCTCATTTCATGATATCCTGTTAAAGAAAATGGTGATACACTGAATACGCTTGTTTTATTACAACATATTGTCGTTTTTGGACTCTGTATTGTTGCCATAGATTATTCCTTATGATGTTAATGAAAATTATTATGCTTTTATCCATTAATTGTACCCTCAATATCGACGAATGTAATTTTTTTAGCTATCTTCCAGTGATTTTTTAGTGATACTTATTTCAAATACCTATTGGGTAGGTTTTAATTTATTGTTCAAATCATATTAGCGTGTACTACCCGAACTGATGTAGTTAATTAGTTTATTACTACTGAATCATTTCTTTGTAAATTAATCATGAAGGGATAAACGAAAGTAATGTTGATTTTTTTATTGTTCATTATATTAAGCTATCAATATAGTACAATCTTATTATTTCTCAATTAATAAACTTAACTGTTCACATAACACATCTGTATTTCCAACATTAACTTCTTTCATTACGATCTTTAACATAATGAGTTGTTTATACAACATTTTGCTGTGGTAAAGTGACTAGTAATAGCCTGAATGCATTTCTTGTTTATGGATTGATTTATTGCACGTTCGTGTTCGCGAAAAAGAATAATACACTGAATTTATATGTATTTTGTCTCTTCCTAACACATTGACGGTAAACGTATGTTCCCTCGTAATGTTCCTAACACTGTATACAAAATAACACTTAAAACAACTTCTGAATATTTTCAAGCGGTACCGAATCAGTTTAATATATACAGTATGCAATTGTGTTGAAGCCTCATGTTATTAAGCACCATGCGAAATTTCCGGTATTAAGGAATGTGAGCAATGGCACAATAAACCAGGTGTAAGCAAGCAAATGCAATTGTTAATAACAGCGGAAGCGGTATAAGCAGTTTGAAATTATGCGGTAAGTAGCAGTAAAACAATAATTACCTATCACAGTTGTCAACGGGATATTACTAATTTAGCGGTAGGCATGGTAAATCGGGATAGGTGGGAAAATGCAACCAGACCAGATTATAACAAAAAAACTATTGAACATAAACTAGATTATCAATAAACCCGTGGCAACAGCCTCATACTTGGTTGAGAAACTTATTATTGTAGGAGAAAATACACTTTTCTAAATAAAATGAGTGAACATAAAATAAGTTACTCCCGGGTAACGGTTGGGCAGCTGGTGGCAACAGCCTCTGCTCTGCCCCGCAATTAAATTTCCAAATTATTGGTTAAAATTATTCTAAAATTCTGGTCGGAAGATAGGACAGCGGTTACCCAAATACAAGCAAAATAAAACCACTGTGTCTTAGAATAGATAAAAATGGAACGAAATTATTACCGGCTGAGAGTGGAACAGTTGGTGGCAACAGCCTATGATCCACCCCATACTCAGTTTTAAATTTTCCAAATGGTCGGTAAGACAAAACTATATACAATTTGAAACTAAGATAAATCAAATGTAATTTAGCGAAGGCGATGCCCGTTCTGAAAGGGAGAGGGCTGGTGGCAACAGCCTCTGATCCGTTCCACAGTCGGTTTTAAATTTTTCAAATTGCAGGTCAGTTAAAACTATATATAATTTTAGAACTAGAATAAATCAAAGGTAATTTAGCGAAAACGGTGCCCGTTTCGAAAGGGAGACGGCTGGTGGCAACAGCCTCTGATCCGTCCCACAGTCGGTTTTCAATTTTTCAAATTGCGGGTCATTTAAAACTATATAAAATTTAGAACTAAAATTAATCAAGGTAATTTAGAGAAAATTATGCACTTTCCGAAAGGAAGACGGCTGCCACAGCCTCTGATCCGTCCCACAGTCGGCTTTATATATCCAATTATCGGAAAAAAAAGAAAAAATCTAATATGTATTTGGGTAATTTGAAACAGGACAAAAGGTATGAAAATCTAGATCGCAACATTAAATTCAAAATGCTATTTCAATATAGGTACTAAAGATTTAGACACGAATTCCAAAGAACAATATAAAGAACGCAATAATGAAAACTGTAAATAAATTTTGTTTTCATCGCTATAAAAAAACGGCTTACCAACATACGGTATTATATTCTTAAATAGCCAAACTACTAAATCGTCTACTCAAATTAAATATAAAACTTTCAAAACTCGGCGAAATATTTTATTAGGTTTTCAAAAATAAATTTTCACTTATTCAGAAAATAACGAACGGTCGGACACTAGACTTCAAAATTATTAAATTGATAACTGATAACAGCGAGAGATATCTGGATTCCCTCCCCAAAAACGCTGGGTGTTTGAAATTTATAATTTAATTCCTACCTAAAATTTTTGGCGATAACGGTGGAGAGGGAATTAACTTGAATCGATTTACTTACAACGAGAAATATTTCTACTATACTAGACGGCTTTGGTTTTAATTAAAATAGTCTATATACCGGGCGTCCTCGATAATTTAAATTTTGAAAAGCGGAATTTAATAAATTTTATATATTTCTTTAGATGGTAATTCATGGCTTTTGAATTACTTATTAAATAAATACTCAAATTAATAATACGGGACTGAAACGGTACCAGGAATCAAAGTTGGGAAGTGAGTAACGAGTTATATCCACTCATTAAAATTAAAATAACATCGGAAATGCTTAAAAAAAGATAACTCGTTTCAACAGGGGAGGTGTGATACGCAAATATCACCCTGTGTATATTTTAGTTAAGTAGGTTAAGTTATTGACGGTATGTATGTATGAATTATTATCATTCATTTCAACGAGATCTTATTTTATATTCATATTTGCAACTAATAACAGTATTGTAACTTGTCATTATTGGGGTTTTAGAAGCAGGACAATAAAATTACATCTGAAGCTGAAAGGTTCGTTTACCGTTTAATAGAAGAATATCACAACTTAATTTCCAATAGATGAAAGTTATAACTCCAGAAGTAGACTTAAGAATAATTAGAAATCAATAGCAGTCTTGTAAATATCCCCCACAGTTAGTTACCGGATACATTTTTCACTGGTCCTAGATTTGGTCCGAAACTTCTCAAAAAACTTTCGAACATACGTTTTTTTGTTCAGTTTACCATATCTAGGTCGTTGTTCGGATTATATTTATAGCAAAACTTTTAATAAGACATAAAAAGTTTATATTCCATAAATATTTCAATCTGGCATTCCCTTGAGGCGAGTGTTTCAATCAATCATCGCGGAAATCTGGAGCAATTTAAGTTTAAAATGAAATTTCAGAATTGGAGTACGTTTCGTTCGCCGGAAATGTATAGCCATGTTCCAATTACTCCCGTATAAAGGGCTGATGACTGTTGTTGTTACTTTCGAAAATTGATCTGAACGCTGAGAAATAATTTTGACTCTAAAAAGAGGTCGTAAATATTGGAAAGCAATCAATTTCCAGGGAAGCTCACTTCAAACCATATTGTTCATTGTTGAAGGTGTTATTATGGTTTTCAGTGGTTTTGTTTTAGTGTCTACCGCAAAAGCATATTTTTTTAATTTATTTCAAAATTAATGGGAAATATTGAATGATGGAGTTGGATCAGAACAGTATTCTTAAAATTATGAATGAAGAGTTATGTTGACAGTATTAAGGAATCATGAAGTAAATGGTTTTAGCGAAAAATATGTTATGAAAGAATTCTAAAAATTTTAGAAGATCGATTATCTGAAACAAAAAAGGAAAATAGAGGAAGACTATATGCACAGGATTTATTATAGACAACGTATTGTTTTATTCATCCATCACATTTTCCAGTGTCTATTTTCTGAAGACCAGTAGGAACAGTTTCTTACATTGATAGCAAGTGAACTTCGAATGAATAACCGAACGTTTTTCAATTTCAACAAAACAATAAAAAAGACTATCGTATAAGAAAAACAAAACAGTTAGGCTAAATGCAATCTAATTATAAGAAAGCCATCTATTTTGATGCATATTATCTTAGAGAAGTGAATCTAAATGATGATTTTATTTACCAAGAGATGGAGAAGCATCACCAATATGTCTTGTGGCGGCTTGAGACGAATATCCCACTTGCTCAAATGGCATGAGACGAATATCCCACTTGCTCAAATGGCATGTTATCTGTAACTATAAAAATAATTGTATTAAACAGCAATTCCAAATAATCTGTTAAAAAAATGTCAATCATTCTTAGATTTGTCACTCTACACTCTAAAGAATACATAACATTTACATTGCAATTCTATACAGCTGTTAAAATACAAAGCATATGGCGATTCACAGAAAGGCCAAATGCAATCTAATTATAAGAAAGCCATCTATTTTGATGCATATTATCTTACAGAAATGAATCTAAATGATGATTATATTTACCAAGAGATGGAGAAGCATCACCAATATGTCTTGTGGCGGCTTGAGACGAATGTCCCACTTGCTCAAATGGTATGTTATCTGTAACTATAAAAATAATTGTAATAAACAGCAATTCCAAATATTCTGTTAAAAAAATGTTAAGCATTCTTAGATTTGTCACTATACACTCTAAAGAATACATAACATTTACATTGCAATTCTATACAGCTGTTGAAATACAAAGCATATGGCGATTCACAGAAAGGCTGAACGCAATCTAATTATAAGAAAGCCATCTATTTTGATGCATATTATCTACAAGAGTTGAATCTAAATGATGATTATATTTACCAAGAGATAGAGAAGCATCACCAATATGTCTTTTGGCGGCTTGAGGCGAATGTCCCACTTGCTCAAACGGCATGGTATCTGTATTTATTAAAATAATTGTAATAAACAAATAAACAAAATGCCAATAAGGTATTAATGAATCCCGTTGGAGAGTTATAATATTTCTGCACAAAGGTGGCAAAAATAAATATCAATAAAAACTGATTGTAATGTTTACTTAAAATCAATATTTACCAGACTGAATAGCAATTTTTGTTGGTGGATCGCTCAAAATAACATGGCTCTTTCGTTTTAAACATGGGAATATTGTAGGCACAGCTTGAAGACATAGGTACTTTTTACTTCCCCTTTTAGAAGTAAATTTATCCACAAAGTGGAGTTGACATAACTTATAAATGAAATTAACTGTCTCGACCCTTACTTCGTGGAATCTGCTCATATTAGTGTTTTAAATGGAACTCACGGTTTCTAGTTAATTCCACAATATATATTATATTGTGGAATTAACTAGAAACCGTGAGTTTCATCTAAAACACTAATAACTTATAAAGGTTATGTAGAGAATCTGGTGTTTTTTCGAACAAATCTCCACGGTTACATGCATCCAACCATAACTGTGCTCTAAAATGTAAATAAAGCTAAGTAAGTATATTTATATTTTTATTTATCATATGTAAGAAATAAGCTACTACCAATTTATATTGAATATTGTGTATTATTATTCAACATATTTAAGCTGAACTTATCAGCAATCACGCTTATTGTAGTACATTCATTGATTGTATTATTATTATTATCATTATTTATTTCATCAAAGACACAGAGACAGAGGAACATTAACCACTCAAAACATAGATTCACGCAACTTACAAAGTAGAGGTGCAATGGAAAAATAACATATTTGAAAAAAAATATATATCTATAATTTATTGCATATAGAAAGAATTTCTCTTAGCTTACAGGATCTTTAGAAAAAGTGAACATAGTTGTTCCGTCTCCATCTCTTCAATGACACTCACGAACTGCACAAGTTCTTGGCGCCATTACTAATATAATAGTTTTTTAAACAATTGAAAACACAAACAGAATATATATATTATATTGTAAATAAGGAAAAATTCGTACAGCAAAGAATATTCTTTGGTAAACATGTGAACAATAAAATCACATGACATTGACAGATAACTGACCCCGACTCAGACATGCGCACCATGCCCTGCGATCTTTAATAGCCACTGCTAAACTGCATTTTTAACGCCATCTATTCGCTTAGAAGGTTACTAACGAACTTTATTTTACTGATTGCTGTAATACCTTCATCTGTGAATTATCCAAACCAAGCTGTTTGGATGTCAATTTTAAAAAATAAAGTAATTTTTGACAAATGGTTAAATTTATGTGGAAACAGAAGGTTGAGGGAGAAAATGACATCTGAGAATATTTACAATTGTAGAGTGTGTGCCTTACACTTTTGACCTAAAGATTTTGGTCCAAATAAAGTTCAGAAAAGAGGAGTTTTCCCATCAGTCAATTTACCAGGTAAATCTATAATAATTAGAGAAAAAAAACTAACAACTAACTAGGATACATTTATTCAATAATTATTTTCATTTTCTAGAATCTTTAGAAACAGTAACTGATTATGTTCCTTCCTCAATAATTGAAGCTGAACCATCAACCTCTTTAGCTGTACCACAAATTGGCACTGCATCTGTAACTGAGAGTCCTAGGACTTCAAAGTTACAGGGAGCTCTAAATGCTCAGTTTGTAAAACTGAGAGCTAAAAAAGCACAAGAATCCTGTGCTATTAATAAGGCTAGTTGTAGATATTCAGTTGAACCCAAGCTGATATTGTCAACACATGCTGTTCAAGATTCTACTTCTGTCACACCAGCAGACTTGAATGTCACAGTTACTCCAAAAAGAAGTGAGTGAATAATTAATTGATTTATAAATATATAGGTGTTTAACAAAGAAATTTTCACAGAAATAGTAGGTATAGGTATATGTCAATATTTTGATTTGTTAAAAAACATGAAAAATTATTAGGTACTTAGAAATGCATTTATAATTATGCTACATTTTTGGAGAAATGTCGGGCACGATACAGCCCCCGGAGTGTATACAACTAACCAATTTATTGACTGGATATTATTCAGAGCGTCTAACAGGTGAAATATATTGATTTTCAGCTCACCAGAGTCAGTAAAAACGGGTCTTATAAATCAAGATACACTAAATTTTTTGAAAATTTTAAGAGAAATTTTGGTTCGATAGCACGGTACAGCTTTTGGAGTGTATACAAAAGACCAATTGTTTGATTCAATATTGTTCAGGACGTCTCTCAGATAAACCATATTGATTTTCACCATACCAGAGCCAGTACAATCGGTCCTATTGATCCAGTTATAGCAAATTTTTGGAGCGACGATACAGCCTTCGGAGTATAAAAGAACGGAAAGTTAGTTTTAATCGGTAAACCGTTTCTATTTTTCTTATATTTAAGGAAGAAACGTTATAATGAAAATAAAATTGATGGTGTGCCACTTAATGCCTCCACCTTAACAAAAAAAATACAAATTTGAAAAAAGTTGAAAATATTTTTGACATCAATATGAGAAACTAGGCATATTGAAAAAATAGGTATTCAACAAAGAAATTTTCACAGAAATTGTAGGTATGTATATGTCAAAATTTTGATTTGTTAAAAAACATGAAAAATTATTAGGTACTTAGAAATGCATTTATAATTTCATATTATTTAGTTACATCAAGATTTGACTGTATACTTCTATTAGAATATTGTCTAAAATAGGGTTTAAAATTGAACATTTCAACAAAAATGTTATCTAAATGCAATGATTATCGCATATTCATATTATTTTTTATTGCTAATGATATTATTCTTTGATTTAGAAAGATCTGATTTACTTGCTAAGGTGAATGTCTCTAGGGTTAAAGACCTATCACCAAAAGCAAGACGTCTCTATCAAATAGCCACTCAATTTAAGAAAAGAGGTACCCAATTTAGAAGAAGTGGTCAGTTGCTGTTAAAAAGGTATGCTGCTGAAACCTTTGAAAAATCTGAACTTTTTGTAAAATGTGTATCCATTATATTGTATCATATGTGTAATATTTGTCAGCACATGCTATTATCAATAAATTATTCTTATCTTAAGTTTGAGAAGGAAATGAAAAAAATCACCTGTACTATTTTATGAACAAAATTTTATATTAAATTTTTGAAACTATTTGTCGACATTCGTCTTTTAATAAACTATCCTGGTTAATAAAAACGGATAAAAGCTTTAAACAGCTTTTTGAAACAACCTATCCTACTTTTAAGCCAAAATAAAATAACAGGTTGTTTCAAAAAGTGTTTAAACTTTGTGTGACTGTTTTTATTTGTTTATTTAAGAAAAAACAATATAGGCATAATATAAAGAACCTTCAGTATTTGCTTGGCTTGCCATCTAGTAGTAGCTAGTAAACTGTGACTAAACATGCAGGTCTCTTCCTTTATTTTTTCCCTGTTGGTGCAGCACTCGACAAAACTTTGCGGCTTCGGACTTAGTACAGGAGATTCCCCGTATTAAAAGTATTTATCTATGATGAACACTTAGAAAATGAATTCTAAAATAGCACAAGCTTCGTTTCTTATTGGGCTGGTGTATTCTGTGGTTCTAGTTATTAATCTGCCATCATCTCACTGGCGAATAGGTGCCAATGCGAAAATGTCATTATATCTTGACAGATATTCTATATTTGTCACTATTGTCGCTGGGTAAGTTGTGAATGGAACGTTTTTGATATCGTATGATAGCAAACGAGCTAACACCTTTGAAAAGTCCTGTAAATAGGTTCTTATTAGGTGTTTTTGTTATATAATTCACGGGTTTTAAGGGGTTTTCACTATCTTGTGGTTTTTATCGTAAATATAAGTTAACGTGAGACTACTGATTTTCCATTTGGTTACAATATCATGGGGTGTTAGCCTCAGTAGTCCAAGAAACTGCCCCTGATTCCACAGTTTTTTGTGATCATCCCCCGAAAAAAATATAAGCATATATGTTAATACCCCCAATATCTCATGATAAAATTTCAAAATCCATTAATAATTGATTTGTGGCACTATATCGAATACTGACCTATCCACTTTATGTTTCTCGCTTGTGACAATTTAAAATTTTTCAATCGAAATATGCTTTTTTGCTGTCGCATGTTTAACCGGCTGTATTTTTCTATTACAAAAACTTCTAATTTGAATATCTAATTTCTTGGAAGTTGTATGCAAATCTGAAATAGTGAAACTTTACGTCCGCTAGAAGTTCTCAGGGGTTCCCGTGGGAGATAATGCGGGTAGGAATAAGGGATTATCATTGAGTCGACCGCTCATTCACTTTCACCGCACTTCCCCAAGTAGTGTCTGAAAGGACTCAAAGGACTTGTCGCATGAAGATTCAAATATTCCTGACATTGTTCAAGTAAAGATGCTAACCTAATTTTTCATCTTACAGTCGTATGTATACAGTATTTGGAGTGCTTGTGACAATTGTCAGGACGGAATATAGGTTGGCTATGAAAAGAAGTTATTCCAATATTTTTACTTTTCCGCCCAACCCTATCTTAGATGGGAGAAAACTTTTGGAATACCCCAAAGTTTTTGTATTATTTAACAATTTTTTTGGGTTTTTGGCGAGAAAAACACGAAAAAGGGTTTTTAGAAAAAGCCCAGTGAGCATTTAGAAAATTATATGATCAATAAATTAGGTTTGAGTTACCGTCATTTAAGAGTCATAGAAGCTGAAAAGGGGGCACCCTAACCAACTCTTGATTGATCATTAGAGGATATGTATTTTATTACCTCAAAGTTAGTGTATTATTACTCAATCAATAACAATGAATGACCGTACTGTTACCGTTCAATTACCTATTTATCACTTACTCTTAAATAATCTTATAATAACCGCCTACGCGAACATTAGGTTGACCCTTAAACAACTATTAACTAATCAATAACCGTTAAATGACCATTAAATTACTATTAGTTTACTTTGTAATTGACTCTTAAATGGCCGTTATGTGACTATCTTTAAAATAAAAGAACTTTTTCAATAATTTAATATAAGATCATTTTTTAAATATTTTTTTATAATTCGCGTAAAAAAAAGACTTCATCATAACATTGTTTACAGCGTCACAATGAAGCTCTTTGAACACTGTTATAGTAGTTTTTAGTGTACAGTTGGTTATTGTATTTAGTTATATTTTTATTTGACATTTGACTTTATTTTTGACACAAATTATAAATAAAATGGTCTAGCAAATTATTATATTAAATGTAAATTAGAATTATTTATACATTAAAAATATTAATGAATAAAGTACGCTAACGTTTATTTATCAATGATTTGTCAATTGTTTATTTTCATATTGTATAGGATCAATATATAGGTATACAAAACGTTCGATTTTTGGGATAAATTTCCAGATATCTATGTGAAGATGTATTACAGAAATAATTCTGTTCATGATATAATATAAATAGATCGCAAGAGCATATACGAAGAAGCTTTTTTTTAAACATAATCATCCTCTTTTTGCTTAAATGAAAGTTTGTTTACAATGTACACTATTATTCGGTTATAATATGTCAAAAGTCAGAAGTGCAGAATAAAACCATCTGTGATCTGACCAATTAGGAATCTACAGAATTGCCAACTTAAATTCAAACCACTCCTCCTAGTTTAAAAACAGGGATTATTTGAAATTCTATTTTATTTAAATAATTGAAAAGATGCGAATTATAAGAAATATTTTGTAAAACTTGTGCCACAATGACTTTCTGTAGTACTCGTGATTTGCACAACGAACCGCGAACTCTTGCTTTCATAGTACAACCATATTCACCAGTAAAAGTTTCAATAATTATACCAACAAGCAAATTTAATCAACTATACTCTATTTCGACTAAAACTATATCTCCAACTTCAGGTTCAATTCTTTTGTCGTTTACTTTTTTAGCCAATAGCGATAGATATTCATTTCTAAATCTGCTTCTAAAGTCTTCCCTCAACTTCTGTAGATACTTAAATCGAACATTTAGATTTTCCTTATCGATTTGATCAAATGTAGGAATACCATGTAAAAACATAATTGGAGTTAGTGGTCTCAGGGTATCATCCTCTGTCTCTGTGTATGTGAGTGGTCTACTATTAATGACTGCCTCGCAATCGCAGAGAATGGTACTCAACACTATCCATGTAACACTCGCTTTTCCAAGCATCCTGCGTAATATCTCCTTCACAATACGCACCAGTTTTTCTCACCATCCTCCCCACCAAGGAGAAACTGGAGGTATGAACTTCCACTGAATTTTGTAGGAACTTGTATCTCTTTTAATCCTCCCTCTTCGTGCTATAAATCTACGTGCAGTTAGAATAAAGCTATCGGTGGACAATGTGTATGTCAACTCTAAGTGTATGGCTCTATACACGACACATGTAAATAAAACAATCCATACCTTCTGGTTGTTTTTAAAAAATAATGGGGCTGCTAGGTCAATGCCTGTTACTTCAAAGCAAGCTGCGTGTCCGATTCTATCTGCTGGTAATGGTGGTGTAGGAACTTCATAATGCTTCGCTTTGAATCATTTACCGATGATACAGCTTTTTACAACTTTCTTCACTAACTTTCTTATCCGTGTAATCCAAAATTGGTTTTTTGAACTTGTCATTAGAATCAATGCTCCTGCATGCCTTATCTCTAGTATATTGAAGTATAAGTGGATAAAGAGGTCTTTCAAACACGCGCGATTTTTCGAGCACGACGGCGCAGCCGGAGTGCTCGAAATAGAGCGAGTGTTTGAAAGACCAGTTATCCACGAATACTTTACGATATTTTTTTTATTGGTGCACTTTGAAATCATAATAGTATATTATACACCAAGGTGGTGAAGACTATTATTATCAACCGAGCAACAAAATTATTTCACGAGGGGCTTTGCCCCGAGCGGAATAAGGTGCGAATAGGGAAACATACTGGTCTCAATCTCTTTGATGGCTGGAAACCACATTGGACAGGTATTTTCCAATAGTCCTGTTCATTCTCTCGATCATTCCAACTGACTGTTGATATAATTCTGTTGTCCTGCTTGTCACAAATCTCCTGGAACAGATGGCTTTCGAAATTTCTTCCCTGGTCACTGTGGACGTACAAAGTCACCCCATATCGGCTAAAAAATTCTTCCACCAATACATCTGCGACAGTCGCGGCCTCTTGATTCTGGATCGCGTAAATTTCCACCCACTTCGTGAAATAATCCATTACAACCAGGATGTATTCACCACCATTTTCTCTGGTTAGAACTGGTCCAGCGATGTCTTAAGCAATCCTTTTGAAAGGGCTTCCAAAATTACACTATTTCATAGGTGCCTTTCTCTTGCGATGTGATCCACTCGTAGCAAAAGTTGTACAATTCTTACACCTGTCCTTCACATTGTCGGAGCTGTTCATCAACTAAAACCTCTCACGGACTCGCTGAAGGGTTTTCTTAACTCCCAGTTGACCTCCCGATGGACTGTAGTGTAACTCCTTCAGTACATCAGCTACTCTCGTTCTAGGGATAACTGGCTGTCTCCTCATCTCGCAACCATCATCACTTTCAAGGACTCTTTTCAACAGCCCTTCTTCCAGGACAAGGGAGTCCTACTGAAACCAATAGACCTTGAGTGTTGGTGAGAATCTTGACACTTCTTGCCAGGTAGGTCGCCTATTTTCTTCCGCCCACTGCCGAATCTTCTTTAGGCAAGGATAATTTTCCTGATCTTCTCTGCTCCTGGTGGGTGACCATTCTTTATTGACTACTGTAATTCTTGGAACTGCAGCTTCCTCAGATTTCGACTTGTTGCATTGAGAATAGTCTACAGGACTTGGCCGTCTAGGCAAAGAGTTGGCATTTCGATGAATCACATCAGCTGTATGTTCACCCTTGTCTGATTTCCCCTGTAACTGGAGTTCTTGTGCAGGAGTTTTGGGGCGCTTAGACAGACTGCGTACGTGCTTCAGCTTACCACACTTCTCCGGCATTTAGTTTTCGGCATCTTGTCTGCGATACCTTTCAACAAGTTGACGATCTGGTGAAGTTTGTCATCGTCATCTTCTTCCTGCATGGTCCTACCTTTGTTGTATCGCGAGCCCTTCGTGGCTGCTTTGCATTTAAGTGGTTCTTGGTTTGCAAGAGTCGTAGGAAACTTACCCGAACTGCGTGCATGCTGTAGCTCGTCACAATTACAGCACTTGATTTTCTTTGGCTTCTTGTCTACCATACCTTTCAAGAAGTTGACGATCTGGTCAAGTCTGTCATCGTCACCTTCTACCTGTATGGTGCTACCTTTGTTGAACCGCAAGCCCTTCGTGGCTGCTTTGCATTCAAGAGATTATTGTTTTGCAGGAGTCGTAGGACGCTTACACGAACTGCGTGCATGCTCTATCTCGCCACAGTTGCAGCACCTGATTTTCTTCGGCTTCTTGTCTACCATACCTTTCAACAAGTTGACGATCTGGTCAAGTCTGTCATCGTCACCTTCTTCCTGTATGGTCCTACCTTTGTTGTATCCCAAAGCCATCGTGGTTGCTTCATATTGAAGAGCAGCAGTCAGTACATCGACCAATGTGTTAGGATGGGCTAATCGAAGCGTCTTCTCCATATCGTGGTCACATGAGCCGTCAGTAAAAGCCTGGATGCCTAAACATTCCATCATGTTATCTGGTGCTGATGGATAAGTAAATCGAACTAGTCGGGCAATATCCAGTTCATACTCTTGGACGGTTTCGTCACGTTTCCGCCTTGGATCTTCAGCTGGAATCTGTACAAATGTTCCAAATGTTAGTTAGTTAGGTTCACTGCTTTCTCCTCATCGAACCAATTATTCATTCTAGCAGCTGCTTCAATCTGTTTCACATAATTGGTCCACGACATTTTTCCATCGGACGTTGGGGCCTTGACTCGGGTGAAACTACCGAAGTCTTCTAACATAGGGTGTGTTTCTGGCTTACAATGTTTTGTTTACTCGGTCTATTTTCTTCCGCTGGCGTGTCTTCAGTTCTTATATCTGTCATCTTTCTTTCTAACTCCTCGATTTTCTCGTCCATTGTTGTCATCTTATTCTCAATTTTCTCGTCCATCATTGACATCTTATTCTCGATTTCAGATTTTAGAGATGAAATTTCATTTTCAACGTCAGCGGCAATGTCGTTTTTCAATATTAAGGTATCGGTAGATATAACGTTCATCATAGCAGAAATCTTCTCGCCCATATTAGCAGAAATGTCGTTCTTCATGGCAGAAATATAATCTTGCACATTCGTTGAAATATTCTCTTCCATGGCAGAAATATCGTTCTTCACATCAGTTGAAATCTTCTCTTCCGTAGCAGAAATTGACGAAATTAAGGTGGAAGCTTCGTCATTGAATAAAACTGTTTCTGTATCAAAGCCGTCATTTTCCAGTGCCACTTTAAGTCTTTCTACTAATTCAATTTTCTTACCGGACGTTTCTAGCTCCCGATCTTCCAGCTCTGCTCTTAGTTCCGTCACTTTCAGGTCACATAGGCTCATGGCCATTTTTACTTAGCAATTTATTCATATTATCTAACTTCTGATACAAATGTAATGCTTTTCTCATTTATTCAAACCAGTTTATCCTGACGGGTGGGATAAATTCATACACACGTTAGCTTCACTTACTCAAATTATTTATTCACTACACTATTCACTAATTTATATTATATACACAGTATATTCACTTAAACTAATATATATAAACACTTCACTACTATTTACTTGTTCGCCGTGTATATCACGAGATCACTTTATCAAATAAATTTCTCTCGCTGTTCGGTCCTTTTTGAGTAGATAATTCTAGATTGCGGCCCACACAAAAACAATTGGCTCTCTGGCATTTTCTAGATAAGACGTCACAAAACAATGTCTAGATAAGTTAGTCACAAAAAATCGTGAACAGTTCTAAGAAATCCCTGCGCACCCGCCATAATTTTAACTTTCATACATGGCTTTGACAGAGTCGGATTCAGGGTCTCTACACTAGTGTGCTATTTCGTAACATTATGTTATGTATTCGACTTTAATAAAACAAAGAATTCGGAAAATAATATTTTTAATGCACGAATACTACTAGATCATTAAGTACACTACAATTAATAAAAATTAAGAATCAATGCTGTTGCTCCACCTCTAGTGAATTTTTAACAAATGTCATTTTTGTAATTACTAGGCCGGGAATTTGATGCGGCATGAAATAGTTATTCGGATCACTAGTCCAGAAAATGATATTCTGGGAGTGTGAGTTGTATTGCGTAGCCAAGGCGCTTAGCCGGGGCGAAGCAACTTGAGTACTCGCAAAATATTTTCTGTACGTGCAATCCACACAAATTTTTGTGCTAACAAAGTAACATTAATAAATTAATGAAAACTTTCTCTTTTACGTCAATCTTATTGACATTTAAAAAAATTAGGAATCCATGCTGCCGCCTCACCTCTATTGAATTTTTAACAAATGTCACTTTTGTAAGTACTAGGCCGGGAAATTGATGTTCCCGGCCAATTTTGAATCCTGCAAAACTGTCGATAGTGGCTGGCGGCATCAAAAAATAATTATTTGTTTTTGGGTTGAGTCTTTCTAAGGCTAATGTCTTCAACTCTAGCCTTTTGGTAGCTACAATCTTCAACTGAAAAAATGCGATGTATGAATATTTGAATTGTAGATTACCAATAAAAGCATTAATTAATCTATTCGCTGCTGCTCCGAGTAATTCCGTTGTATTCTATCCGTTTAATTCGTCTTCTCACACTCTCTGCATACTTCGTAGTTGTCATATTAACTGGTTTGAAATCAAGAAATTTCGAATGTATAACCTTTATCAGGTCTTCGATTTTTTTAACATTTGTATTTGAATTCAAACCTATTGTCATGACTATTTTCTGTTAATTCATAGTCGTACGCATGTCTGTTAGCAACTAATAGAACATATTGTGCTCAATCTAATCGAATGTCATGGTCTGACAAGAATATATTGATAATGCATCTCAATATAATTGATTGAATACGGTCTTGCTGAAAGGCTATGCCAATCGGGATACCACAGTAATTTGTCCACACTGTGGTAGGGTGATTGTATTACCCTGTTTTCTATTGAATACGACGGCGGGTAATTAATTAACGAATTGATTTTGTCGAAATTGCATATGAATAATCGATACAACGTCTTGCACCAAGAATATATTAACGCTGGATTTGTAAAGAAGAGAGAAAAGATAACGATGGTTGTTTAGTATATTTTAGTTGGTATATTATTTATATTCAAAAAAATCTGCTGATAATAGGACTAGACAAAAAAATCCATCGATAAATATGAAACAACTGATAAATCATTAATTTGAAAGTTTTGGATTAGTAAGACACCAAGTAACAAAATGGCTATACTATTGAAAATCATACAAAAACTCATCAACAGTTCATTTGTTACAGCCTGTTTCAGTTTGTTTCCATCATATCAACTACAAATAGTTATTAGCGACTCAAACTACCACAATAACTGGAAATTAAATAATATCAAATCGTATATATAAATATCTCACAAATATTTCAGAATTGCAATTTTCATTTAGCATTTAACATTTCCTTCGTGAAAAAACAGAAAAAGATTTTTTTTCAGCAGTGCAGCTACTAGTTTCGGTCTACATAAGGGCCATCTTCAGGCTGATCTAAAAATTCATTCTACTTCCGTGGGTAACACACGGTGATAATCATGAATGTAGAGGAGAAAAGTGTGAAATTGGAAGATTCAAATTTTTTGATATATGAAGAACTTGAAAAATTCCTTCTCACTCAATAGTTATGATAGCTTATAAAAAGGATATGACAATTGAAATTTTTTTATTATAACTGATACTGGAATCTAGTAATACAGTTGAGCTCAAAGGGAGTAATCAACAATAATAATAAAAATATCTTATGAGGGGTAAGAGTTGAACTGCTTTAATTATGAGAGGAAGAAATCTTGTCTATATGACCGTTGATATCCTCAATTCTCAGAGGGAAGAGTTCAACCAGTTCTTAAAAGGAAGAGTCTGGGCAAGTCAACCTCAATTCCCATAGGGAAGAGTCCATGCTGGTAATATAGTTGGAGGGAAGAAATTAAAGGTGACAATCTCTGGAAAGAAAGTGTAAGAAATTACTATAGACTAATATAAGTGATGAGCACCATGTTGTGAACAGGAAACTGGAGCACAAGGCATCCATAATACTTAAATACATAGTCCATTCCAAGCGAGGCACACCAAACCAGACACATAAACACAATATTACAAGTCACATATTGTGAGTGAAGTGCCTTTCAGTCTGGTTTGGTGTGCCTTGCTTGGAATGTACTATTCATTTAAGTATTAGGTATGGATGCCTTGTGCTTCAGTTTCCTGTTCACAACATGGTGTTCATCTCTTATATTAGTTTATGAGAATTTCTAACATGGTGAAGCACTTTCTTTCCAGAGATTGTAACCTCTAATTTCTTCCCTCCAACTATATTACCGGCATGGACTCTTCCCTATGGAAATTGAGGTTGACTTGCCCAGACTCTTCCTTTTAGGAACTGGTTGAACTCTTCCCTCCGAGAATTGAGGATATCAACGGTCATATAGACAAGATTTCTTTCTCTCATGATTTATGCATCTCAACTCTAACCCCTCATAAGATATTTCTATTTTCATTGCTAATTGCTCCCTTTGGGCTCAACTGTATTACTCTATTCCAATTTCAATTATAATACAAAATTCTCATTTGTCACAACTTTTTTATAAGCTATCATAACTAATAATTGGTTTTATTTCAATATAGGGTAAGTCCGGTTGAGATGCCTTACAATTCGAAAAAAAATATTTTTTTAAAATGCAACATCTCTATGTCGAAAACAAAGGACGGAATAGTAAAGCAAAGTTTATTCAAGTATTTTACAAATACAAACAAATTAAATTATATCACATTTAACGAAAAAATAATTATTTAGTAAAAATACGACTTTGCCATCTCTCCCGACTTATAAGGGATAGATGGCACAAACTAAAATGAAATTTTAAAGTTAACAAAAACTCAAAAAAATTTCTTTTAATTATTTTCGGCTTAACTTCCCACATGAGACACACTTATTTTCAAATTTAGTGCAATTTCGTGCATCCACCGATTGCAATTAATGCAACGGATCCAGTCATCTGAACGAGTTGTGCTGTTGTAGTCTTCCAAACATCCAACACAATCGTTCTCAATAAATTCCTCGTTGATGTCGCTATCGCTGTCTTCTTTTGATTCAAAATCTTCATCTGACTCAGAGGAAGGCAATTCAGGCTTGGTCTTCTTCGCTTTTTTAATTGGTTTTAAGACAGATTTGATTTTTGCTGCACCTTTACGTTTTGCAAGTCTTTCTTTTAATAATTTGGCCTTCTCTATATTTTCTGGTTAAGGTAATATTGTTGCAACATTTCTACCTCGCCTTTTTAATGCTAAAGGAATTATAGGTGAGGGTGAGATATTATCCAGAATTTTTCCAGCAGATGGAGGTTGACCAGATGATGAGGATGAGCAATGTCTAATTTTTGGTGACTGTTGATGAGGAACTAATGGTGAACCAGGTCGAGGATCAGGAGATTGAAGATCAGGTGCTGAAGATGGACCAGGTCGAGGCTGCTTAGATCGACGATCAGGTACTGAAGAGGAACTAGCTTGAGGATTAGAAGATCGACATTGAAGTGCTGAAGATTGATTGGACTCAGACTCTGGTAATCGACAATTAGAACCTATTGCATTATCTTCTATAGGCCGAGCACCTATTGCAAAAATTGCTGAAGCATCAGAAACATGATAGGCATGTTCTGGTACAGCTTCAGGGTCATACGGAAAAATTCCCGTGGCTCTAAATGAAGATACTGCATTGTCATTAGTTGCTGCTTTAGTCCATGCTTCGGCCAATAATTTGCCAAATTGCAATCTGGTTATTTATCTGCTTGGATTTGTTTTCATAAAAAGGTGACAAGTTCTGTTAAACGCAGATTTTAATGATTTGAACACCCCACGGTCTAAAGGCTGAAGGTAATGGGTAGTGTGGCTAGGCAAGCACAATAAAATAATATCATTTCTTTCCGCAAGTTCTAATACTTCGGCACTGCAGTGAGATGTATGACCATCGACGATCAACAGTGCTTTTCCTACACCTTTTGTTGGCAGAAAATGATCTTTCAACCACAACAGAAAAATATCTGAGTTCACATACGCCGACTTCTGGTTCATGTAAATTTTTGATCCGTTGGGCATACCATCTTGGAATTAATCTTTTTTGTACTTGCCTTTAAACACACAAGCTGGGGGTAGAAAAGTGCCTTCTGCATTGCAACATGGGATAACCGTTATGGTTCCCCCCTTTTCTCCAGATGTAATTGTGGATACATCTTTTGATTCTTTTTGGGCTATAACATAACCCACTTTATTATTAAGCTGTAGACCTGATTCGTCCAAATTCCATATGGATCCCGGTAACTCGAATAAGTTGTTTCCTTCTAGAATTTCATGTAGTAGTTGAAAATAAGCCAAGACTTTTTCACGGGACATACCTTCAGCGCGGGCTACAGAAACTCCTTCAGCCTTTCTCACACAAAAATCTGGGTGACGTAACAATAACAAATTTAACCAATCGTAACCAGCTTTTTCTTCCTCATGGTTAAACCTATGGTTTAATTTAAGTTCTACCGCAAATTGATATGCCATGGTTCTCAAATCATCTCGAGTGGGAGCAAATCCTCTCTTTTGTAGTTTTTGAATGTGAGCTACTAACTTCAACTCATTAGCCATTCCTAAACTTCCTGTTGGTCCCATGGGTTTTTTTGATGCGTCATTATTCTGCACCCGACGCCGTAATGTCCTTGATGGTATATTAAAAGTTCTGGAAGCCAAGTTTATTCCCATACCATTTCTTACTGCGGTTATCGCTCGCTGAAGAGCATCTTCCGACCAAGAACCTCTTGTGGAACCTGGTTTTCTAATATATTTCGTAGGCATCTGAAACAATACATCAATAAATATTCATCGCATACAGACTATGAGCATGATTTCGAATTTTATTGCATAGTTTTGTATCAAATATAGTGAGGCATCTCACCCGACTAACAGTGTGCCATCTATCCCAAATACCGGGTTAGATGCCCCACCCTATAACAAAGACACTACGTAAGCTATCGGATTTATGAATAGCCCATTACATAACCTTAAACTACCACAACAAACTCTACTAAAATCACCTGTTAAATTAACTGCTTTAAAAATATACAAACATTTATAAATGTATCTAAACAATTTCAAACCTGTTTGGAAAATTATAAACTTGATAACTTACGTTTATGACACACTACACTTCTACTTATTAACATGTGGTATTAAATGACGAGGCGGCGTATCGGCAGCGCCATCTGTCATCGCCTAGCCAAATAGTTGCACTTTGCCATCTTTCCCGGTGGGGCATCTCACCCGGACTTACCCTATGACTAGAGAAGGAATTTTTCAATTCTTCATATATCAAAAAAAATTTAATCTTCCAATTTCACACTTTTCTCCTCTACATTTATGATTATCACCGTGTGTTACCCACAGAAGTAGAATTAATTTTTAGATCAGCCTGAAGATGGCCCGTATGTAGGCCGAAACTAGTAGCTGCACTGTTGTCAACTATTAAAAATTCTGTGATATTGACTTTGAGTTTTATTCAGAAAAATTACTGTCAGTCACATTTGAGCCATGGATGATATTTTCCTTTTTTAGAAAAAGATGATTGCGGTATAGAATATCAAATGATTCAAAATTGTAGTTTGTAGGTAATGTACTGAATTGTCATGATCAATAGAAACTTCTTGTGACATTTCTATCTAGTATGCATCTCCACATTTTCGAAACATTGCTTTTGGGCTCAAATTTAGTTAGATTACGATTATTTTTTTGTCGATACTTCTCATTCGTCTATTATTGTGATGGGGTTCTATCTTGGAAACCATCTCCAAATATCGTCATATATTTTCTGAATTCATTTTAGATACACTCAGGGGATCTTCTGACCCCATCTAGTATTCGAAAAAGTCAATCATTTCGTATATAATTTTTAGATTCTTTGAGTCTAAGATTTGTTGTGCCTCTTTAATAATTTCATTATAACGGATGCGATTTATGTCTTTTGAATAAAATACTATTTTTTTATTGATGCCTCATATTACCCTTTTACCTTTCAAACACGCGCGTATTTTAAAGTCCCTATGGTAACAACAACTCGAGAAACGTAAGTATCAATGACAACTTTTTTTATTAGTTTTTAAATTGTATATTTTCATTGTGAACCAATGTCTTATTTGGTTTTTCCTGCATAATTTATTTATATATTCATACAAACATTGTATCCTTTTAACCCGTAACCCGTACCGATCCACTTTTAGGACATAAGTCGTACAGTGGGGTCTGTGAGACACCTAGCTATATATATATATATTTGGAAAGCGTGTGATAATGGTGAGGCTATAAATATATATATATGTATATTAGGAGTTAACATATGTAAAAACTTTATGAAATAAAGTCACATTTTCACGAAAATATTTAATTAATTCTTGGAAAGTAAAATTTTTGACATATTTTGAATTTACATGTTTTTTTTTTCAAAATGTAATATAAACATACCAAACAGCTTTTATCTGTAAAGAAGCTTGATAAACAAGAGTATAACAAAAAGATATTCTTAAATTTTTATCAAAAATTACAAAAATAACAAGCTTTATTTTAGAGGTCATTTTTACACTCTTTACATATTTTAAAGGTGCACTCTAAACATACTGGGTTTTTACACATCACACATAAGTACTGGGTCTTACGTTTAAGTCTTTTAGGACATAAATAACACACTTTTCTTATTTCTAAACGTTCTTCCTGATTCATATACTGTATTTCACGATTTTTTGTGACTTCTTCTCCTATGATACGCTGAATTCCTATTTTGATTTCTACTGGAGTTCTAGAATTTACGAATCTTCTCTCCATGTGGGGTGTAACAAGTTCTTTTGCTAACATTTTTAAAAAATTTCCTGTCGTGATTTTAGGAGAATTTTGTCCTGATGTATATAGGATGTACGCATTAGACGTGCTGATATTTAGTAACTGAAAGAACACTGCCATCGGCCATCTTCTTGTTCTCCTACTAGCACTAAAATTGGAACATTTTTCATCCAACGTATCAACTCCACTTTTGGTATTATTGTAAAAAGCATTTATCTCTGGTTTACCTGTGTCTTCATCAGTGTGTCGTGTGTGATGCATTGACGATGCAAGTATTACTGCTTTTCCTTTTTTAGGAACATGGGAAATAAGGGTGATTTTTTTTGTAAATCCATATAAAGTGCTTCCAACTTCTTTAGTTTTTGAAGGCAGAAATTCTTTGGGTAGTTCTTTTTTATTTTTTCTCATCGTTCCGACATATGTTAGCTTTTTTTCAAATAAAATGTCGATGAGCTCTATTGACGTAAACCAATTATCGGCAGTAACATTTTTATTTGTGCCGTAAATTGGCTGGCATAAACGTAAAACAGACTGAGTTGGTTTATTATATTTTTTCTCGACTTCTGGCAGGCCTTTGCCATCGGAACCACTTCCAGTGTAAATATATCCATTATAGAAATAGTGGTTACGAGCATCAGTTAAACACTGAACCTTTATGCCGTACTTGGCTGGTTTGTTGGGTATATACAATTTAAACCGGCATTTTCCTCGAAAGGAAATCAACATTTCGTCGACACACGTTAACAAGCCTACGGAATATGCTTCCTGACAATTTTGTTAAAAACTTCTGAAATTGGTGCAGCGGGATCCTCAATTTTGCGTTCTAGACGATCAGTGGGGTTGTCAAAACGTAGACAGACTAGTAAAAACTCAAACCGTTTCATGGTCATGACAC
Organism: Galeruca laticollis; assembly: GCA_963921935.1. Lineage (NCBI taxonomy): Eukaryota > Metazoa > Arthropoda > Insecta > Coleoptera > Chrysomelidae > Galeruca > Galeruca laticollis. The sequence continues at coordinate 46,701,319 of OY998184.1, forward strand.
ATCTAAATACGTCCCGTCCAGTTCCATCTGTGGCAAAAATGGTCTCTATATTTTCGTGGTTAGACTTAAACACGGATGTATAAATCAGCAGACTTAAGAACGCATTTATTTCAACTAAATCAGTGTCTTGAATCCACGCTAATTTTTGATCAGCATATTTTATCCGCTTAGTTCCAATTTTTTCATTGGTCCATTGCACTATTTGCTGCAAAATGTCATGTTGAAAAAGAAGGCCCCATGCGGATGCTGCTGTGGGAGAAATCTGTAAGCGCTGCTTAGCCATTTTACGCAATCCAGGTAACTGAACTACAATGTTGTGCTTCATAGTGCGACTGCGGCTGACATGAGGTTCTGCACTCCACTTATACTTATTTTTTCCATAATAGGATTTTCGATTCGCTTCTTGCCTCTCTTCATACTCATCATTTTCGTCATCGTCGCTGTCTAGGTCTTCATTACCTCTAATAACTTCTTGATCATCTTTCAAACTAGTTTCATCAGGTTCCTCGCAGTCAAGCTCCGACTCACTATCGTGATCACTTTCGATTGCGTAATCACTATCACAAACATCTATGTCGCTAAAATCACTGTCTACTTCATCATACCATCGTTTCACAGTCTCTTCAAACTGTTTATCATCAAACCGAACACGTTTAGACGGCCCCGGAGCAGAATCCATTCTAAACGTATTTTTTAAAAAGTTACTTAACCCGTACAAAGGGGTCTCACAGACACTTTCGTACTTTAACTCGAAATAATTTACGCGTACGTTCACCTATATCGCTCAAAATCTTCAAGCGCACTGCTGTTGGCCCAACTTAAAAGTAGATGGAACGGCAGAATGATATAGGAAGAAGTGGGGGAGCGGGTGTGCGGGACTTGTTGACAAGTGTCTCACAAACCCCATGATACGGGTTACGGGTTAAATATAAATAAAGGAACTTTTTGATCATTGATCTGACAGCAGTATCTCGTAACGTCAAATAAAAATAAATACTATTTAGGATGGACTTTCACGAAACTTGGCTGGGCATCGAGGACGCATTTCCATTTTTTTGCAGTAATGATATAACAATAATATTTTATGTGCACCAATAAAAAAAATAGCGTGAAGTATTCGTGGATAACTGCTCTTTCAAACACTTGCTCTATTTCGTGCACTCCGGCACTCCACTTATACTTTAATATACTATTTGAATAAACTTGGATTAAATCTTTATTTTATAAGACTTTTTACATGTGTCTTGTTTATGTCAAAATTGTCTATTCTTTCCTTCCGACGTTTATGATGACAAATGCTCGGTTTAAATGTTGATTCACACTTAACACCTTCCCCTCAATGAGCAACGGGCGGAGAGGCCTTGATGCATCGTCCTTATCGGGAGCGCACATTTTTTTCCCTTTCACAACTTTGCTTGAAACTAGTATTTTCATGTGGTGAAGGAACCTCTAATAAGTTTCAGGTGCTGCAATATTTTGAATGCTGATGGCTTTGCTGAAAATTGATTAAATGGGTGCATGGATCGCTTACAGAGCTTGGACTATTTTCGTTTTGTGATGGAAAGATATCATAAGGGTGAATTTTGTTACTGTTGCTCTCGTTGGAGTACAACTCAGGTTCAAAAATAAATTTATAATCTGATCTTGAGGATGACAATTTCATATGTGATGTATTGCGTCTTACAATTTTATTATTGTTCTCTTTTTTTAACCCAATAAGATCTTGGCTCAATTGCTTTTTCAATAACAACTGCTTTTTGCCAAGTTTTTTCTATAGAAGTTTTTATTACTACCTTATCCCCTGTTTTGTAGTCCAACGACTTTCTTCGAGCAAACTTATCAAATCTACTTTTCATCATATGTTTTTGTTCGCGAAGTTTATCATAAATGTTATGTTGGGTTTTTGGTTTTGATTGTTCAGAAATAATCGGAAGCTCTGTTATTAAAATTCTGCTTCGCAAAATCTGAGCAGGGGTAGACTCAAGACTTATTATAGGTGAGTTGTTGTATTCTTCTGCTAAGCTCACTGCTTTTTCTGCTATACCGTTGCTTTGGTGGTATTGTGGTGTACAAGTTATAATTGTAATATCTTCAATCCTATAATATTTTTTGCATTGGTTTGACACAAAAGGCAAGTTGACACCTATGATTGTTAAAGTAAAATTGTACTTCATATGTTAATTGTTCTAAAAGACAGTTGGTAGTCGTTACCTTGACTACAAATAAATGATTTGATTTCTTTTTTCAATTTTTCTAACTTGTCAGTCAAAGTGAATGGTTATGTCAATTTACTGAATAAAAAGTCCACATCAAGATTAAACTGCATTCCTTGTATTTATTCTAATTGGTTATGGGCCCAGACGCTTAATTGTGTACTAGAATCGTTTTTATTCAAGAAAGAATAAATTCGTATAAGAAACGGTTGGACTGTGAAGTATCGTTGAATAGCCACAGATGGATTTGGCGAAGCACATCAAACCCTTGGCCGGTGAGGCAGACTGGCCGATCTGGAAGCGGAAGATTCGTGATCTGCTCGATTATCATGAAGGTGCATTAGACGTTATCGATAACAAGATTAAAAAACCAGAACCTCTAGCTGACGGCGCTAGTGCGGCTAAACAAAAAGAATTCAAAGAGAAGTATGATTTCTTTCGAAAGGCAAATAGCTACGCAAAGTCTTTGATTGCTAGCTCAGTTACAGATGCGGTGTATGAGAAAATCATCGATAAAGAAACCGCGCGTGATGCTTTCGAGGCCCTTAAAGAGCAGTTTGAAGCGACATCCAAGGATCAAGTTTTTCAAATTTGTGATTCATTTTTCGCTTTTAGTTGGATGTCAGGTGAGGACGTGTCTACACATTCAGCTAAGTTGAGAAGTCTTTGGAGTGATCTCAACAACGGTCTCACTGCTCGAAATGAAAACAAGTTACCAGACTTAATGCTTGTGTGTAAAACGCTTAATATTTTACCTGCTGCATTTGAGACATTTAGGTCCAGTTGGATGCTGCTCACCAAAGACACAGAGAAAACCTTTGACGAGCTGACTACACAGTTGTGTATGTTCGAAAGAAATTTCAAGAAAAGCACCAACAACGACAAATTTTCTCAAGAAGCTCTAGTGGCAAAAGGCGAGACGCAAAAACAAGACGCGAAAAAGAAGTCGAGAGCAGGTACGACCTGTAATTATTGTGGTAAGAAAAACCATTGGGTCAGTGAATGCAGAAAGTGGATCGCAGATGGACGACCATCCAAAAATAAGTCCGTTAATGACTCTCAAAACCAAGCTAACCACAAAAATAACCAAAACAAATTTCAGAGCAATGCTGTTGAGGTTAAGGAAGGTCTTGTGTTGTCATTTTCAGAGATTTTCAATACTGAGATCAACACTACAGACTGGTGGATCGACAACGGTGCTACAAGGCACGCAACGAATAATTTCGATTTCTTTGTAGATTTTGAAAAATTCAAGAATCCGTGTGGCATGAAGGCTGCAGGAAAAGAGCTTTTGCAAGCAGTAGGGAAAGGCATCGTAAAAGTTGTATCAACAGTGAACGACGAGCGATACATCCTAACCTTGCATGATGTTTGGTACGTTCCCGACATATCGAAGAATTTGTTTTCTGTTCTAGCAGCTCAAGACAGAAACCTAAACAGTATGTTTGAATCAACAGCCACGCGGTGCTCGCTCAAAGTGAATAACAAGATACTGCTAAGTGGAGTCCGAAATGTTCACGGAACACTATTCAAAGCAGCTATTAAACCGATTTTTTCCGCTGGTAATGTGAGTTTCAATGTTGCTGTTACTGATAGTTCTCAATTACAGCTGTATCACGAGAGGTGGGGACATCAGGACAAGCAGCACGTGAAAAACTTGTTACAAAAAGAATTGGGTATTAACGTCAAGTTAAACAGAGAAATTTGTGAACCGTGCGTTTACGGTAAGGCCCATCGTTTAGCTTTTGGTACTGGAAGAAAAGCAAGCCAACCTGGAGAACTGATTGCTACAGATTTATGTGGTCCTTTTGATGTATCATTTAGCAAGAAGAGGTATATGGCCATATTCAAAGATATGTTCACTAAATTTCGATATTGCTACATAATTGCAGAGAAGTCTGACGTCACAGCAGCTTTACAGTCAATGATTGCTCACGCAAAACAGCAAGGTCATTCGATTAAGGCGCTGCTGAGTGACAACGGCGGCGAGTTCGACAATGTGGAGGTCAAGGCTATTCTAGAGAAAAATGGAATTACGCACAGATTGACAGCTCCGTATACACCACAGCAAAATGGTTGCGTTGAACGAGAAAATCGCACAATCGTTGAAATGGCTAGAACATTCAAGTACTCCAATCCCGACGTGAAATTTCCTGAAGCCATTTGGGCAGAATTAGTCACTACAGTTACGTACGTATTGAACAGAACAGGCAAATCATCAGTAGACGGTGTGAGTCCTTACGAGCTGTGGATTGGAAGTAAGCCGAGAATTAAGCACTTACGCATCATTGCATCAACTTGCTACGTTCATATACCTAAAGAAAAGAGAAGAAAAATGGACGAGAAAGCAATCAAGGGTTATCTGATAGGTTACGATAACGATGAAAGATACAGAATTTATGTCAAGGAAGAGAACAAAGTTATTGTCTCAAGAGACGTTCAATTTCGCGAATTAACGAGAGATTGCGATCATGAGGTTCAGTTACCACTCAAAGATTCTCATTTACAGAAAGATAACACCGAGGAAAATCCTGAGGTTCCAGTCGAACTAGAAGAGCCTTTGGAGTACCCCGAGATACCAGTTCAACAAGATGAACCACTTGAGTACGAGTCGGAAAGCACGGAACCTGAATCGGCAACCGATGACGAGGAAGAGCCAGCGACGCCCTCACCAGTACCTGCAAGAACTTTGAGAGATCGCTCGAAGTTGAGAAAGCCAAGTTACCTACAAGAATATGCACACATTGCTGAAAACACCGATTTTATTGACACGTATGTAACTCCTCAATCATTCCAAGAAGCTGTTTCAGGTAGGGAAAGTTTACAGTGGAAACGAGCCATGGATGATGAGATGAAATCGCTCAATGAAAATCACACATGGAAGCTGTCAACTTTGCCACAAGGAGCAAAAGCGATCCCATGTAAATGGACCTACAGAGTTAAAACCAATCCAGATGGTTCGGTCAATCGATACAAGGCAAGACTAGTTATAAAAGGTTTCAGTCAACGCTACGGCATTGACTATAGCCAGACCTTCAGCCCAGTAGCAAGAATGGCAACTATTCGGTCGATTTTAAGCATAGCTGCAAGTGAGCAGATGCATCTAGCACAGTTTGACGTATCTACAGCATTTTTATACGGCGAGCTTGAAGAAGTTATTTACATGCAGCAACCAGAAGGCTACAAAAACGGTACTGATCAGGTATGTCAACTTCAAAAAAGTTTGTATGGTTTGAAACAGGCTCCAAGATGCTGGTTCAAACGTTTTGGCAAGTATCTTATCAGTCTCGGCTTCAAAGTTAGTGATGCAGATCCATGTTTGTTCATGCGAAAAGAAAATGACAAAAGTATTATCATGGCTCTGTACGTAGATGATGGATTAGTTGCCGCAACAGATCCTCAAGATTTGAAGATTTTCTTACAAGATTTAAGCAAAGAATTCAAGATCACTTCACAGAAAGCTTCATACTTTTTAGGGCTAGAAATTGAACAAATAGATGATTATATTACAATTAATCAACAAGCTTTTGCTAAAAAGATTCTAGAACGTTTCAATTTTTCAGATTGCAAACCAGTCTCTACGCCAATGTTGAAAGCTTCTGAGATTTCTCAACCAGGGAAAGAAAATTCCAAAGCACATAATTTCCCTTACAGACAGGCGGTCGGAGCTCTCATGTATTTGATGCTAGGAACTCGACCTGACTTAGCATACAGCGTTGGATTTTTATCAAGATCACTGGAAAATCCATCTTTGGAAGATGTAGCTCGAGTTAAAAGAGTTTTCCGCTATGTAGCAGGCACATTGACGAAAGGAATAACCTATACTCGTAAGGTAAAAAGGGGTATTCTTGAGACTTTCAGTGACGCTGATTTTGGAGGATGCACGAAAACTGGTCGCTCTACTTCTGGTGTCATAGTTAAGTATGCAGGAGGGGCTATTTCATGGATGAGTCAAAGACAACCTACGGTAGCCACTTCCACTACCGAAGCTGAAATTATTGCAGCAAGTGAAGCAGCTAAAGAAATTATTTGGCTCTCAAGATTGTTTAAAAATGTTGTAACTTTAAAGCAAGTTCCAATAATTGAGGTCGACAATACAGCAGCAGTGCGTTTAAGCGAAAATCCAGAGTTTCATCGACGAACAAAACATATAGCCATCAAGCACTTCTTTATTCGAGAGAGGGTAACCGAAGGCGAATTAGCAGTTCAACAAATATCTTCTGAGAATCAACTGGCAGATATTATGACGAAGCCTTTGGGTGCAATACGATTACAAATATTACGCGATAAATTGGGTTTAAAGTAACATAGTGGGTACTAAGATGTTTTGTTTGTTTCTTTCATTATTATTACAACAATTAACAAGGGAAAGTGTTAAAGTAAAATTGTACTTCATATGTTAATTGTTCTAAAAGACAGTTGGTAGTCGTTACCTTGACTACAAATAAATGATTTGATTTCTTTTTTCAATTTTTCTAACTTGTCAGTCAAAGTGAATGGTTATGTCAATTTACTGAATAAAAAGTCCACATCAAGATTAAACTGCATTCCTTGTATTTATTCTAATTATGATGACCTGAGGAAAACCAAGTCGTGTAAAAATATTTTGGAAACAATCTATAACAGATGTAGATGTTTCATCATTTATGTAAATCAATTGAAGCTTATGTGAAAAGTGGTCTATAAGTACTTAGTAATTTTTACTGGCCAATTTTACAATTTCTACAGCTACTTTATTAAATCTTAACTTTGGGACGCTATGTGGCAAAAGAGGTTCCTTGTAGTTTGCTGGCAAATATTTTTTACACATACGACAACCTTTGATATACCTTGTGATGTCACTGGACATATTCGGCCAATAAAACAAAGATCTACCTCTACTTATTGTCTTGCATATACCTGTGTGACCCTTATGCAACTTTATCATCATATCTTTTCTGTTTTGAGTCATTTCAAGCTTGTCTTCAACATGAATAGAATCGTTTGAAGGATAAAAGGGTTTACACCCTGTAGGTAGGCTTTTCTTATTGGTCCATCCATAATAGTGGTTATCATGGATTTTTATTAAAATAGGGTCTTTGCTTGTCTCGAGCTGAAACTGATCTCTTTTTTCTCAACTCATTGGTAAGTATTTAAAAACTAGGTGAACCACTCCAAGCATGTCAGGATCCGGTGAATTTTTTGTTCTTAGACTGGATCTAGACAACATATCTGCAAATTGTATATTTTTACCGGGTACAAAATAGACATTCATCAATTAAAATCTAAATCTTTGTAATCTGACTAAGCCTACTTTCTGAATCGGTTTCTTCATGATTGAAATAATTGGTTTGTGGTCTGTCTGTACGTCAACTAGCTGTTTTTAAATAAAATCGTGAAATTTTTTAGGTCCTAAATACATGGCTAAAAGTTATTTGTCAGTTTGGCTATAGTTCACTTAATGATCATTCATAGACCTAGAAGCACACGCAACTAATTTCAGGGTATTATCCTCATACTTTCGGAACATACGGCAACCTAATCCATTCTTAGAAGCGTCACATTGTATCACTGTCAGTTTTGATGGGTCGAATTGAACAAGAGCTGGTGTTCTAGTAATAATTTCCTTTAGCTTGTTAAAAGCTTGGTTATGTAATCATGACCATTCAACATTTTTTTTAGTAATTGATATAACCGATGCATTAATTCTGACATATTTTTGACATACCGTCTGACATACTTAAAGGAACCAATTATTCTCTGTAACTCAATTTTGTTGGTAGGTTCTTGGAGTTTACACAAGGATTCAACTCTGTCGGGATCAATTTGCATGCAATTTTGAGAAAAAATCTGCCCCATGATTTCAACTTGTCATTGACAGTATTGAAGCTTGTCTATATTGAATTTTGCACCAACTTCATTAGCTCTTCTAACTACTTTAGCACCTGCTAAATCATGCTCTAGTTTTGTTTCGCCACAAATTACCATATCATCATGACATATAACTACATTTTGTAAATTGGAAAAATGTGGTTCAACTTCATCTTGAAATATATCTTGTGAGTTTGCTAATCCATAAAGTAAAACCGCATATATGTATACACCAAATGGAGTTGCAAAACAACTCTTCCACGAAGACTCTTCACTAAGTTCTAAGTGATGATAGCCTTCGGAGAGGTCGGAAACAGTAAAAATAATTTTTGTCTTTAAATTTTGAACATACTTCTCCTATGTTTAAGCTTAACTTTGATTTTCTAATGATTTGACAATTTATGTCGGAAGGGTCTAAACATAATCTAATTTTTCCATTAGACTTCTCAACAATAACTATTCTGGTAATACTCGCTTTCGGTTTTATTTCATCAACTTTTATTTTTCTATCTACTAGTCTATCTAATTCCAATTTAAGCTGGTAGAGCAAATGGAGTTTTATTGGGTGGATGACAGACGTTCTCGAAATTTTCTGTAGTTGGTATAATATGTTTTCCTGGGAACCTACCAAATCCATTGCAGAATGCATACTAGACCTATGTATTCCAGAGTTTGCGAAAGATAGACCAAACTATCACATAAATAAAGCACATAACAAAATAATAACATCATTCAGATAGAAAACGAAATAAGAACAAACTTATGTCACACTGACAGCGATTAAGAGTTATAAGTTATCTCTTATCAATTTCACTTTGCTTACATCGTTGACACAGAAGGCGGAATAATATAGTGCATTTTTTCGTATTTCATTTGTACCAAATATTTCATAAACGTTCTCATATTTGACTTTTTGAATGCCTCTCGAGCATCATTTAAAATATCTCTTTAATCTTTGTTGAATGGTGTGACTCATGTTTATGATAAATGTGCAGTCTATACTCCAGTGACATTACAATAATGCATTTTTTTGCTACTATATCTTCAATTATTTACCAAATAACCTCGTTAAAAATAGATTAAACCTAATTCATTGCTTGCACATAATGTATCTTTCAAATAAAATTACTATGCTCTTCAATAACGATACTATCTACAATATAAAGTTACCTAATGTTGTGTCTCGAACAAATAAAAATTTGTAATCAAGTCGAACAATCAACTTTTTATAATCACAACGTATTTTCCGATATTGCTGCTCCTTGGAAAACTAATAAAAATTATTCCGTGAACGTTAACCCGTATATTTCCTTATCGTTGTAAATGTCTAGTTATGTGGAGGGTTGGAGATGCTTTCTAGGCGATACTCGACACGCTAACGACCAAACGTAAATGTTGTAGAATCAACCATCCTTTTGAGGGTAGTTTCATGTTACACAAAATAACAGATAACGAACCTGTTAGTACAACTTCATTTTATAACTTGGAAGTTCTAAAACATTGAACTGAAAAAAAAGATAGGAAACAATTTTTGTAATGATTCGCATTTGTTTCCTGTTAATTGGATATAACAGTAAAAAATACGGAATTGGGTCACTATTGCGAACACCGTCGACAGTTCAGAAAAACTGGACCGTCAATTTTCGATTGAACGAGAAAATATTTCTTCTATTGAAGAGGATTAGAGAACGAGTCATGTTTGTATTCAGGCATGTTTCAAGTGACCTAGAAGATCAATAAAGTTCGACTTTTTAACTTCAGTGACCACTGAGTCTATTATCTAGCTATATCATTCCAAAGGATTTTGAAATATTGAACGATTACTCATAATTTGATTTTAACTTAATAATTCCTCATAAACATTTGCTATAATGTATTGAAATGTGTTATTAACGAGATATGACTAAGTGAAATCCATTTCTACCGTGATTTTCCTCAATTCCGCGACTGTTTTCCAAAAATAATAATGATGAAAATTTATTTTATGTACTTCTCCTAATCATCTTATAGCTCCACTCCCTTTCAATATTCTCCTATCCATTCTTCTCTATTTTTTACTTTAATTCAATAGTTTTTTACCCATGTACTCAAATTCACGTACCTTTCATTTTACATGTTCTGTTGTCGCCTGCTTCAAACTCTAAATGCCTATTCTGTATATTACGTTCTGGCTGAGTACTAGATACATTTCTGCTGGTTCATCATAAGCCTAAAGTTTATTGCTATCTCGCATGCAGGATGCTCTTTCCAATCTCTCATTTATATTGATCAGTATTTCCAGAATATGGAATTTACTGCTTCGATCCTCGATCCTTACAGTGTGGAGTGTGATCATATTACTTTCTTAAATGGAACAAACTTTTTCTAAATAATGCCGTAATATAATGAAAACATTATACAGATTCAAAAAAATTGGCAATTGTTTCGATGTCACTAATTATCATTGTCAGAGTAAAAGAGATTACGTTTCATGTGAGGTCTAGATGATGTTTAATAGTTATTTGTATGCCAAGGACTGGAAGTACTACTTTGTTGGACGAGTCTGACAATTGTGAGACGAGAGAAGCGAGGCGAGCAACAGACGAGTCCAACAAAGTAGTATTTCAGCCGCGGCGTACACAACATTTTTTAGACGACGCATAAGATCCAAAACATGTGGCGTGCATTTGAATAACTCTTCATCGCTGATGTTTTCTTTTTCATCGTCATTGATTGTTATTAATTAATTTAGACAGAACTTCGGATGAAACAAATAATTTCAGAAAATTAAAAATTGAAGGTTATGCAAAAACATCGAATTGAAACTGTCAACTGTCAACATAGAAGTGGCAAGGGTCACATTTAAGGAAGTTAAAGTTGTCTACTCCAGAGCGTCCCGAAAGTGTTTTGCAGTACGGAACTGTCACTTTCACTTTTTTTTATATTTTACTATTATGTTAATTATTTAATATGAAAAAGGAAAAAACTATTATTATTATTATTATTAAAAATTATTATTGTAATTATTTTAACATCAATATTATTATTATTCAAAATTTAACAGCAATTATATTAAGAAAATCAACAGATTATGAGGTTGATGACTAACAACCTCACTAATCCATAAAAAGCTAATCAGTTGTTAAATAACAGCTATAATTCAGAAAATTATCAAACGAATGTGATCTAAACAGAATCAAATGAACATTCCTTTACAGATGTGTAATTCTTATCTAGCATCAGCAAATATGAATAGGTTTCACTAAGATGATTAAGATCAGTTTTCTTATTCATACAATTATTAGATTAAAATATGAATGCCATTTCCAAGAATGTACGCTTAGATAGCTTACCCTCCTTAGCCAATACTCTCACTGCCTTGTAGTTCATGTTATGACCTTCCCTGAAAACATGTTCACCCAGTGCACACCTCTCTGGATGCAATCTACTGTCACTCTTATATGAGGAGACACGGTTCTTAAGAAACCTACCAGTCTGGCCAATATATTCAAGATCAAAGTTAGAACAAGGAATGCAGTAAACTAATTTGGAAATATGTAAAAGTGGAGTCTTGTCTTTGACTTTAGTGAACAAAGAATTAATAGTCAGAACTGTTCTATGAGCAATCCTAACATTACCAGCCTTGCTGAAGATACGAGTGAGCTTGGGAGTAACTTCAGCAATATAAGGTAACGAGAAAAACAAGTGATCAGCGAGAGCAACATCAACCATGTTATTATTATTATTATTGTTAAAAGCAACATCCAAATTCTCAACATTATTAATATTATCAAAATTATTATTATTTAAGTTATTATTGGAAATATGATCCACAAAATGGTTTTGGACAGAATTATTGTCCTGAGAAAGACTGACAGTTGGTGTGCCATACAAAATCTTGTTCAATAAGGGAACAGGATAAGAGTTTTGACAAAAAATGTCGTGGAGAATCCTTAGGTTCTTATTGTGGAAAGAAGGATCGGAGATTTGAAGAACTCGATGTTTCATTTGCTTAACTAAGTTAATTTTTGTAGACTGCCTGTGATAGGACAAATAGTTTATATATCTACCCGAACTCATGGGTTTTCCATACCAATCGATGAGAATGGTGTTACTAGAAGTACGATAAAATCTCGTGTCTAAAAAAGGAATACTAGAATTATCGTCCTCTTTTTCAATAGTAAACTGTATGTATTGGTCGTAACTTTTGAAAACATTCAAAGTTTCTGTTAACTGTGAACGAGGAAGGGAAAGAATGATGTCATAAACATATTTTTTAATAAAGGGAACGTTGAAAGGAAGGACATTCAAGACACTGTCCAGCACATCATCCATCACGTAACATGCCAAAATTGGGCTTATTTTTGCTCCCATAGGGGTGCCAAAAGTTTGTCTATAAATTTGGTTGTTGAAAGAGAAATATGTATTCTCAAAAAGAAAAGTCAACAAGTTGATAAAGTTACTCTCACTAATACTGCCAAAATTACTAATATTAAACCAATTATTATGGACAGCTCTAATACAAGCATTAAGATAAACATTACTGAAAAGTGACACTACATCGAAACTGGCCATAACATAGTCTTCAGGAAGTTGAAAATTATTATATTTAAGAGAGAGGTCAAAAGAGTCTTTAATAAAGTACTGATTTTCACAATCATAAGCCCTCGTCAGTATGTCAGTCAAATAAGCAGCTAAAAACTCTGAAGGATTGTCATTAGAAGCAATTATCGGTCTCATCGATAAAACAGGTTTGTGAATTTTAGGTAATGCATAGAATTTTGGAATTACCCCTGTATAGGATGTAAGTTTTTTCTTTGTAGCAGCATCGATCTGCCTAGAATTATGAAGTTTCTTTATTAATGAGTTACATTTTGTTTGAATTTGGAGAGAGGGATCTCTCTGAACCAACTCGTATGACGAAGAACTATTAATAAGATCAGAAGAGAGCTTAAAATATTGATCTCTATTCATAATCACAGTGACATTACCCTTATCGGACCTAGTGACGAGCAGGTTAGGATTATGTTTAAGAAATTGTCTAGCTTTTGAATACAACTGTTGACAAAAGGATGTTTCTAACTAGTCAGCAAAAGACTACTTTCCACTTTCTTTAAATGGATAATGGGCTATATATATATATATGTATATATATATATATATATATATATATATATATATATCGCGATAGCGGTTGAAGTGGCATCCGTATAGATTTGTAGCGCTGTGGCATCCCCCGATATACACAATATGTATATAGAGCAGCCCCAATACATCTAGATCACGCACAGAGTGGCTTCCTATTATTTGGCAACACTGGGACCTTGATAGATTATTAGCAGGTAGATTTGAATTTGTTTAAGAATCGCTGCGTCCTGTATATTGTTTATAGATCACGTACGGAGTGACTTCCACTAATTTTATATATGAATTAGTTTTTCTATTGAGAGAGGAGAATAAAACACATATTCTAGTAATTGGGGCGTTGACGGTTATTACAAATTCATGTGAAGCTATATTTTACGCATAAAAGACAGTTTTTAGAAACCAGAAATCACATTTTTAAAACCTTATTACTCGTCTTAAATTGAATAAAATTAATTTGTATTGCGTTATTTATAACCCATTATCACGTGTCTGCGATCACCAATCAGAGCGCGATGACGTCACTGCACGAACAAGTGGACTAATTTTTCATAACTCAGTTACAAGTATGAACTATTTTTCATGATAATTTGTTAGAACAACGATAATATTTCACGATTTTTATCACAAAGGAGACTGGATCCATTAAAAGAAATAGACACCTTACTCATTTTGTACACTCTTTTATCATATTTAGAGCTACTTACCATCTATATCGACGAAAGATAACTTGAAATCAGCTCTGTAAAGAAACAAACTACTAATGAACTAGTGAATAATTGACTTTTTATTTTTACCACAAGCATAAATATCTAAACTGATTTTCAATTTATATTTGTGGTCTATCAGAGATTATAATTTATTAGAGAAAATGAAAAAGACTCTCCATCTCAAATGTAATCTGTAGGCAAATAGCAGTAAGTAAAACGCAAACTCCGTACTACAGCATATAATATTACAAGTTGGAAGGGCAACTAGTTTCGGAATACTGAGCTATCATCAGGCCTTAAATGTATATATCATTCACATGAAAAGTATTATGAAAGGAAAGCTGTCACATGACCGTGGCATCCAGCAGAATCAAAGATGTGTCAGTAGGTAATATGATAAATATACTGTAGGCAAATTAAAAATAGTTAGGAAAATTTACATAACTATGCAAACGTCAAACAAAATTAAAATTGGGCAACATTAAGAGAAGTCATTAAAATTTAATTAATGTATAATTAAAAGAAAAAGAAAGAAATTATGGACTACGTCGTACGACAGAATCCGTCTGAAGCGAGAAGTCCAGTATTCGATTAGTCGTAATGGGATAAAGGGCAATGGAGAGAACTGAATGCGGACTAACGGAAAACAACTTTTGCTATCTGTTAATCAGCATGATAATAATTGTATACTCAGAATTCATATTTTAACACTGATAATTCACACAATTTGTATATTCATAGTCGTAGGAAAAATAGAGTACATAACTCGTTAGAAATTGTATTTCCTGCACTAGTACGGAATATGTCACTCTCCACACTTCTTATACAATGCTATTCAAATTCGAGTCTATGCATTGGAATCATGGTAACGGTAAGAGATATAGGGATGGTTAAATGGAGGCAAAGTTGTGTATTTCATAGGTCATTTATTTGATTGAAGACAATGTAGCTTCTTTTGTCCTGGAGTTATACCGCAAAAATTGAAACTTTTGAAATTCTTCTTTTGCCTACATCTTTTTATTTGCGAGGTTTTTCCAAAACTTTGCCATAGCAACTTTTTGTAGACTATCCAAACATGCGAATAATAGTATATTAAGTACCAAGTGTCAAAAAGGTTACTTCAGTCACGAGTTTTACTAGGCACGAGTGGAGCGAAGCGGAAAGAGTTCCTTGTGAAACGAGTGACTAACGACGTTTTTAACACGAGGTGCTTACTATAATTTTTCTTCGCCCGCGGGAAGGGAAACATTATATTATATTCGAATTATATTCATTACATGACGAACGATGACTGACAGCTGACTGATAAATGAAATGACGCAGAATATCAAAATTATTAAGGAGCATGAAATTTAACATACTAAAGATACACTTGATTTGACGTTTAAAAAACAAAAGATAAACGAGATGTGACTTTTCGCATTTTAAACACTAGTGTATAAAAAGTCGTTTTGTGCATGTCAAACCCGTGTTCAAAATGCGGTTTTAGTAGCGGAAGTAGAAAAAAATTGTATGGAAAGTATGGTACACATTGGGCTACCCTCAACATTTTATTTTTAGATACGGACCTGTATTTTCATTTCAATTTTTTGAATGTCAAGAGGTATCTTTCATATTGGCGTAGTATTTTTATCTGAACTACAGAGTGTTTTGGAAATATTGAACTATTACCAGAACAATTTTAACCTCTTTTAATATTCCATAACAGCTGTAACTGAAAAATATCAGTGAGTAAGAAGTGAATCAATGCCAAGTTGATCATACAACAAGAACTTGTTTAATTATTGAAGATTTGAAATTTTACCGGTAATTTTAAATATGTTCAAAACACTTTGTAGTTCAGATGTAAATACTACGCCGATATGAAACATGACTTGGCATTAGAAACAATGCAATAAAAAATATAGATTCGTATTTGGAAATAAAAACTTAAGGGTGGCCCAATTTTAACGATATTTAGCATACAATTTTTTTCACACAGAGCATGCCGCAAAAATGATTAGTTCGAATACACAAGCTTTTTAATCTGTAACCTACAGAATAATTCACGTTATACATCCAAAGAAATTAGTTTTTACTTTTTAGCGCATTTGAATAAAAGTTAGTCTTTAAAAAGTTTTTTATGATTTTTACAAATCACCCTAATTTCAAATCGTCCGCTTATTTAATAACAAAATAGTGGGCTGGCAAGTAATTTCGTTGGCAAACTATACAGGGTGTTTCCTAAAGTGATATAAAATATTGTTGTGGACGCTTCGTCACTCCATTTTAAGACGAATAGATGTTATAAACATGTGTGATAGGTCGTGTCATTAATGAGATACATGGTGCTGAATTGTTGTATTATTTCAACTTGGATGTTTTATAACTCAGTCTGTAATGCTGGTGGAAAAGTGCCGTATTCTTTTTATGATTGTACTTACTCCACTCTTTCGTTCTTTTCAACTCATAAACGTAGCCGCTACGAATTTTTTTAAGGTGGCTAAGCATTTTTATTGAAAATCGTCCTAAAGAAATTCGTAGCGGCTACGTTTATGGATTGGAAAGAATTGAATTAGTAAAAATCGAAAAAAAGAGGTAAGTACAATCATGAAGAAATACGGCATTTTCCACCGGCATTACAAACCGAGTTATAAAACATCAAAGTTGAAATAATAAAACAATTCAACATCCTGTATCTCATCAACGACAGGACTTATCATACATGTTTATCAGAACTTTTCGTCTTAAAACGGCGTGACGAAGCGCCCAGTACAATATTTTAGATTACTTAGGAAACACCCGTATATTTGGAGAACATATATTCATTTGGAATATGTACTGTTTATTTTTTGTACGAACATTTTTATAAGTTTCAATCAACATTTTTCCATGTATATTCTATCTAAAACGCACAATAGAGAAGAGCTTAATAATGATACTGATTTGAAAACTTGTACAGAGTTATGATGCATTCCTCACTACTTCATTATCTCTTTAGATTCCTTATTCTTTTGATATGATCTTCATTAGCGTTACACGTAAGTCTAGCAATTCGAGTGAATCCAAGACTTTTTTAAAATTTAGTGTTCACACTTCTCTTTTTCAAATTCTGTTTCAAAGTTCTCCTTCAAAATTCAGAGCCCAACTTTTCACGGGTTTCGAATTATTCAAGAGTATGAAAAAAAACCTTCATAAAAGTCACACAATGGATCATATGGAGGAAAATTTATTTAAATCGCCCTATTTTAAGCTCTAGTTCACTCTATAGGATTAATTGTATGTTGGTCTGGGACATTACATTACATTAAAGACATTACGCCAGTAGAACCATTAGCACATGTTTAAATTTTGCATTTATTAGACTCCCTGTATACTGAAACATAGCTTCCATTTTTACTTTGCACTGTTTCGAACCGATGGTGTAGTAATGAAAAGACTAGAGTTTTTTCACAAAACCGCTATGGTGTTGGGAAAAAAACTCTAGTGTATACATAGCTTTTATTGCTATCTACAACTTTTATTTAAGACATTTTTTTCCTTATATCAAATGAGGATGCAGTTATCATTGATACACACTGTATATGCCAGAGAGTTTCAACGTCTCTGAAATTTTTGTGAAATTGAATATTCTAGGTCAACTACTAACAATCCACCTAGTAATCTGATTGCATTCAGGTTTTCGGAATTTTCACAAAAAAAAACTTGACTTCTACTATCTGCTATAGTGAAGTAGAAAAATATACCTACTCGAAAATTAACCTGAAAATTGAGTAGTAATTTCACTTCATCTCGTGGCTTACGTTGGAAAATTCAATTCCTTTTCTCCTTTTTTACAGAAATTCAAAATTCTTTAGTTTGTTTTATCGCCAGCATTATTCATTTTTATTGCCAGTAGTGTTTTATTTTGCCTCAAAATCGGATTTGAGTGAATTGTAGAACGAAAATATAATTTTTTAATAATAACGGTAGATATTTGGCAATAATTAACATCCTCCGCACTGTCAACAATGGTCTCAGAAAATTAAAACAGATATAAATCATCACAATCAATGTTAAAAGCTTTCGATAACCAGAAGTGAGGACGGCAACACTGCCAGGATGCCACTATGCAAGAAAAATACATATACAGACGCCAAACTTACCGTTCTTCGATATGTATACTGACGGATGCCACTTTGTGCGACAGAGGTATAATAAATATATAAGTGTGCTACTATAACGCCGCGTACGGAGACCCTGTGAACCTTGGTGTATAGGTTTATACAAAAAACGACCAAAGTGACGTCCTGCTGACTTCATCAGCAATAGATTCCTAAGCATTCACTGAACCGTTTGCGATAATTTGGAGCTCGATGCACTGTGACGTCCGTATATCGGATGTCATAGTGCCGCGGACGCCACAGCTACCGCGATTTTAACATGGGCAGATGCCACTTCATATATATATATATATATATATATATATATATATAATAACAAGATGTACGAATAGTGCGTGACATATGAACAATAAGCAACGAATAGATTAGTGGGTATTGCACGCAAATAGAAGAAGGGGCTACTGAAAAGAGTGGTAACCGCAGACATGCATGTTTCTAGCTCATTAGCCGTCATCGGTACGGTACAACCAAGAAAAGATGTGAAACATGAGAGCAAAGGTGTTGAATGAAACATGAGAAAATATAACAGAATTCAGCAGGATAGTCAAACACAACATTTGTGTCAGTAATATTAGAAGATCTCGAATATTCGAGACAACAACCAACATAGATACGCACTATTCGTACATCTTGTTATTATTTCATTAATCTGGGTCGGAAGTTTCAGACGGGAGTGTTATATGCACCTCCGTGTCTATGTTGGTTGTTGTCTCGAATATTCGAGATCTTCTAATATTACTGACACAAATGTTGTGTTTGACTATCCTGCTGAATTCTGTTATATTTTCTCATGTCTCATTCAACACCTTTGCTCTCATGTTTCACATCTTTTCTTGGTTGTACCGTACCGATGACGGCTAATGAGCTAGAAACATGCATGTCTGCGGTTACCACTCTTTTCAGTAGCCCCTTCTTCTATTTGCGTGCAATACCCACTAATCTATTCGTTGCTTATTATATATATATATATATATATATATATATATATATATATATATATAGTATGTTTTTTAACTTATAATATATTATTTAACATTTGTATGATTGTTTTATAGTTATTATGGTTATTTGATTTGAAATATGGGCGCTTACCACGAATCCCAAAATTAAGATATGTTTCATAAAAATTGTAAATTTATTTTATATTATTATTGCCTTATCTCAGGGATGAATTCGGCACTTAGCGCTCGCCAGTAATAGGAAACTTTAGGTAGAAATATCAGGAAAACACAAGAAAACATAGACAAACGATTTAATAAATGGTGAAATGAAGAAAAAATGGTTCTTTGTTAATTACAATATTAAACAATACATGTGTTATAATTTTAAATAGAAATACTTGCAAAAACCTTCTCATAAATTGATTCATTCCAGTTATTACAAATTTTATTTAAAACTCTCATCGAGTAAATTGCGCTCAAAAATCTATCTGCTATTTGCGTAGAATGGCCATTCGCTGCTCTTCAACCTCAACTGTGATTATTCTAAATATAGCCTACGCGTTGTGTGTGTATTCTGTGGAAGTTATTTAGTTTATGAAGATAAAGAGAGGTGTGGCATATTGTAAATTTATTATTGTTAATGAAAATGAATTTGGTGAGTAATTATTTGAACAAATAGTTCGTGTTTTATGTCCGTGATATTAGTGGAGATTAAATTATTAAATCTAATATTTATTTGAGGAATTAATATCAATGATAACGGTTAACCTAACATCTGAAATGTACTTGTTATTGTTTTTATAGGGAAAGTTTGATGTACCCAAGAGAAATAGAGTTCATATTTGGTTTCTTCTTGACTCTGGAGATGATGCATGTGAAAAGATCGAGGCTACGATCGAATAAACCGGAACTCAGGATGAAAAAATGACGAATTGTGAATCATTTCACCAGTTGAGTACCACGATTAATGGTAATATGTATCAACAGTCATCAAAACTATTCTAATAAGGTAATTTTATTCAGTCTTACCAAGTTCTGGTCGATAGCAAAAATTATTTTCACTTTTTGTTTAAAATACGAGTAATTATTTTGTTATTTTTATTTCAATACTTTGTTGATTACTTTGGTTAACTTATTACATGATTTTGTTCAAATTATCTTTACTTTTTTTAATTAATTTGGAGAAGGAAAAATTTAACATGTCTCACCATTTATCAGACCACGACGCTCCTCTCACAAGCTTCAAATCAACAACTTGCAATTGTTTTAATTATTTTGTTTCATTGTTCATTGTTGATAAGTAAATATAATTGTTTTTCTCGAATCAAAACATCCATTCCTGTGTTATTGTAGATAAATTCACTGTGTTTATTTACACTCTGTAATCACTCCAAATCACTCTACCCGAACTATCGAAAGGTTATTTTATATACAGGGTTATATACTATAATATATTATTCACGAAATTTACTCGTGGTTGTTTTATATTCCTTTTTTATTCTTTGAAATATAATTACTAAATTGAATAGAAATCTTGTAAATCATTTTAATAAATGTACATTATGCGTAGGTAATTCTTAACGAGTTTAAGCTATGTCTATTTAAATCAGCATGTCGTCATAAATTATCTTGTTATTAATTATTTACTAAAGATTGACATTCTTCAAATGATGCTAGTTAGTTTAATTTACCTGGTAGCTATGTTTCACTTTAATATATATATATATATATATACATATATATATATAAAGACACAATAAATCCTTTTGTAGAAAGTTACATTGGGAACAGTTATTGTATCACAATATTATGTAAATCAACAGAATACGTGTTCATAATACCGGTCGTTAACGCAGAGGCATCCGCAATCGCAAAAGCTATATTTGACAACTATGGTTTGATGAAGGAAATAAGGACGGATCAAGGAACAGAATATAAGAACGAAATAATGAAGAACTTAGCGGAACTTTTAAAAATAAAACACAATTTTTCATCGGCATATTATGACGAATCAATAAGCAGTTGTGAAAAATTACATAGAACGTTTAATGAGTACATAAGAAACTTTATTAAAGATTCTAGAGATAACTGGTGTGAGTTTGTGAAAATATTTGCATATTGTTATAATACAATACCAAACA
This sequence comes from Galeruca laticollis, assembly GCA_963921935.1. Classification (NCBI taxonomy): domain Eukaryota; kingdom Metazoa; phylum Arthropoda; class Insecta; order Coleoptera; family Chrysomelidae; genus Galeruca; species Galeruca laticollis. Next base: position 46,722,440 of record OY998184.1, read on the forward strand.
CGTATCACGGAGACACTCCTTTTGAGTTGTTATACGGTAAAAAATCCAACATACCAGAATTTTTAAATGTAGAAATTGAACCATGTTATAATTTTGAAAGATATGATGAAGAATTGGATAACTTACAGTACGCGAATGAAAGAGCCAAGTAGTTTTTGATAAAAAATAAGCAAATTAGAGTAAATAAAAGCGACAAGGAATCGTCACCCGTAAACTTTAGGGTAGGGGATTCGGTAATTCTGAAAAATGGAGAAAGAAATAAATTCGATCCATATTATTTAGGTCCGTTCAAAATAACGGAAGTAAGAGGAGTAAACTGTGATATTGTATCTCAAAACAATAAAAAACAAATCGTCCATAAAAATCGGTTGTATAAATACAATAACGACAATATTTGTAATCAAGTGAGGTGAGATCGTAAACAAACAAGCAGTGTTTAAAAACAAAATTAGACAATTAGTGTAATAAACAAACAATGCGAGAATCGTTAACGTTATAATTAGTATCGAAAATTTATCAGGGATAATTTTTCATTTCCAAGAGGGGATGATGTGATGATCCCAAAAGACGCTATTATATTTAATTAGATATAACTTGATTTTAATTCCAAATATTGCTAGCGGCCAGTGAACTTGTAAGGAATCACGACTGTTTGTAAAGTATATCATTGACGCGTCTTAATGATAAATAATGTAGTCAGCAAGATCGACGGATAGATCATCGACTGTTTTGGTTCAACAATGCATTTATAGAATTTCCTATATAAAACAGAGAGTTAATTTCTCTATAATTATTAAAAGTATCAATGTTTATAGTGTAAGTTATTCATGGTCAGTAAATTGTATACGTAGTGTTAAATATATGATCCCAGTGAGTTTTGATATACAATGTTATTTATTCAACCCCAATGAATAATGGTGAGTGTTTCCCGAAGATTAACGGTTCGATGGTTCAAGAAGTATATACGAGGGGCACTTGCTAAATAGCCACCACAAGGAGTATTTTTGGCGTTTTGAACCTAAAGAAATATCTATGTATTTTTATTGCTATTACCTAGCTGTGTTCTACTGATAATTCTGTATTTGATATTCTTCGCATGAGTCTTGTACTCAAAGAATAAGTAATAGATATCAAGTAGTTTATGTATTGTCTTATCGAGTGATTAGCTTGTAGACAGCATGTTACGTATATTATATTGGCATATGTACTTGCAATATACTTAGTTGACATGTATCATCCTGTTTTTTATCTCTACGCACATATCAGATATTTTTTGGCTTATTATTAAAAATTTTCATTTTGTCAATCAGTTGATACGCATAAGATTAATTTCTTAGTTATCATTTAGATGTGGTATATCTTTTATTCACATAGTAGTTATTCAGGTTTTTCAAGTAAAACTTTTACTCAATTAGTAGAACACTAGGAAAGAGGCATTTTCTGGATCGATGTGTAAATTTAGTTTTTTAAGCCGCAGAGGCAATACTTCAGTATATTAGATAATAACTCTTTGGGAGAAATCTTCAATTTCATTTCGGTTATTATCTTCATCTTATTTTGAAAACGCATCTGGTGTTGATAATAATATAGTTTGGACATATAGACTTAAGCTAGTTCAGTCAGTTAACAGTTTAATCGTGGATGATAACATTTTAGTAATTCAGTGTTATCTGTACATTTAAGGGTTTTCCTTTTTTTTCTGTGGTACTTTACCATTTGATTCTGCCTGGACCGGGGTGATGATGCGACAACCGTTCTTCCGGACTAGAAGATAAGGGGATAATGTGGGATGGATTTAATTATTAGTATATATTCTCTTATTATGTAACATATATTTTTTGAACTTATCATGTTGAATCACGTCCAATCTTAGTTACAGTAGATTGCCTGGTTACCAAAGCTATCCCCTGAGTAACGGTTTGTATTATATTTTACGTCGATGACATATGTTATATTCTAGCTAAGTGTAGGCACATGTATAACTGATAACTGGTGTTCTGTATAGCCCAGTTATTTTTCATTTTGTGTTTTTTATTAGTTCACATGTATAACTGATTACTTGAAGTTCTGTTTAGGCCAGTTATTTTTCCCTTAGCTAATTCAATGACTTAACTTATGTTATAGTACAGTTATTTTTCATGCATCTTTTCTGAATTGTATCAATTGTTAGACACATTTCATTTGTTAAGAAAATTCCAGTATCTGTCATGTATTATTTTTGTTAGTCCCCTATTACAGGACAATAAAACGCATTGATAAGTTTGGAAACCTGTTTTATCTATTGATTCCTATTTATTGGCTAGGTTTAGGATAGGACGAACATTTTGACCGAGCAGAAACCTGACTGGCGCCCATTTAAATTGATAGCATCCCGGATATCTTATAGCACTCACTCCGACTCACCGACTAAGTGAGCTCAAGGCCTGAAAGGTTGTCACCAGGGACAGCTGGACTTACCTGTAACCCATAGGGTCGATACTTGTGAAGCTAGTGATCAATTTGAGTGGTCATAAATGTTCCATATCCCAGGTTTTTTGCGAGTCTAATTCGTTGACTCTTTTATTCCATTCTTCGCTCCTGCGTTCTCCTAATTTTTTTTATATTTCTTCCTGTATTTCTCGGACTCTCCTTAGTTGGTTAGGATTTCGAGTTCTACGTGCGTTTCTCGATCTTCATCTAGGTTTTTTTAATCAGCCGTATTGGTCTACTACGGTCATCGTGGTGCTTTGTTCCAGCACTTCCGTTACTGTATTTCTCAAAATTTGTAATAAAAATGGCTTCGTAGTCGTTGCAGATAAATAAAAAATTTCCTCAAGATGATATTTCATTGAAAGCTACGAAATTTTATTTTCGATGTTCAATGAATACGACGGAGCTGAAGCTGAATAAAATTTGTCAAGTGATTTATGCGGTATTTAAAATATGCCTGACATACATTTCAATTAATGCTGCACTTTAATTTTGTAGTACAAAATACAATTCGCATCAAATATCAGATAATAACGAAATTATTCGAGAATCTTGTGTAAAATACTTGAAATTCACATATTGCTGCTTAAACAGAATTCCTCCATAAGTCGCTCCAAATATTTCTAGAAAATGATTCCAACAATATGTTTCCTCCTATCTTTATGGAATAATGAACGAACATTTTGAAGTAGAGAATTGTTTATTTCGACGCTACCACAACAGCCACAGAACAAAATGTCTAATGCAGGCTTTTTCGAAAGAAAACGTGCTTCTACCTTATATATTATGTCTCAGATTCATATATCTTGGAGAAGTCGTATTGTGAGAACAATTTTGTTGAAGTTCAAGCACACATTTTGTTTCAATTCTCGAATATTCATATTTGACGTTTTGAGGAACGTGTAATTACTGAAGCATCTACAACATATTCCGTCTATTTTCTTGAAAAACATAGGAATGGCTATTAATGTTGTTTTCTAGATGAAATTTGATTATTACAAGGGTTGCTATTCATGTGGTGAGGCAAGAAAGAGCAAAGTATTGGATATTATTAAAAATATGTTCACGTCCGTTTAAAATATTCGCCTTCAATCTATACACTTTTGCATGCAATTCACTCAACTTCCACACTTCTTTGTTCCGTCAGAGTGTTTCGAATGACTCGTCACATCTTTGAGCGATGAAAATTCAACAAAAGTTCAAAATTATAATATTCAAGCATGAGAAATTAAGTAGCAATGTTACCCGACTGGTTCACTGTCAACAAATGACTCTCATTATTTCTAAGTGCCCGGAGACCCTTCTAGTGAAAACCAACTAAAAATGTGAAGATATTCGTCCTTCTGCTTTATCAAGTTTTAGTGAACCAGCTGCGACTACCTAAATCACATGCTGTCCACCTACACATTTATTCGACATGATTACAACTACACAGTTAATCTAAGAACATGAAATATCAATGGACGTCTTAGGGAATTCATATCTGAATATAATCACTGATATTAAAGCCCCGAACACCTAGTAAACATTATTTTATTTCGATAATATTTGGCACACGTATCAGGGAGTTCGTAATATGCAAATGAATAAAATTTCACTTCAATCGGGTGAGGTTTCTGTTCACCAACTTTATTAAAGGGTTGAAGCTCCACGATTACGTTCAAATACCCTGATGCGTCCAGAAATAATCCTAATCAAGTGATCAATATCCTCCTGAGGTATCTTACTCCAAGCCACTTCTATCTCATCTCGAAGAGCTACCAGAGTTTGAGGATGACACTGTGAATTTATCAAAATTCTATTGATTGAGTTCGACACATGTTTAATTGGGGACAAATCCTAGGATTTTAGGGCCCAAGGTAGGAGATGCATTTGAGCCTCGTTGAAGTAGTCCAAGGTTTGTCTGGCTATATGTGGCTAAGCGTTATCTTGCTGAAATTTTGGATTTTGAAATGCCCTGGGGTAAGGGATCAGATAAGGTTCCAACATTCTTGAATGTATCGAAGTACTTGCATAGTGCCCCTGATGAAGACTATAAGTAACCTTGAGCAATAAGCGTGGCACTTCATATCATAACTCTTACAGCGGGTTGTACATGCCGCTCAAAAAAATTTTACGGGTTCAAACTGATTGGAGTTAGTTAAAACTAAACAGGGCTTCAACAAATAAATGTGGTTCAATCTTGATTCAAAACTAAATTAAAATTTCAATTTCGATAACTTAGCCATATCACATTGTTTATTTATAAAATATTATGAGAATTCTTTTATTGTTCTCTCACTTTAGAATGTCTAAACATAAAGGGCTATCACTACCAAAGTATCAAGCTGACTAGTTTATGACTTATAGTTTATTCACGATAAAAAGACGATAATGTCATTTTTAGTTACTTTCCTGCTTATCAGAATAAATATTAATTTACCAACCGTGAATACAATTTATCCTCAACAGCTAACGGGTGGGCAAAACTTCAAGACGTTGTCAAATCAACTGGTAAAATTCCCCAGTTTGTTTTGACGTTTATTGACATTCGATCATCGTCTAATATTTACAAGTTTTTTTGGTGCTTTTAAATTCATTGCTTCTTTAAGATTGAAAAAAACAGTTATTTTCATAACTAATTATTTAGGCAAATCTGCAGTATGTGGTTAATAAAATGCCGAAGCAGCTGAACAGAAAATGTCAAGAGATGGTAACATTTTTGTTGAGCTATTTTGAACGAGAATGCCGAAATGGGGGCCCGCTTCTCCCGCTTATTGCTGTAAGAGACGTAAGTAATAGTATTCGCTATTTGTATTCATCATTAATAATATTATTGTTACATATTTAAATGTAAATGATTAAATGTTTTTAATGTTAGGCTAGGTTAATTAAACTTGATAATATATTATTCTTTCATAAATTGGAGTAATTATATTGTAGAGAGCTGCAGAAGCTTTACAACTTAGCGTTACCACTGTTAACCGTATCTCCGCCAAGCATAATAGAGCCGAACAGCCTGAAAGCCCACCTAAAAAGAGACAACGCATAAAACCTACTGTTGAAATTGATAACTTTGATCAAAATGCTTTCCAAAATGTTATATACGAAGTGTATGGAAACAGTGAGTATATTGAATTTAATGTTTTATTTTATTCACAATTAATTAACACACACTATTTTCCTAGAGGAACACTTTGAAAACATTAAGAGACAAACTCCAGTAGCGTGATATCTTTAATGGTTGTTCAGCATCACTCTGGAAGATAGTGAAAAATATTGAATTCAAATACCAAAAAGATGATCTTCGTCGTGGTTTAATGGAGTTGCCACATATTGCATTAGAATGTGTACATTTTCTACATGAATATGTCAAGAAAAAGAGGGAAGGTTTAAATCAATTTATTTTTTGGATGAGACGTGGATATTTAAAGACGGTACTGTTGGACGTTCTTGGCAAGATTCTAATCATAGAAGCGTGAAAAAAACCAAAATGGGTGATCCAAGGTAATTGAATAATAAAATTTAGCAATTAATTTATGATGTACTAACATTCCTACCATTTTAAGACCTTTTCAAATATTTAGTAGTCACACTATTTTATTTGAATCTATATAATTATTAATAGTCGTTTTGAGCTATGCAGTCTATCTAGGAAACCTAGTAGTAATTTGTTCTTTCCTTATTGTAGGTATATCGTATTGCATGCTAGTTCCTCTTCTGGATTTATTCCTGGAGCAGAGCTGTTTTTTTTCCAAAAAACAAGATGGTGATTACTACGGTGAAATGAACCGAGATTTTCATTCAATTTGCTTTATTTCCACCTTTTCAAAATCACTAATAACTTTTATCAAATTAATTAGGTACAGTTATTTTATAATACACAAATTAAAACAACGACCACCGTATCTCTACATTAATAATACTGATAAAATGGGAGATTTTTATTTTCATATTTTGTAACAAAATTTGATTTTGTGTATCTATATTTTTCTTTTCCATTCTATTTTTATTGAAATAAATATAATAGATATTGTATAAAGAAACAATATTTAAATTTGCATGAAGATGATCACATCTTGTATTGATTCCCTTTAGCATAAACCCTTGCAGTGCTCTTGCAGATGGTTCTATAGAGCATATAATAAGGTACTAGGACCTACAGTACGACATTTAACCCTCTTCTATGGAAAATAATCAAATGTTATTTCGAATATAGAATGAATGGTTACTGTTTCTTGTATCTTGTCCATAGTTTTTCATGAATAAATATTTATATTAAATTTATCAAGTCTATCATACAAGCCTTTTATTATTAAATAAATATTTTAGACTTACGCCCTACGAGGCACGGAACAATGAAAAAGAAGATTTGTCAATCTAACATCAGATTGACTTCTCTAGTGTTCGTTAAGTAAAGGAAAATAGTACAGCTTGGCAATATCACAATGTTTTGTTTTGCAACGCCATCGTCTTTTTATCGTAAATAAACTATACACATCGAATTGACTTACTGTCATTATGCTTTTATTTCCCTTTCACTTCCGTTTTGTCTTTTCATGGCTGAATTTTACCTGCATGAGGTAAACCAAATTTTTCCGGACTTTGAAGCCAGAAAGTAAAAAAAAGGAAAAATTTATAATCACTCCACTCTCGTTAAGTCTACCTAACCTAACCCAACCACGTTTCAACTAACCACCATCCGTTTCAACACTTTTAGGCTTTTTCTGCTATATGATTATTAGTGACTGACAGTAGTACTGTTGCTGTGCCCATCTGCGTGGTTCACTAAAGAGAGACTTCCCCGAGAACCACTCTTATTATAGCAGGACTACCGAGAAGGAGTGCCTGTCTGTGTTGTTCACCATAAAGCGCTTGCGTCCTTATCTCGAATCCGTTAAATTCACTGTCTTAACAGATCATTCCGCTCTTAAGTGGATTAATAACCTTAAGGACACCGTAGGACGAATCACGAGATGGGCAGTCCGATTACAACAATTCGAGTTTGAAGTAATCCATCGTAAAGGTAGTAACCATACTGTTCCTGACGCACTCTCAAGAGATATACCTCGTAACGACAGTATCGATTTGGAGTCCAAAGATAAATGATACCTCAAAATGTGCTAGAAAATACAAGATACGCCAGCCAAGTATCCGCTTTGGTGGTTGTTAAATGGACACCTATTTAAAAAAATTCATGTTGCCTACCCCGAACTAGCTGAAGATGACGATGGTTGGGTAATGGTGGTCCCAAAGGAAAAACGGATCCCCCAATCAGGTCATCTTGTAGTATATAAAACACGAACTTAGGTTGGAAGAAAGTATTACCGGCCTAAACAAAAGCAAGATGTCGCTCGCTACATTGCAAAATATCCAATCTGCCTCCAAACTAAGCCTATTCAAAAACCTCCAGCTAGACTAATGTTTAATCATGGCCCAACTACCGTAGGACCATATCAAATAGTTAGCATAGACATAATTGGACCTCTATCTCATTCGGCATCTGGATATTCTTTTGTTTTTTTCCATACAGGATATATTTAGTAGATATGTCCTTTAATTTCCTTTGAGGCAAGCTACGGGAAAACACATCTCGGAAATATTCGAAGATAACGTAATTCTTGTCTGTGGTGCTCCTCAGAAGGCAATAATGCATAATGCTCGATCAGTCATTAGCTCGGTATTTCAGGATATTCTTAGACAATGTGACATTACCTCTTTTCATGTTGCAAACTACCATCCTCAGAGCAACCCAGTAGAACGTTCTCATATAGTGATAAAAACGACATTGACATCTTATGTGGATGAAAACCATCGGAGTTGGGATAAGTTCCTTCACAAGATTGCCTGCGCTCTACACACAACTTGTCATGAAGTAACCCAACTGAGTCCAAACTTTGTTGTCTTTGGTCGCGAAATCCAGTTATCTGGAAAGGATATTCACCCGCTAGCCACAGCTTAATTCCGATCCTCTTACTCATTCTGAAGCATCGTTGGAAGTTTTACAGGACCTTCGACGTCTTATCAAATAGAGTATGAAAACTCCAAGCAGAGGTATAATTTACGCCGACGAGACGAGAAGTTTAGTCTAGCACAGAAAATATGGAAACGCCGATACGCTCTTTCTGATAAGGCAAGGTCCATAACATCCAAATTGGTTCCAAAATTTGAAAGACCATTTATTAGTTCAAAAATTTGTTCACCCTGGTCTTATGAGCTATAGGACAAAAAGGAAAATTCCAAAGGTGTCTGGCACGCCAAGGACATGAAGGCTCATCCGCCGGAAGATTCAAATTCTGACTAGAACTCTAATATAGATTAGATGAAATTGTAGATAAAATTGTTTTGAATTGTTAAGTTTTTTTTTTGAAAAAAATGTTTTTTTCCGGGAAAGAGGGGGTTTGTTACGGGTTCAAACTGATTGGAATTAGTTGAAACTGAACCTAGCTTAACAAATAAATGTGGTTCAATCTTGATTCAGAGCTAAATTGAAATTCCAGTTTCAATAACTTACCCATCACATTGTTTATTTACAAAATAATATAAGGAATTTTTCTTTTATTGTGCTCTCACTTTAAGAGGTCTAAACATAAAGGGCTATCACTACCAAAGTGTCAAGCTGGCTAGTTGATGACCAGTTATTAAGGTTGGTACTCTGACTTATACATCTAATTGACATACTGTCATTATGCTTTCATTCCCCTCTCATTTCCGTTTTGTCTTTTCATGGCTTAATTTTACCTGCATGAGGTAAACCGAACTTCTCCGGATTTTGAAGCCAAAAAGTAAAAAAAAGGAAACACTTTCCTAGACTATTTATTTCATTTTCAAGTATTGAGCTCCCAAGGGGATATTTTATAATTAGTCTATTTAAAATCCTCTCCACCTTCGGTAAGTCTCCCTAACCTAACCCAACCACGTTTCAACTAACCACCATCTGTTTTAACTCTTTTAGGCTATTTTGCTATATGATAATTAGGGACTGACACTAGTACTGTTGCTGTGATCATCTGCATGGTTTACTAAATAGAGACTTCCCCGAGAACCACTCTTAATATAGCAGGACTACAGGCAGCAAGTAAGAGCATTGTTCATATTTTTGTATCGCATCATTTGCATAGCAAGAGACTGAGCTGCACTCCACCATAAGTATAGAACTCTACAGAATTAATCTTTCAAATGTGTTCATAAAATAATATCCAATTATCTACTTACCTTGTGAACTTATTAGTACTAATAGGGGAATTGCCTATAGTGTTAAACCATGAACTGTTCAAACTTTTCTCTAAACATCTTGTCGATCCACAATCTTATCAGATGATAAAAACTTAAGAAATTTTACACAGTACGTTTCATGGTAACTAAACCTGTATGATATTGATTTACTCACCCATTTCTCTACTGCAGCTACCTGGTTATTTAACTGTTGTTATATATGTATAAGTAACAAACATTCATCTGTTACCTACTGATCAATTAGGTAACAAAAACATTGAGTGTTATGACGTTCGCCTCGTCTCCTTGTCACCCTCGCTCGACCAACATGCATTTCTAGGTGGAGCCTCGATTCATCATTGGAGACGATAGTGTTCCATTCCTTCCTGATTCTACACTAGTGGTTCTTGGCAAACAAGTCGATTTCTTCGATGTTCCGGTGTCACAGAAGCGTACACCAGTTATTAACCGATATACTCTTGTGCTTGACTTCGATTATTAGATAATCAAGGTAGATAGAATCATATTATTTTGACAATTAAAACTTAAGTATATATGAAAGTTTTCAATGTAATTTAAATTTTGAGTTAAAATACAAATAAACAGATATAGTAGTAATAGCACTTAACACCTAACCTACTACATCTATTTTAAAGCCTCAACAAAAATAAAGTAAAGTCTCAATGTGTTAGATAATAATGAACACGCAGTATAAAGACAGTAAAACAAGGTAATACCACAGTATTATTTCGCTTTCTTGTTTCATGGTTGTGATTGGTAGGTCGTAGTTTGATATTTTCTTTTCTTAAATTTTTAGGATACTCAAGTAAAACAGTTCTCTTATATCAAGGAATTTAGATTCTCTGAACAGATCATCGCTTGGATACGTACGTACCAAACGATATATTATTTTAATTATGTATTTTTGTGCAACATTCAATTTTTCCAGGTCTATATCATTCACATCACCCCATCCCACTATTCCGTACGGTAGTTGTGATTCGATCGAAGCGTAGTAAAATATTCTTAAATGATCAACGTCTTGAAAATCTCTGAGGTATTTGAATTTGTATAATAACCCCCTTAATTTTTTAACCACGTTTTGTATTTCTAGGTCTCGCCTTAAATGCCAGTCTATCACAATACCAAGGTATTTCATTGACTTATCTCCAGGTATTTCATAGCTATCTCATATTTTAAGTGGTCCTATATTAGGTTATCCGTTTGAATATGAAGAAAATGGTGAGTATTTTGTTTTAGTAAAACTCAGTGTGAGTTTATTTTCCCTAAGTCATTTTTCTATTTCAAGATAATTTTCTTCTACAAGATTCTTTAATTCTCGCCAGGTATCTGCTTTATAGAGAATGGCAGTATCATCTGCAAAACTCAAAATATTTCCCCGGGTTTTTATTCCGAGTAACCCGTTTATATAAATTGTAAACAGTAAGGGGCCCAACACCATTCCCTGTGGAACTCCATAGGAAATGATTTTATAGGTACTAGTCACGCTATCAATTTGTAGAGTGGTGTTATAAGTCCAGATTTCAATATTTTTGGAAAACATCCTGCATGTATACACGGATTTATGAAATAAATTAGCGAAATTATTATTTCATTCACTATCTCTTTTAGTGTTTCAGAGCGTATACCATCATCGCCTGGTGATATTTTCGGTTTCAAATGGTTTATGATTTCTGTCACTTCATTCTCATCAGTTGAATATACATACATGGTGCTTTCAATTGTTGTTTCCATGTTGTCATAATCTGGAGTATCGGTAATCTTCATTGCGTATTTTTCACCCAGTTTGCTATAGTATTCATTGAATTCCTCACAAATTTCGAGTTTGTTATAGATAACTGCGTCTTCTTTCAGTTTGATTTCATTTATTCTGGTTTTATTTCCTGTTTTTCCACAAATTTCATTAACTGTCTTCCAGAGGCCTTTTGTACTTATCTTGTTTTCTTCAATCAGTTCATTATCATATTTCTTTTTGGCAATAATTATGGTTTTATTCAAATTGTTCTTCACGTAGTTCTATTTTTCAAGGTTGTGTTTGTACTTTTTTATATAGATCATTTTTTCTATTAACACTTTCTATTATTTCAGGTGTGATCCATTTGGTCCTAGCTCAATGTTTGTTTTTAATTTTCAACGTTACAGTACTATTTTCAATGCTCAGTTTTATTTTTACAACAAAGTCTCTGGCTATTTTTTCGGTATCATCTTGGTTATATATATCACGCCATAGCTATTCCCGCAATTCTTTTCTGAGTTTATTATAATTTATAAATTTTTTGTATTTATGTTCAGGTTTAATATATGTTTGTTGGTTTTCCGATTGAAATGTTACGGCAATAGGGAAATGATCTGTTATACAACTCTGTAGAATACAGGATTTGAATTTGAGTTGGTGTTTACATTTTATAAAGAAATGGTCTATACAAGATCTATTACTTGGTCTTGTAACATCGTTTATATAAGATATGAACCCGTGTGCATTCATTAGATTCTTGTATTCTTCTGCATAATCGTATTCTGACAATGTATCAATATTCATATCACCAGTAATTATCTGGATATCATCGTTTCCAATTTTCTCTAGATACGTTTCCAACCCGATATTAAATTGAATAGGACAAGTATTAGGACATCTATATAGAGCTGTGATTGATATGTTATAATTCCGATTTTCAATGATTCTCTGTAAAGCTCTCATTTCTGAAATATCTTTTATACTATATGATAAGTCAAATGTTTCCTGAATAAACACTATAACACTATCGTTTTTATTCAATTTCCACTCATTATACAATGTCTGGTAACCTTTCATACGAATAATTTCAAGATCATTCATTATGTATGTTTCCGTCAAAATGATAACATTGAGTTTTTCGGGAATTTCACTTAATAATACAGATAATTGATCAATATTTTTCATGATACTGCGAATGTTCATGTGGAGGATTTTCATATTATTTCCAAGATATTCACTAAATTCACTAATATTACTAACATGTTTCGCATCTATCAGGTCGTTTCTATATTCCCTGATATACGGATCCATAATACAAAATAGTATTCCGATTAGGGTAAGAAACAGTCATTAAAATAGGTGTGATAAAAGATTTCCCTGAAATCACCACAAAAAATCATAAAATACAGTAAAGTAAAATACAATACAGGTCTAGTATTTTTGTTCATCAAAATTTATAATATGCCATAAAATACAAAAATGTATGATGATAAAAATTTTGTAGATGATATTATACATAAAAATGTATAATAAAAGAGAAAAAATAAAATGTTTCAGACTTATTTGACAGAGCGTATTCTTGGTTTGGTTGATTCAGTTTGCTTAGTTACTATCGTTTTGTACACTTTAGATTTTGGGGTACTTGGAGGTTTTTCAGCTAAGAACAACAGCTTTTCTAATGCAGCGGGCGGATTTTTCATTTGATATGTTGTTGGAGTAGCAGGAGCACTATTAGGCTTATCTAAGAATTTGTCCGGAGGGATATCCTCCAGATCATTTGTTTTGTAAGATTTTCCGTTCACAAACAATTTGTTCCCCGCTATGTGACCATCCTGATAGTTTTCCTGTTTGGCAAGTGGAAGATGTCTTCTCACCAGTTTCTGTTCGCTTCTTTGTGTGTTCGTAAGGTCATGGGCAATCGATATATTTTTTCCCTTTAATTTCTTACAATTTTGAAGGATTTGCTTCTTCTTGAGATTTGTTTGAAACTCTACTTTTATGGGACAATTATCAGCCCTCCCCAGTGGGTAACAATCACTTAAATCGGTTTCTCCTAGTTCCACATCGAGTAATCCGTTCAATGACAAACAAATATTCCTTGTAGTAACTTATTCCCCTTTTTTATACAGTGCAAAAATTACTATATTCTTTTTCTATTGCTCTCTCTTCAAATATTCTACTTCTTCTTTTATAATTGGGTTCTTTCTTTCTAGCTCAGATACTGAATTTTTCAGTTCTTGAACTTTGAGTAAGAGTCGAGTCTCACTAGCTTCAATGTCATTTTTGATTTCGTGTCTAGTTTTAAATATCTCATCATATATTTCGTTGTTTGATCTGTCTACCTCTGGCATTTTTTAAAACCCGTCTCCAATATCTTCTATCGATTCAACCATACAGGTATATTGGATAGCCTATTTTAGCGAGTTTCTAATCAGTAACCAAAGAAATATGACGCAATTAATTAGTTTGGGGTTTTTATAAAGTACTGCAATTAATACATACAGTTCTTTATCCTCTGTCGATATGTTATCAGTTGTTCAGACACATTGTTCTATTCACATGTTGATACACAATAACAATCAACTAATAAACACAATTTATGGTGAACATGTATGTGAAATATTTTATAAATGAAATAATATTTACTGGGTGTTAGGGTTTCTATGTGACTGAGTATATTCACCAACTCGTCTAATTTCTCGCGAGATGAACAAATTGCGAACTAAAAATATCTTTATACGTTTCTCTCACTAATTAGGTAACATTAGCCAGACCAAATAAAACGAATCATTTGTATGTTTCCGCAAATTCACAAGCTACAATAAAAACATTTTCAGCAAAGGTTTGAAGTTGGATTCTGACATTTCATTAACTAATGTTTCTTGCAATATGGAGCATTACGAAATTATTTTAAATAAAAGCTTCGCTACTTAAACTAACAATTCTTCCGTCGGAGGATTGGTCGTGATGTTAGTCAGGCTAACAGGTCCTGTAAGCGGAGAAAGGGTACCTCAATAGGGTGAGTCGTAGAATAAAAATAAAATTTTTCGAAAACCCATACCGGGGAAAACTAGCCTCTGGAGTAGATAAGTGAAATGCCAATCTAACAAAACTTTTTTATTGATCTACTAATTTTACTATTATCTTTCCAGTACTAACCCAATAATAGTTTATTATTATTATTCTCGTGTTACAGAGACTTATGTCTGGATGCGGCTCTTCCCTTTCTTTGGCATACGCTGCAAGAAGACAAGTGAGTCTGATTTTTTTGGTCTTAAGGGTCGCTTAGCAAGCGTCTAACAATTCCACTGATTTCTATCATAATAATTTTTTGTAGTAGGTGGCATATTTGAACTCTTATACATAATTTCTTCAGATTTTCGATGAGTGTATGTGATATTTTTCCAGTTGCACCTATAATGATTGGTACTACAACAACTTTTTCTTGGTTCACATGTCTTTCATTTCATTAGCAAGAGGTGAGTACTTACTAATGTATTCTATCATTTATTATCAATATTGTTATAAAATTTCTAACGAGCGGCGGTCAAAGACATATATAGCTCGTATAGAAAATAGAATTGGCCGATAATTGCAAAGAAATTAAGTGAGCCAAATAAATGTAAAAAATGTAGTCAGTTTAGTGTAGTTGATTTGTAGGCATCATGATTGAATTTGAAGAGTCTACTATTAAAGCGTTAACAACGTTTGATGTGAGAAAGTTCCAAATGTTAATCACTTGATTTGATAGACAATCTTCGCAGCATTTAGTACGAAATTGTTTTTTTTTTTAATTGGAAGCGATGTCCACGCAGCCTGGTATCGGTATTCAGAGGAAAAATAAACGGTTTTAAAGATTAAAACTAACTTTTCCGCATCTGTGGCCCTGAACAATATTCTATCATAAAATTGTTACTTGTATACACATCGGGGGATGTATCGTGATAACAAACCGGAATTTCTCCAAAAATAACCAAAAATTTATTATATCTAGTTTTATAGGACCCGCTGTACTCGCTCTAGTCAACTGAAAATCAATAGGGTACATCTGTGAGACACCTTGAACAGTACTTATTCATAAAGTTGATCAATCGTATACTCTCTGGAGGCTGTATCGTGCTAACAAACTGAAAATTCTCCAAAAATGACAAAAATTAGGTACTTCAAGTACCACAGCACCCGTTGTACTGGCTTTAGTGAGCTCAATATCAATAGGGTTCAACTTTACGACGCTCTGAATAATATCCAATCATAAAATTCATCACTTGTATAAACTCCGGAGGCTGTATCGTGCTAACAAACTGAAACTTCTCCAAAAATTACAAAAATATCGTACTTAAAGTACTGTAGCACCGGTTGTATTGGCTCTGGTGAGCTGAAAATCAATAACGTTCATCAGTGAGATGCGCTGAATAATATTAAATCATAAAATTAGTGACTTGTTGAACTACGGAGGCTGTATCGTGCTAACAAACTGAAATTCCTCGAAAAACGACAAAATGTCGTACTTCAAGTACCATAGCACCCGTTGTACTGGCTCTGGTGAGCTGAAAATCAATAGGGTTCATCTGTGAAATGTCCTTAACAATATTCCATCATAAAATTGGTGACTCATTGCACTCCGGAGGCTGTATCGTGCTAACAAGACTTGCAAGGAAAAGTGGCCGACGACAACGACGACGACGACGACGACGACGACGACATACACACAGGATTTTTCTCTAAAAACCGTTTTTTCGTGTTGTTGTTGATGGATAACGTAAAAATAACCAAAAAAAAAATTTCAAATTTCCAACTTTTTTGTGGGTAAACCAATACTTTTCTCGCATATTAGATAGGTTGGCGGAAAAGTAATATATGACAAGCCACAGCCAAACCTGTTATTTAAAACTCTGTAGGCTATTATTAAATCGCCCCGAAGCTATGTATCCCCGAATGGTGAAGAGCTTATCATCTTAGACGTTCTTCGTGAGAAAGACGAAGTAGTCCATACGAAATTCTTGTTGCCCGTCTTTGCATCGATTCAAGACGGTTGGAATCTCGTACCAAATCGATATTCCACACATGACCAGCAAACTCTAAGGTTAGTCTCACATAGCTATTAAAAATCTTTAGAACATTTTTCTGTGAAATTGTACAAGTCGTCTTTGACAGAAGGTGAAGTAAACATTTAACTTTACTACAGATGAACTGAATACGTTGATACCACAATAAAGTCTCTGTAACGAGTAGGCCAAGGTCTCTTTGATGAAAAACGGTTTCTAAATTCATACTAGAAAGTACATACCCATTCCTTGGATTATTTTCACCAGGATGAAGCACTTCGATACATTAATGGGTAAAAGCCAGATATCTACTCATTCCGACACTTGGTTCAAATCTGCAGTTGGTCGTATTCGTCTATTGGCATATAATTTGGTATCAACAGCAGAGCCAGATGTTGCTTTCGATGTGGAGTGTTAGATATCCTACGTACACTAAAAACAGAACTGTTCCCAAAACTTATCCGAGTGGAACCCTAGTCAGCTCATTACGCACCAGTTAAGAAAGCTTTAATCCAAATAAGCAGATTGCATCTGAGTCCGTTATGCTCGAGTTCAAATAGTAGTCATTAATGATCGAACGCATTGGAAAAGTCTAAATATATAATGTCCACCGGTTGATTATGGTCTAAAACTAAACAAATACATCAACATATTTTTCACTACGGATCGACCTGGTACCAAACCGTATTGGGAATAAGGGATTCTACCATGTCCAATTAGAAAGTTCAGCAAAGATTCGCGTATTATAGATTCTATAATTTAAATAGTGATAGACGTTAAACTTATCGGTCTATTGTTGTCGCGATTCGGCGTATCGCCTTTTTCAAAAATTGGATATACGCTACATGTTTTCCATAATTTACAGTTTTTGAGAAAATCTTTTAATTAAGGGGTTGAAAATAATTAATAAACCAAAATTTTGAAAATTTGTGGTATCGCAAAAGCCTCAAAAATCATATACAAGCAGGAATAGTCAGATAATATATTTACTAAAAGCACATAGAAATACAATATTGCATTACAAAATTTACTCATTATATTTGGCCGGGTAAGTTGAAGCTGCATTTGCTAGCAAAGTTTGGCATCGAAGCCCTTGTTGCTAAGATATATTTCATGAAACTATCTCGATTTTTGACGACAATGACTTTTTTAGATGCTTGGGTGACTAATATTATGCAGAGTTCAGAAGATTTAGTGTGGCACGAAAATTTACAAAAGTTTCGATTGGGGGTGTTATTGCAAAGGTGTTCTACTGCATCACTTCAATATAGTCAGTTGCTTGAAAGTAAATTTTGTTAAGTCGAAAACACCTAATTGGTTCTGTTTTACTAACTCTCTTGGTATCATACTCAAATAATTTTTGTAGGAGCTAACTCTGTCTTGTGCTTCTTTACATCCACTATCGTCCTAACAAGCGAATCTTCTGGTTGGGAAATAATGAGTTTCTTTCTATTGCAGGATCAATCACTCTCACCAAATTCTCTGGTAGAATTAATAAGGATTTGATAACCTCTAAAATGTGTCTGTTAGACACTTGCTTTCCTATTATGTTAATCTGAAAGAATTTCCAGACTTACATACAAGCTGAAAACTCTCTTAGCTATTGTCAATCAGTGTGAGTGGGAAATAGGGGTGGTTCACGAGCAGATTATTTCAAGGACAGTTGCCTAACTATACAGCATAACTTTTGGCTAACCAGTACTGTTGACTTTTGCATAAATATCTCGCGCTTCATAACAAATACTTCCCAAACTAGACACACTTACTGAGCTGAATGCCAATTGGGCCTCTGAAGGACTTTGGCCCAGTGGTTTCACCCTTTTAAGTACAAAACGCCAAATGGGGTTTCAATAAAAAGTTTTATTTAGTTGGCACTTCACTTACCTACCCCAAAGGCAATTTTGTCATACATTCAGAGAATGACTTGAAATGTACCGAATTGAAGAAAACTATCGATTTAAACGAATTGAACAGGAATGTATGTAAAATGCATCGCTCTTCCATATTTATCAAGTGGTAGACAAATAGTGCAGGGAGGAAAATCTATCGCAGGAAACGGTTATCGTCTACTTCACTATATATAGAGCACTGACAGCGCTTAGATGCCACGAGCATGACAATGTGGAAATCCCCTTCTCAAAAGAGGTCATGTACTTTTGAACAAAAGTAGACCCGGGATCCACATCTCAACAAGGCGATAGGAAAGGATGAAATTGCCCTTAGGAGATGTAGAAACCTTTGTGGAAAAAGCTGGGGACTCAAGACGAAGATGAACCTATGGCTATATAAAATGGCAATAATACCAATTATAATGTATGGTTTGGTTTGCAATGGCTGGCAAGCATATGCATAAAGGGACCTATAAAAACAACCCCAAATACAGGTGCTGCTAATTATGCCACCCTTACATATCTACATACAGGGAGGGGTAAAGCGTGTACTGTACAGATACAAACAAGATCGGGGTCCAATAATTATAGAACAC
Source organism: Galeruca laticollis (assembly GCA_963921935.1). Classification (NCBI taxonomy): domain Eukaryota; kingdom Metazoa; phylum Arthropoda; class Insecta; order Coleoptera; family Chrysomelidae; genus Galeruca; species Galeruca laticollis. The sequence goes on from OY998184.1 coordinate 46,741,389, forward strand.
CAAAGAGCCATGAGGACGAGTAAATCAACAAACATGAAAAGATGGCAGAGTCAACGGAGAAAGAATTTCTAAAACCGGAGAAGAAAACAAGAAGGAAATTTTGGATGAACGAGACATTTTAGATCTAATGGGGCAAATAAGAACACTCAACGGAGATAAAGAGGAATACAGGAAGATTCAAACACAGATCAGAAGAAGGATTAGAGAAGCCAATGAAAAATAAGCAGCGTAATGATGTGCGGAAATAGAAATGCTACAAACCAGATACGACAGCTTTAAGGTCCATCAAAAAGTGGGAGAAACAACGGGAACATTTGAGAAGCGACACTGATGAAGATTACAGACACAAATGGAAAAGTATTGATCGACAAACAAGACATGGAAAATATAACGGAAATCTCAGAAATATCCTTATGCCCAGAAATAATGAAACAAGAAGTGGAGATAACGATAAAACAAATCAAAAATAGAAAAGCAGTTCAACCAGATAATATACACACGGAGGGTCTCAAACTGTTAGATGAAGAAGGAACAGGCTGGATCACAGACATATTCAACAAAGTCTACAATACTGGAAATATCCTGGAAAAGGGTTACAGTCAGAATTTATAGCACTGCCCATAAAACCTGGAGCAAAGAAGTGTGAAGAATATCGGACTATTATTCTAATGAGTCACATAATGAACCTGTTTCTCAAAGTCATGCAAAGAAGAATATATGACAAATGCGAAGAACAGATATCAGACTAATTCGGGTTCATCAATGCAGTCGGCACCAAAGAAGCACTTTTTGAAGTTTAAGTCCTAATTCAAAGATGTAGAACTGTTATTTGTGACGAATACGCATGTCTGATTGATTACGAAGAAGCGTTTGATCCAGTTAAACATCAAAAGATGATCAACATTCCGAGGGATGCAGACTCAAATCTCAAATATATACTGGAACCAGATAGCATGCATGAGAGTTGATGGAGAGTGAACGGAATAGGTGAAAATACTACGTAGGGTCAGACATGACTGTATCCTCTCGCTGTTCATCTTCAACATGTACTTGGAAAGAATTTTCAACGAAGTCCTTAACGGCGTGGAGGAGGGTATTCTTTTAAACAATTTTCGATACGCTGACGATACCATAGTGATAGCAGACAGTTTTGAGGAGCTACAAAGGTTGATGGCCGCATCACGCAATACAGTCAACAACATGTTCCCAATGTCAATGACCACAAAACAAAATAAATCATGATTGGCAAGAAAGATATAAGAGGAGCTCACCTATATATTAACGGAACTCGGATAGAACGAGTAAAATAGTATTGCTATCTTGGAACTGAAATAAATTAGCAATGGGGCAACGCTCAAGAAATAAAATGCCGCATAGGAAAAGCGAAGACGTTGTTCATCAAAATAAGCACCGTCACATGCAGCATATCCTCTGGAAACCCAAAGCCAATCTTCCTAAAAAAGAAGCTGAGCTCAACACCGTAACTTATGGCTTAGCACCCTCCGCTTTTCTTGTCAGGCGCGATCTCCAGCAACTCGTTCATGATAAAGGGCATCGTTTTTCTTTAGCTTCACGAGCCTTACTAAACCAGACTAATGTTGACGATATCATTTCAGTTGCGGACGACATTGCATCCGCATTGAATTTGCAAATGCAATTAATACAATTACTTTCGTCTGGAGGGTTTGAATTACACAAATGGTCGTCTAGTCACCCTCAGCTTCTTAGAGACTTGCCACCTAGCCATTTAGAAGCTACTCTACAGTATAATGATGAGGACAATTCGTTAAAAGTTTTAGGTTTGAATTGGGAACCATCTCGAGACTGCTTTGTATTCAGAGTTCAATCTTCTCAATCTGCTTGTACTAAGAGTAACATGCTTTCCTTTTTACCTAAAATATTTGACCCAAATGGATTCTTGTCTTTCCTTTGTCATTTCCTTCAAAATTATTATCCAGAAGATATGGCTCGCTAAACTTGATTGGGATCAACCAGTAACCTCTGAAATTGCATTACATTGGAACCATCTTATCAATAATCCTGATCGCATTGCCACGTTTAATCTTCCTCGTTGCGTAATTCCTAACATGTATTTCGATCAAATACCTGATAGGTTCCCCAGATGCCTCGTCTCTTGCTTATGATGCAGTAGTGTACATATGTATCGAATCCTAACTCGCGTCATTCCTTTCTGTGGAAGGCCAAAACTCGTGTTGCCCCATTAAGAACACTCTCTATCCCTAGACTTGAACTTTGGGCCGCAGTACTTTTAGTTGATCTAATCAATTCGGGTATCCGAAACCATTGTCTGACACCAGACTTTTTTCGGATTCTGAAATAGTACTTACATGGTTACACACTCCCCCTCATACTCTCAAAACTTTTGTTTCACATCAAATTGCTCATATCGTAGGCAACTCACCTTCTAATTTAACGTGGTCCTACTGTCCTTCTGCTCTCAATCCCGCCGACATGGCTTCACGTGAGTTATCTGCTTTTGATATCCTTCAAGATAAGATATTTCACTCATGGACTCGAGGTACACCGCTATTGACCGATTACCACTACCAATGTCCTATTCCCTTTCGCAGTACCAATTTTAACTCCGAATCTTTATTAGAGTTTAAACCGAGTCCCCTAGCACTTATCACTGTTCAACTCGATCCCTCATTTGAAGAGTTCTCTCTACGATTCTCTTCCTTTACACGTATGCAACGAGTTGTTGCTTGGATGCGACGTTTCGTTTTCAATTGTAGATCCCGTAATCATTGTAAACCTCCATCCGCAGTTATTGCATTACAGGATGCATTACGTACAATCATCTAGCGTACGCGGTCACAACATTTTGCTGATGTTCTGCAGGAACTACGAGTCACTGAGACAGCTAATTTTTTTTGCAAATTGACCCCCTTTCTTGATGACCATGTGGTCCTCAGGTTGGTCGGTAGACTCAAAAACTCTCACCTAAATTACAATGCACAACATCCAATATTATTGCCCCGATCAGCTCACCTCTCCATGCTCATATGCAAGCACTATCATTTAACCGCCTTGCACGCTGGACCCACCACGTGTTAAGCTTTAATCCGAGTTCAGTATTGTTGAGTTATTGTTGAGTTCAGCCAGGTAGATCCTTTTTTAACACAGGTGTTAAATATGCCGGACCATTTCAAGTTCGTACTTCTCGTCTCCGTAAAGCCACAATTACCAAACGCTACCTATGCGTTTTTGTTTGTACCGCGACTAGGGCTGTACATTTGGAGTTTGCTCCCAAACTTTCTACTGACGTCTTCTTAGCAGCCTTCGATAGGTTTATCGCTCGTAGAGTTCTTCCTCATTCCTTCTCATCCGATCAAGGTCGGAACTTTATTGGTGCTAACATGCACATTCAGGAAGTTTATCATTTCCTCCACACTCAGCATGACGAGATCTTGAGTACTTTGTCGCAGCGCGAAATTAAGTGGATTTTTAATCCTCCATCTGCCCCTAACTTGGACGGGCTGCCATCAAATCTATCAAGAATTTGTTATATCGCTTGTGTGCTGAAATTATCTTTACTGCGGAGGAGTATGCCACTCTTTTTGAACGAATCGAAGCTATTCTCAATAGTCGACCTCTATGCTCATTGTCCTCAGACCCCAATGAAGCATCCATGTATCTCAGTCCAGGTCATTTTCCTATTGGTGTTCCTCTATTATCAAAACTTGATGACTGTTTCACAGATTTCACAATCATTTTGGCGTCGTTGGTCTCGGGAATACCTTAATACCTCGACTCACCTCGACTCAACGTACTAAGTGGACTTCATCGGCTCATCCGCTCAAAACGGGCGACGTTGTAATATTAAAGGGAATGAACACTTCTCCCTTATCTTGGCCCTTGGCTCGCATTTCTGAACTGAAGTATGGCCAAGACGGTGTTTCACGCGTTGTCGTCCTTCAAATTTCCACTGGCGTTCATACACGTCGCGTTAACAAGCTCATTCCCCTTCCGGAATCATTCTCTCTATTTTTTTTGTCTGTTCTATTTTGTTATATTGCCACACATGGTAACTTTCTTCATTAGTTCCTCCATTTTCTAAAAGTTTCGCTTATCTCCCTAGTGCTAAAATTGGACAACCCTTCCAATTTTGGTGGGCGGTATGTTCGTGACACCCTCTTATTTTCGATAAAATTCGGCGCGCCGCTCATTGATTATTTTCATTACATTTCAATACAGATTTTCCTACATTTTTATAAAGGACTAGTTCTTAATTCTGGTCATTAACGTTTTCGCTGAGGAACAGTTCGTTCTAAAATAAGTCTTTAATTCTCTCATTGTTAAACCGCTGAAGATCAGTTAAAATCCGCGACGTGTGTCAAGCTCTTTTATTTTGTTCTACCTTTTATTCGCAAATATAGACATATTAATAAACGAAATTAACTGTCTCGACCCTTACTTCGTGGAATATGCTCATATTAGTGTTTTTAAATGAAACTCAAGGTCTCTAGTTAATTCCACAATATTGTGGAAGTAACTAGAGACCTTGAGTTTCATTTAAAAACACTAATATTAATAAACGTTGGTTAGTATAACAAAGGCCAGGACTTTCCACTATAAGTTAAACGATCGATTGTGAAAACTCATAGTGAACTGCAGACACCGGCATTTTTGGTAAGTACATTTAAATTAGAGTTTATTGTATATGTTGTCGATTCGCTAATTGCATAATTAATTACAACTACAGTCCATTGTTTTTAGAACTAAAACCCACCTTTCTTCTTGTCGTTTCAGAATCTAATCATTTTATGTGTAGGATGGAAACTATTGTGTATTCCACGTCGCGAAAGTGGTTTTCCAGGCCTCCAGAAGTGGCCAGGCTCGGCTACACTTCGCCTGGCCCTTTCTTCAGTCGGCCCGGAAATCTAGCACTTTCACACCTAGGTACACAAATAGCTATTCCTAGTTGAACCAACTTTAATGTAAGACATAATCGCGAAATTCCAAAAACCTAATACAGACTTCAGTCACTCTGCATCTTAGAAATATTTGAGGACTGACATCTACAGTTTAGAGGTTATGAATTATTTATGAATGATTTTGTAAATCACTTGTATTATAATTGCATGATGTGCAGATATGCATGTTGAGTAAAAAAAACTTATTATTAAGTAGGTATCTGAAGCAGTCTCATGAAGTCAAATATGCCAAAATTTTGTATTAATAGCAGAAAGATTTTAATGTTTTTAACATTAAGATGCTATTAACGTGAGAGATTGAGAAGCTTAAGACCAATTGTAAATAAAATTTCCTTGTAGATATCCCACTATTGAATCCTGTAGAACAATAATTCTGTATCTTACCCGTTTAAATTTCCTTGTCCAAAAAGACGTTACATCTCACTTAACATTCAAAGTTTAATTAGTTGGGTAGCCCCCGTAGTCCTCCTTCGCCCTCTTGGTCACGTATTTGTGGCTGTCTGCATTGTAACGATATCATTAAAGCCTTATAGGCCTCTTAAGGGTGTCTCATCACGTTTTATACGATTGGAAATGAACTCATCCAAGACGTTTAAGATGGTGAAGTTAATATCAATAGGAAATATACTCGTAGGAGGAAAAGAAAACAATTTTGGTTTACAAGGTATAAAGAGTTCCACAGATTATTCGGTTATTGAAATAACTGAGGATTTAATACAATTTTTATAGTAGTCTAGAAATCGTTAGAAGTAAGAAATATTGATATGGGAGAGACATGGATTAAGACGATTATAAACAGAAAGCGAAAACCTATAAGTAGCTGAATGGAAGATATACAATGCGGTGATATCAATTGACTCCATCCAAGTAATATTCAGTTAAGTATGTCTTGTTTCTAATGTGATAAAATACTGCATATTCATCAAATTGAGAAAATAACAAAAAAATACATCTTATTTTATTTGAGAGCTTTCCATATTTGTTATACTGGTTCCATTCCTTTTTTTTCAGATTTTATTTACCTTCACGCTTAGTTTTCTTTTTAATATTGCTCCGTTTAACTGACAATTTCCCCTAATCGGACAGGTCCCAAGATAACCTCCCAACCTACCCTTGAACGCCGCCCAGTTAATAGCAACAGCAGTCGCCCACACGAAAAGTTGGGAATTACAAGCTGTTTCTCTTAAAGTCGTTTGTCACAATTCGCGCACAGCGTGTGCTCATACGACAACTTAGATGGTGCTATCAAGAACTACTGACATAATTTTTCCAAAAATTAATGGTTGTTCTTTCCGTTACTCCTGTTTCTTGTTGCATTATATAACGAGATAATGTTTTTTCTTTCTTGAAGTTTTTCGAGGTGGTCCAAATAAAGTGAATTTAATTGAACGTACAGAGTGGAAATTGTACTTTCGTTAATTTTTGTATAATTATAGAAATCCACAGATTATCAATTTCAGATCATATGTTTTATACTTGAAACAGAATAAATCAAATTGAAAATTGAGTGAATGAAAACGACGAATACTCAGTGTGTATTAATTTATTACTTTTAGGCTAAGCGCTTTCGGCTGTTAAGCCATTATCAAAGCCGTCGTCATTTAAAAAGTAATTGTCAAAGACATCAAGCTGATCAAAAACAATACTCAATACTCAAGATCTATCCAACCATCGTTATGATTGAGTCATTCGAATAAAAACATTAAATACCCTATTATAATTATATTCACAAGATGTAAATACACTCAAAATTAAAAAACTAGTTTTTTAATTTTGAGTGTATTTACATCTTGTGAATATAATTTTACACCCTTATAATAGGGTATTTAATGTTTTTATTCGAATGACTCAATCATAACGATGGTTGGATAGATCTTGAGTATTGAGTATTGTTTTTGATCAGCTTGATGTCTTTGACAATTACTTTTTAAATGACGACGGCTTTGATAATGGCTTAACAGCCGAAAGCGCTTAGCCTAAAAGTAATAAATTAATACACACTGAGTATTCGTCGTTTTCATTCACTCAATTTGCATATAGTGTGTACACCATATCCACAGGCATTTCAAATCAAATTGAGACTGTTGAGCTTGTGTAATCAGAAAGTGAGCAAATGCATGTATTAATACTGCTTGGACCATATCGTTTAAATCTAGGTACATTCTTCGATCAACAGCATGAATCGAGATAACTATGAAAGTACACTGAATGTTATTGTGAACAAAGAATATTTTTTCAGTATTCAGACATTCCATTATAGAAAAAAGATTGTACGTACGCTTCAGATCAATGCTTTTAGACAAAACATGAGACCAATATGAAGATTCACTATAGCATTTGCAGAAAATATGATCCTGATATCTTTTATACTCAGGCCATATCGGGTAAGCCAAACGTTATAAATTTTTCCGCCTTATAATCCAAAAAAATATTAGCGGTAAAAGAAAGAATGCATAAATTGTAAATATAATTATATATTGTAATGTTTTTCTTATTTATTAAAACGTTTTTATTACGGGTGGGATAAAATCATACACTCGGTAGGTTCACTTACTTAATTTATTCATTCACTACATTATTCACTAATTATATACACAGTATATTCACTTGAACGAATTTATATTAACATTTCACTAATTTATATTTACTTATTCACTGTTTATCTCACGATGTCAAATTATAAACTGAACTAACTCTCCCCGGTCGGTCTTTTATATATGATTGCCTTTTTTATTGGATAATTCTAGATTGCGGCTTACACAAAAACAATTGGCTCTGGCATTTTATAGATAAGACTAGTCACAAAAATAATGTCTAGATAAGATAGTCACAATCGTGAACAGTTCTAAGAAATCCCTACGCATCCACCATAATATTAACTTTCATACATGGCTTGGAGCAAGGGAAAATGGAAGTAGAGCATACTTTAAATACGATAAATTGATAATAGATGGAAATGTTCATGATAAGTATAGTTTCCAGAAAGCCAGAAAAACATGGAAAAGACAGAGACAAATAATCCTAATAGAAAAGTAAACGTAGGATCACCGGAGACAGGAGTAAGCGAGGAGAAAATAACCAGAATGCTAAGAAGAGAAGAAAAAAACTAGAAGAGGAACAACTGAACGAAAAGCGCAATGAAGAGGAACAGAAACATAGAGAACAAAAGGAAGATAGGGTTAGTTTTAGAATTAGAAGTAACTTTAAGATTAGTAATAGTAAATTAATGATAACAAATAGTAATAAAGGGATAAATGTAGATAATAGGATTAGGATAGATAAAGGAAATAATAAAAAAGAAGATAATATCAGTACAAATGAAAAAGGTAGGGAGATGTATAATAATAATTGTAAATATATGTTTGAAAAAAGGGTACAAGACAAAGGTGGCGAAAACATTAATGATAAAACAGGCGATAAAAAAAGTAAATTTAGATCAAAAAGGGAAAAAAAAAGTACGCAGGACTAAAGAAATTAAAATTAGTACTTGGAACGTGAGGACAATGCTAGAACCAGGATAGATGGAGGAAATTGCATGGGAATTGGAAAAATATGATATTGATGTGGCAGCGCTACAGGAAATGAGATGGAGGGGGAAAGGAAGTATTGAAAAAAAGAAATATCAATTATTTTACTCGGGAAGAGAACAGCGAGGACAATATGGAGTAGCATTCATAATGAGAGAAAAACTAAAAGGAAATGTAAAGGAGTTTAGGCCAATCGATGAGAGAATGGCCTATATAAGATTTGAGGCGAGACCCTTCAATCTGTCAATAATAAATGTTTATGCACCCACAGAGGTGGCAGAAGATGACGAAAAGGAGGTTTTCTATGGAAAGGTAGAAGAAGAAATATCAAAAATACCAAAACAAGACACAATAATTTTATTGGGTGACCTGAACGCGCAAATTGGAAAAGAAGAATATTACAGACAGATAAGCGGTATACACACATTACATGAAAAAACAAACAACATTGGACACAAAATTTGTAATCTGGCTGTAAAAATGAAAATGATTATCTGCAGTACGATGTTCCAACACACCAAATGTCATAAAGTTACGTGGAGATCACCTGATTGCAAAACATATACACAAATTGATCACATATTGATAACAAAAAGTAAACGGTCGTCAATGAAAGATGTCAGAACATATAGAGGGGGGTGTGCTGATACGGATCATTACATGGTTGCAGGCACTATGCTACAAAAGATAAAGATTAAAATATGCAACAAAAAATGGGACATAAGAAAACTAGAACAGACAGAAACACAAAACGAGTACAGAGATAGTATAGAACAACAATTCATTATTGAGGCAGAAAAAATTGATGGAATTCAAGCAGAATGGAAAAGAATAGAAAATTGTATAGATACAGCTGCAAACAAAAAAATAGGAATGGTGGTAAACAGAGAACAGAAAGAATGGCTTGATGAAAGATGCAAAGAAATGATTGGAATGAAAAAAGAAGCATGGGTAAAATGGATAAGGACGAAAGGAAATGAAGAAAAAAAAACTTATGAAAAACTAAGAAAAGGAACAAAGAAAATAATAAAACAAGATAAGAGAAAAACAATTGAACACAGAATTAGTGAAATAGAAAGGGCAAGTTATGCAAGGAACACAAAAGCTTTTTATTAAAAAATAAATGCAGAGACCCGAACATATAAAAACAAAGCAACAGGAATAAAAAACAAAGAGGGAAAAATAGTAAATGAAGATACGGAATGTAAAGAGACATGGATGGAATACTTTAAGAAATTACTAACAGAAACAGAAGTAAGAGAGGAGTTTGATATAGAAGCAAAGAACAAACAAGATGAAATCGAGAGCCCAACGAAGGAAGAAATTAGAGAGATTATTACCAGGAGTAAGAACGGAAAAGCTCCAGGAAGTAACGGAATAAACATGGAACTCATCAAATACGAAAGGACTAAACTGGTAGAAAAATTATACCAATTGATATATAAAATATGGGAAGAAGAATAGATGCCAGAGAAATGGAAAGTGGGACAGATAGTAACAATACACAAGAAGGGGGACCAAGAAATTTGTGAAAATGTCAAAGGAATTACGCTACTAAATGCAGCCTATAAGATAACAACAACAATTATGAAAAGAAGACTGCATGACGCAGGTTACAGAGGTGGAGAATATCAGTACGGATTTACAAATGGGAAGTCAACTACAGATGCGATACATATACTGAAACAAATTTTGGAAAAGTCCAACGAATATAACATAGACATTGAGATACTATTCATTGACTTCCAAAGAGCATTTGACTCAATGAAAAGGAATCAATTATTGAAAGCGCTGAATGAGATGGGAGTGAAAAATAAACTGATAAGATTAATAGAAATGACACTAGACCAAAGCGTAGCAGAAAAAAATACACAAAGAGGGAAAACACTTAAGTTTACATATAATGAAGGAGTTAAACAAGGAGACTCTCTGTCGGCAACACTATTCAATTTGGCACTAGAATATACGATGAAAAAAATATGTAAAGGAAATTTAAGGACCAGAGGAGGACAAATAATAGCATATGCCGACGATGTAGCACTAGTGACTAAAAACAGAATGGTAATGGGAGAAATGCTGGAGGAGATAATAAGGGAGGGGAATAAAATTGGACTGGTGATAAATACACATAAAACCAAATTATAAAGACTCAAAATGAATTGTGAGTACAAAAATGTGGAAATTGGAAGATATGTATTTGAAGAGGTGTGTAGAGTTGAATATCTGGGAATAACAATAAGTAGTGATGGAGAAAGAGAAACTGAGATAAGGAGAAGAATCGTAGCCACAAACGAAGCATTTCAGGCTAACAAAAAATTATTAAAAAATAAAATAATTAGCATGCGCACGAAAATAAAAATATATAACACAATAATTAGACCAGTGATGATGTATGGGGCAGAAACATAACCTATGACTAAAAAACAACAAGAGGATATGAGAATACAGGAACTAAAAATACTAAGAATAATATTGGGGCCAAAAATAAATAGGTGAAGAAGAACAAATATGGAACTATATCAAGAGATACAAAAAGACATAGTAAGAAAAATTGAGGAACAAAGATTAAAATGGTTGGGACACATATGGAGAGCAGGTAAGAGAACAATCATATACTGCATGATAGAGTGGAAGCCCTTAAGTAAGAGGCGAAAGGGATGACCAAGGATAACTTGGTTGCAGGAGGTAGTAGATTATCTCAAGGCTATGTGAATTAGATACTGATAAGAGAAAATGCTGGACAGGAAGCAATGGCAACAAATAGTAGAGGAAATATGAAAAAGTAAATGTGGTCTGATCCACCCTTAGAAAAGGATCTAGAAAGCTCGTAAGAGCGGCGCTACTCCCACGGGAGTGTTAAGTCACTATATATATATATATATATATATATATATATATATATATATATATATATATAGTGACTATATATATATATAGTGACTATAGTTATATATATATATATAACCACGTATATTGAGGTAACGGCAAGTTAATTGAAGGAAACTCTTGTTACTGTTTTTCTTCCAAGCTTTCGGAAACTTTTATTTCCATTATCAAGGATAAGTAAATTGAGATTGTTATAAATTGGTAAATATAATTATATTTGAACTTTTTAAAAAAAATTTTTTCAATTATAAATCATTTTTACATTTTGACAGATTCATGAATGTAAACATTTTCTTTCTATGCTAAAATGTTTTTGAAAACAAAAGAAGAAAATTGGGTATATTTGTAATAAAGGTTAATAGTTATTCAAATATTCTTCTTTTATTATATAAAATTCAACCTCAAATTATTATAGATGTCATCATGTCATCTTAATAATTTAAAAGTATTGAGAAAATTTTTAAAATCATTCACCTAAAATAAAATTATTTCTAAAAATCATCAAATTTTATTTATATAGCTTTAATTATGTATAAGAATTTGAAATTTAGTTATTTTTATTATCAATTGTTAGTAGATAATAATAAATATCACTCAGATTATTATGGTCATTTTTTTGTTGATAGTATTAGGTTCTTGAAATATATGAGCCATTTCTAAGAAAAGTCTTTTTTTGGTATTTGGTTGTATGTCCAAAATATTAACAGATTCAAAATCCATAAAGTGATCATTATCAGTTACATGTTCAGATAAAGCACATCTTTTAGGATGTAACTTACAATCGCTCTTATGGAGACTTATACGGTTCTTTAATTTCTGACGAGTGTGAACAACATATTTTTCATCACAATTTTTGCATGGAATAGAATATATTACATTTGAAAGATTAATAATTGAAGTTTTGTCTTTCAAATTAGTGGAAATAGATTTTATGGTTAAGCATGTTGGCAATTCTAATGTGGTTCATTGGTTTAAAAATCCTACTCAACTGTGGTGTTATTTCTTTATCATATGGTAAAGATACATAATAATTTATATTATCTGATTGGTCGTTTCTAATATTAATGTCTGCAATGTCTATAGTTGGAGAATATCTAAATACTATGTTTTTAACTAATTTATTTGGATAACCATTATCCAAAAATAGATGATATAGAGTTTTTGATTTCTTTTCATGAAAAATAGGATCTGATATTTTGGTAATTCTATTTCTCATTTGTTTAATTAAGTTAATTTTCATTGAATATGTATGGTAAGACCAATAGTTCATGAATCTTCCTGAGCTAATTGGTTTTCTGTATCAATCAATAGACAATGTGTTATCATTATTTCTTATGAATTTTGTGTCTAGAAATGGTACACTTTGATTACTGTCTTCTTTTTCCATTGTAAATTTTATATATGGATCATAGTTATTGAATATTGAAAGAACTTCATCTAACTTAGTTTTTGGGTAATGCTAAAATAATATCATCAACGTATTTTCTCAAGAAAATTATTTTAAATGGTAACAATGGTATAATTGTATCCATCAAATTATCCATTGCATAACAAGATATGATGGGAGAAATTGTAGCTCCCATTGGAGTACCAAAAGTTCGTTTATATATTTTATCGTTGAATGTAAAATAGGTATTTTCAAACAGGAATGTAATTATTTCTTGGAAATATTTTCTAAATATTTCACAATATTCACTGATTTCATTCCATTTTTTATCAATTGCTCTTAGAGCAAATTTTAAATATACATTACTGAATAAAGAAACAACATCTAAGCTGCAAATTACATGATTATCAGGTAATTGAAATTTGTTAAATTGATTAAAAACTTCAAATGAATCTTTAATGTAATATTCTGTATTTAAATTATATGACTTTGTTAAAATATCGGTGATATATGAGCCTAATAAATTGTTTGGTGTACCTATAGAAGCTACAATGGGTCTAATTGATAATATTGGTTTATGAATTTTGGGAAGGCCATAGAATTCAGCGGGAATTTCATTATAACAAGTAAGTCTATCTTCCGTAATTTCATCTATTTGTTTTGCATTAAACAATTTTTTAATTATAGTGTTACATTTATTCTGAATTGTTAGTGTAGGATCTTTGTTTAATACGATATAAGAAGAATTACTATCAAGAATTCCTGTAGATAGTGCCACCTACCGTTATTCACACTGAGATCTATGAACCTAAAACTCCGTGCATACTGTGCGCTTCTAGGCGTTGCCTCTAACTCTTTCGGAGACGGGGGGGGGGTCCGTTGTTCACAGACTAAATAAATGTAAAAGGGCGCCAGGCAATCTTGCCTCCCGACAACTACCTACACAAGTTTTTCCCACCCTAAGACTACCAAATAGGTGGAGAAATAAAAGTCAGATGTCACTTACCCAAGTCTAAGTTTAATGAATTGGCCTAGTATATCAAGCGATCTTACAAGGTTCTACTAATACAACTAGTACATACAAGGGTAGCACAAAATTACAATAATTTCTCCCAGGTGTCCTAAATGACTCATAAGTCATAAACACAATTTATCATAGGTAAGTGAAATTCCCCCTTGATTCAATGATGTACAAAAATTTATACAATATATATATATATATATATATACAAGTATCCCAAGCCAAATATATATATATATATATATATATATATATATATATATATATATATATATATATATATATATATATATATATCCCGTACCTTTAAAACTAATGTATCCCTCCCCAGTAGTAACTCAATCCTACTACAATTTGTACAAAAAAAGGTTGACAGGCTGTACCCACTAGTACCCAATGGTACTTAAAATCCTATAAATCCCTGGGTTAAGATCCTATATATCCCCTAAGTAAAATCCTTTAATTCCCCCCAAGTAAAATCCTATAAAACCCCCCTGGTAAAATCCTATGAAACCCCCCTGGTAAAATCCTATGAAACCCCCCTGGTAAAATCCTATAAAACCCCCTGGTGAAATCCTATGAAACACCCCTGGTAAAATCCTATGGAACCCCCCTGGTAAAATCCTATAATTCCTCCCGATTGAAATCCTATGTTACAGCCTGGATTGTTCGCTGGGTATAAATATGTACAAACCAGTACCTACATACAAATGAAATTTCTCAAACGAGTACTCGATTAGCCGGTAGAATGAGAAAACTATATACTTAAGTTCCAAATACAATATAGGGTTAAATCAATACAATATACCATACGTATCTATGGCACAAAATAACGTTTATGCAATTAAATGTGAAATTTTGAAAGTAAATATTAAAAATACAATATGGCGCTATATCATATGAGCTCATACGCTTACTACCACCAACTCAAATCACTCAGAATGTTAAAATTGAATAGCCACAGTGACGTTTACAGATTTAACAACAATGGGTGTAGTTATCACCAATCCACAATGTGAGTATAAATGGTAAAACAGGTTTAATTGAATAGTGTATGTTGATCAGAATATTTGTAATACTTGATCAACACAAGTATCGTAAACTGCGTACCACAAGTGGCTTACGGTAATAAAAAAAGTTATCTACAACCTACACTGACGGATATAATCAAGTGTTATGCGCAAAAAGGTATTTTACATAAACCAAAGTTTGAAACTTGCGTGAAATCCACTGCGTCTTGATGGTTGCTAGTGGTGGCTACCAACTACTACTTCTATAGAATGCTATAAGATCCAATATTGTACTCTTCAGTAACAATCCAAATTTTCCCCCATACAAGTTTGTTGTTCTGACTCAACGTTGTCCCATGGAATGAAATCCAAAACCAAATCCAGAATAGTAAAGATTGACGAACTAGAAAAAGAGCAGATTAGAAAAGAAGAGAAGAAAAGATAACCCTAAAATGAGAAATATATGAATACTCTATACATTTTCTTCCAGTCTCAATGGTCAAAACGAAATATCAATCTAAACTTTACCCCCTAATCGATTAACTCCCTCTAGCAGTCATATATCCGATATGAGTAATCTCTATTGCTGATCTCTAAACTGAAATATGTACTAGAGCAAGACTTCTATTAATCATAAAGAGTAATCAACTAGAATTGATATTACTTAATTTTGCTAACAAAAGTTAACTAGAAAATTCTATATTTCATGTTTGACCAACAAAAAATTATAATACTAATCGAGCTTAATATATTAACTATAATCTTTTTACATTTGACAAAAAAACAAAATACGAGCTCATATGGAGCCAATACCTATGAACTAAGTACGTAAACTATAAAACCAGTTGACCTCCAATCAACAAAAAAATACATGATCCAAAGATAAAACGCTTTAAAATTACTAGAATATTCATCTATATATAAAAAAACTGTAATATTTCTTACCAAATGGCCAGTTTGAGTTCCGAATATATAGGGCTGAAGGTGTTATTACCCTAGGTACTGTGATGAAGGCCTACTGAAACAATATACCCTCTTCAAGATTGGTTCTCATGTACAATGTACAGCTATAAAGGAAAATCAATTCATCAGACAATGGACAAAACCTCTACGATATAATTGAGAACAATCTAGTTAATGAAACTATAGAAACATTCTGATACTTACAATTAACTGGAATGGCAGCATAAAAAGACCACCTGTCGGTTGAATTATCTGATCCCCAAAAAAATGGTATTTCCACAGGTCTATACTCTTCATACAACTCCAAAAATATCTAACGATACCCGGGAAATGTGTATCACCAATCGGTCATACCTTAATATAAGGTGAAATATTCAATTATTTCATCCGAAAATGGTGACATGAATTCAACCACATTCACTCCGATATACCCAGCGAACAATGAATGTCCAGTATATTCACAGGCAAAATCCAAAACTCTCGTGTTAAACCAGCCAGCCAATCAGAATGCTCTCGAGATGTCAAAGCTTCCAATAACCAATAAGAGCTGAGATATCCAACAAGTATATATCACAGAATATTATATGCATAGACACATCACGGAGAATCGCGTTACGAAGATATGTATCAGGGGTAGTGCGTTCGGAGTAACAACACGGGGACATGCTCCACAAAAATAAAATAAATACTTGACGTATAGTTAATTAGGAAAGGTAACAATGTTTTTGGCTGTACAATATTATAAATTATTCCCAATATAGATGCCACTGGATTTCCTAATATACATGGTAGGTCAAAATGATGTTAATATTGCATGACGAATTATATTTTCAAGTTCCTGTAACTTAATTTGCACAACCACAAAATTGAAACGTATCAATAGCTCAATATAGTTTTCTTTAAACATAATAACAGTGCAATTACCTTTATCACTGTCAGAGTTCATCTTCAAAAATTCTCTTGTTTTATAGTATAAATTACGAATGAATAAATTATTTGATTTTTGGTTTATTTGATTTGTAATTATAATTGTTGATTTTGTTATTAATGTTTTTTTCAAATGGTCGTCCGAAGTTTGTGATGTAAAATATTCTCCTAGCAAATGTTTTATTTGAATATCTTATCCTAGAATTGGCTCTATACTAAATTTAGGACCTAATGATAAAAAACATAAAATGTCATTTGGAATATCAATGTTAGCAAGGTTTTTTATCCATTTAGGGCTTGTATTTAGTTTTATTTCAAATTCTTTCTCTCTAAGTTAATTTAATTTGTTAATGTTCTTATTTTCTATTGAGTAAAAAATTTTATTATAGGTTTTTCTTTGAAGAAATGAAAAATTATTAAAAATATACACTGAGGTTGATTGTATGATTTCAGTTTTTAAAAAATTCAAATTATGTTAAAGATTTACAATAGTTTTTTGATTATTGGATATTTCAATATTGATGATTTTATGTCCTAACCTTAATAAAAACCTGGTTTTCTTCTTCATATGGATATTTTGTCGATGTAAAAGGTCAGTCAATGGAACAGTGGCATCAAGAATATGATTTGGTGTGATACCTTCTCTTCTACATTTGAGTAAGAAACTTCTTCTATTATATGCTTTCGCTAGTTTCATTTTAGTTTTTGACCAATTCTTTAATGATTGAACTGCATATTTACCATATTGTTCATATATGTTCTTGTAAAACCCCATTATCTACAACTATATAGGAGATAGTCTTTGTCGACTAATTAGGTATAAAACCACGAATATTGGGGTAACGGCAAGTTAATTACAGAAAACTCTTGTTACTGTTTTTTTCCAAGCTTTCGGAAACTTTTATCTCCATTATCAAGGATAAGTAAATTGAGATTGTTATAAATTGGTAAATATAATTATATTTGAATTTTAAAAAAAAATTTTCAATCATAAATCATTTTGACATTTTGACAGATTCATGAATGTAAACATTTTCTTTATATGCTAAAATGTTTTTGAAAACCAAATAAGAAAATTGGTTATATTTGTAATATAGGTTAATAGTTATTCAAATATTCTTCTTTTATTATATAAAATTCAACCTCAAATTATTATAGATGTCATCATGTCATCTTAATAATTTAAAAGTATTGAAAAAATTTTTAAAATCATTTACTTAGAATAAAATTATTTCTAAAAATCATCAAATTTTATTCATATAGCTTTAATTATGTATAAGAATTTGAAATTTAGTTATTTTTATTATCAATTGTTAGTAGATAATAATAAATATCACTCAGATTATTATGGCACTTTTTTTGTTGATAGTATTAGGTTCTTGAATTCTTAATCTTTCAAATGTAATATATTCTATTCCATGCAAAAATTGTGATAAAAAATATGTTGGTCACACTGGTCAGAAATTAAAGAACCTTATAAGTCTCCATAAGAGCGATTGTAAGTTACACCCTGAAAGATGTGCTTCATCTGAACATGTAATTGATAATGATCACTTTATGGATTTTGAATCTGTTAATATTTTGGACATACAACCAAATACCAAAGAAAGACTTTTCTTAGAAATGGCTCATATATTTCGAGAACCTAATACTATCAACAAAAAAAGTGACCATAATAATCTGAGTGATATTTATTATTATCTACTAGCAATTGATAATAAAAATAACTAAATTTCAAATTCCTATACATAATTAAAGCTATATAAATAAAATTTGATGATTTTTAGAAATAATTTCATTTTAGTTAAATGATTTTAAAAATGTTTTCAATACTTTATAATTATTAAGATGACATGATGACATCTATGATAATTTGAGGTTGAACTTTATATAATAGGAGAATATTTGAATAACTACCAACCTATATTACAAATATAACCAATTTTCTTCTTTTGTTTTCAAAAACATTTTAGCATATAAAGAAAATGTTTACATTCATGAATCCGTCAAAATGTCAAAATGATTGTTGATTGAAAATTTTTTTTTTTAAAAATTCAAATATAATTATATTTACCAACGTATAACAATCTCAATTCACTTATCCTTGATAATGGAAATTAAAGTTTCCGAAATCTTGGGAGAAAAACAGTAACAAGAGTTTTCTTTAATTAACTTGCCGTTACCCCAATATCCGTGGTTTTATACCTAATTAGTCGGCAAAGACTATCTCCTATATAGTTGTAGATAATGGGGTTTTACAAGAACATATATGAACAATATGGTAAATATGCAGTTCAATCATTAAAGAATTGGTCAAAAACTAAAATGAAACTAGCGAAAGAATATAATAGAAGATGCTTCTTACTTAAATGTAGAAGAGAAGGTATCACACCAAATCATATTCATGATGCCACTGTTCCATTGACTGACCTTATACATCGACAAAATATCCATATGAAGAAGAATACCAGTTTTTTATTAATGTTAGGAGATAAAATCATTAATATTGAAATATCCAATAATCAAAAAACTAATGTAAATCTTGAACATAATTTGGATTTTTTAAAAACTGAAATCATACAATCAACTTCAAAGTATATTTTTAATAATTTTTCATTTCGTCAAACAAAAACCTATAATAAAATTTTTTACTCAATAGAAAATAAGAACATTAACAAATTAAATAAACTTAGAGAGAAAGAATTTGAAATAAAACTAAATACAAGCCTTAAATGGATAAAAAACCTCACTATCATTGATATTCCAAATTACATTTTATGTTTTTCATCATTAGGTCCTAAATTTAGTATAGAGCCAATTCTAGGAAAAGATTTTCAAATAAAACATTTACTAGCAGATGTTGAATATATTACATCACAAACTTCAGACCACCATTTGAAAAAAACATTTATAGCAAAATCAAAAAATATAATTACAAATCAAATAAACCAAAAACCAAATAATTTATTCTTTCGTAATTTATACTATAAAACAAGAGAATTTTTGAAGATGAACTCAAATATAATTGTAACTAACAGTGATAAAGGTAACTGCACTGTTATTATGTTTAAAGAAAACTATATTGAGCTATCTACAGAAATTCTAGATAGTAATTCTTCTTATATCGTATTAAACAAAGATCCTACATTAACAATTCAGAATGAATGTAACACTATAATTGAAAAATTGTTTAATGCAAAACGAATACATAAAATTACGAAAGATAGACTTACTTGTTATAATGGAATTCCTGCTAAATTCTGTGGCCTTCCCAAAATTCATAAACCAATATTATCAATTAGACCCATTGTAGCTTCTATAAGTACACCAACCAATTTATTAGGTTCATATATCACCGATATTTTAACAAAGGCATATAATTTAAATACAGAATATTACATTAAAGATTCATTTGAAGTTTTTAATCAATTTAACAAATTTCAATTACCTGATAATCATGTAATTTGCAGTTTAGATGTTGTTTCCTTATTCAGTAATGTATACTTAGAATTTTCTTTAAGAGCAATTGATAAAAAATGGAATATTGTAAAATATCTAAAAAATATTTCCAAGAAATTATTACATTCCTGTTTGAAAATACCTATTTTACTTTTATTGATAAAATATATAAACAAACTTTTGGTACTCCAATGGGAGCTACAATTTCTCCCATTATATCTTTTTATGCAATGGATAATTTGTTTGAGACAATTATACCATTGTTACCATTTAAAATAATTTTCTTAGAAAAATACGTTGATGATATTATTTTAGCATTACCAAAAACTAATTTAGATGAAGTTCTTCCAATATTCAATAACTATGATCCATATATAAAATTTACAATGGAAAAAGAAGAGAGTAATCAAAGTGTACCATTTCTAGACACAAAATTTATAAGAAATAATGATAACACATTGTCTATTGATTGGTACAGAAAACCAATTAGCTCAGGGAGATTCATGAACTATTGGTCTTACCATAAATATTCAATGGAAATTAACTTAATTAAACAAATGAGAAATAGAATAACCAAAATATCAGATCCTATTTTTCATGAAAAAACTTAAAAACTTTATATCATCTATTTTTGGATAATGGTTATCCAAATAAATTAGTTAAAAACATACTATTTAATTATTCTCCAACTATAGACATTGCAGACATTAATATTATAAACGACCAATCAGATAGTATAAATCATTATGTATCTTTACCATATATTAAAGAAATAACACCACAGTTGAGTAGGACTTTTAAACCAATGAACAACATTAGAATTGCCAATAAAACATACTTAACCATAAAATCTATTTTCACTAATTTGAAAGACAAAACTTCAATTCTTAATCTTTCAAATGTAATATATTCTATTCCATGCAAAAATTTAGATGAAAAATATGTTGGTCACACTGGTCAGAAATTAAAGAACCGTATAAGTCTCCATAAGAGCGATTGTGAGTTACATCCTGAAAGATGTGCTTTATCTGAACATGTAATTGATAATGATCACTTTATGGATTCTGAATCTGTTAATATTTTGGCCATAAAACCAAATACCAAAAAAAGACTTTTCTTAGAAATGGCTCATATATTTTAAGAACCTGATACTATCAACAAAAAAAGTGACCATAATAATCTGAGTGATATTTATTATCTACTAACAATTGATAATAAAAATAACTAAATTTCAAATTCTTATACATAATTCAAGCTATATAAATAAAATTTGATGATTTTAAGAAAACATTTTATTTTAGGTAAATGATTTTAAAAATTCTTTCAATACTTTTAAATTATTAAGATGACATGATGACATCTATAATAATTTGAGGTTGAATTTTATATAATAAAAGAAGAATATTTGAATAACTATTAGCCTATATTACAAATATAACCAATTTTCTTCTTTTGTTTTCAAAAACATTTTAGCATATAGAGAAAATGTTTACATTCATGAAACTGTCAAAATGTCAAAATGATTCATGATTGAAAAAATTTTTTTCAAAAAATTCAAATATAATTATATCTACCAATTTATGACAATCTCAATTTACTTATTCTTGATAATGGAAATGAGAGTTTCCGAAAGCTTGGAAGAAAAACAGTAACAAGAGTTTTCTTTAATTAACTTGCCGTTACCCCAATATTCGTGGTTTTATACCTAATTAGTCGAGAAAGACTATCTCCTATATATATTTATATATATACATATATATATATATATATATATATATATATATATATATATATATATATATATATATTTACATATATACATGGCTTGGACAGAGTCGGATTTAGGGTCTACACTAGTGTGTTATTTCGTAACAATATATTAATATGGAATATTGTCGTGTGTTTGTGTAGAGTTGAGTACATTTAAATTTCTTCAAACAAGTGATGAATGCTGTGAAAAGCCATGCAGATACTTTACCTGAACTTTGATATGTCTCATCAGATCATCTAAATCAAAAGTAATTGACATAAACCTTTTAAAACGGAAATGAAAGCAAGTTATAGAACAAAATAGATCATTACGAACATATTCTACGTTCCACAAAAATATCAATAGTAAATAAATAATTCTACATAAAAAAAACAAATTTGAAAAAGGACAATCAAAATAATTTAGCAGTACAATCTAAACAAATGTAAAAAGCTCGCTTAAAAAAACGAACATTCAGTAAATAAATCAAAATTCAACAATGCCAAATATAATCATCAGACAGATGAGAATGTCATAAGAAAAATATCAAATTAATTGCAAAAAGCATATAAAAGGTTTGAATATAAACAGTTGTGAAAACCTCCTGTACATATTAACAAAACCTCCTGTACATATTAACAATATTAGATTTAAAAAGTAGAATGAGGCAATCATTCTAATTGAATAACAAAATATCGCGTCTGCATCGCAAGTGTTGTGAGAAAAGTTGGTTGCTATGGTTTTGGAAATTTGTTGGGGAGGAGAATTTTTCGAAAGACGTCAGATTGAATAGAAAAATAAGACTGGACAATTTTTCTTAAACGATAGAAGAGAGCATAGGAAAATAAAAATAAAAGAAAGCTGAGAATACACAACAGAAGTTATTCATCTATTAGTAGTATTTACCAAGGTCCTTGAAGAAAATATCACTGGAGCAGACACATATCAAAAGGTATTTATACAGAAACAGTTACAAGTGTGTTATGTAGTTTGGAAAGTCGTTTACAACAACCAAATACTTTTAAAAGAAATTTTAGTTCAAATAAAACTACTGAACTGTCAATCCTATACGATAAACTTCAATTCGACAAACTCAGTGGTTATATAACCACATTAAAACTTTATATAGTCCATAATTTAGTTATTAGTTTATTTCAATTTAATCACAAGACACATATAAATTTTGAATGTTATATACTCAATATCGAACTGAAATTTCATAAAATATTGACAGATATTATTGATGTATATTGTTGGTGAATAAGAGGTGCCTAGTACACCAGTAGCGTGAAGATGAGTCAAATTTTATGAAATTTTCAGACTCTACACTTTAAAACTTTCAATAAGTTGTTAGATAGGATACTTTAGTAATCGCAGTATAGGTATTGATATATAAACTTTGAAACATTTACATTTACATTTACATTTAATAAATTTAATTTTGAATAAAAGACACAAAATTTGTGGAATCTTTGCAAATTTTTTTTAAACAAAATATCTTTGTTACGTTCAAAATTAGAAGTTTATTACTAGCTTTCAAGAATTCTCCCTGTGGATTAAGAGAATTTCATGCATTGTCGTACCGTCTGAGCTGAGCTATTAAAACAGAATACAAATGGTAAGATATCACAAAATGAAGGTTCAAGTATCTAGCCAGGGCAAATCTGTAGTTGTGATCTTACTCAATAAACAATAAATTAATTTATCAGTCATCAGTATATCATAACAATATATTCAAACCTTTCAAGAAACTTCTCATGTGAACATATTATCGTCATGTTCAAAGTAAATACTAGACAAACCGATTATGAAACTGATCAGCAAAATCCCTTCCCCCAATATTTGTTTGGTTCAGTCAAGGAAACGCCGAAAGTTTAATACTAGAAAAGTTAGCGTAACTAGCGAAATTTCTCTGGTAACTAATTTAACAAAACTGTATACTACTAATATAAATCTAGTTTGTCCAGAGTGATCCAATAAGTGTCATCACAAATGTGTTCTGCGATTTTCACAAAAAATCAATCATATTCCGTCGGAATGTGGTGAACGCACGTTACATTCGACCAAATGTAAAGGTAAATTTCTCACCGCCCAAAAATGTTAGGGCGGAGCAAACTGTATATAAAATCTTTAATTTTTAATCCAATATTACGCTTGTGGAGAAAGAACTTTTAGCTGCTTAAAAGGACCCACAATGCAAGTTACTAGATGATCGGATTGCCTATTCAAGCGACATTATGTTTCACCCGCTAGACTATAGTCGAATCTTGGGAGATTCGTGTGATGGTAACTAACTAGCAAAACTAAGTTGAACCCAGGCGCCAGGTAAACAGTAGCCGCGGAAGATACATAAGATCTGATTCCCGAACGCTGTATATGTAACGTTGTTATTATGTTTAAACGTTAACTTTTATTTTAATGATAACTACGGATCATTTTTTAGCTTGTAGTTTTATTTAAATTCATATTGTAATTGCTGACTTTTATGATTGACACTTTGACGTTCAAGGCAACCTAAAATGGTTCCAACCGTATATGGAAATGAAATTAACTGTCTCGACCCTTACTTCGTGGAATCTGCTCATATTAGTGTTTTAAATGAAACTCAACCTTTTTAGCTTATTCCACAATATGATGAAAAATATTAGTAATTCTAAAAAATTGACAATTGTTCCGATAACTGAATATCATCGTTAGAATGACAGAAGTTACATTTCATTTTATGCCTACCTGATGTTTAGTAATTATTTTTGGCTAGACCAAGAAGTGACCTACCTTGTGATTGACTTAATATATGTTGATAGAAAAAACAATAAGATGTGATATTACAAATATTGAAGCTTAGATATTATTAGCCCTCTGGTGATATCTTGGATATCATTTTTCCAATTAAGATCAGTATAACTGTACAATGATATAGAAAACCAGGAAAACTATATCTGCTGATCTTTACAATTATCACTAAAGAAGACAGTTTAATAGTGGAGAGCTTCCTAGAATAATCTGTTCATTGACGACTTCATATCGTGGGTTTTTTAAGTGTCTTCTAATTTCCAATTCTCCAAGGAAATCCAGTTCTTGTTTCTTATCACAAATATGTAGTACTTCTAGTTCTGTGTTTGGTGTGAATGAATGGTTGGTGTCAAGTAGATGTTTCGCGTAATGTGATTTATCAGGTTGTTTTAATCTGTATGCTGGTAAGTGTACACTGTATCTGATTTCAAAATTTCTAATGGTCTGACCCAAATAGACAGCATTACATTCTGGACATTTGAGTCTATATATACCTGATTTCTTTAATGTTGTTATTTTTGTTTTAAGAATTTAACAATTTTGTACTTACGATACTTTCTGTTTTAAAAGCAATTGTTGTATTCGTTGCTAAAGATATTATCTTTGAAATATTATCAGTAATATTTCCTGCATATGTGATGGTTTTATAAGTTCTTATTTCTTCAGTTTGTTCAGGAAATATTAGTTGTAATGCCACTTTTTCCTCTTTTTTATTAATTAGCTTATTTATCATATGTAATGGATAACCGTTGGATGTTGCTATTTGTCTAATTGTACTAATCTCTCTATCAAAATTACATTTGTTGATAGGAACTGAAAATGCTCTATGTATCATTGAATTGTATGCCGCTAGTTTATGTGATAGGGGGTGATTGGAACTATAAGGAATTGTCACATAAGTGTGTGTTGGTTTTCGGTAAATTGCATGATCAAGTACATTATTAACTCTTTGAATTTTTGAATAAAGAGAATTGATAGAGTGTTTTTCTTCAACTTCTAATGTAAATTTAATTTTTGGGTGTAAATTATTAATGTGGTTGAAAAATATATCTAATTGTCGTTCACTACCTATAACACAAGCTAATATTTCATCTTTATATCTATATAAAAATAAAATATTTTTTGAAATATTATTTTCAAAGATTTTTCTTTCTAAACTGTCCATAAAAATGTTTGCCAAAATAGGTGATATAGGGCTTCCCATTGGTAAACCTTCATTTTGAATATATATATATATATATATATATATATATATATATATATATATATATATATTATTGTCAAAAGTGAAATAATTCTGACTGATACATACATCAAACAGATTAAGTATATCTGATACTATTCCAGGATTAATATTTTTATCTTCTAGTAATTTTCTTACAAGTATTAGACATTCTTTAGGAGGAATTTTAGTGAACATATTAGTAACGTCAAATGAAATAAGCTTAGCTTTATCTTGTAATTTGAATATTTTAAATTTTTTGATTAGTTCTATTGAATTTTTAATTGAGTACTTAGATTTATATCCGTAATTATTGAGTATATTCAAATGATCTTCTAAGTGATAACGAAAAGAGGTCCATGATACATCAGAATCCTCATTGTCCATAATTATTTGGAACTTTTGAATTACATGAAATAACGAAACCAATTAGACCTGTAGTTTCTCATGTTAACACTCCTAATAATATATTGTCAAAGAAGCTTAACAATATACTCAATAATTACGGATATGAATCTAAGTACTCAATTAGAAATTCAATAGAACTAATCAGATAATTAAAAACATTCGAATTACAAGATAAAGCTTAGCTTATTTCATTTGACGTTACTAATATGTTCACTAAAATTCCTCCTAAAGAATGTCTAATACTTGTTAGAAAATTACTAGAAGATGGAAATATCAATCCAGGAATAATATCAGATATACTTAATCTGTTTGATGTATGTATCAGTCAGAATTATTTCACTTTTGCCAATAACATATATATTCAAAATGAAGGTTCACCTATTCTGGCAAACATTTTTATGGACAGTTCAGAAAGAAAAATCGTTGAGAATAATATTTCGAAAGATGTTTTATTTTGGTATAGATATGTAGATGACATATTAGCTTGTTTTATAGGTAGTGAACGACAATTAGATATGTTTTTCAACCACATTAATAATTTACACCCAAAAATTAAATTTACATTAGAAGTTGAAGAAAATAACTCCATCAATTTTCTTGATTTAAAAATTCAAAGAGTTAATAATGTACTTAATTATGCAATTGACCGAAAAACAACACACACTGATGTGACAATTCCTTATAGTTCCAATCACCCCCTGTCACATAAGCTAGCGGCATACAATTCAATGTACATAGAGCATTTTTAGTTCCTATGAACAAATGTAATTTTGATAGAGAGATTAGTACAATTAGACAAATAGCAACATCCAACGGTTATCCATTACATATGATAAATAAGCTAATTAATAAAAAAGAGGAAAAAGTGGCATTACAACTAATATTTCCTAAACAAACTGAAGAAATAAAAACTCATAAAACCATCACATATGCAGGACATATTTCTAATAATATTTCAAAGATAATATCTTTAGCAACGAATACAACAATTACTTTTAAAACAGAAAGTAACGTAAGTACAAAATTGTTGAATGTTAAAACAAAAATACTAAAATTGAAGAAATCAGGTATAAATAAACTCAAATGTCCAGAATGTAAAGCTGTCTATTTGGGTCAGACCCTTAGAAATTTTGAAATCAGATACAGTGAACACTTACGAGCATACAGATCAAAACAAACAGATAAATCCCATTAAGCAAAACATCTACTTGACACCAACCATTCATTCACACCAAACACAGAACTAGAAGTACTACATATTTGTGATAAGAAACAAGAACTGGATTTCCTTGAAGAGATGGAAATTAGAAGACACTTAAAAAAACCCACAATATGAAGTCGTCAATGAACATAAATCTAGGAAGCTCTCCACTTTTAAACTGTCTTCTTTAGTGATAATTGTAAAGATCAGCAGATATAGTTTTCCTGGTTTTCTATATCATTGCACAGTTATACTGATCTTAATTGGAAAAATGATATCCAGGATATCACCATAGGGCCAATATTATCTAAGCTTTAATATTTGTAATATCACATTTTCTTTTTTCTATTAACGTATAATAAGTCAATCACAAGGTAGGTCTAGCCAAAAATTACTACTTAACATCAGGTAGGCATAAAATTAAATGTAACTTCTGTCATTCTGACGATGATATTCAGATATTGAAACAATTGTCAATTTTGTAGAATTTTTAATATTTTTCATTATATTGTGGAATTAGCTAGAAACGTTGAGTTTCATTTAAAACACTAGTATATGAAAATAACTATAAAAGTATTTCTTATGTTACATGTCCACTTTCTACAGAAGAAACACAATGAACACAATATGAAACATGAAATTCAAAGAGCAAACAAATTATAAATTGAATCTTTTAGCGGGTTTCACTGTTCGGCCTGACCTAGTAACGTAGTTAGTACTTTCAGGAACGACCTAATTGCTAACACTCAGCATTTCAACTGTCTTCTCGGTGGTTGACGTGATGACTTCAGCAGGGTCTGGAATTTCTGCATTGGTTCTGTGTAGATGAGCCAAATTTCTTCGATAAGTTGTCTTTGAGTGTTGCATTGTACGATCGTGGATTAAGAGCTTCGAGGACTAATCCTTGGTTCCCATTTCTCTTGTCTATTTGGACTCTGACACGATCACCTTCGTTTAATGTGCGTGCAGATGCTGTGCATTTATCTACATAGGTTTTTTGCTTACTTCTAGCTTACATTAGATTTTCCGGCACCTCATAGATGACTTTAGGAGCGAGTTGTTCCTCGGAGAAAGGAATTAGTGTTCTAGTAGTTCTACTCATCAGGCGTTGAGCAGGAGAACCTAGTTGTTCCGTGCAAGGAATGTTGCGAAAGTTTAATAATGCAAGCTGCACATAGAGTTCACAAGCTCACATTTTCTCAAAATGTATTTAGCAATCGCAACGCTTTTCTCTGCCAAGCCATTTGTACGGGGGAATTTTGAACCTGAAGTCGAATGAATAAATCCCCAGTTTCTTCTAAAGTCTTTCAACTCGCGTGAACTAAATTGTGGTACACTATCCGATTCCAACACCTCTGGAATACCATGCACTGCAAACCAGTTTTTCAAATGTTTGATGACTCCACCGGAGGTTTGGTCATGTAGCATTTAAAAATCGTAAAAACCGGAATAACTGTCAGTTTTAATAACAGATTCGTTATTAAAGAATGAATATAGGTCACTCGCGACTATTTGCCAAGGTAATTTCGGAATTTGCTTTGTAATTATTGGTTGTTTCGGGTTACTGCGTTAAACTCGTAGGCAAATTCCACACCGGTCTACGAAGTTGACAATGTGTTTATGCATTCCTTGCCAATACAACAATTCCTTGGCGCGTTTCAAGCTTCATTGAATTCCAATGTGGCCAGCGTGTATTTGCTTCAACATTTCTTGAATTTTTGACTTTGGAACAATAACCCTCTCATTTTTCATGATTAATCCATTGGAAACTGAGAGTTCTCCTTTAAAATTGAATTAGTGACGAATATTTCTGGGTAGCTCTTTGATGTTTTCGGGCCACCCATGCATAAACAATTTTTTCAGCGTTTGTAGCTCTTCGTCTTTTTCAGTAGCTCGAATAGTTTTAACATGAGCTGCCTCTGACATGACTTATGCTATTACTAGTTCAGTCTCATCGTTTTCTTTCTAGTGAATTATCACAGTCTCGACTTAAGACATCCGCTATTGGAATATCACAGCCTTTTACGTATTTGACTTCCGGAGCGTATTGTGTAATTTCCAGCAGAATCTTTGGTGTGTATGCAAAGAGAACCAAAGTCGACTATTATCAAGCAAATGATGCTGTGGTTACCCTACCTTAAAAATTTGGAAGCAATTGCTATACTAGAAAAAGCAATCACTTAATTCATTCATCAGATTTTAAGCTAATGATAGCAATTGCCTCTGTTTTTTAAGAAAAATCTTTGGCTGACAGCAGTTGCTGCATTCCTTAGCAATTGCTTGAAGCAAAAACATTTACTTCGGTTTTTATTCCTTAGATTCCAAGCAATTACTTCAATTTAATAAGAAAAAGCAATTGCTTCACATTTATTCATTAGGTCAAATATATAGACATAAATTGGACATTATTGGAATGTATAGTGCTGTTTACATCTATTGGAAATAGCAACCACACATATTTGACTATTTTGTCCATTACTTTGAAGCCAAACTGGAAAATTGGAATGGAACTGTCAACTTTTTGCAAAACGTTGTGGTTACTGGTATCACCATATTCCGCAAATCTCGTACCCATAATTTTATATTATATGACTGTTGACGTAGTTTTTCAAAACCAAGAGTTTATATTCCTGATAAATGAAATATCATTCAATTCTCTACATACATTTTTTGTTATTAATGTAAATCAAATATTATTCGAAGATTGATGAAGAGAATCTGAAATAAATGAGCAAAACCTCCGTTTATCTCTAATATAATACCACGCGAACGCCCCAACCTCATCTAGAGTCGTTTGTCTTTCTGTTTAATTACCAATTGCGAATCGGTCAGCAAATGAATTGATTGCGAATTCGTGTTAGAGCGCCAACCAACCGGCAACGTTTCGTTGCCCCTTTTCAAAAAGTTATATAATATGATGCGGACTCAGCTCTATTAATATTCGTTTTATACTAATGGATATTCTAATTTATGTATTATGGAGCCGTTAATCATTTTGATTTTGTTCCTTGTTTTGTCTTATTTTGATGTATCTTGTTGTAATATAGAGGATGTCTTCAATTGTATGAAACTGTGGGATGTGATTGCGACTAAACGTAAAGTATCACTACGATAAAAAAAAGTTGAGTCGTACTGGCTGGACGAGTTGGTTCCTTTTAACATATATAACTATCCATAATAGAGGGTCAAAGCAGCCAATGCAGAAAAGAGGGCACAATTTCTTATAAAACTAACGTTTTTATTCTAGTGGCCATAAATACCTGAATTATATCAACGATTCCCATGGAAACCGATGAGTTGTTGTTCCACGGTGTAGGATGCAGACCCCGTAATCAGCATAAATATTATATATATAAAATTACTAGTTGTAGATGAAGTTAGTCAGTTACTAGATTTCACATTGTTTATCGTAGTTTGTAGAATTATCATTTTGTAAAATAAACGTTTTTAAAAACAGTATTCCGAGTTAGTAATTTGAAAGTGTCGCAGTCAGTAGGATATTCAGAATTAATACGTATCGAACGCGTTAATTTCCGTTTTAACGATTGACTGAGTATCGGAATCTACGTACTTGGTTATTTTCTGCAAGTGGAAGTTTAGAGTGGCTTCTAGAACGTCAGGAGACCCAGTGTATCACACACTGAAACGATCCCACGCACGAAGAAGTCCATCAACGGGAATTGGAACGACAATAGTCCAATTTTGCAGAGATATTCATCTGAGGAAGACAAAAATTGCTGAACCGGAGTATATGTCCATAGGAATGCTTGAAATATTTCTTCTATTATTACTGTAAGTACAATGAAATTTTATGTCTGTAGTTGACCAATTATCAAACATTCTTCAAAGTTTAAAATTAGATCCTTCAACTGACTCACTAATTTTAAATCAAAGTTCAATTAATAATAATTTAATCATGACCGAATTTAGACCAGAATATCTAAAATGTCTGCCAGATTTCGATGGCAATCCAAATGATTTGAACAGCTATCTAAGTGTCTGTAAATCATTAATTGATTCATTTTACAGAATATACACACCAAATTGTTTCCAAAATGTGTATTCAATGAATTGTCTAATATCTAAATTAACTGGCAAAGCTAAATTAGACGTGAATATACAAAATGTTTGTACTTGGAACGAGTTAAGAGATGTTTTAACTAGAAATTTCGCAGATTAGAGAGACGAAACTTGTCTAAATAGGGATTTAGTAATGATGAGACAACAATCAATTGAAAACCACAGCAATTCTATGATAGAGTTTTAAACAATCTGAATCTCTTGTGTAGTTATGTAGACGTTCATGAAATCGAAAATGGATCAAAAATTTTAAGAAGAAATTTAAATAATAATGTAGCTCTAACAACATTTTTATCAGGACTTAAAGAACCGTTAGGTATAACTATTTGATGCATGAAACCGTATAATTTAGCCAAAGCTTTACAATATGTTTTAAAAGAAGACAATGTACATTATTTTACTCATGAAACAAATATAAAGCAAACGCAATACTCTGGTAAGCCTTTTGTACAACGACAAAATTTTAACAGAAATCCAACTCAATTTAATACTCATACACCTAATAATTTATTTAGAGCACAGAGATCATTTCCATCTCAATCTATACCTGTTCGCCCTATAACTCCAAGACAACCCAACGTTTTCCTACGAATTCTGAAGTCGTCAAACCTCAACAGAACCATAATGCATTCAAAGCAAATCAAAATTTAAATTTACCAAAACCCACACCCATGAGTATTTCCACAAGAAATACAGTAAACAATCACCCAATGAGTTCACCTATTAGAAACTCATACCCAGGTCCTTCAAATCAAAATCATTTCCGAAATTCTCGACCAGAAAAAAATTTTATAGCCGAGGAATTATTTAATGCTGATATTCAGGACGAGGAAACCGAACAATATTATTATTCTGATAACTCATATTCTGAAAACGAACTATATCAATTTGAAAAACAAAACAATAATGATTATTTCGATTCCTCAAATCAAGATTCTACAAATTTTCACGAAACGCCTCAGAATTTAGAGGAAACGTAACCCTCGAATCAATTCCATCAAATTTAAGTAATAATAGTGAATTGCTTTATATAATATTCGCCGAGTATAATATCAAACTTTTAATAGATTCTGGATCATCAAAATCCTTCATAGATCCCGAAATTGCATTAAAATTGAATATTTTAAGATAACGTAACTCATGACTCATTTACTGTGAAATCAGTTTTTCAAGAATCTTCTCATAAATAT
Organism: Galeruca laticollis; assembly: GCA_963921935.1. Classification (NCBI taxonomy): domain Eukaryota; kingdom Metazoa; phylum Arthropoda; class Insecta; order Coleoptera; family Chrysomelidae; genus Galeruca; species Galeruca laticollis. The sequence continues at coordinate 46,774,171 of OY998184.1, forward strand.
AGCACTCTACAAAAATTTTCGATTTATCTGTTAATTTAAATCTCAAATTCTATGTATTCAAATTCCAAGGACTTATTGGCCTAGATAACTTGAAATTATTGAAATTCAACATAAACTTTTCTAATGAATGGTTAATAACTCCACATAGTGAAATTAAATTAAATTTTCATAAAACTCAGAAAGACATAAACTCTATTACTATTGAACCTAGAACAGAAACGGTTATCAAAATAAAAACAAGTATGAAAAATGGTGAAATCATCATTCCACACCAAAAATTTCACGATTGTGAAATACCAGAGTCGCTATCAATTGCAAGAAATGGAGTAGCAATCACTACAATTTTAAATATCACAACAAATCCAGTTAAATTGAGTTTTTCAGAGCCACTTCCTGTAGAAAAATTTGATAACAACGCTTTCAAAAATTTCGAATTGAATAACCTAGAAGACACTTCTACACACACTTTAGATTTAAATAATATTAGAACCAATCACTTGAGCGACGAGGAAAAATCCAAAATACTTAAACTTTGTTCCGAATATTCTGATATATTCACGAACAAAATTAAACATGAAATAGAACCACCGACGAGATTTCTGTTTACGCTGAAACCTATCGATATCCTTTTGTGTACAAAAAAGAAGTAGATAAACAAATTCAGAAATTTCTTGAACACAAAATTATCCGACCAAGCTCAAGTGCCTGGAATGCGCTAATTTGGGTCATACCCAAGGAACAAGACGCTTCTGGGAAAGCCAAATTCCGTGTAGTCATAGACTATAGACGTCTTAACGAAAAAACTATTGATGACAAGTACCCAATTCCTAATATAACGGACTTATTAGACAAGATAGGTAGATGTCAATACTTTACAACTTTGGATCTAGCTTCAGGTTTTCATCAGCTAGAGATGGCTGAAAAATATATAGAGAAAACAGCTTTCAGCACCGAATCCGGACACTGGGAGTTCCTCCAGATGCCATTCGGATTGAAAAATGTCCCAGCTATCTTCCAGCGGGCGATGGACAATATACTACGAGGCATACAAAATGAAAAATGCTTTGTATACCTTGACGATATAATCGTTTTTTCCACTTCATTACAGGAGCATATAGAGAGACTAAAATGTGTATTTGATCGACTTAGAGAATCTAATTTTAAGATTCAATTAGATAAATCGGAATCCCTGAGAAAAGAAGTAGTTTATCTCGGACATGTAGTCACCCCTTCTGGAGTGAAATGCAACTCAGATAAAATTAAAGCCATCAAAGCCCTATACCCAAAACTACTAAACAAATCAAAGGATTTTTGGGACTGATGGGATATTATAGACGTTTTATAAAAAACTTCGCCCACTTGACGAAACCACTGACAAAATGCCTAAAAAAGGGCGCGACAATCGAACACAATGACGACTTTTTATCATGCTTCGAAACATGCAAAAATATTCTGACCAATGACCCAATTCTCCAGTATCCCGACTTCACGAAACCTTTCAACTTGACCACAGACGCCAGTAATGTAGCACCCGGTGCAGTGCTTTCCCAAGGTCCTATCGGAAAAGATCTTCCAATCGCTTACGCATCTCGAACCCTCAACGATTCTGATCGCAATTACGATACCACAGAAAAAGTAACTTTTGGCCATTGTATGGGCCACCAAATATTTCCGACCTTATTTATATGGCAAAAAATTTACCATTGTTTGTAACCACAAACCACTTAAATGGCTTTTTTCTCTAAAAGACCCAAATTCTAAACTCATCAGATGGCGAATTAAATTAGATGAATTTGACTATAGAATTGTATATAAACGTGGAAACCTTAATACTAATGCGAATGCATTATCTAGAATAGAAATAAATACTAAATAAACGAGCGAAATTCTAAATGATTAAAATTTTTGGAAAAATGTTGAAGATATTTTGAACCGCGATATAAATTTTAGCAATGACCAATTCCGTCTCAATCACAAAGAAGTATTAATACACTTTCGCCATTTACAGTTGAAAATCAACTAAAAATTTCAACACCAAAAGTAACTCAAGACGATAACCCTGACCTAGATACTATATCCTTGATAGTAAATCCCGACGCTGACCTAGACAATGAAAATTTGTCGACAACAAACTCAAGTGACAACAATCCTGACTTTGCATTACAGCAGATAACACCCGACCGTCAAAATGAACCCAACGACGATAGAATCAACGTAGACGAAAACGAGTCTCTTACGATTCATTCTAATGGTGAAGAAAATCCGGTAATAGGTATCCCTATCGCAAAAGGCGCAGTTAACGTCTGACAAAATTAAATAATAATTAGTTCCGTTTTTCATTCTCCAGCAAAACCTGAAGTTAGAATATTATTTGAGAAAAAGAAACAAATAACTGTGCAAATATCAAAAAATAACCTAGACATTATCAATTTTATTAAAGAATTTATTTCACCAAATATTAAATATCACGTTTATTTCGAAAGCCCCGAATTATACGAACCATTTTCGACAATATTACAAAAATATTTCAGATCAAATTCAATCCAATAAAAAACGTTGTATCACAAAATCAATAGATGTAACAGATCAAGAAGAGATCAAAACTATCATACAAAACTATCACGGAGGAAAAACAAATCACCCAGGAAAATATGACACTTATTTAAGATTAAAAGGAAAATAATATTGGCCTTACCTGAAAGAATCCGTACATATATAAACGAATGTCAAATTTGCCATCAAAGTAAATATGAACGAAATCCAGTACATATGCAATTAAATATCACCCCAACCGCCTCGAATCCATTCGAAATTATTCATTTAGATTCTTTCACGATCGACAAATAACTTTTTTAACCATTATTGACAGTTTTTCTAAATACGCTCAAGCATAACACATAAATTCTGCCTGTGGTACAGAAGTGGTAGACAATCTTATCACATTATTCTCTTATCACGGCATACCGAAACAAATTATAGTTGACAATGGCACAAAATTCAAAAATTTCGTATTAACAGAACTACTGAGCCTTCAATAAATTCAAGTTCATTTTACCTCTCCCAATCATCCTCAATCCAACGAACAAATAGAAAGACTCCATTCAACTCTAATAGAACATATACGCCTCCTAAATACTAAAGGTTTCTCAAAAACTCCAGTTAAAATGAAAATGTTATATACTATACTTGCTTACAATCATTCGATTCATACCAGTACAAAAATGAAACCGATAGATATAGTCAACGGACATATTAATAATAATGATGTTTATGACATTGACATAAATAAAGTACTCTTAAATGATTATATCAACAATCACAAAGCAAAAACAGAATTATTGAACTCAAAAATTTTTTCCGACTTAATTAATCGAAAAGAAAAATTACTTCTAAACTAAATACAAACCGAGACAAACCGGACATATTTAAACCTAATCAAAAAGTATATGTAAGGAAACACATGCGACAAAAACACGCTATAAGTACACTCTACCAATCAAAATAAAAACTGTCAACCTTGCAAATAAAACAGCTTCAACTGAAAATAGAGATGGGGTACATATGGACAACTTGAAACGTCTCCGGAAAAAACGTGAAAATAGAAAATTATGTACGATATGTTTACACAAATTTCACATGTAAAATTGAGACAATAATTTAGAATTTTGCTTTATTTCAGATTTTCTGGAACTATGGAACTCGAGGAAAAAATAACAATTAGAAACCTAGTTAACAATCTCGGGTTGCTACCCTTTAAGTTAGGAACCGTAAAAATTGAAGTGTACAGTTATGAACTTATACACTATTATGATTTGAACCCAATTATTTTAGAAATAAATGAATTACAAATTCGAGCAGCAAAAATTAGGGCCTTTGCTGTTCAAAACATCAAATACGCTAATGATCTCTCAAATTATGGTAAATTGCTTGACTTCACAGAAACCAAGAGTAACGATAAGCTAGCAGAAATATTACCCCATCATTCAAGAACTGAAAGAGGCCTTATAAACGGCATAGGATCAATCTTTGAATCTATCACTGGAAATTTAAATTCTAACGATGGAGAGAGATTTGAAACTCTCATCAAAGAATTACAAAATAACCAAAATAATTTAGCTAGTAGTATAAAAAATCAAAATTCACTATCAGTCACGCCCATTGATAAATTTAATAAAACCATCGAACAAATAACCAATAACGAACAAATTTTGGAAACATAAATTAAATTTATCTATAATTTAATTAACAGACAAGCAAATTACGAATAATATGCACATATTAAGTTACCTATTAGCTTAATCATAGATCTGTATGAATTGATTAATTCGGTCTTAAACGATATTGAAAATTCAAATACATTTGCTAAACTTCAAGTGATGCATCCAAGCCTAATTAAAACTTCTGATTTATTTAAACAATTGAAGAATTTTGAAAAAATATTTACAAAAAACGAATTGCCCTTAGAAATTGAATTCGATAAAATTTTACTCTATGAAAAATTAATTAAAATTGATTGCTACTCATATAATAATTAAATTACATATATTTAAAATATTCCTATAACATATCCCAAAGCTTTTGATTACTACCATTTATTTTCGGCTCCGATACTGGAAGTGAGTCAGTTTAAGGTGATAATACCTCAGAATAAATTTTTAATAACGAATGGTGTCAACTTCGGTTATTCAAGCAAACCATGCAAAGATGTTCTCCCTCAGCAGTATGTATGCCCGAGAATAGACCTGCAGGAAATTCAAGAAAAAAGGCCTTGTGAAATAAACTTACTTGAAATGAAACGCACTCCCATTTGCGAGAAAACCAAATTTCAATTGTCGAAGCTATTTCTGAAACAACTAAACAATTTCCACTGGTTGTACATCATTCCATTTCAAGATACAGCAATTTACAAATGTCCAAATCAGGAAGAAACCAAGTATCTTACAGCGGGTACTTATCTCTTAGAAATTCCTTTGAGATGCCAAGTAGTAGCTCATCACACAGTCATAAATAACCAACAACTCTATAGTAGCTTCAACCAGCCTATACTACTATTAAATCTAGACAACAGTACCTTTCGCTCAACCACATCAAACCTGAACTTTCATTTGGAGGAAGCAGAACTAGACGATCTTCAACCGCTAAAAAGTAAATTTGTAGAAAATCAACCTCAATTAACATTCGGACAAGTCTCAAAAAACCCCAGCATATGGACCTCATCAATTTATTTATTGTTAATTTTTATTTTTGTATTCTGTTTATGTAAAAAATGGGCATCGAAGTACTGCAAAGCTGCAAAGAAACCATCCCAGGTGGACCACTCAACCGTTCAACTTCCTCGCTAGCTGCGTAAGTTGAATTTACGAGGGGAGGAATTATATCAACGATTCCCATGGAAACCGATGAGTTGCTGTTCCACGGTGTAAGATGCAGACCCCGTAATCAGCATAAATATTATATATACTGTTACGAAACAGCACACTGGTATAGACCCTGAATCCGACTCTGTCTGAGCCATGTATGAAAATTAAAATTATGGCGGATACGCAGTGTTTTTATAACTGTTTGGGACTATCTCATCTAAACATTGTTTTTGTGACCAGACTTATCTAGAAAAGGCCAGAAAAATTATTTGTGTCAGTGTAAGCCGCAGCCCGGAATTTTCTAGTAAGAGAGGCATTATTATAAATAAGGACCGATCAGGGGAGGAGTTAGTTGATAAAGTGATCTCGTGCAATAAATAAACAAAAATACACCGAACAGTAAAGTGCTAGTTAATAATCAAGTTTGTGTGCATATAAATTAAATTAAAGTGATTAGTTAAGTATATATAAACTAAGTGTTAGTGAGTTAGTGTTTAAATAAATTAGTAAGTAGCCATACCGTGTGTTTAAAATTTATCCCACCCGTAATAAAAACTTTTAATAAATAAGAAAAACATTACATTGGTGTCAGAAGTGGGATAATATAAATAAATATCTACGTAAAAATGGCCAAGAGATTAAGGGATCTGAAAGTGGCGGAATTAAGAGCAGAATTGGAAGATCGTGAGTTGGAAACGTCCGGTAAGAAAAGTGAATTAGTAGAAAGACTTAAAGTGGCACTGGAAAATGACGGCTTTGATCCTGAAACAGTTTTATTTAATGACGAGGCTTCCACCTTAATCTGATCAATTTCTGCTGATATTTCTGCTAACATGGACGAGAAGATTTCTGCCATGGAAGAGAACATGGACGAGAAGATTTCTACTATGAAGAATGATATTTCGGCTAACATGGACAAGAAGATTTCTGTCATGGAAAAGAAGATTTCTGCTAATATTTCTGCTAACATGGACGAGAAGATTTCTGCCATGGAAGAGAACATGGACGAGAAGATTTCTACTTTGAAGAACGATATATTTGCCGATATCTTATTAATGAAAAACGACATTGCCGCTGACGTTGAAAATGAAATTTCGTCCGTAAAATCTGAAATCGAGGATAAGATGTCAACGATGGACGAGAAAATCGAGAATAAAATGTCAACAATGGACGTGAAAATCGGGAATAAGATAACAGCGATAGACGAGAAAATTAACGAGTTAGAGGAGAAGATTGCCGATTCAAGAACGCGAGGCACGCCAGAGGAAGAAAAGAAGACCAAGCAAACGAAACCTTGCAAGCCAGAAACACTACCTAAGTTTGAAGACATTGGCAGTTTTACCCGAGTCAAGGCCCCAACCTTCGATGGAGAAACGTCGTAGACCAATTATGTGAAACAATTTGAAACAGCCGCTAGAGTGAATAATTTGTCCGATAGAGAGAAGGCAGTGAATTTAACCATCGCGCTTCGCGGAAATGCCTTAGATGTACTCCAGACGATACCTTTGGAAGAGACGGATGAATTCGAGCAGCTGAAGCAGAGGTTGCACATGAACATCTAGAACATTTGTACCAATTTCAGCTGAAGAATCGAAGGCAGACACGTGATGAATCCCTTCAATAATATGAAGTGGACATAGCCCGACTAGTTCGATTTGCTTATCCGTCAGCACCAGAGAACATGATGGAATGTCTGGGCATCCAGGCCTTTATTGAAGGCTTACGTGACCCCGATATGCAGAGGACGCTTCGTTTAGCCCATCCGAAAACATTAGTCGACGCATTGACAGCTGCCCTTGAATATAAAGCAGCAACGAAGGCTTCAGGATATAACAAAATCAGGACCATCCAAGAAGAAGGTGACGAAGACAGATTTGACCAGTTTGTCAATTTAATGAAAAATATGATGGACAAGAAACCGAGAAAGATCAGATGCTGGAATTGTGGCGAGCTAGGGCATGTACGTAGTTCATGTAAGCGCCCCAAAACTCCTGCAAACCAAGAACCCCAGTCACAGGAAAACTAGAACGGGTCGGCTACGAGGGGGCAGCACCGACCCATGATCGTTCCAAAGACCCTCTCATACTGACAGCTTCTCTCAGATGTCGATGACAGTGTATATGTGGATGGCGAAGTAAATGGCGAGAAATATGCTCTGCTAGTTGAGACTGGAGCAACTAGGACCATTATACGACCAGAAATAATAAACTCCAAGAAGATGCTTCTACCAACGAGACTGCGACTGCGGACCGCCACAGGTGAGAGTGCCAACGTTCACGGTGAGACACAAATCCCATTGGGAATTGGCGCAGAAAAGTTCACGCATACGGTAATCGTAGCTGACATTGAACAAGACGTGATTCTGGGAATGGACGTAATGAATGTACATGGTTTCCAATTAGACTTTAGAAACAGAACCATTAAAGTGGGTTCCGAGTAGGTGTTCCTGCATCCATATGAAGGCAACGCGGTGTTGGCAGCTGTACAGGGAGATACCGTTCTACCTGCACTAAGCGAAACCATGATAGTAGCACGGCTACAGGGAGTCATGGAAGGAGGTACACCGATGGAGCCAAGAAACAACGACGAAGAAGTTGGCAAAGGAGTACTAATTTGAACGATTACCCAATTACAATCAAGAAGGAGACCAAGATTGGATCCTGCGTACCAGTGACGTCTATAGTTCGTCAAACAACGACCACTGACAATTCTAATGCCAGATTCGAACAAAGGTTATCAGTAGCTGGTCAATCTTTGGATCGAGCTGAAAAAAAGAGAATGAGAGAATTTCTCTCGCAGTATCGAGACTTATTCGTACCAAAAGGAGGAAAGACTGGCAGAACATCAACCGTCAAACAAAAAATCGATACTGGTAATGCTAAGCCAATTAGACCATCAGCTCAAAGACTTCCACAAGCGAAGAGGGAGGAAGCTGAAAGAATAATTCAAGGGATGGCAGAAGAAAAAGTAATAGAGCTATCTACTAGTCCATGGGTGTCTCCAGTAGTGCTCGTCAAGAAAAAGGATGGAACTACGAGATTCTGCGTGGATTATCGCCAGCTTAACAACGTGACGAAGAAAGATAGCTATCCCCTGCCTCGAATAGACGATACGCTAGACACTTTGGCCGGCAGCAAACTGTTTTACTCCTTGGACCTGAAGTCTGGTTATTGGCAAGTGGAAATGGACTCAGAAGATAAAGAGAAGACTGCTTTTACCACCGGATCTGGATTATGGCAATTCAACGTCATGCCATTCGAGCTCTGTAATGCGCCTACGACATTCGAAAGACTTATGAAAAATGTCTTGAGAGGGTTGTCTTGGAAGACATGCTTGGTCTATTTGGACGACATCGTAGTACTGGGCAAGACATTTGACGAACATCAAAAAAATTTGGAAAACGTATTCAAACGACTCCAAGCTGCCCAGCTCATGTTAATCCCGAAGAAATGTCAGCTGTTCCAAAACCGAGTCAACTATCTAGGTCATATAGTGAGCAATGAAGGAGTGGCGGTGGATCCAGAGAAAATTGCTTCCATTCAGCAATGGCCGCAACCAACCGACAAGCATCAAATTAGGAGTTTCCTTGGAATTAGTCCGAGTTCAGATCTGTTGGTCGTCGGTTTGGAATTGTCATTTTGGCTATCTCGTCAGGAGGCTAATACTACTGTTGTTTATTAGTTAGTAAGTTGTAAGTAAGTGCAGTGAAACATGGATTAATCCTACGAAAATAATCAGAAATAGATTGAGAAGTTATTGAATGAAATGTTATTGGATGAGCCAGACTTCTCCCCTGATCATTCGCAATATGAGCCGTCGTCACAATAATGAGATTCCGAACCAACTACTGCAAGAAAGAGTCCCAATTTTTCTTGACCACCAATTACGCAAAAAATTAAAGCAAAAGGAAAGGTACAAATACCGACGAATCAAAATTGCCATCCATCTTCTACTTCTGATAAAACAGTATATCGCATTAATGATTCCCCACTTCAAGTCGCAGATAGCAATACACAGGCTTCATCTGAAGTGAGTCCTTCTACGTTGCTAAATAATGTAAGTGCGGGTGATTTTACCGATACTGATAATATTATTGAGTCTGTTATTACTCAAAACGCTCATGACAATTAAAGGGATGATGAAATTGAAAGTCCAGACACGCTTCCAATTTTCTGGAATTCGTTAACGGGGAATCACAAATAAAACTAACCTGGCATTCAGTCATTTTCGTACAATAACTATGAAAAGTATCCATACGAAGTTGATGATGATCTTCAATTAATCGTAACTGAAGCAAATAGATATGCGCATAAAGAGAAAAATAAAAGCATTCTTAGAAGATCGGTAATAATGGATTGGATATACTCAAATCAAGAAGAAGAAAATGTGGAATTTTGCTGATAATACAACGGAAAATGCTCAAAATTCAGCATATAAAATATACAAGATTACACCACTCATTGAAAAACTTCGATAGTCTTGAATATGAAATTTGAATCGACGAGATTTTGTTACGATTTGAAGGAAAGTTAAAGTTCAAACAATATATAAGCATCAAAATGTACACATTTGCAATTAAATATTTCGAATTATGCCTTGAAGAAGGTTATGAATACGATTTAAAGTAGTTAAAGTAGTTCATGGAAAAGAATCCGAAGGAGCTGAAACTAGCAACCAATTTGCTTGATAAAGGAAGCTACCTACCTTTGTATAGACAACCACTATATCCACCTGAAGCAGTTGTACTTTCTATGTGCATCTATAAAATACCACACAATAAAAGATGTAACATAGATATGTAACTAGAAACAAAAACCACTACATTGCTCCGAGAATGATGAAGTCCTTCTGTCAACGATCTTTTTCATTTCTAGCTCCGATAATCTATAATTGTATTCCGGATAGTATCAAGAATACGAGTAGTGTTATTGTTTTCAAAAAAAAATTGAAATAATTTCTCTTGGAACAGACAAGTAATTTCTATGATATTGTTATGGTGGGGTAAACACATATTACTTTACCTACTTTAAAAATATGGAATTTACGTTTACTCAAATTTCTGCGTTCGCCTAAACCTAATATTGTCCATATATACATATACTCACTTTGGTCCTAATTTTATTTTGTTTATTTTATTCAAAACTGTTCAATAAGATAGAGTAATGTAAAATTTAGTGTATTTGTTTTGACTTTTATTTTTAATTGTGTTTTGCCGAAACAGGTGTATCCATACCTCTCGGATACCTTAGGGTTTATTTATGTATTCACTTACATAGTTGTTTAATTGCTTCAAAACACTGTGTAAATGTTTTAAAATTATCACGATTATTATAGTATCAAACTCAACAATGCAATTTTAATTTTAGATTGTCTAGGTGATGTATACAAATACTTATATTGTAAATGTTTTATTCTATGCCACGCATGAGGGCTAGCCCTCTTGTGGTTTTGTTATTGTGAATTTTTATGGTGAATAAATATTATTATATAACGATTGAACTAGCGCATAAGCCGATATATGGAAAAACTAACTTACTCCTTGTGACGTACTCTTTCTTTCTCCTAAATATAACGGACATCATTATGACACCCGCGGCTTTAATATCTACCAGATTTTCTCGGGCGCCAGATTTTTGGGATGGTTGACTCCACTGATCTCTCGAAAATGGTAGCGTCAAGAGTTACCAGGGTAGCAACAGAAAAAGGTTAAGTAATTCCAGGGGTCTGTTATTCTTGACCTCTTTGCCGTGCAAAGTGGGAAACAGGCTTTAATTGTTTACCACTATCGGAAAATGAAACTACCGGTGCTTGATAAAATTATAAACTTTATTTCGACTTCGAAATAACTTGTGAAAAGGATAATGAAACGACCCAAGGAGCTATATATTTAAAACAACTAAATGTGGATTAAAACCCCTCAGTATTTACGATATCTAATTGGATTATTACTCAGACCAAAGCACTTCACCACATAATAAATATTTCACAATCATAAACCTAACGTGCAAAGCTTTAATAGTTTCGGCCGGTGAAAATCAGTGGAAATGCACTAGCGGTGAAAAGTACACAGGGAAAGCGTTATTGAGGCACTCGTGGTGTTTTACGGGAGCGTTTCTTAGTATTTGTGTACGGTTTAGAATAGGACGGCAGTAACTAATGAATTGCCCTCGGTTTTTGTACTGATATCACCCCGGCCGTTTGTGCTAAATCAATCGCTTGAAGAACAGTTAGCCGGCAGAATCCGAAAACATCTCCCTGGCGAACCTGCTATGGTAGCGAACGCTCGCGAGAATATTTCGTTTCACGTCTTCGAAGACCTTAGAAGGATGCACCTGCTATGGCAGCGAACACAGACGAGACTCCTCCAAGTTGCCTATTATCAAATAGTTAGAGTCATGCTACCAAGGCCTATGGTACTAGATTGAACGATTCCCGAAATACTTTGAAAATCCCCCAAGAATCTACTTGCTATGGCAGCGAGGATGCTTGGAAGTTTCCCAACGGTATTTCCCTTCCCTAATATTGTATATCGGAGTCGGGATTCCCGAAATACTTTGAAAATCCCCCAAGAATCTATCTGCTATGGCAGCGAGGATGCTTGGAAGTTTCCCAACTATATTTCTTTTCCCTAATTTTCTACACCGTAATCGGGATTCCCGTAATACTTTGGAAATCCCCCAAGAATCTACCTGTTATTGCAGCGAGGATGCTTAGACGTTTCCCTTAAATCGAACCAACAGATCAAATTTTTACTACGTAATTGTACACAAATATACGGAAAATCACTCAAATCAAACAAGCAGCAAGCAAAATAAAATCTATTAATATAACTACAAAAGACGCAGGAGCAAAATGAGTTTAACACAGAAAGAATGATTTATAAGATAATTTTTAAATTCGCTCACCTCGTTGGCGAAAATCATTTATAATCACGGAGACGGCGGAAAATGGCGGAAAGCACAGGAAACAAATGTCAAAGCACATAGCAAAGAGCAAAGACCAAAGAGAGCTATTCCGTCCCGTTTTCCGGTTTAATTATTTCTTCTCTCGACCCCACTCAGGAGGTCCCCTACTAAACAATCTCAAGAACGTCGCGGACTGATTTGCGCGAACGGTACAGTGAGCAATACATATTCAATATACCGGATGTATCAATAGAAATCCACATATTTTAAAATTATTACTAGTGAATAAATTTATAGCTTGTCATGAGAAAGGGGTGTATAACTTAATAATAATACTAATAAAATGAGAAACTATAATATATACAGTGGGATGTCGGGAACGAAGAATATTAACATCGTTACATCCTGTATTGAAAAATAAATTTAAAGATGGATTACATTGTGCCGAAGAAAGTAGAACAGGAGCCTTCGACAAAAATTGGAAGGAAAATCGAGACATACTAACGCTAAATATAAAGATTTCCCTGAAATAGTGTCCATTCGTGAAAGATTTGGGGTAAATCAAAAAAAAGGAATCTGTATTGGAGTATAATGAGCACAAAAGCTACAGAGACATCATAGGTAAGATTCCTTATAGTTTTTCTAGCCTTTTTGAATTTATCTCATTTTCCAATCTAGACCAATTGAAATCACACAACACGTCATTGAAAAGAGAAGTGCCGTTGTATATAAAATTAGCCATTGAGCTGGTTGTTGGATCTGCTTTTATAAACGCCTTCATTATCTATCAATCTATTACCAATCAGTATTACAAAATTTCGGGAACAACTTTTAGAATGTAGAAAAATACAGAAAAATGGCGATTAGAATACGATTCTATTTGATTCTTATTAGGTATGCTAAAGCAGCATTTTCCTGAAGACAATCAATCATCAAGAGACGAGGAATATTGTATTTTAGATGAGACGAGGAGGACACAAATAGGTTCAGGTTGCAATAAGAAAAATGTAATGCAACTGCAATCAAACAATTCTAACTAAAGATTTGATGTTGATAATTTCTATGTTTGGAATGTACCGTTGAATGGCGTAGTGATTTCCCAATATATACAGTCATATACACATCATATTGTACATTTTTCTTGTAACAAAGATGTTTGTAAAAAAATAATTATGTTTTTAATATTTTTTAACAATAAGGTTTTTGGGCCGTAGTGAGTCACATACGTCCACCACATATGAACTAAGTGGGCCAACACATTATTGAACCCACCTCCTATTTCTTAAATTGATTTGGTGGGTACGTATCGTCCACAGAGGCCATTAGCAAATTCAGGTTTGGTGTCTAACATTGGCCCACCACGGCCCCTCAGAAATATTTCGATCTTAAGTAATGGTGGACTGCTTACTCCCACCAAGTAATTTACGTGATAAGTAAGACAAATCCTCCATCATATCTTGAACGCCCTCGAATATTTCACTATGAACCAGAGTGACGGTTGATGCTAAAACTTTGCACGAGAATGGAGAACCGTTGTGCCATTTTAGTAGAAAAGTTTCGACAATCTCTTCAATCGAGGTTTATAATGATGACTTGCGATACCCCACTGACTGTATGTATGTGAATAATGATTGAAATCTGGGATAACGGAAGATAAAATTGGACCAACTGAACTATCATGACATGACTCGCACTACGACGACTTAATAATTGCCAGTTTAACTATAATATGGTAAAATATATTTCAAACCTGTTAATCAAGATGCTAAATTGGGATTTTATCGGTGACCAGAGACATCTTTCATAGAGAATCCTACACTGTTGATGCTACGAGTTGGAGAGCAAAGCAAATTTCCAATCGAATGTTGTAAGTTATTTTCCATTTTTTTCGAAAACAAATAATTTCCCGGATATCATAACATCGTAAATTGATAATATTGTAACTAAATTTTGAAATTTAATTTCATCACAATATGTTGTGGTTCACGGATACAAGTACAAACAATAAAGAAATACATCAATATTCTGGGTATACTTGTTTGATTGTTGCTGTCGTACAGTATGTGCAATTCCTCTATATCCCGTATCAAAAATTATGACTCCTCGAAGTTCATTCCATCTTTGAATGAGAGCTGAAGGCATAAATTCACTGAATATGCTTTGGATATATCCCAATCAACTTAAGTTGTGAATATGAAAATTTAATTGAAGGCAACGCTTTGTATATACTTCATTTTATGAGTTTACGATAATTACTAATTATGTTTAAAGCTTTTAGTTTCCTTCCACTTTCGCTGGTTCTGGAGAACGTCTGATAGTCACTGATACATTAGGTTAATGTATAATTATTCATTAGAGCAATTTATATTTGATATACTAGCAAAACTGCCATCTACGGATGTCAGTAAAACTTTGCGCCATGTGCTTGTCTCCAAGTAACTCTAGAAAGTATAAAGTTTCTATTTAATGAACAATTAAAGTAATGAAATTTAAATCTGTAAATTTTTGTAATCACGTAAAATACGATGTCGTTTATTAGATTTAACTAACTTCTTCTATTTTCAACTGATACTTACAATGAAACATTCTTCCATATAATTCTGACGATTGTCGGTGTACCGTTTCGAGATTCCAGGCGGAAGAGACTGAATCACCTGTAGCGACAGTGATTTTCCATCCACCGGTTGGTTTACCGATATATCGCACAACACAAGCCAGGTGTAAATATTTTTTATAAAAGTTTCAACTTCAATTTCTTATATTTTAATATATTATTGATAAATTCATGGAAGTTTATCATGGATGCTGCAAATGGAAGATCATATATAAATTATATGGCAAATGTTCACATAAGTTGCCCGTAAATGAATTGCGGGGTGAGGAAAGGGGCGGAATTTTGTGTATAATAGTGTCTACCGACCAGCGCATCATGACAGAAAAAAAGAGAGAGGACGATAAACAGAGAAAAAGAGCAAAGTTGAGGTGTTACATGGCGAGCAGTCACTCTTGATATTGTTTACAACTGTAGATGAAAATAGTCGGTCTGAGAAAACAATGGCAAATATAAATACTATCTCAGGAATAAACAATCACAGATAAAAACACTCTCTCCAGAGAATCGTTTCTCTCGAAAAAATTAGAACAAACAAATAAATAATCAGTGAGCGGAGTGCAACGTGCAGCATTCGCGGTATGAATGTATCGAAAAAAAAAAGAGTACCTCAAGATGGAGTGAACTTGATTTTGTGAAATGAATTTGATATTTGGACGGAATTTCATTCTAATATTCAAACTACGCGCCAAAAGTAATCCATGAACATATGGCCAGGGTACAGTCGGAAGTGAGAACTTCGAAACGTGTTGTTATGAGCTCGGTCAGTTGCAAATGAGCATTGATATATAGTGCTTCTATTTAGTGATAAATCTACAGTGAAAAAATGTGAGTACATGCCATTACAGAGTTTATTACCGATTTCATGCTGAATAATTATCTGTTATCAGTAGGATAACCTCACTTTTCGAGTACCACGTCTAATTTTCACATACCACGAGCATTTTCATTCAGTGGGGTCACATTGATACTGATTTCGGGGTAAAATTGATAGTTATCAAAGTCGTCCCACCATCCATGGATGTATTGAGATTCATCTAATGGTTCAAATAAAATAATATTTCTTATCATTACAGAGTAGGTTCAACGCAAATCATGGGGCGTACTTACAAGCGTAAAGTAGGTGGCGGCGATACAAAGATTATAAGGAAGAAACACTTGAAGAAGCCTTAGAAAAAGTGGTCAATGAAAGATGGTCTCTAAATAGGTCATCAAAAGAATTTGTTTATCCTTTAGGAACATCATATAATAAATATAATGGACACACCTTTTACCAAAGAAGAGGAATATGCTATCATCAAGTCTGTTGTTACGTGTAGTGACTGGGGACTTCCATTGAGCATAGAAGACGTTCCGATGGTGACAAAATCAGTTTTAGAGAGTCAAGGGCGACAAATAACAAGATTTGAGAACAATACACCTTGACGTAATTGGGTTTACTCTCTTTTGAAAATAGGCATAATAATATATTAACACAGCGTTTACCTTCGAATATCAAACGTTCAGGTGCAAGAGTATCGAAGGAAGTTACCCATGAATAATTTAGGAACCTGAATCTCAGCATCGAAGATGTACCACAATCAAACATATTCAATTAAGATGGAACCAACATGGCCGATGATCCGGGAGGAAAGCGTTGGTTGTATCGGAGAAGTAAAAAGTATCCAGAAAACATCATAAACCATTCTAAATCAGCATTATCTGTCATTTTTTGTTGCTCTGCTTCAGGTGTATTATTACCACCTTACATTATATATAAATCAGAACACATGTGAGATAGATGGACAGAAAATGGCCCTAAAAGTAGCCCATGTTGTGCTGAAAGATGCTGCAGCTCCTGCTCAAGATACAATAGAACAAAAAATGGATGAATAGAAGCAGGTTGTTCCACTAATAGGCTCAAGATATCATTCTTACCTCACGCTAATTAACGTTTCGAATACGTATGAAAGGTTTTTAAAAACTTTATTTAAATTATACATATATCTTTACAACAGTGTGACAAATATTAGAATGCCATTTTATTGTTAACATTTCGCTTTTATAGTCTTTTTATAAACTGCTGACACTGCAGAAAGGCTGATGCAATAGTGTTCCACTATTGCGCAATACAGGGTGGTTGCGTACCATAATTCCTCCCCTCATTAGAGAAAGACTTCGGGTTCCAAGGGAGAAGGCTTTTCTTCTTCTTGTGACTTCGACTTCTTGTTGAAATATGCTTTGAGTTTGCGGGTCCATAATAAATACGCTGCTGCTGTTAAAACTAAAATGATTATAAAAGTCCATTGGATCCAATTAACTGATTTGAGGTCATTAATATCTTCTATTGATAATGGGTTAGTTGCTGTCAACTCATTTTGAAGTGTGTGGATATCTTCTAATGGAATGTTTTGGATATTTAAAGGTTTCAGTGCTGCATTTTTATTGGTTGTAAATTTGTCGCTTTCGATGACAGGAAGAATTAATGGCTGGCCATGTCTTGTGGTTTCTTTATTTCCAAATTTGAACTTCTGATACTCGATGCTACAATTCTTGGGAATCTGGACTACGGAGTTTTCGTTAATGGTGATGAAATACTCATCTGAGCAAAGGGCTTTCAATTTTAACACTTCACTTGTTATTATTATTAGATATTCATCATTGATTTTATTGAGTATTTGTGAAGGGTGATTGATAGGTACGTGCACACACGTCGTTTTAATGTCTCGAATTAGGTCTTTAATACAGTCTTCAGTTTTCACATTCATTTGTGTTTGCGGACAAATGTAATTTTTTCCGATGCGAATGCAAGGATCATCCATGTACTGGTGAATTTCTTCATTTAGAGCCAGAAAGGGTTTGCTGGGTATAATAATTGTATCACTTTTGGAAGGGATTGGATAGAGATGATAGTACTTGAATATATCAGGATAGACAAGGGGAAATTCTGCAGCAAATATTTTATTATCGGCAGTAAAGAAACAGGTTGCATGTATTATTGAATACCATGAATCAATATCTAAATCTAATATTCCGGTGTTTCCGTAATTATCTTTCAATTCTAATAAAATGTCTTTTAAATTTTGATGTGTCAATATGTCTGGATGTAAAATACGTAATTTTGCGAACGTAACAGCGTTCTCAAGATTTTCAATAAGTGTATTGATGGTATTGGCATTTAGAAATATTTGATCAAGAATACTGGAATATACAGTGAATTTGTAAAGTTCACTTGTCAGATTATCTAAATAAGTCTTATAATCTATTATTCGCTTAGCTACTAGTTTTTGATTATTTACAATAGAATCTAAAGTTGTCGAATACTTATTTGTTAATGTTTTAGATAATGAGATTTGTGCATTTACCTCCCGGACTATTTTTTGTTGATTAGTCTTTAGTAAATTTAGAGCATTTTCAATTCTTTCTCCATCATTTGCATCTAGTGTTCCAAATAAATACTTAGATATGCTACCGCCTGCATTTATTAAACCACGCTTCTGTTTCCTAATTTTGAAAAATTTAATATTATCGAATTTTTTCCGTAACTCCTCAATTATAGAACTCAAGTGATCGATTTTTGGTTGTAAATTCAAATTATGCGAAGCTTTTTCGTGATGAATGGAATTATTTACATTATGAAATGTTATAATTAATCTTTCGATTTCTTTTTCAAGCGTTCTTAATTCTATATGTTGCAAGAAAATATGTTTACTAGTGATTATATTTGCAAGGCCAAGTTGAAAGGGAAGTATGCCAGGAGTGTGACTGATGTCAGCAACCTTGATTTCTTGGGCGTTAACTGTTATCAGCATCACTATTAGTTTCCACATTATTTTGAGATTCTGCATTCTCCGGATTCTGAAAACAATGAGGTCTTCTTAATTCCTTGATATGAACTTCGGATTTTTTGTGCTTTTTATCAACAATTTCTACTTTATTATTATCCAACAACTTAGTTATAGTATAAGGACCTATAAACTTATTATTTTTCTTATTCCTATAATATGGGTTTTTCTTATAAACTACTTGGTTAATCTTAAATTCTAAGTTTTTATCGCCACCTGTGTTATGTTTCGTTATTACTTTTTGTTTATCAGTTTCTTTAATCGTATTTATTAATCGAGTACACATAATTAATTTCAAATAATCCTCTCGAAAATTTTCGGAATAAATATGTACAAATTGTGGAATGAATTTCCTATTATCGAAATAGATATGATAAGTTGAATTAGGTTTTAGGTAATTTTTTAGAAAATCAATTATTAGTTCTGTATTATTTTCTGACGGTAATGTTACTGTTATTATATTTTGTTTATAATATTTCTCTGATTTAACGGTTAGTTTCTCTCTATTGTTTTCGTAAACTATAATTTGATTATTTTTATTATTTATTATTTCATCTAATATTGGTATACCTTAGTTGGCAATTTCTTTTGAAAGAGAACGAGGGGTCTCATCGGACTCTGAATGGTTACTATAATTGTTAGTTAATTCTGAATGACTTGGGGGAACAATTCTTACATCTGATATGATATTCACTTTTGGGATATGTTGAGGTGCATTGCTAGGACCGCTTTCTTCAAAATCTCTATCAGAAATATAATTTCGCGTGTCGTCAATTATTTTTGGCTCTTCATTTATGTCACCTGGATTATTTATTATTGATTGTGTTTCTAAGGTGTTTATTTGCGCTCGGCTTAAGGCGTCGGCGTTGCTATTTAATTTACCTGGTTTGTATGCAATTTTGTAATCGAATTCTTCTAATTTAAGTCGCCACCTTATTAATTTAGAGTTTGGTTCCTTAAGATTAAATAACCAAGTTTAAGGTCGATGATCAGTAACAATGGTGAACTGTCTGCCGAAAAGGTACGGCCTAAAATATTTACAGGCCCATGTAATGGCAAGTAGTTCTTTTTCATTCGTACTGTAATTTTGTTTGGATTCGTTAAGTGTACGTGACGCGTAGGCCACAGGTTTATCTTGTCCAACAGTGCCTTGAGATAAGACTGCTCCAAGTGCAACATTCGATGCGTCCGTTGTCAGTATAAATGGTTTGGCAAAATCAGGATACTGTAAAATGGGGCTATTACATAAAATCTTTTTACAAGTGTTAAAGCTTTCTATGAATTTTTGATCATGAATAACTTTTGCGTTTTTCTTAAGACAGAGTGTCATTGGCTTTGTGATTTTCGCAAAGTCTTTTATAAATCTGCGGTAATATCCGATTAAACCTAAGAATGACTTAATTTCTTTTTGTGTTTTGGGAATGGGAAAATTTTGAACGGCTAGTATTTTGTCTGGATTTGGTTTCACTCCTTCGGTTGAAACTACGTGTCCTAAATAAGAGACTGATTTTTGTAAAAAGTCAGATTTATCTAATTGTACTTTGAAATTTGCTTTTCGTAAGCGATCAAAAACATTTTTCAATCTCGAAATGTGTTCTTGTAGGGATGTGCTAAAAATAAGTATGTCGTCTAGATATATAACACAAATATCATTATTTAATCCTCTCAGCACATTATCCATAACTCTTTGGAATGTGGAGGGGGCATTTTTAAGACCGAAACCCATACGGGTAAATTCGTATCTTCCATTCAATGCAGTAAATGCTGTTTTTGGTATATCTTCTTCTTCAATTTGTATCTGATGGTAGCCGGATGCTAAATCTAATGTCGTAAAATAATTCGCCCTACCTAACTTATCTAATAAATCAACGATATTCGGAATGGGATATTTGTCAGTTATTGTTTTTTCATTTAATTTCCTATAATCTATTACTAGTCTATAATTTTGTTCTCCAGTTTTAGAGTTATATTTCTTGGGAACAACCCAAATATTTGAGCTATACGGGCTAACGGAATGTCTAATTATACCTTGATCTAACATTTTGTTTATTTGATTACATACCTCTTATTTGTGTATTTCGGGAAAACGATATGATTTGCAATATATCGGTTTATCATCTGTTAATTTAATTGAATGTTTGATTTCATTTGAAAAACTTAAAGGTATTTCCTCTGAATAAAAAATATCTCTATACTCTAAACATAATTTAGATATTGCCTCTTTTTCTTCAGAATTACAATGATTTAAATTTAATTTGGATAAATTTTCCTTCAGAATTCTATCAATGTTTTGATTCACACTGTATGATGGTTTGTTATTTGGCATATAATTTAATTCGTTTACATTTAATATCTCTACGTTGAAAGGAGCTGAAATTGTAATTTTATGTGGGTTATCCGTAAAATTTGATATGGTGGTTATCACAAAGAAGTTTTTTATGTTTACAATACCAGTGCGAGTTACAAGATTTTCAGCGAAGTTTATCTCTTCGAGTAATCCAATTCCATTTTCATGATTTACGGAAAGTCTGACGACTTGCTCTGTATTTCCAGGAATTGTTATTGCATAATTTTCTGTTATTGTAATGTTCTTTGTTTTAGAATAATTGTTAAAAATTAAAGGCATTTTAATACGGGGTGTGATCAACAATTTCGAATCGATATTAATAATAGCTTGCAATTTTTTCAAAAGATCCATACCTATAAGACCTTGATAATTGTTATTAAAATTGAATATATAAAATTTATGGTTTCCCTTAATTTTAAAATTTTCAAATATCGGTATTATTACTACCTTATCATGAAACGTTATATCATGGGACGTTTGTATTTGGAAATGTTCACGTTTTGTTAAATTTGGATAAAAATGTTGAACTGTCTCAGGATTAATTAAGCTTCGTGAACTACCTGTGTCTATTAAAAATTTAGAGTCTAGTTGGGGTATATAAATATAGGGTAATTCAGTTTCAACTAAATGATTAATTTTAATCAAGCTTTTTGGTTTACTGGTGTCACCTCGTGAAAATTTACATCTCTTTGATTTTTATTGTAAGGATTAACAGATTCATTGATATGATTATATTCAATGCAATCGGATTCTTGATTATTAACTGGATAATTACAAGATATATCTTCGACTGTATTTTCGTTATAATCGAGTGGGATTTCAAAATTTGAATCTACATTATTGTGATCGGTTTCTATATTATATAGTTCTTGGTGTGTAAAATTTTTGGGGCCAGTGCTTTGGAAATAATTTCTATTGAAATTCTGTCTTTGAACAGTGGGATTTCTAGTAGAAGTAGACATGGGTTCAGGATTATTTCTCGGAGTTTGACCTGTAGGTTTAAACACATTGTTTTGAGGTCCAAAAACTTGTCGATTTGTGAAATATCTGGGTGCAGGTGCATTTTGTCTTTGATTAATATTAATGGGTTGCGAGAGGAAATTTCTATGTTGGTTATTCTGACCATAAAAATTATTATTATGATTTTGGAAGTTATTACTCGGATATTGAGTAGGTCTGGAATATTGATGGTTTTGATTATAAAATGTATTTCTGTTGACAGGAGTTGGTCTAGAATTTATGTTTTGAATATGACCGTGTTGTTTTTGACTAAGTATGAAATTTTCTTCTTCTACCACGTATGACATAGCTAATTCGAGTGAGTCTGGATTTCTTAATCTAACTAAATCTTGTATACGGCCTGTTAATCCGCGAATATAAGTTTTTAATGATAATTCATCATAATTTTTAATTCGAAATGTTCGTTCTTCCGCACTTAAAGTCATTGACATTAACTTTGATGCAATCGAGCTTCTAGCTTTTTGTATTCTTTGTCCGAAATTAATATATGATTCATTTTTATATGGTTTCATAATTATTATATCTTGAACAAGACAGTCTAAGTTTCTCTGATCTCCAAAACTAAGTCTAAGTAAATTTTTTAAATCATTCCAAATTCTAACTTCTGGTCTAGAGCCTACTAACATTAAAGCATTGCCAGATAGCTTACCTATCACAGCTCTTAAAAGAAAACTATTTATAGGATCATTTAGGTTTTGTAAATTCTTATATTGGTTTATAAGACTATCACAATGTTCTAAAAATATTTCTAATGTGCCACTATCACCACTAAAATTAGGAATTGTGTCAATATATAATTTCATTAATTGATAGTTTACAGGAGTATCGTTGTTTGGCATTGTGTTGAGATTTAAAGATAAATTATTTATCATACTTATTAATTCGTCAATTTTGTAATTTTTTAAATCTACTACTATATACTTAACACTAACTTGAAAATATTATATTCTTTAATATATCAAGATGAAAATTGTGAATTCATATATGCTCTATTTATTCACAACCGATTCAAAAATTTGCCACAAGTAAATTGTAATGATTGAATAATAAAGGAAAGAAAAAAGGGATGGCTCACCAATTTTTTGAAGTCTTCTTGAACAGTGCTGGGACGTATGCTCCGTCTGGACACTTCACATGAAAGTCTTCAAGTCCTTTTCACAAGTTTTTTGTCCTTTCTTTAAAACTTTAAGTTTTGTTTCACTAAGAATTGAAATTCACGACGTTTTACCGTTATACACACGAAAAACGACTCGAAACTATCCTACTGATGACTGCGCCAATTAACGTTTCGAATACGTATGAAAGGTTTTCAAAAACTTTAGTTAAATTATACATATATCTTTACAACTGTGTGACAAATATTAGAATGCCATTTTATTGTTAACATTTCGCTTTTATAGTCTTTTTATAAACTGCTGACACTGCAGAAAGGCTGATGCAATAGTGTTCCACTATTGCGCAATACAGGGTGGTTGCGTACCATAACTCGCTATAAGGTTGTTAGAAAAAATGTGCTCATTGGAAATAACCTCTTATTTCACTTCACTGACAAACTGTCACAACTTTGCCAAGAAAACAATCTTGCATTTATTAACCTATCTCCTAACTCTACGCACTCGAGAGAACCTCTAGATGTTGCGTTTTTTCGGCCAATAAAATCAGCATGGAGGTCGGTATTGTTGAAATGGAAAATAGAAAACCCAAAATTTTCTTCCTTTAAGAAGGAGGATTTTTCCAATGTTGTTGAATATTATATATATATATATATATATATATATATATATATTTATATATATAATATTCAACAACATTGGAAATATATATATATATATATATATATATATATATATATACATATATATATATATATATATGTAAGCCTGTGCCCTTTTGTTTTTACACGCGACAACTGCCTGGATGTGTTCACAGCCACGGGACGGATGAAGTGAGAGTTCATGATGTTTGGTGACTCTGAACATATTCAACTCCCTGTTAAAAATAACCTACGAAAAGATAACAGCAGGCAACTGTTTTATGAATGAGAAAGATTTTAAAGATAAAAAAATTTTTAACAGTAATTGGACATCAAGATCCAAAAAATTTTAAATATTAATCTCATTGCTAGTTTTGGTGCAACATTTGGTATCCCACTTTGCAATTTTCTAACTACCCTGGTATGTAGCCATATAATAAAACAAACTCGCTTGAAGAGAATACGACTGAAAGCAGGTATGGTGTAGTAAAAAACATTACTTTCTATCCAAAAACTAGATACACTTGAAACAACCGAATCAGTTTTGAATATTCTCTGTCACAATGTAGTAGTGGTGAAGTTGGTTTTAAAAAAAACCGAAATGTGTTCCTTCAGGAGGGATTTTAGCTAAGTATTAATTTATTTTGTTAATTTAAACTCTATTTTGCAATTTGTCAGTTTTTCAGTGTTTCAATTTTTTTACTTGTTTACTTGTTCACTTTTTCAATTTTACAGTTTCCCATTGCATTTTACTTCAATGTTGAGGCATTGATTTTAACTTTAACTTAAATCGAAGGCGATTACTATGTATCCTGTTTTCTTTGATTTCTTATAATTCTAATTTGCAACCTTGAAAAAGAAAGAAATAGTCTTTCGAAAGCGCTCGGTTTTGTATAGCAAGAATATTTAATATTATTTAGGCTGCAATCCCCGTGATATTTTCAATTTTATTTATATAAATATATATATATATATATTTATATATATATATATATATATATATATATATATGAAACACATGCAGCGTTTCTTTTCATTGGAGAACGAATTAAATTTTCTCCAAAAACTTTCGTGAGTAGGATATTCAGAATTCCCTCCTTCTCGCCGTTCCAATTCACTTGAATAACTCATCTTGTATTGACACCCTGCCGTATACCACAAACCCTTGTCAAATACCGCAAATGCCAATACATACAATCGATAGAGAATGGTCCAAAGGATTATGATGCCAGTATGTGGTATATTTTGAATGAATTGTGAGGTATATTAACATGACTTATTTGATTTTGATTGCAACATCACATTTCCAATCTATTCGCCAATATAACAATCGAAAATAAATATTGAGATAAGAATTCTTTTTTGAGAATTTCTCCCTCGAAGTTTTTGATCCAATCGATGAGAAAATACAAATATCTAGAAAAATAATTCATTCATCGAGTATTTTACGGAACAATTGAGAGAATTTTTGGACTTTGTAAAAGTAAAAAAGGATTGAATAATTCCATTTATTTGTTTTGTTACTTGTAAACTCGTATCGCCTCCTTTGTGTTTTGTAATGGTAACGTTTCAGCATTGAGGTAACTAAAATTTCAATATTGCATTGATCGAATCTGACCTAAATTGCCTGTAAATCAGCACTTAAGTTAGCTAGAGTGTTAGCAGGGCGTATCCGTGGCGGAATCTGTCTTTCTAGTGAGTCCAATGAAAGCTATATATGGTATTGAAACCTATTGTATATTATTATTTTTACTTATAGCGCAAAAAGTGGTTTTCCTATATCTGGTATTCAGACATATTATGTGAGCATGAATTTGGGAATAATATATTGATTTTAGGTAGTTAGCTAGAAAATAAATTGTAAAGCTTGAAGTTGTGTGTTATTTCAAATTCAAATGGCCTTTATTGGCCCGGAGCCTTTCTGTGGTGTAGCAAAATGCTCCTACAAGAAAGAGTTTCGCAATAGAGAGGAAACCGAAAGAGAAGTACTCTGGCGGTGCCTTTCCGGGTTGGAACATTCCAAAAAGTTCCTGTGGAACTTTCACACTGCTAGATCCAAAAAATATTTGGACCTCAGTAAAGATAAGCTACATCTCATCACGGGCTTTCTTACAGGACACTGCCGCCTTAGGAAGCACTTAATGAGAATATGTCTAGCAGAGATTGACGAGTGTAGATTCTGTAGGGAGGAGGATGAAGCTCCGGATCACCTAGTTCTGGAATGCCTCGCCATTGCAAGCCAACGCAAGAAATGCTTCGGACAAGAAACTTGTGAGAGTGAGGACCTAACCTCGTTGAAGCCGTTCCAAATACTAGAGTTTATTAGAACCTTGGAAATGGAAGGCGAGCTGTAGTAGTAGCGAGAAGAGCTCTGATAAGGGAAGCACACTAAACCTTTGGTTTCAGTGCACTGTAACCCCGTTAAAATCTAATCTGCCTGACTTTCGCATTTTTTGTTGATGCGCGTATGAATTATTCTTAAAAGTACCTTAAGAACATGAGACATTGAGCTGATCATTCGATATTCGTCACATTTTGATGCGTTGTTTTTCTTTGGAAGTGTTATAAACGTTGACCTGAGCCAGTCTGAGGGTATAGTACCTGTTCTATAAACAGCGTTAAGTAGTGAAGTTAATATGTTCAGTCCGGCTCCTTCTTCGTCTGCTATAAGTTTTAGTATTTCTGCGTGTGTCTTATCTGGGCCAGTTACTTTTCTGTTGTTTTGGGTTTTAATAGCGTTATTTCGGGTTCCTTTTCATTTATTTGATCGTCGTTTGTTGGTAACAATTATGGTCTATTGTCATTGAACAGGTCTTCGGCATATTCTTCCCATCTTTTAAGTTTGACTTCAGTTTCTGTTATTATTTCGTTGGTATTGTCCGTTAGTACTGGAACTGGTGTTTTCTTTGTTCCAATTTGTTATTTATTTGACTTTCTTGTGTAAGTTGAAAGAGTCGTGTTTTCTATGGAGGTTTTCGATTTTAGAGTATTTCTCTGATAGCCACTTCTCTTTTGCTTCTTAGCATTTGTTCTTGACTGCCCTATCGAGTTTTTTGTATTCCACTGGATTTTGTTTTTGTGTCCTCCTTTCTGACATTAGATCTAATATTTCAGAAGTCATCCATTCCTGCTCCTTATTATATGTCACGTAACCAATTTCTTGTTCTTGAGTTTCTATTATAGCCGTTTTTACGTTGCATCAAACCGTTTCTACCTCTGTTGGCAATGACCTTCCATTTTTTTTTATTTTGTTCTCAAGTCATTCCCGTATAACACGTTTCATGTCTTGGTTTTTACCTTTGTCAACGTTTATCTTTTTGCGTGTCTGTGTTTTTTGTACTCTTTGAAAGCTCTGCATTTTGAAATTGATTACCGTTATGGTCGCTCCCGATATCTGCAGCGGGATACGTTTTTACAGATTTAACATGTTTTTTAAAATATGGTGCGATCATAATGTAATCTATCTGGTTTCTGATTATATTTTCTTTTGTGTGTCTAGGGGAGGTCCATGTATATAGTCGCCTAGGGTGCAGTTTGAAAAAAGTATTAGTTATCATGGAGTTCTGTTCATTGCAGAACTGAACTAGTCTGTCATCCCTCTGGTTTCTTACGCCAAGGTCATAAGCTCCCACGTGATCGCCATCCGCTCCCTCGCCTATTTTGGAATATAAGTCACCAAGTACTATTGTTATTTCGCATTTTTTGGTGATGCGCATTATTTCCTCTAATTTGCCGTGAAACTGTTCTATTTCATCGTCGGGTCTGTCGTTCGTGGGGTCATAAGTTTGAATGATGTTCATAATTCTGTGAGTTGTTTTTAGTTGTATCATCATGATTCTGTCATTCAAAGGTAAAAAGTCCGTGACTGATGGTGACACTTTGTCCGTAAGGATTACAGCACTACCATATTGATGATTTCTGTAAGTTCCTCCAGAGTATTATATGCGTCCATTGTTTGTTTTTTGTGTACCTGATCCAGGTCATCTTACTTCGCTAAGACCAAGTACGTTTGAGTTTGGTCTATGCATTTCTTGTACGACGTCTGCCAGTTTTTCTGTATTACCAAGGGTTTTCACGTTCCATGTCGCAATGCGTAGATTGTTTCTGTGAACTTTCAACGGGGGGATTCTTAGCACCCTCTCCCCATTTAAGGGGTGCCCAGGACTGGGGGCCGTTCTGTTTTGTGTCTCTGCCGTTTGGAATTTTTGGAAAGATTAGTACAGTAACGGTTCCGTTCCTTTTCTGCACCCCAGTACAAAGGCCTTTCTGCTACTCCTTGGCTCTTCCCTCTGCTTTTCAGTGCCTCACCGCTTCGAAGTTATTCTTCCCACGCCAAGGACTGATTTTGATAGGACTGCTGCCTCTCACCATTGTGTCTTATTATGGGGATACCGTTTGATTATTCCTCAAAATTATTATACTATATATTATACAGCACCCATATGGGGGTAGTTAAAATGAAGGTATTGGCTCGTTCATATTTCTGGTGGCCAACCTTAAATGCGGAAATTGAATAATAAGCGAGGAGTTGTAGGGCATGCAATTCATATGGCCAAATCCAAAAAGAAATTCTTTGGTGGTATGGGAGTGGCCTAAAAACGCATGAACAGGATTACATGCAGATTTTTTTGGTCCTCTGCATGGATTTTTTTTTAGTTATTCAGGATGCCACATCTAAGTGGTAAGAAGACTTTGAGGTAAGAAATTTGTCTACAACTAAAACAATTGAATTATTTCGGTAGATATTTAGTAGATTTGGGTTACCCAGAGAATTATACACCCATAACGCTCATTTCAAATATTAACCTCCTCCTACAAATAAATGGGCAAGCGGTAAATGCTGTTAAAATTTAGAAAAAACCATTTTAGATGCTGAAAATGAAAATCCTGAATTAGAAATAAATCTTATACTACAGCGAGCTTCTTCTTCATTTTCGTAATACACAACATACGACCACAGGAGAATCAAAAATTCTTATTGGTAAGAATTTAATAACAAAATTTGATCTACTTATGCCCTCGACGGGGGCGATCGTAAAAGAAAACCAAGAACGTCAAAAACAAAATTATTCGTCTCGCGGAAGAGACATAATTTTTAAATTGGATGATATGATCTGGATAACAGACTTTAGATTAAATTCTAGTTTTCCTTGGTGTTCTGGAGTAATTACAGATGTGTTGGGTCGGGGAGCTTACATAGTTATCACAGATAGCGGTATGATTTGGAAAAGACACACGGATTAATTGAAATCAAAACTTTTAATACTAATTCAGAAACTGTTTAAATCATACCTCGATCACAATTAGATGATAATGATGTTTCACTTGACATCAATAAGGTGCAAAACAGTGAAAATCATGTTGTTGAGGAGAAAGTGCTTCCGGGT
Organism: Galeruca laticollis; assembly: GCA_963921935.1. NCBI lineage: Eukaryota > Metazoa > Arthropoda > Insecta > Coleoptera > Chrysomelidae > Galeruca > Galeruca laticollis. The sequence continues at coordinate 46,803,378 of OY998184.1, forward strand.
AATAGAGAAGAAAATGAAAATCTCGGTATAACTACAGAAAATAATATTAATGTGGCGAACAGTGAGGAATCCGGAAGGACTCTACGTAGTCGTAACAAAATTGCAAAGCCGAAATGCTACGGTGATGAATTGATATAGTTTTTTACAGATAGATATATATTAAACACATATGTGTGTTTTAAATCAAACTCACGGTTTCTAGTTAATACCACAATATGATAAAAGTTCTTGAAAATTCTGAAAAATGTACAATTGTAATTTGTTAAATAATTACTCAGAGAATTTGGTTAACTTTTCTTCAAGATACTTTGTAGGGGGAAAGTTTGTATTAAAGGGGGAGATATTGTATATTATTATTTTTACTAATAGCACAAAAAGTAGTTTTCTTATCTCTGGTTTTTAGACATATTCTGTGAACATAAAATTGGAAATAATACATTGATTTTAGGTATTTAGCTTGAAGTTGTTTATTATTTCGAATTTAATAACATTTACAAATTGACAAAAACTATTCTACAAGGTAGCCAATTACGCGTGGACGCAAGTCATCCTTCAATAAAACAGTATTGCAATCCATGAATCATGTCACAGGTATTAGGCCGGCGACACATTTGCGGCTGCGGCTGTAACCGCGCGGTCACAACCGCTATAACGTTCACACATACAAGCATACACCTTGTCATACCGAGTTCGTCAATCCAACAATCAACATGGATTTGGTAGAAACGGTTGCTATAATAAATGCTAAAAATAAGTAATCGAAGCGAAACAGGAGGTACTGGGTCCATCCTTTACACAAACCGCGCTTAACGAATGGTCCATTTCATTGTCTTTTTCTACGGTTGAGAGAATATCCTGATACGTTTATTAACTACTACAGAATGAGCATCACATTTTTCGACGAATTAGTGACTTTGATGCGACCCCACTTGCAAAAATAAAATAGTCACTTGAGAGATTGCATCTTCGTGGAAGAGAGATTAACAGTCACTATAAGGTAAGAAAATAAATTTTATTCTGGGTAAATAAACAATGTTAAGTTCTACAAATCTACAAATCTACAAATCTACAAATCTACAAATCTACAAATCTACAAATCTACAAATCTACAAATCTACAAATCTACAAATCTACAAATCTACAAATCTACAAATCTACAAATCTACAAATCTACAAATCTACAAATCTACAAATCTACAAATCTACAAATCTACAAATCTACAAATCTACAAATCTACAAATCTACAAATCTACAAATCTACAAATCTACAAATCTACAAATCTACAAATCTACAAATCTACAAATCTACAAATCTACAAATCTACAAATCTACAAATCTACAAATCTACGAATCTACAAATCTACAAATCTACGAATCTACGAATCTACGAATCTACGAATCTACGAATCTACGAATCTACGAATCTACGAATCTACAATTCTACAAATCTACAAATCTACGAATCTACGAATCTACGAATCTACGAATCTACGAATCTACGAATCTACGAATCTACGAATCTACGAATCTACGAATCTACGAATCTACGAATCTACAAATCTACAAATCTACAAATCTACAAATCTACAAATCTACAAATCTACAAATCTACAAATCTACAAATCTACAAATCTACAAATCTACAAATCTACAAATCTACAAATCTACAAATCTACAAATCTACAAATCTACAAATCTACAAATCTACAAATCTACAAATCTACAAATCTACAAATCTACAAATTTACAAATCTACAAATCTACAAATCTACGAATCTACGAATCTACGAATCTACGAATCTACGAATCTACGAATCTACGAATCTACGAATCTACGAATCTACGAATCTACGAATCTACGAATCTACAAATCTACAAATCTACAAATCTACAAATCTACAAATCTACAAATCTACAAATCTACAAATCTACAAATCTACAAATCTACAAATCTACAAATCTACAAATCTACAAATCTACAAATCTACAAATCTACAAATCTACAAATCTACAAATCTACAAATCTACAAATCTACAAATCTACAAATCTACAAATCTACAAATCTACAAATCTACAAATCTACAAATCTACAAATCTACAAATCTACAAATCTACAAATCTACAAATCTACAAATCTACAAATCTACAAATCTACAAATCTACAAATCTACAAATCTACAAATCTACAAATCTACAAATCTACAAATCTACAAATCTACAAATCTACAAATCTACAAATCTACAAATCTACAAATCTACAAATCTACAAATCTACAAATCTACAAATCTACAAATCTACAAATCTACAAATCTACAAATCTACAAATCTACAAATCTACAAATCTACAAATCTACAAATCTACAAATCTACAAATCTACAAATCTACAAATCTACAAATCTACAAATCTACAAATCTACAAATCTACAAATCTACAAATCTACAAATCTACATATCTACATATCTACAAATCTACAAATCTACAAATCTACAAATCTACAAATCTACAAATCTACAAATCTACAAATCTACAAATCTACAAATCTACAAATCTGCAAATCTACAAATCTGCAAATCTACAAATCTGCAAATCTACAAATCTACAAATCTACAAATCTACAAATCTGCAAATCTGCAAATCTACAAATCTGCAAATCTACAAACCTACAAACCTACAAATCTACAAACCTACAAATCTACAAACCCACAAACCTACAAATCTACAAACCCACAAACCTACAAACCTACAAACCTACAAACCTACAAACCTAAAAACCTAAAAACCTACAAACCTATAAATCTATAAATCTACAAATCTACAAATATACAAATATACAAATATACAAATATACAAATATACAAATATACAAATATACAAATATACAAATATACAAATATACAAATATACAAATATACAAATATACAAATATACAAATATACAAATATACAAATATACAAATATACAAATATACAAATATACAAATATACAAATATACAAATATACAAATATACAAATATACAAATATACAAATATACAAATATACAAATATACAAATATACAAATATACAAATATACAAATATACAAATATACAAATATACAAATATACAAATATACAAATATACAAATATACAAATATACAAATATACAAATATACAAATATACAAATATACAAATATACAAATATACAAATATACAAATATACAAATATACAAATATACAAATATACAAATATACAAATATACAAATATACAAATATACAAATATACAAATATACAAATATACAAATATACAAATATACAAATATACAAATATACAAATATACAAATATACAAATATACAAATATACAAATATACAAATATACAAATATACAAATATACAAATATACAAATATACAAATATACAAATATACAAATATACAAATATACAAATATACAAATATACAAATATACAAATATACAAATATACAAATATACAAATATACAAATATACAAATATACAAATATACAAATATACAAATATACAAATATACAAATATACAAATATACAAATATACAAATATACAAATATACAAATTAACAAATATACACATATACACATATACAAATATACAAATATACAAATATACAAATATACAAATATACGAATATAAAAATATACTAATATACAAATATACAAATATACAAATATACAAATATACAAATCTACAAATCTACAAATCTACAAATCTACAAATCTACAAATCTACAAATCTACAAATCTACAAATCTACAAATCTACAAATCTACAAATCTACAAATCTACGAATCTACGAATCTACGAATCTACGAATCTACGAATCTACGAATCTACGAATCTACGAAATACACAAATACACAAATACACAAATACACAAAGTACACAAATACACAAATACACAAATACACAAATACACAAATACACAATACACAAATACACAAACCAAACACTCCCGAATCTACGAATCTACAAATCTACAAATCTACAAATCTACAAATCTACAAATCTTAAATCTACAAATCTACAAATCTACAAATCTACAAATCTACAAATCTACAAATCTACAAATCTACAAATCTACAAATCTACAAATCTACAAATCTACAAATCTACAAATCTACAAATCTACAAATCTACAAATCTACAAATCTACAAATCTACAAATCTACAAATCTACAAATCTACAAATCTACAAATCTACAAATCTACAAATCTACAAATCTACAAATCTACAAATCTACAAATCTACAAATCTACAAATCTACAAATCTACAAATCTACAAATCTACAAATCTACAAATCTACAAATCTACAAATCTACAAATCTACAAATCTACAAATCTACAAATCTACAAATCTACAAATCTACAAGTCTACATATCTACATATCTACAAATCTACAAATCTACAAATCTACAAATCTACAAATCTACAAATCTACAAATCTACAAATCTACAAATCTACAAATCTACAAATCTACAAATCTACAAATCTACAAATCTACAAATCTACAAATCTACAAATCTGCAAATCTACAAATCTGCAAATCTACAAATCTGCAAATCTACAAATCTACAAATCTACAAATCTGCAAATCTGCAAATCTACAAATCTGCAAATCTACAAACCTACAAACCTACAAATCTACAAACCTACAAATCTACAAACCCACAAACCTACAAATCTACAAACCCACAAACCTACAAACCTACAAACCTACAAACCTACAAACCTAAAAACCTACAAACCTATAAATCTATAAATCTACAAATCTACAAATATACAAATATACAAATATACAAATATACAAATATACAAATATACAAATATACAAATATACAAATATACAAATATACAAATATACAAATATACAAATATACAAATATACAAATATACAAATATACAAATATACAAATATACAAATATACAAATATACAAATATACAAATATACAAATATACAAATATACAAATATACAAATATACAAATATACAAATATACAAATATACAAATATACAAATATACAAATATACAAATATACAAATATACAAATATACAAATATACAAATATACAAATATACAAATATACAAATATACAAATATACAAATATACAAATATACAAATATACAAATATACAAATATACAAATATACAAATATACAAATATACAAATATACAAATATACAAATATACAAATATACAAATATACAAATATACAAATATACAAATATACAAATATACAAATATACAAATATACAAATATACAAATATACAAATATACAAATATACAAATATACAAATATACAAATATACAAATATACAAATATACAAATATACAAATATACAAATATACAAATATACAAATATACAAATATACAAATATACAAATATACAAATATACAAATATACAAATATACAAATTAACAAATATACACATATACACATATACAAATATACAAATATACAAATATACTAATATACAAATATACGAATATAAAAATATACTAATATACAAATATACAAATATACAAATATACAAATATACAAATATACAAATATACAAATATACAAATATACAAATATACAAATATACAAATATACAAATATACAAATATACAAATATACAAATATACAAATATACAAATATACAAATATATATACGTATTCGTCTAACTTCACAACACCCACATGACCTATGTACAATCTGACACCCACACTTTTATACAAATAAAATAATAGTATAATATGGTGCTATACTGGCACCCATGTAAACAATGTCTAAATAGTACCAAAATGTATGAATTTGATATAGTTCGCGTTAAACTGACACCCTACAGTGTTGCCAAGAATTTTTAATGTTTTATACATATAAAAGAGAACAGTGAAAGTTTGGTGTATTAGCACCCTCGTTAATAGTGGTCAGAATGACACCAAAATGTATGAACTTGTGATAATACAGGTCAAAGTGACACCTTACAAATATTAGTATTTAACAATATTGATGATTTATGAAAAATATGCATGAATGCAATTTAAGCAAGAAATGAAATGAGTGGCTGTGAGTCACGAATGCTATTAATGTGGGTACTGCTTTCTTATTTAATCGCTCTTCCATGTCTTTATAGAGAATCAAAAATCGAAGAAAAGGAAAATATATTGAATTATGTGGCTTGAATGACGGGTAAATTTTCATATTTTAAAATGTAACATCGATATTTTATAACGAATAAAAATTTTCTCTTGTGCGTTTTCGCAGCTGCGACTACTGAGTCAAATTCGAAAAAGATTGTATTACATGTAAGGTTTTATAGCCTAAAATTAAATACCAGTTTAATGAAATTTGATTGACAAGAATTACAAACATCATCGATATGGATTTGTGAATTATTTTATATGAATGGTGTTAAATCAATTTGTAAAGTTATAAAGCTTTAAATATAGGAATTTTAATTTAAAGTAAATGAAATTTCAGGTTTTTATGAGAGGCGTAGGGATTAAAAAATTAAGATACTGCAATATTTTTTCATGAGGGAATTTCATAGAAAAACCTTATTGTGTGGAACGTTTATTAAACTAATTTTATAAAAAAACATAATTGAACAAAACAGTCAAACATAACATGAATAAAATCTTCGATTAAACATCTTTGTTATATCAAATTAAAATATTTCCATTCACATCCATTTGAACAGTTTATTAAATTAAAATACCACTTGTTCTTTGATTTTAAAATATTTGTTCCTGAGTCGAAAAAAAAAACAAAATAAAAATTGTTCATAAATAAAAAGTTTTTTAAACTTTCGAGATAAAAAAAACCAAAGAACAATTCTTCAAATTGTCTTAGATTTTTGAAGATTTGCATTCATTAAATATGAAAGTTTTGATTCGAATCCATTCAACTCCCTCAAAGTCACTTGGATATGCTTTAATAAAGTTTTCGCACTCTTCTTTACGCAGCGCTTTCTTTATCTGTAATTGTTTACGGAAATATTTCTTCATAAGTTTTTTTTGAATAGGAGACCATCGTTTTCTTGAACCTATAAATGAGAATTTAAAAATATCATTGAAGTTAGTAATCATAATGACTTCAGAAACCTTTTTTTGTTGTTTTCTTTTGTTGCATAGCTTGTCCCGTATTGTCTACTTGCTCCAAATGAAGTTCAAATTCTTAAATTAAATTACAAAGGTTATTATTAGTAGAATTAAACAATGAATTGAAAAAATACCTTCACTTTTTATTTCTTGCCTGTCACTGTTATCTTGTTCTTCACGTGCAAGTTCATGTTCATCTGTATTTTGGGTTACACTCTCTTTAATACCTGCAACTCTTTCTACATAAACAGGGTATCTGGCAAATTTTGAAAAATTTCTCGGGAACATAAAGCACTCAAAAAATAGTCTTATTACACTAATAATATAACATTTCGATATAACCTTCCCTTATCAAGATGATAATTTCATTAATTCCTAGAGGCGAAATGTTTCTTAATCAACTTTCAATTGTATCGGAAATTTTAACGAAATTTTGGGCATTATCATTTTGCGTATGATTCATTTGTTCTATCCAAAATATCCTTTGATATATCGTAGAAGTGATATTTTTGTATGTGGTACTTTATGTTTCAGAGAAGATATCACTCATTCTGCATGACATCCAGTATATTAATAAACACATTTAATTGTAAATTATACTTACCCAAAATGTGGCTTGTGTTTGGGTTAAACATTTGATCATCTTCCTCCAAAACTGACTCTAACTCATTCATATCAACATCAATTTCTTCCAGTGTCTTATTTTTGAAGTCTGCCGCATTTCCTTTTTCCATTATTTGAAGAATTTTGGATACTTTTGCAATTTGATAAACATCTTGTGGTAGTCTGTTATAAAAGTTAATAATCAATACATCAATACTGGCTCGCCCCTTTAACTATTTGTTTTTTGACATACAAAAAACGAATCTGGAGATCTGGAGAGCACGTTTAAGATAAAAATATCGATCTGTTTATCCGGTAGCTATTTCCAGTTGCAGGTTTTTTGAACGTTTCTCCAAAATTCGTTCTTTTACGTCAGAAAAATAGAAAAGCAATGGGTATTACGAATGACAGATTTGTTGTGGCCAAAAATAGTGCTACAAAGATGTTTCCTACAATATCCTAAACTGAGTTAAAAATATTTCAATCTGTTAGTAGCTAATATTTCCTACAGATAATTGAAGTGTTCCTAACAGTTTGGAAGGAATACATTCTTAATTTTTTTATTGTACCACTTTTTTGGTCCCAATGGTTTAAAAGCAATAAGAACCATTTTTTGCTTTTATCCTATTATGAAAGAGTGAATTAAATAGTTAGTTTGTAATCCAAAACGATATATCCGGAATGTTTTGAATTCTATAGAAAAATATTTATTACTTTCTGATTTGAGGTGCTTAAATTTTTTTTAACTTCGCCCAACCTTACCGGATGGTTTTAACATAATTTCCAACAGTTACTAAAATATTCAAGCTTGATCATTGTGGATGCCCCACTCTGTGTATAATAATTACATCAATAATTTTATTTGCACATTGTATTGTTATTATTGTATAAAAAACTCACTTGTAAAAGCTTTCATGCGTTTTGGTTGTATGGCCCATAAATTTAGCCAATTGGTCAACTTCATTTGATTGTAAATTAAGCAGCTGTGTGACAGTTGCAATATGTTTCCTTAACTTACAAGACGTTAGTAAGTTTGGATATTTGGCATTGGATAAATTTGCATATTTTCGAATGACAGAACATCCATCAATCCAAAATTTTGATTCAGGATACGTAAAAAAATAACAGTTCTCGATTGGAAATCTAAGTTCTGTTCTAACTGTAATCAAAAGTTTATAAAAATTAAACAACTTTTTTGGAATCAAAATTGTAACAGGCCTGCTGCCTTTTCCTATTGACACTATCCTCTTGTAATTGTTAGTTAAAATCTTCTCATTTTCGGTTAATGAATTAGCTAATTCTGTGTGTAATGAACAGTTTTTTGTCTCAAATTGCTCTTTTAATGAGTTGTATTCCAAGTACTGAACATCTCCTACTCTCTTTCTATTATGCAAAATAGTAGCCACTAGCACAGTTTCCACGAGAATTCTATATGAAACTATGTCTTTTTTATTGTTTAAAAGTACTCGATAGGCTTCCTTAGCTTTATCTTCAATCAATCTCGCTAATTTAATTATATCTTCAGTTATTGGCAGCAACTTGGGTTTCATCGACGACTTTTCGTTCAAGTCCTTCAATGCCAAACTTCCAATCTCAGTAGCCCACTGCGTATCCACTAAATTCTTAAACCTTTCAAGATCTATCAATGTCTTATCAACTTCTTGATGAAAATGAGGTATCTTTCTTCTTAGAATTAATTTTATTGTCAAATCACATAAGTTAGTCAGGATAGTTCTAAAATGCAATGCTAACGATGCTGCTCCAAAATTTCTCTTGTCAATATCATATCTTGCTAGGGCCTTCACAGCGTCAATGGTATAGTCGAAATTTTCCGGTTTTAACACTGATATGAGATTTTCAAAAGGTTTCATTTTTTTCATTTCAATAAGAAATTTGGCGCATTCACACAGTTTATTAGAAATATGATAAAAACGTCTCTTCGTTTTTAATTTCTTAAGTAAATCCTCCCCATAATAAATTATTAAAATATGATTACTTGCTGTTTGAGTAATATCGTCGGCCTGCATTCTCTCAAAAACTTCTTTTTTTACACGAAGTTTATTTAATACTTCTCCGTATTTTTTCTGGCAAGCCACATAAATATAGGATTCGGTCAAAGGATGAGATACATCATTAGATTCAGGGGGTTTTGCGAAACATTTTTTCACATGTCGACTCAAGTACAACCGCTTAAAAAACCCTTTGCAGTATTTGCATATCGCAAAATCCCGTTCGTTCACTTCTTCGCCGAGTTTGTATTTTTTAGGTATAATTTTTCCTCTCAATCCATCATCCAATCATCCTTGATTACGAATTAGTGAAAGCAGGTCCTTTTTTTCCTTAGATTTTGGTTTCTTATTCATTATCTCTTTTACTTCCACCTCATCTCTATGTCTTCTTTCTAAGTGTCTTGCGAAATGTCTTGAAACCACACTTTGGTCACAAAATTTGCATACAGTCTTCTTATATTTATTTTTTATAAGCAATGGGGAGTCGTAAAGTTATTTCTAAAAACAATATTCTTAATAAATTCAAAATTATCTTCCGGTTCAATCGCTATCAACAAAATTTTTATATAATCGAATAAACTATTTTTGTTTGAACAATTTAAAATAAAAAATCTCTAAATCCTTCTATAATATAAAAATTCAGAATAAGAATGTAATACGTTTTCCAGCAGTTTGTATGTGGAGTTGTAAAAATTTGATAAGTGCAACTGCTATTTTGACAAAAAGATTACTAATTAACCAAATAGATAACGTTTCTGGGACCTACCTCTACCTGTTTAGTAATTTGTTTCCTTTTATCAATTTCCTGTTTGTTTTCAAAAAAGGTACGTAACCTTCTAATAGTATTATCGTCATATATTAAAGTTTCATTCTGAAATATAATCAATATATTTATTTTTTCATTTATAATTGTTTTCAAGCTTGGGCTTACCCTAAAACTATTATCAAATTCATACGGTTGTGCTTCAAATGTCACTTCTTGTACCAAACAAGCCTGATTATAATTTGAAATTATTTCTAAAGTCATCTAAAATAGGTACGTAATAAAAAGAATGATCGAATATTCAATTTTATAATGGTATAAAGGAGAGGCCAAAGAAAATTAAACATTTCCAGTTATTGTCGTATTATATTATATATAAAGAATTCGGGCCGACTTTAATTTTAAAATGACAAATTTTTAAATTTCGTATTTTTTAAAATCGTTGGTTAAAGTAACAGCTTTTACCTTAAAAATTAACACGAACGAAGATTTAAATAAAAAAACATACCTCATTAGAAAAATTTGGAAGTTTAATTTTCACTGGCCTACCCTCAATAGAATTTTACCAACCTTACGGGGTTTAGTTATAATAATGTCGGAAATTATATTGATTATGGGCGATTTGCTTCTATTTGCAGCTAAATTTGTTTGTTCTTCAGGTTTATTATTGGGTGACAGGTACACCTATCATAATAATACAAATGCATTATCAAATTAAACAATATAATGTAAAAACAAAATGAGAAATTGTGAGTATCCAACACTACCGATCTACTTTTTACTCACACTTTCATTGTCACTACTCAGGTCAGATGATGATGGAATATATTCGTCTGAGCTATCACCTGTAGCAAAAGGATCAGAGTGTTCAGCTTCAGATAAATTATCATCGACATCTAAAAATTAACAGCATCACTTATTTAGTTAGCGGGTTAAAAAGACAATCAGTGTTTCTCTAAAACAGTTTGTTAACGATGCACAATTTACTTACCTGCAAGTAGACACTTTTCCACAAGCTTTCTGGTTCTTAAAGAAATGTAACTATTCATTCTATTCAAATTTTTTATTTGAGATAACACGTCTATCGGCGTATAAAATATCGAACCTCTCGAGATATGTATCTGAGAAACAACCACCGACTACAGACTGTCGACCAAAGATTATTATATCTGTCGACTGCACCCGGCCAGTTACCCAAATATAACGAATGTCCAAATGAAAAGTCGGTGTTGCCAAATTTCTGGTGCTACGTTACAATCATATTTGGATGGTGCCTCTTTGGTTACAATTACAAATTTATATACACTTGTATAAAACGCAGCGCCCTCATCGGCAATTGGTCGAACTAATCAATATGTTCGTTCAAAATTATTGTCTATTCGACACCCATGCAAAACTTCGTAAAACGCTTAGAATGGCCGTTTATAATCGAATAAATTTTTTTCTGGAGAAAACGTATCGGCACCTGACTTCGGGTGCCAATACGTAAAATTGGGTGCTGTTAACACAATTTTTATCTTAAATGGTGCCGGAATAAACAGAATTATGTATATACAAATATACAAATATACAAATATACAAATATACAAATATACAAATATACAAATATACAAATATACAAATATACAAATATACAAATATACAAATATACAAATATACAAATATACAAATATACAAATATACAAATATACAAATATACAAATATACAAATATACAAATATACAAATATACAAATATACAAATATACAAATATACAAATATACAAATATACAAATATACAAATATACAAATATACAAATATACAAATATACAAATATACAAATATACAAATATACAAATATACAAATATACAAATATACAAATATACAAATATACAAATATACAAATATACAAATATACAAATATACAAATATACAAATATACAAATATACAAATATACAAATATACAAATATACAAATATACAAATATACAAATATACAAATATACAAATATACAAATATACAAATATACAAATATACAAATATACAAATATACAAATATACAAATATACAAATATACAAATATACAAATATACAAATATACAAATATACAAATATACAAATATACAAATATACAAATATACAAATATACAAATATACAAATATACAAATATACAAATATACAAATATACAAATATACAAATATACAAATATACAAATATACAAATATACAAATATACAAATATACAAATATACAAATATACAAATATACAAATATACAAATATACAAATATACAAATATACAAATATACAAATATACAAATATACAAATATACAAATTATACAAATATACAATTATACAAATCCTAAAATCTAAGATTCCACTTATGTCGGACGAGTGTGAATCAGTGGGTGAAGGGACAGACTTTACTGTATGAGATAAATATGGGTATGATTGTGATGATTGAATGGAGAATGATGTCGAAGGAAAGGTTTGGTGGTAAACTGGCTGAGGAATAGGGGTATTATATGAAGCAGTTCGTAACTGATTATCAAAATGGGGCCGAGGTGTTGTAGTCGTATATCTTTGGATAAGTTGCATTACTTCTACCCTAAACGAAAGTCTCTGTTGCTCTGTTAACGTTTTAACTGTTGGTAACAGAGATTTAAAAAAAGTTGAAGTCGTCGTCTTCGATTCCAAATGGTGGTTGCTCACTTTCTAGAAGTGACAACAGTTTGTCTTCAAATGATTTTTTTCTCTGGAAGGGATTGCTGGTCGTTTGATAGATGGTGTGGACCATTCCGGAATATCTCCAGTTTCTTCCGTATTTTCACTTTCTGGGCTTTCCGCTACTTCCACCCTTACTTTAGATTCGGTACTAAAAAAAGTAAACAATGTATGCTTGTCCTTTTTTCAGCTGTAATTAAAACTTACTTTTGCTGTTGCGTTTGCAGAACTAGAAACTGCAACATGTCAAATAAAACGTATTTTTCCTTTTTTGATGCTGCTGAGCCGCTCTTCGAATCATTTTTCAAATCTTTGGTAAAACTATCTTTAATATTCTTCCATTTTTTTTTGAAGTTCAGACCCTAAAAACACTCATTAAATTAAATCATGTTGTACCCATACCTAAATACAATAATGATTATTTTCATATAATTTTATTTTAGGTATCTCGTAACTGGAACGCATTTTGTTGCTTTGCTATATACATTTTTAATGGGAAGAAGTACGATTGCAAAGATCGTTGAAGAATGTTGTCTTGTATTTAGGACTGTTTAACAACCGCTAGAAATACCCGAACCTACTGTTGAATTATGGCAGAAAAGTTTCATCAGAGAGCCAATTTCCCTCACTGCCTTGGAGCAGTTGACGGAAAACATATTCGTGTAATGTCACCACAACATAGTGGGTCGGCATTTTTTAATTATAAAAAATACTTTTCTATCCTCCTTATGGTCATTTCTGATGCCATCTATTGCTTCACAGTCATTGATGTAGGAGCGTATGGAAGAGAATCTGACTGCAATGTGTTTAGGCATAGTACTCTTGGTAAAAAGCTGTACAATAATGAGCTTTTAATACTTAACCCATCAGTTCTTCCAAATTTGGGTGATCGTGTTTACCCCTATGTCCTGGTGGGCGACGAAGCCTTTGCTCAGCACCAGAATTTATTAAGGCTTTATCCAAGGCGTAACCAAACAGATAACAAGAGAATTTTCAATTATAGGTTAACAACAGCTAGAAGGTTCGTGGAATGTGCCTTTGGAATTCTGACCAATATATGGCGTGTGTTCCATAGTAGCATATTAGTGCAACCAGATTTTGCAGTGATGGTAGTAAAAGCATCTTACATCTTGCACAATTTTGTTAGAAGATGTGATGGTTACAAATTTTAAGACACGCTAACGTGCTGCTTAAATGATGCAGATGTACACGGGACTGGAGGTCAACAACTACGAGGACAACACGTCAAAATTCTTTTCACTGATTACTTGGTATCGCCTAAAGGCAGTTTAAGTTAGCAAACTGATATGATATAAACAAATATATAGTGGTTGTTTAATATACAACTTTTTGTAGTTTATGAACTACCTATTTAAGTTATGAATTTTTCTTACCTTTTGCTCTCCTCTTTTCCTGATTCCACGAATTGTGGTTAAGACACATTTCTTCTAAAATCTTCTGCCAAGCAGTAATTTTTTTGTCGCGATCTTTGTATGCCTTGTCGGAAACCTCCCACAAGCACGTCTTACTTTGCACCAGAACAATAAATGTTTCGGTATCGAAGAGGTCCATGTTCAAAACTTAACTGGCTAGGTTTGTGGCCGCGCGGTTAATGTGAACAGTCAGGAAAGTAACATGTTTCATTCCGGACGGCCAGCGGCAAGATGCGGTTGCAAATGTGGTTGCAACCGAAGTCGCAGCCACAATTTGTCGCCGGCCTTTGGGTAATTCGAGGATAGTTGCCGCAAGTTTTTGAATTCTACGTTAACATTTTTATACAATAAAAAAATGACATCTATTTCTAAGATTAATATTTATTGATTTATAAACATGGATCGAATATCAAAAACACGTAAAAAAATGAATCTCACGATTCATACCCAAAATAAAAATACTTAATAAAAACGATGTCCCTCACAATGCAGATGTGAGAAAGAGCAACAAAAAAAGGTTTATCACTGAAATATCATTCGTTTTGCAAACAAGAATACCGCAGTCACGGCAAAAGTTGACAAACTTGGAGCAGGAATCGTGAAACCATTTAGAATCGTAAGCAATTAACTAACTCGTCAGGTTTTGTGGTTTGAGAATACATCTCACCACAAACAGCGCATTCTTCTTAAACATCGTCCATATCATGTGAAGAGTCATTCAGTATTGATGCTTTCAGATCTTCGTCTGAGGACGAGTCACATTCGGAATTTTTCTATGATTTATTTTTGGATACTTCAGATTTCTTGGCTTTTCATTTCCTGGTGTTTTTTTCTTTGTGTGTTCTTTTAACTACTTTTTTTTCTCTCGTCAATCGTTGTCTCCGTGGTTGAAATTTTATGTCAGCAGCTCTCCTCTTCGTCGCACCGAATCCATTTCAGAAGAAACAACTGGAACAGGCAAAATCAGGAGTATTTGTAATAGTTTCTGCAGGGAGTTCATTCTGTTTTTCTGATAGACGTCCATCTATAGTCTACCAACTGCAGCAAGGTTGTAGAATGCTAGCTTGATATCTGAGCAAACTTTGAGGACTAGCATTAGGATTTTGTTCATTTTCAACTACGATGGATACATCCGGGTTATCAGCTTCTTCACAATTATTAGTCAATTAGGCGTCATCTGTGATAGCACATGGGTTGAAAGGCACAATTCTTGTAGTCTCAAGTGCTGAAGTTCCATTATTTGCAGTTGCATCCTTCAGCAAGTAACTTTACAAATTGAAATCTGGTGAGCTTTCGACGAAGGTTATTTTTATTGTATAAATTGCAAGCTCAATAGTAGTTTACTTTCAAAGAGCTGAAGAAACGCCTGTCTAGCAAAAAATATATCGTGTGACTTGGCATACAAGATAATATGATATTGTGTTCAACACAGTATTCTAGCATTTCGACGTCACTGAAGTGTGAAACATGACCATTAAGTAATGACAAAAATGTCACTGTCAGCTTCCTAGGAACAAATTGATCCTTGGAGCATTGGAAAAATTTGTCACATCTAGACCAGTAATCCTGAGTACATACCATCCTCAAACTCCTATTTTTTTTATTATTGCCTTTTATAACGCAGGTAGGAGCAGTACAACAAGCAATAACCAAGATGGTTTCTCCCTTTTCACCGGAGCTGATACTTGCTATGTTTTCAGACACTTTATCAACACTGGCATTCTCCGGCCTATGTTCACTCCTGTTCCCATCCCGTCCATATTAAAAATATGTCCAGATCGTTTTCGGTCAGAGTATTTTCTAGCAGCTGAAAATATGCCTCAACATATTTTCTGTTCATAGTCAAGGATCGATTAAAGATGAAAAGGAACGTTTATTTCAGTTAACCAAAAAAAGCCCGAATGATCGTAATATACTTTCACATTACAGACTATACAGAAATAAGTTAAATGCTCTAATCCAAACTACAAAAAAAAATTATTATATTACAAAAATTAACGAAAATTCCAATAATAACAAACAACTGTGGAATGTAGTGAAATATATTTGTGGATCAAGCAATTCACGAGTTAACATAGGAAATATTGAAGATCAAAAAGGAAATATATTAACCCATCCTCTTCAAATAGCGAATGAGTTTAACTCAACTTTTTCTAAAGTAGGAAACATTTGGCCGAAAAAATAGACAAAAACCGACAGCGGGTATATGATAGAGTTTCTTTCTCAAATTCAATGTTTTTGCTACCAACAAATACATTTGAGGTGAAGTCCATTATAAATGGATTGAAAAACAAAAAAGCAACTGGTATAGACGAAATTAGTGCTGAGTGTCTAAAGGCAATACAATCATACATCCTTGATCCGCTGCAACACATAATAAACATGTGTATGAAGGTGGGAATATGGCCTTAAGCATTCAAAAAATCTGTAATCACACCTATTTATAAAAATGGAGACAAATCCCTTCCTATTAACTATCGACCAATATCACTAGTACCACATATATCAAAAATTTTCGAAAGAATATTCAAAATAAGATTGGATTCCTACATAACCAAATATGGGTTGATATCGTCCCACCAGTTTGGATTTAAACAAAACAGTTCCGCACACAATGCTTTATTAAATTTAACAACCAAAATGTTTGATGCCCTAAATAGGAATAAAACGTGCCTATGTATTTTTTTGGATTTAGGGAAGGCATTCGATACTGTCAGCCACAGTAGTCTATTAAAAACGCTGGAGAACTACGGGATACGGGATACTTGTTTGAAGCTATTCGCGAGTTATCTATCACATCGACAACAGGTCGTCAAAATCAATGGATTTATTAGTGAAGAACGCGATATAACATACAGAGTACCACAGGGTACTATATTAGGCCCCGTGTTATTCAATCTCTACATGAATGATCTATTTTATTTAAATGGCGCTGGTCATATAATTGGTTACGCGGATGATACTGCAATTGTTTATGAGGACAGTAATTGGTATGATTTAAAGCTAAAAGTTGAATCTGACCTAAAGCTAATTAAGTCGTGGTTTGATAGTAAACTATTAACCATAAATTTTGAAAAAGCTTTTTACTTGCCTATTCTTAGCTCCAACTCATCTAATAACTGATTTTATCCACTGAAAATATCACAGTTTGATCAGGATTTATTTATTGAACCAACAAACAAAATAAAATATTTGGGGGTTATATTGGATACAAATTTAAAATGGGATTGTCATATTAAATATATAATGAAAAAATTACAGTTTATTTTGCATAAATTTAGGCACTTGAAAAAGTATATTTCTAGCCAACATCTCCGCAATTTATATTTTGGATTGGTAGAAAGCCATCTTCGATATGGAATTCAGGTTTGGGGAAGTGCGTTGGAAACTAACCTGCAGCCGTTAAATATAATCCAGAGGAGATTTCTAAAAATCATAATGTCTAAACCGAACCTTTATCCTTCAGATCTTTTGTATACTGAAAGCAGATATTGGATCTGAAACAACTTTACTTTTTATACGTTTCAGTGGAATATCATATATCAAAGAATACATACATCTTACCAATCCATAATTACAATACTCGGAATAGACATTTCCATACAGTCCCTAGGATGATAAAAACGAGTTGTCAGAAAACATATTCTTTCTATTCCGTTAAGATTTACAACTGTATTCCAGATTATATTAAAAGCATCCAAAATATTCGATTATTTAAAAAGAAACTAGAACACTTCATTTTAGAGCAGAAAAGAGAATTCTGCGATATAAAAATCGTAACGTGAGAAGTATCTACACCTACACATGGTTAGACTGGCTGAAGGTTGGAGTTTTCGGTGTTCAATAACTTAAATAGTTTAATATACTACAGGTTTTTTTCTGTAGTTGTACAGGTTCATTTTCTTTGTTCCTTTAATTTTTCATAATATATTTTTTTTAAATGCATATTTTGTTGAGATATTCTGATTGTGCTATGTATTTTTTGTGATATTACTACTATCATTATTGTTGCTAAGTTTACTATTGTTGTAAGTGTAACTAATTTTGTCGCTGTACTTAATTTAGATACCACTTACAAGCTGTTTTTTACAGCTTCTGTGGGGCATTGTGTTTATTTACGATTTTTGTCTACATTTGTTATACTTTGTAATTTATAGTGAATAAACATATATTATTATTATTATTATTATTAAAGACACCTTCTGCTTTTCTCAGTAACAGCTCTGGGTTTATCGGCAGAAATGAATGAAGCCATGGAAAACCAGCTGATCTCGAATCTTCACTAAAACGATGTTCAATTACCAATTGTTCGGCCAATTTAAAAACCATACTTCGCACATCGGTTCTAGTTGGAAACGATTCTTTTTTTGAAGTTTTATGAGATGTTTAACCAACTTTGCTACATCAGGTACACCTAATGTGGAGGAGGTTCTGGTGGTCCTTTCATTAGACAATCAATTTTCTACTTCGTAAAAGAGTTGCCGCCGTCACCCCAAAATATCGAGCGGCTTCAGTCACTGGGAGTGACTATTTTCATTAACGGCTTGACTGGCTTCTTTTAACTGTTGCTCGGTGCAACTAGCCCTACATCAGGGTCCCCGCTTATATTTGGTAGGCATACTGAAAAGAAGAAGAAATATAACTAATATCAACCTCAGTAATAAGTTAGCCGTCTATCCTCACTTTCAGAGGAGAGATGGCGTACCTCAAAAGCTGAACCCGTTTTGAAATATTTGCTATTTTAACGACATATAGCAAAATAAGAATATTGTCACTTACTTGAAACGATAATTTCGCTGAAATTGTTGTTAAATTTTCGCCAGCGTGACATTGGCATTAGGAAAAAAAATCTTGTCCCAGCTGGATAACAAAATAATTGATAAACAGTTTTAAAGATTAAAACTAACTTTTCCGCATCTGTGGCCCTGAACAATATCATGTCATAAAATTGTTACTTGTATACACTTCGGGGGATGTATCGTGCTAACAGACCGAATTTTCTCCAAAAATAACCAGAAATGTAGTATATCTGGATTTATAGGACTCGCTGTACTCGCTCTAGTTAACTGAAAATCAACAGGGTACATCTGTGAGACACCTTGAACAATATTCAATCATGAAATTGAATAATCGTATACTCTCTGGAGGCTGTATCGTGCTAACAAACTGAAAATTCTCCTAAACTGACAAAAAATTGGTACTTCAAGTACAATAGCACCCGTTGTACTGGCTTTAGTGAGCTGAATATCAATAGGTTTCATCTGTGAGCAAGGACAACAAGCGGAAGATGATGCACAGGAAGAAGGTTTGACAGATGAGGAAGCTGTGGAACAAGAAGAGAGGAGACAGGAAGCGCCAACAAGAACAGGTAGAGATGATCAGATGGTGAACATGATGCAACAATTAATTGCTAACATGAACAGTATGAAGGATGAATTAAAAGGAGATATTAAAAATTTGAATGGAAATATAAATAGAATAGAGGAGAGCTTAAACGAGAAGATGGATAAAATGAATGGAAACATGAATACATTGGAAAAGAAGATAGATGAAGTAAAAATAGGAAGTTTCATGGAAAATAAGAACATTGAGAAGAATAATCAGGAATTAACAAATATAACAGAGGGGAAAGAAGAAATTAAGAAGGAAACTGGAGAAATGGGATACATAAAATTACAGGAACAAGCGATTGAAGAAGTGAATCAACATTGTCAAGAAAAAGTGAATAAAGAAATTATAAATTTAGATGGCAGAATAACAAAACCAACAGGCATATGTACTAGAAGAAGAGGAATCTTGGGTAGACAAATTAACAAGGAAATACAAGAGATGAATCGAAGATTAACAGATACAGTGGAAGAAATAGATGATATTATAAGAAGAAATGAAAGAGGTATAGGATGCTCAGGAAATTTTTATAATAATAAATTAGAAACTGGAGTAATATATAACAACAACATGATGAGAATAATTTACAAGAAAGCTTTCTTTAGAATAATAAGTAGTAAAATGAATAATATGGAAGAATGGGAGACACAGATTTTAATGGATTCATGGGAAGAAATTTATGAGATATAGGGGAACAAAAGAAAAAAGGATATGATAGAGAATAGATAGACGCTTCAGCAAATTATCGAGATTCAAACAACAGGAGACGAAAGCAAGAAAAAGGTTTAAAAAAGAAAAGCAAATTAAATAATAGAACAAGAGAATAGGAATGAAATATGGAGACGAAAATGCAATTCAATGAAAAAGGGAAAGGATACAGAAATGAAGTCGAAATAAATAATGTACATAGAATTTAGTAATAATGAGTAATCCAAATATAAGTCGAGTATATAAATAATTTATATAAGATGTTATGTTACGAACAATACTTGAAAAAAGGAAATAATAGTCATAACTATAGTTTTAAATTTAATATTAGGTAGTGTACAAAGATAAAGTAGATATTAGACAGAGTTGTGTTTTCCATTTGGCAGCTGGTGATCCAATTAAATTCATCGCGTTTGTTTCTTCAGAACCTAAAAAAACACAAATGAATGAATAAATATAATATAATATAAAGAAAAATTTATTAGGTAAAACTTATAATTAAAACAGTTCTAAAATTTGAATATGGCAAATCAATATCACACTCTGAATAATATCCAATCATAAAATTGGTCACTAGTATATACTCCGGAGGCTGTATCGTGCTAACAAACTGAAACTTTTCCAAAAATGACAAAAATATCGTATATAAAGTACCGTAGTACCTGTGTATTGCCTCTGGTGAGCTGAAGATCAATAAGGTTCATCTGTGAGATGTCCTGAATAATGTTCAATCATAAAATTGGTGAGATATTGAACTCCGGAGACTGTATCATGCTAACAAACTGAAATTTCTCAAAAGATGACAAAATGTACTTCAAGTACCATAGCACCCGTTGTACTGGCTCTGGTGAGCTGAAAATCAATAGGGTTCCTCTGTGATATATCCTTAACAATATTCAATTAGAAAATTGGTGAATTATTGCACTCTGGAGGCTGTATCGTGCTAACAAGACATGTAAGAAAAAGTGGCCGACGACAACGACGACGACGACGACATACACACGTGATTTTTTTTCTAAAAACCGTATTTTCGTGTTGTTGTTGATGGAAAACGTGAAAATAATTCAAAAAATGTTTTCAACATTATAACTTTTTTTGGGGTACCTACCAATACTTTTCTCGCATATTAGATAGGATGAGCGGAAAAGTAATAATGGGCCTTTGACCAATGAACACAGACGGTGCAATGGTTGGTTTACTATGTACTGATAGACGTCATTCCTGTAATGTTTATTATTCGAGATTTTCATAGAGAAATGAATATTTAATATAACAACACTTTATTAATTAAACGTTATTACAAAGGGCTGTGATGACAAATCGTACGACAGTTGTCGTTTAACTGTCGTGGCTAAAGATTCTGAGTCGTATATTTATAATAACCTGAAAGTACAATTACTGAACGTAAACATACATCACAATTGGTGTCACGACACATCTTTACCACTAGCGGTTGCGCTGTGAAACCATCGAGCCATCTAACTTTCTGCGCCATCTATACTCGAATTACCCTACATGATCGTCTAGAATAGTTGTCATGTCCCTTTCTCAACCTTATAAACTCAAATTCCTTCAGAGATTTTAAACTAATATTTTCTCGATAACGTATTCGTTTCGAAATATTACAGAGGGCTGCTCTAGTTTCTTCCAAATTCTCGAGCTACCGTCTCAAGGCCAATTCTCAATTTTGCTTTATCTCTGTTTTCTTGTTCTCTTGGAAAATCTCTGTCATGTTCCTAAAGTAAAAGTAGACGTAGGACTGGTCTTTTGGATGATAAATTACATCCATAAATTCGTCGACTGATCACATCAAAATCTACAACTTTGTTCAGACTATTGCCAGCTCACCATTTCTCAAATAATAAATTGACCACAAGTGCCGACTTCATGAAACCGCTGAATGGCTGTTTAATCTTTACAATGAGTGACGTTTAGCACGTAGATGCTGAAGCCATTTTATTGCACTTGAATTATGAATGCAAAACCTTTTAACACGTGTACTGTTATGAATCCAACAAATGAATTTCTCCCCGGAAACGAATCACTAACTTTTTGCTTATAACACATGAATAGATGAATGAAACACAAATACTTATTTTTCATATACCTTTAATAAATTTGGGGTATTCATTTATTTTAGAAACCAGGTCAGTAATTTAGAATCCAATGAAATGAGTAAATCTGCTGGAAATTATGATAGTATAGTTATTTATTATCACATGAATTTATAAAAATTAAATGTGATTGAACTGAGCCACATGATAATATAATTTTCTTGATATTCAATGAAATTAGTGGAAAAATTCGAGAATTCCAAAAAAATTCATTAAAATCTTACTTTTCTCATTTTAATTAATATTACAAATGTACAGTTGCGGCCAATAAAAAATGGGTCAACTCTTATAGCAAATTTTTGTCTAATTCTAGTTGCTTGATTTTGTCTTATGAATATGTCATTGTAAAAATAATTGATAGCGCGTATCGTTTTACATTTAATTTTAATTAAACAATAAAATAATTGATTTACATGAAATCTGAATTGTCAATTATATTCGTTGTCATGCACAGCATGCTGAAAAACTAGATATATAAGGATGGAGTTGCTTCCATGAGTATCTAAAGTATTAACGCACCTCCTTATTTGTAGAAGCAAAATTCGTTACATCACATATATACACAATAATAAATTATACTCAATATGAAAATGATCACAACAAATCCCAATAGACTTTCTCAGAATTCGGCGCGCTCACCATTTATTTTAACTCCGTTAACGTAAGGTTACAGGACCGTACTTAGTATCTACTTAGGTGTGCGAGTTCATAACATTACCCCCTCCTCAAATGAAAGTTCCTCCTGGAACTTTTGTGTAGCCGAGACTGGATGTTTGAATCGGCAACTGGCCCCATTACTACAATTTCCGATCTTATGGAAATAACAGGGCACCGTCTTCATCGGATACTGATAACGGGGGTTGTAGCTGCGAATTAATATCTGGACACATGTATCTTGGACGATCATCTCAACCATGTTCCTGATGACTCGCCAATCCAACTGGTTACTCGCTATCTTAGGCATAGCCAGTTTCTTGACTCTGGATTAGAACACATGGTCTCAGAAGTTTCGAAGTGCTCTCCACACAGCGCGGTAGGTAGATCGATCTTGAAATTAATTTCGAATGGGGCTAGTCGATTTTGGTAAACTACTTTTGGGTTTTCGTTGGGAATCTTGCTTATGCGATATATAACATCATTGATTAAGTATGGACCTTTCCAAGATTTTTGTATTTTTGGAGAAAATCCTTTTCTCCTCGTCGGGTTGTGTAGCCATACTTTGTCCCCTTCTTTAAAACCACGTACTGAAGCTTGCGTGTCGTACCGACTTTCCATTCACTCGCTGGCAACTTGAAATTTGTCCGAACTAATTCATGAATATCATCCAGTCTTCCTCTCAATTGGATCACATAATCTCCTCCTGCTAGATCTTCCAGGCCGACAGCCAAATTCCAGGTCACATGGAAGCATCAATTCACGTCCAAACAGGATTTTCGCAGGTGTTTCACCTGTGGACTCATTGACGGTAGATCTATAACCTTTGGACAGGCATTTTCCAATAGTCCTGTTCATTCCTTCGACCATTCCATCTGACTGTGGATGTAATGCTGTTGTCCTGGCCTTCTTCATTCCGAGCTTCTCGCAAGTCTCCTGGAATAGATGGCTTCCAAAATTTCTTCACTGGTCACTGTGGACTTCCAAGGGCACTCCATATCGGCTGACAAATTCTTTCACCACCATCCGCGACAGTTGTGGCCTATTGGTTCGGGATAGCGTAAATTTCAACCCACTTCGTAAAATAATCCATTACAACCACTATGCATTTTCTGTTGTCGGAAATGGTCCAGCGATATCTAAAGCAATCCTTTCGAAAGGGCTTTCAACATTGTACTGTTCCATGGGTGACTTTCTCTTGCGATGTGGTCCATTACTCGTAGCACAAGTCGTACATTTCTTGTGCAGGTCCTTCAGATCGTCGGAGCTATTCATCCCATAAAACCTCTCACGGACTCGCTGAAGGTGTTTCTTCACTCCCAGATAACCTCCCGATGGACTGTCGTGTAACTTTCTCAGTACCTCTGCTACTCTCATTCTCATGATAACTACACTTCTTGCCATGTAGGTTGCCGATTTCCTTCCTTCCATTGTCGAATTATCTTTAGGTGAGGATCATTCTCCTGATCTTCTCTGATACTGGTGGGTGACCATTCTTCGCTAACGACAGTAGTTCTTGAAACTGCAACTTCCCTAGATTCCACCTTGTTACAGTGGGAGCGGTCTATTGGGCACGGCCGTCTGGATAGGGAGTCGGAATTCCGGTGATCCACATCAGCTTTATGTTCGCCTCTGTCTAATTTCTCATGTGACTGGAGTCCTTGAGTTGCAGGAGTCCTGGGGCGCTTCGATGGGCTGCGTATGTGCTCTAGCTCACCACACTTTCTGAATTTGATCTTCTTCGACTTCTTTTCTGCCATAGTCCTTATCAAATTAACGATCTGGTTCAGGATGTCTTCGTTATCTTCTTTTTGCATGGACTTTGTTGTACCGCGAATTCTTCGTGGCTCTTTTGCATTTAAGAGGTTCTTCTTTTGCAGGAGTAGTAGGATGCTCACACAAACTGCGTGCATGCTTTATATCGACAATATAACAGCACCTGATCTTATTTGGCTTCTTGACTACCATACCTTTCAACAAATTTACGATCTGGTCAAGTCTGTCGTCGTCACATTCTTCCTGTATGGTCCTAACTTTGTTGTATCCCGAAGCTATCGTGGCTGCTTCATATTCAAGAGCAGCAGTCAATGCGTGAACTAGTGTTTTGAGATGGGCTAACCGAAGCGTCCTCTGCATATCGGGGTCACATAAGCCGTCAATAAAGGCCTGGATGCCCAGACATTCCATCATGTTCTCTGGTGCTGATGGATAAGCAAATCGAACGAGTCGGGCAATATCCACTTCATACTCTTGAAGGTCTTTGTCACGTTTCTGCCTTCAGTCCTTCAGCTGGGATTGGTACAAATGTTCTAGATGTTCGTGACCATATCGCATGTCAAACCTCTTCTTCAGCTGCTCGAAATCATCCGTTTCTTCTAGTGGTATCGTCCGTAGTATATCTAAGGCATTTCCCCGAAGCGCGATGGTTAAGTTTACTGCCTTCTCCCTATCGGACCAATTATTCACTCTAGCGGCTGCTTCAAATTGTTGCACATAATTCGTCCACCATGTCTTTTCGTCGAACGTTGGAGCCTTGACTCGGGCAAAACTGTTAATATCTTCTGTTTTGGGTTGTGTTTCTGGCTTGCATATCTCGATCTTCTTCTGTTCTGCTGCTGTGTCTTGTGTTCTTAAATCTGTTATCTTACTCTCTAACTCTTTGATTTTTTTGTTCATCGTTGTCATTTTATTCTCCATTTTCTCGTCCATTGTTGTGATTCTATCCTCAATATCCGATTTAAGACACGACATTTCATTTTCCACGTCAGCAGCAGTGTCCTTTTTCATTAATAAGATATCGGCAGAAAGTTTGTCCATGTTAGTAGAAATATCATTCTTCATATCAGAAAAATCGTTCTTCATTGCAGAAATATCGTTTTACACATTAGTTGAAATCTCCTCCTCCATGGCAGAAATGTCGTTCTTCATATTAGCAGAAGTATTCTCTCCCATGGTACAAATATCGTTCATTATATCAGAAATTGACGAGAGTGAAGTGGGAGTCTCGTCTTTGAATAAGAATATTTCTGGATCGAAGGCATCTCTTACCAGTGCCACTTTGAGTCTTTCTAGAAACTCTCTTCTTATGGTACTTTTTCAACTCACGATTTTCCAGTTCTGCCTTTAGTTCAGTCACTTAGTCTCTTGGCCACTTCTACGTGACTATTTATTTATATTATCCCACTTCTGACACCAATGTAATGTTTTTCTGATATGAAATTGACTGTCTCGACCCTTACTTCGGGGAATATGCTCATATTAGTATTTTTCCGTGAGTTTCATTTAAAAACACCAATTTTTCTGATATATTTAAACAGTTTTCTTACGACAGTTGGGATCAATTTATACACACACGTTATGTATACTAACTTAATTTATTTATTCACTACACTATTCACTAATTTATATTATATACACAGTATATTTACTTACATCAATTTATATAAACACTTCACTACTTCGACTGTTTACTTGTTCGCTGTTTATATCACGAGATCACTATATAAACTAAATTCTCCCGCTGGTCGGTCCTTTATATATGAGTGGCCTTTTTTCTAGATGATTTTAGTTTGCGGCTTACTCAAAACAATCGCGTTTCGGGATATTTCTCGTATGCCGGTTCAGTCCATAAAAGATCTTCGGAGAACATGTCTATAGAAACGGTCACAAAAAATCCCAATAGACCTACAACAGAATTTAGCGCGCTCGCCATTTTTTCAACTCCGTTAACGTCAGGTTAGAGGACCGTACTTAGTATCTACTTCGGTGTGCGAATTCGTATCTATCTATTATGCGAGAAAATTATTGGTTTACCCCAAAAAAAGTTGGAAGTTTGAAATTTTTTTTTGAGTTAGTTTCACGTTTTCCATCAACAACAACCCAAAAAAATGGTTTTTAGAAAAAAAATCCTGTGTGTATGTCGTCGTCGTCGTTGTCGTCGGCCACTTTTCGTTATATGTCTTGTTAGCACGATACAGCCTCTAGAGTGCAACAAGTTATCAATTTTATGAGTGAATATTGTTAAGGACATGTCACAGATGGACCCTATTGATTTTCAGCTCACCGGAGCCAGCACAACGAGTGCTATGGTACTAGAAATACGACATTTTGGACATTTTTTGAGAAATTTCAGTTTGTTAGCACGATACAGCCTCTGGAGTTCAACAAGTCACCAATTTTATGAATGAATATTATTCAGAACATCTCACAGATGAACCCTACTTATTTTCAGCTCACCAGAGCCAGTACAACAGGTGCTATAGTACTTTAAGTACGATATTTTTGTCATTTTTGGAGAAACTTTAGTTTGTTAGCACGATACAGTCTTCGGAGTATATACAACTGACCAATTTTATAATTGAATATTATTCAGAGCCTCTCAAAGATGAATCCTATTGATATTCAGCTCATCAAAGCCAGTACAATGGGATCTATGGTACTTAAAGTACCAAATTTTGTCATTTTTGGAAAATTACCAGTTTGTTAGCAAGATACAACCTCCAGAGTGTATACAAGTATTCAATTTCATGATTGAATATTGTTCAAGGTGTCTCACAGATGTACTCTATTGAATTTCTGCTGACTAGAGCGAGTACAGCGGGTCCTATAAATCCTGATAAATTACAGTTTTGATTATTTTTGGACAAATTTCGGTTTGATAGCACGATACATACGGGGTATGTATCGTGCTAGCAAAGTGTATACAAGTGACAATTTTATGAAAGAATATTATTCAGGGCCACAGATGAGGAAAAGTTAGTTTCAATCTTTAAAGCCGTTTATTTTTTTCAAAGCGTTTTCAATCACTCTTCCTTCATCAGAAATTCGAATCTTAATTCTGTCAAGTTCTAAATTGGTACAGTAACACATTATTGGATTATCTATATGTTGTATCAGCGATCAATTGTTCTCCCATTTATTACACAAATTTGTCTAACAAGAAGCGAATCTATAGGCGTTAGAGAGGTATTTCTAACAGACAGGCGCTCTAATTTTGTAACGCTAGCGAAGTGTAATTCAATCTAATAGTTTCAGGAAACAAAGCAAACTATTATCGCTACAAGCACAAACAATTACAAAGTTTACTTATGAATAATGATTGCCTCAACAAAATTTGCTATGCTCGTAATTTCTGTGCCAGACTACGGCACCCTCAGACTTCTTCACTTACAGCATTTGAGTAATTATTTTTTGACGCAATTAACTATACACATATGTATATGTAGATTCACTTATTTTTATTTATCCTTTTGAAAAATATTTAGAAATTGTATATTCTTGGTTTCATAGGTTAGTTAAAATGTGAATATCTTGATAGTTATGAAACATGTAACACTCCTGACGGTTCGCTCCTATCTCAGCAGTATTTTTAAAAGAATGTAACTCGCACAGTTCGAAAAAATCTAACATTCTGTTCTGCAACCAGGAATACACATATGAAGACTCGTGAAAGACTATGTTAAATAGTGGTGGGAGTACATATCAATGATTATATACACAGATCGATCTGCCACTTTATACAAAAATTTTGTCGACACATTTGAATCTCAACGCCATCTACATTCATGCCCGTGAACTAATCTTTTAATTGTGCAAAGATTCAGATCCATTCTAACCCAGTGAATGCGCGGGATATTTGAAAATAGACCTGCGCGGGAAATTTCTAAATTTACTTACGATTGCGCGGGAAATTTAGAAACTTATAATTGCCCGGGATGTTTGAAAATAAAGTTACCCGCGAGATTTAAGCGATCGAATCTAGTCGTAACCTCAAATTGCGAATGAAACAAAAGTATTTTGTAAAATACTTTTTTTACTAGCATTGCAAATTCATGAGTTGCTATTAACAACAAAATGTTAAAAGTTGAAATGCTATCAAAAAAAAGTATTTCACAAAATGCTTTTGTTTCATTTACAATTTGAGGTGACAACTGGTTTCGATCAATTAAATTTCTAGGGAAAATAATTTGTGAAATTTTATAGGAAGTAGGTACATGGGTTATTAAAACACATAATGAGCATTAATATAATTTTTATTTTATGTTTGGCGTTGTAAACTTTACATACATTATCAATGAAATATAAGGAAAAAATAAGTTTTATAATAGTTATTTGTAAAACAAGTGTCACAATGACTTGTTTTGTAGTACGAGTGAATCACGAGTGATACAGAAAGTAATTGTGATAGAAGTCTTACACAATATTTTTTTATAATTCGCATTCATTCAATTTTTTAAATAAGATAGAATTGTATTTTTCACAAATATAATAGTATTTTCCTGCGACTTTAAAGGTTCTTGGTATTTTGGTTTTCGTTCCAGATATATTCATTATTAAAATATTGGGTATTTAAAAATCTAGATTTCTATTGGTCAATTTTTCAGTTTTATAATGAAAACCAGTGTTATGATGAGTATCATTATGAAACTGAAAATTGGCATTCAATTAACAACTTATAGTATAGGAGTAGACAAAATTCATAATCAATGTTTGACATTGTCTTTCTTGCACTTTTCTTTATATTTAATAAAGGCCATACTTGTAACAGCGTCATATTCTTCATATTGTTTGTCTTTTCCTTTTAATAATGATATATACATATATTAAAACTAATATCAACAAATATATTTGCATAATCCTTATGATCTAAACAAAAAATTGACGAAATGTCTGTCAAATCCGTCGAACCAAAAATTTGTTTTTTTATGCCAAATGAATTAATTAAGTTGGGAAATCTTTCAAAAATTTTTCAAAAGTATTATCAAATGTCGTGGAAAGGGCGCATAAAACGTTTTTTCCTGTTTCCTTGCATAAATTAATGAATTTGCCTCAATTAATCCATTTGACAATATTATATTTTTACATACGCTACATTTTAGCGTTTTAAATAATTTCTTTGCCACCACACCCGCCACATAATGAGTGACAATATCTAGTCCTGTATATTCAGAACTTTTATTGGATGATTTGTATCTAGGGACATTGGCTATTGGTGTTATTTCTTCTATTGGTGTATCACTTAGGAAATTTTTAAATGTGTCTAATGCCCCTGTTGAGAAATAGTCTTCACAATCAAATCCTTGTGAGTGTGATGACATGAAATTGTTTACTATTAGAGACTTTGTGGACCAAAAAAATGCAGCACATAAAGAATTCTTATTCCGAATACCAAGGCTTCTTACCATGCCAAAGAAATTTTCAATAGCATCTTCGTTGAAGTTTCTTGGACTCATAAATTTGAATCCTTCTTGCTCTATTTTTTTCAAAATGTACGCAAAACTTTTAACAGTAAATGATAGTTTTTTATTGAGGGTGTTATACATCCGCCACTCTTTTTTAATGGGTCAATAAAATTAAAAGAATTTAAAACTGGCAGTGCATTGTGCCAAGTTTGTAGATGTTTAGAGGTGGCAGTGACTACACTTCTATAATAGGATCTAACAGACTTCCGTTAAGACTATCGAATAACATGTCCAAAAATAACAATAAATCTGCAGTTTCAGTTGCTTTAGTTGCAAGTAAAAACGAGATTCTAGCTGCAGCTCGATGCTGATCTCTGCTAGACTTTTCATTGTCATTGCGACTGTCCTACTAAATACTTCCCAGGTAGCACATACATATTGGCCGATCATTGGTTGAATATAGTCAATAGAATGGGACAATATAGATTTTATTGCATTGGCCCAATTTAAAATGTGAACATTCTGCGATGTTGTTACAATATCAATAAGTTATATTGGCCCCATATGGAAAATCCGGTAATTCGGCAATGTAGTCCTGACATTGTTTTTCTATTATTTTTCCAAGTTGTCCAACATTGGCAGAAGCTTGGTGTCCTATATCGACCTAACATTGGAATACACATATAGGCCCCACATTAGCTATTATATGTGGTACCAAGTAGTCCAACATTGACTAAAACTTGGTAATACTATATTGGCGCAATATAGGAATACACATATAGGTCCTACATTAGTTAGTGAATGTTACACCCATTTGTGTACAAATCGGCTGAAATATTGTATTGCTATGTCGAAGTAATATTGCAATACATAGGTAGGCCTTATATGATATTTTCATGTTATACTAATACCGAATGAAAATCGAAATAAAAACTTTAAATTAAGTTTTAAATTGAAAAGTATCTCTGCACTGAAAATATGCATACAAAAGCAAGAAAAATTTAGCATAGACAAAAAACAAACACATGTGCTAATTGCTAAACCTATCTTGAAACAATTCTACTAATGGCTGTAAAAAATACGTGTATTTTAAATATTTACTCAGAAATATTAGAAAAAAAGTTGTAGAACCTGCTAGGCACCATTTTTGAAAGTTATTGAAATAGGTAAAATGAAAGCCCAAATTCAAATTAAACATCTATTTAAGAAAAATTTTATTTTCAAAATTCCAATTGGGTATACTAATAATATTGACATAAAAATAAAAGTACTAATCCTAATTACTTCTAGCGTTTCAGTGTAATTGAAAAAATTTAAAAAAAACTAATATAAGTCTACTAGTTTTTTGACATCTGTTGCCCCAGATACAAGACTCAAAATATTTACCTGAAAATTATAAAACTTTTGAAATAAAATGTATGAACACTTGGATTAACTACATACCATATTTACATAGAAATGACCATCTTCCAAATTATTTTGAAAGGTATTCAGATCTTCCTAGTTATCAAATGGAAGCTTACACTCAGGTTCCTTCATCATGTTTGTAGGATATTTTTGAGCTAAAAGAGTTAAATGTTCATTTACTTGGATTATATCTGTTTTAATTTGTTTTATATCATACTCTTATTGTAAAGGTCCAAAGCTCTTAACAAGTTTTTCTACATTCTCCATTAATCTTTCACAATCTAAAAAAAGTCATAAAATTCGGCATGCTTTTTGAATAACTATGATGAGTTACTTACTGTGACATTGCAGAAGTTTCATATCCCTAGCCATATTAGGTACATTTAAAGATTCATCAGTTGTTATGGGGAGATTATTTGTGTCTTCACTGTTATCAGAATCCGAGGAAAATGATGATGCATACTCTAATTTCCTCAACTAATTTTGAATCTGTTACAGTAGCCTTACAAGTCGCTGGATATTCTGAATATGTAGTATTTATATTTTTGCTACCATTGACACGCCAAGTATTTGGTATAAAATCACACTAGTTTCCTCTATTCCAGATAACAATGTCCCAAAAGAATTCCATGTTGATCTAAATATAAGCTTAATTTAAAAAATGCATATATTGCGAATTTCCTGAATAAGTTAATTCTGATACAAATTCATATTTGTTAATTTTAATAAACATACATTTACTACTAAATTCATGAACACCAACAGTAAATAAATACATATCTCCTATATACTTTTTAACAAGATACATCAAACATATTTGTTCGAATTTGGTTTTAATTACCAAATTCTCCCGTGATTCTATTTCAATTTCCCCTGTATAATACAAGTCGAATATTATGCTCAAAATACATAACTAAATATATCCTTATTTTCAACAGTTAATATTTCTTTACTTCACTAAAAAAGTCATTTAAATTTACTAACACCTAAGAAAAACAGATAAATATCGTTTTCTGAAATTCTACTGAACATATCAAAGTCCCCGACATCTTATCTCTTCATAAAAACTCTCTTCCAAACTCTGTTATCTGTATCTACGAAACCGTTGAAAACCCCACAAAAAAACATCTTCATATCTGCAACATTCACTTGTTGTTCGAACGTTACATTTTAAAATACTCGTATCCCATTGGCTAGTTTCTACTATTTTGTTCGTTCCTCGCACCTACGTCATCAAACATATAAATACGGAAATAGCCTCATTTTTACTTCACTTCCCAGATAGCTTTCACACTTCTCAGACACCCTCTTTCATCATATAACGTGCTACAACTTCGTAAAACCAGCCGGCATTTTTAACCCGGGAACCACCATGTGTCCATAATCTTTATTCTTTTCATAAACCAACATAGTATGTGCACAATACTTTTAGTTATCGCGAAAAGTCAAGTGAATTCTTAATTGTCGAAGCAACAGTAAATAACTTATATTTCATGACAATATAAATCATAACGTGATATCAGTGTTTTAATTTCATTCTACGGTTCATCGTTACTTCAGTGACAAACGGCCGTAGTGGTCCTTCGCAAAACCAAAAATACATTCCCTCTAATTAACCCGAAGTAAAAGGGTTAAATTAGAACATGGTCCTGATTCGAGACCGGATAGAACCAGAAAATAGTGAAGCACAGTCCTAGCGAGAGCAGTGAAACAGCCCTTGGAGTCCAGAGAATATAGACCCTCAGCGTTCCCGAGAACTCTTCGAGAATTTCAGTCAGCAGAAAACAGACATTAGATAAGGTATTTATCGATAATAAAAGATTTTGTATATTTGCTTATCAACCAACGTAAAATTTTGTAAACATAGAATATAGTGTGATACGAAATTCAGTAATCTAACAATGCAAAAACATTTATCACATTTTACAATTTAAAATTACAGTCATGTATATTAATATTATAAGATAAGATAGTTAAAACTGATGATTATTTTCATATATTTGCGTATCAAACGATGGAAAAATCTCATAAATTTAACATACAGTGGTAGACGAAAGTCTGCACTCAAACACTTTAAAATAATTAACATTGCTATGGATTTATAATAACATTCTTTGACATTGTTGGCGTAAAATAAAATAGTATACAGTGCGGTTTAAATAATTTCACCTTAATAGTAATTTGGATTTATAATAAAAGTCTTTGATATTTTTCATGCAACTTAAACATTTATATTATACAGTGTGATTTAAATAAGTTCACCTTAATATTAATTCGGATTTATAATAAAAGTTTTTGATATATTTTTCATGCAACATAAACATTTATATTATACAGTGTGACTTAAATAATTACACCTGAATATTGATTAATTACAATAATATCGTTGAAATTTCTTATATAACATACATTCATTATACAGTGTGTCTAAAATAATTACATATTAAGATTGTTATGGAACCATAATAACACTAGTCGGTATTGTGGTGTGAGAACACCAGGTACAATTACAGTGTCATTTTAACTTGCAACGAGTCGTAGAAAACTGAACAGGCACGGCTGGTAGCAAAAATATAAAACAAATATATTACGCTGATACAAAATAAGCATTGTTCAAACATAGCCATTAATTTACATTTCATGTTAAATATAATAATACACGGCAGATTGTTACTGCCCATGTTAACCGTTTGACAGATTGTAATAACATTTCAAAATGTACTGCCCAACAATTAAGAACATTCACGTCCGAAGCTAGATCTATCGTAAAGTCATTGTTAAATTTAAATATCAATAAGGAAGAGTATTTGATGCACTAATCGTTCACATATTAAAAACAAAGTTAGATTATAATACAAAAAAAAATCTCTTGAAGGAAAAGAGACTGATCAAAATTTAATTGCTAGTGATACTTTTTTGAATTTCTTGGAAAAAAAATGTACAGTCTTGGAAAACTTGTTAACCCAAGATCCCAAACCCTAACCATTCACCATCAATGCAAATCTCCAGAATATTATCGTCAAAAAACGTACTGTTCTGGACACAACTCATTCACAATACCTAACGAATAACCCCTCTCTTACTCATTACATTCATTCTTCCGGTGTGACCAAACCACTTTTAAGAAAAACTTATCGTAACACACATTCTTAAATCACAAAACAATTATAAAATCAAAACTTACTCTCACATTAAAACATTCTTGCTCATAATTCATTATCAAAAACACTTACACTCGAATAAACGATTCACTTGTACTCAACGCCCTTACAGTGCAGAATAGCACTCACTCATCATTGCTTAAACTATTTCTCGTCAAGAAAACAATCCTTTAGTCCTCTGGAAGAGGACAGTGATACTTATATACTTGAAACTATGTGAAAAACTTAAACTTATACTTGAACATTGAGAAACAAATACTTTAACACTTAAAACCCTGGACGATTAACAAAAAAAAAGATTAGACACTTTGACATGAACATTACTCTTATGTGAATACCTGGATAAAGGTATTGAAATGAAGAAGAATATACTTGGTTGAAAATATGAAGATACTTGGTTGAAAAGATGAAGATACTTGGTTGAAAATATGAAGATACTTGGTTGAAAAGATGAAGATACTTGGTTGAAAAGATGAAGAAACTTGGTTGAAAAGATGAAGAAACTTGGTTGAAAAGATGAAGAAACTTGGTTGAAAATGAAGATACTTGGTTGAAAAGATGAATATACTTGGTTAAAGATGAAGATACTTGGTTGAAAAGATGAAGATACTTGGTTGAAAAGATGAAGATACTTGGTTGGAAAGATGAAGAAACTTGGTTGAAAAGATGAAGAAACTTGGTTGAAAATATGAAGATACTTGGTTGAAAAGATGAAGATACTTGGTTGAAAAGATGAAGATACTTGGTTGAAAAGATGAAGAAACTTGGTTGAAAAGATGAAGAAACTTGGTTGAAAATGAAGATACTTGGTTGAAAAGATGAATATACTTGGTTAAAGATGAAGATACTTGGTTGAAAAAGAAGATACTTGGTTGAAAAGATGAAGATACTTGGTTGAAAAAGAAGATGCATGGTTGAAGAAGATGCATGGTTGAAGATGACACTTGGATAATATAAACACTTGGGTGACGTTTAGAAGAAAACGGCATCCCCCCTTACTCATATGTTACTTAAACAATCACATTGACGACACTTTGAATTTAAAACGACTTGACAAAAACATTGTATACATATCTTACCCTCCTTTTCTTGACGAGAACAGAAATAACTCCTTTACATTAATTAAAACATTTTAAAAAACTCATTCTTACCCGCAAAAGAGTCGGGTCCCCTTAACACAAACATCTATAATCACAAAAACATATACAAAAACAATCTCAGAGTTAGAAAAAACTCTCTCATCATACTTAAACACTCGTGGTCACTACCTTACATTTACTTTTATGCTAACTCACACTTACATAATTACTTGCACTAGCATACAATTGCACCTTAATCATACTTATACTCATATTGGCACTCAAAGCTCACATTCATAATACTTTTACACTTATTCGTACATACTCGTATTTACATTTGCATTCACATTCATTCATACTTACTCTTACTCACTTGTTGTTGCACGCATTCGTACTTGCTCTAGTCTCATGAGCATACTCTCTTACATTTCTCTCATTATCTCATTAAACACTGGGAAGTCCGAGGTTCCTGGACCGTTACTCGTAAAACAAACTGGTACCACACTTGTCGAAATAGAATCGACTTAAACATTCTCTTACATTTCTCTCATTATCTCATTAAACACTGGGATGTCCGAGGTTCCTGGACCGTTACTCGTAAAGCAAACTGGTACCACACTTGTCGAAATAGAATCGACTTAAACATTCTTATCGTTTACAACTCTAGTCCATTTCTAGAGTATATTGCTTACACTCTTATCGTTTACAACTCTAGTCCATTTCTAGAGTATATTGCTTACATTCTTATCGTTCACTACTCTAGTCCATTTCTAGAGTATATTGCTCACATTCTTATCGTTTACAACTCTAGTCCATTTCTAGAGTATATTGCTTACACTCTTATCGTTTACAACTCTAGTCCATTTCTAGAGTATATTGCTTACATTCTTATCGTTTACAACTCTAGTCCATTTCTAGAGTATATTGCTTACACTCTTATCGTTTACAACTCTAGTCCATTTCTAGAGTATATTGCTACATTCTTATCGTTTACAACTCTAGTCCATTTCTAGAGTATATTGCTTACATTCTTATCGTTTACAACTCTAGTCCATTTCTAGAGTATATTGCTTACAATCTTATCGTTTACAACTCTAGTCCATTTCTAGAGTATATTGCTTAAACTCTTATCGTTTACAACTCTAGTCCATTTCTAGAGTATATTGCTACATTCTTATCGTTTACAACTCTAGTCCATTTCTAGAGTATATTGCTTACATTCTTATCGTTTACAACTCTAGTCCAATTCTAGAGTATATTGCTTACACTCTTATCGTTTACAACTCTAGTCCATTTCTAGAGTATATTGCTTACACTCTTATCGTTTACAACTCTAGTCCATTTCTAGAGTATATTGCTACATTCTTATCGTTTACAACTCTAGTCCATTTCTAGAGTATATTGCTTACATTCTTATCGTTTACAACTCTAGTCCATTTCTAGAGTATATTGCTTACATTCTTATCGTTTACAACTCTAGTCCATTTCTAGCGTATATTGCTTACATTCGTGCCCTTACCAAACAAGAACTAGAATGCATCTAGGCCTCTTGTTCATTGTTACATACATGACGTTAGAGTCCTTACAACACTCTAACCTCAAATCTTATTCATTCATTCACTCATGACGTTAGAGTCCTTACAACACTCTAACCTCAACTCTTATTTATTCATTACACTCATGACGTTAGAGTCCTTACAACACTCTAACCTCAAATCTTATTCATTCGTTACATACATGACGTTAGAGTCCTTACAACACTCTAACCTCAACTCTTATTCATTCGTTACATTCATGACGCTAGAGTCCTTACAACACTCTAACCTCAAATCTTATTCATTCATTACATTCATGACGTCAGAGTCCTTACAACACTCTGACACACATTAGATAACTTTACAACCCCTACACATATTTACATAGTTACTCTCAAAATTATTCACTTTCATTCACAAACCTGCATCAACACTGTACACACACTCACGCTCCATACCCTTTCACTAACATCAGCATTCGATGTCTGAGAGCAGCCATCTCTCACCTCTCTTCCATTCTTCCCGCGCCCCCAATATGTTCGAATTTGGTTTTAATTACCAAATTCTCCCGTGATTCTATTTCAATTTCCCCTGTATAATACAAGTCGAATATTATGCTCAAAATACATAACTAAATATATCCTTATTTTCAACAGTTAATATTTCTTTACTTCACTAAAAAAGTCATTTAAATTTACTAACACCTAAGAAAAACAGATAAATATCGTTTTCTGAAATTCTACTGAACATATCAAAGTCCCCGACATCTTATCTCTTCATAAAAACTCTCTTCCAAACTCTGTTATCTGTATCTACGAAACCGTTGAAAACCCCACAAAAAAACATCTTCATATCTGCAACATTCACTTGTTGTTCGAACGTTACATTTTAAAATACTCGTATCCCATTGGCTAGTTTCTACTATTTTGTTCGTTCCTCGCACCTACGTCATCAAACATATAAATACGGAAATAGCCTCATTTTTACTTCACTTCCCAGATAGCTTTCACACTTCTCAGACACCCTCTTTCATCATATAACGTGCTACAACTTCGTAAAACCAGCCGGCATTTTTAACCCGGGAACCACCATGTGTCCATAATCTTTATTCTTTTCATAAACCAACATAGTATGTGCACAATACTTTTAGTTATCGCGAAAAGTCAAGTGAATTCTTAATTGTCGAAGCAACAGTAAATAACTTATATTTCATGACAATATAAATCATAACGTGATATCAGTGTTTTAATTTCATTCTACGGTTCATCGTTACTTCAGTGACAAACGGCCGTAGTGGTCCTTCGCAAAACCAAAAATACATTCCCTCTAATTAACCCGAAGTAAAAGGGTTAAATTAGAACAATATTGGTTTTTGAGGTATTACAAGTATAAAGTACAAGAAACAACAATTAAAGAAACTGGACATGTTCATTAATCATAAACAAGTATTAAATACCAAGCAATATTATTAAAATTTTACATTTGTTTAGACCACTAGAAAAGTTTAGTAATTCCACAACAATATACTATAATAAAAACTGGATCGTTAGTTATGAAACAAACATAAGAATCCAACCGGGAACAAAACATTTCAGTTTATTTACTTTAAAACATTATCAAGTACCTACTAAAATTATTACAAATACACAAGTAAGATATTTGACATTTTTAATATAATAACAAATATACCATGTCCCGCTATTCGTTTAGATGTTATTTTTGTTGTCACATGTATAAGTACTAACCTATATAATGTGAAATATATTTCACAATTTTATGATTAATAAATAGGAGAATATAATGGTCTACACAGAACAAACATGGGGTAGGTATGTATATTGTAAATAATTACATGTACCTATATTCTTCATATAATTTGTGATACAGCATATTGAGTACTCGTTATATTATTAGTTATATTTAAGTGTAAAAATGGTTATATAGGTATGTATTGTTAACCAGAAAAATCAAACGAATTAAGAAAATTCCGCTAGATAATAACAATGAGATTTCAATACCTGTTTGAAAGTAAAAGTGAGAAGACTGTATGGTTCTTTATAAACCAAATTGAACTTTAGAGTAACTGACAAATCAATAAGATACCTAACCGTTTGTTATGATAAAACATTTACCAGTAAAGCGTGTGTGGATTTTTGTGAAGATAACCTCACTTCAGTTCTCACTCCTCAGTAAATTCACTTTATTTTATATCTACGAAATAATAATTATATGCAATGCAATCACTTTTATCAATATTTGTCAAATGAATCTTACCAATTACAAAAAGCACCCCGCAATCACACAAAACACGACACGACACAACACCTTCCTTAAGACGCACTAAAAATTAAAATAAAATGGCGATTACGGCATTCGGGCTGACGACCGCTGCTTCGTTCGTGCTCGTGAATATCGATTAGAGATGTGTTGCCAATGATATGGATTATATCCCATAATGGCAATATGGGCAAAATAATAATACAGGAATATTGTATAATCTACATCTAATAATGTTGGCCCAACCTCAAACATTTGATATAAAAAATAATCCGTAACTTCTACATTGGATTATTATAATTTTAGAAATATGTATCAATAAGAATATGCCAATATTGTAACAATGTTGTATATAAATTGAACATTGAATATGGTATTCCCAAAGTATATAAATATTGTTACAATATTATTTCTTTTGTACATTGGTTAAATATTGAAAACACAATATCGGCGTTAAATTGTTAAACCTACATTGTACCTATTATCAACATCTAATATTGCTTGTCTAAACCAAAACTTTTTTACATTCAAAATTACCGGTAATTTCTATATCGATGTATCGTCAGTGTGGTAATATACGTCAATAAAACTATATCAATATTATACCAATATTGGTTAAGAAGTGAAAATTTAATATTGTATACTCAATATATATGAGTGTTGATCCGATATTGGTGGTTGATTATTAGAATGCTATCCTGTAAACACAATATCGGTAGAATAATATTAAATCAATATTGTATGATCAACATGTAATAATGTTGGCCCAATCTCATGTTATTTACATTAAAGTTAGCCTATAATTACTATATGGGATTATTATTGGTCTGACAATATGTATCCATAACAGAATACCTATATTGTATCAATGTTTGATATACATAAAACATAGAATGTATGATTACCAATGTAAACACATATTTATCCAATATCTTCTGTTTAGTATATCGACTAAATCTTGTAAAAGTTATATTGGCCGAATATTGTTAAATGTATATTGTAATATAGACATTTATTAACATTGACCCGATCCTGACTTCTCAATTTCCAATATATCTATATTGCGCCAATATAGTTTCGATCATTAGCCGATTTTATGTGCTACTAGGGTTGAGTGCAGTTGTTTACTCTAATTTTTTTCATTTTGTCTTCGAAAATATGTAGGTCAGTTAGTTTGTGAAAGCTACTGAAAATTCCCATTCGTTTATCTGTTGTATATAATTTCAGAATGTGATCCCAAGAAGCCACTTTTGAAATCCCATCCTGAATAAACTTCAGATCTTTGTTCAAAAGTCCATTACCCAAACATTTGAATAGATGAGGATAATCAAATAAATGGACAATTTCTTCCCCATCTATTAAATAACCTTGAAATTTATTGTCTATATCATTTCTAATACAGTACGCTTTTGTATCATTGGAGAGCATAATAATAGCGCTAGCATTAGTAGATCCCAAATCACAAACTGACGCAACTATTCTCAAGCCATTGTTACGTAGTGCTCTCACAACCTCCTTAATGATTCTCACTAAATCCACAGCTTTTGTGGAGTGTTCACAAAAATAGTATGCTACTGATTGTTTACAACTCTTTCGTATACCTTTAACCATAAAAAGTAGAGCATGAACAGAGAAGCAGCTCTCCTATCCTCTTTGCCAAAATCAACTAACCCTTCTATACAGT
The DNA here is from genome assembly GCA_963921935.1 of Galeruca laticollis. Lineage (NCBI taxonomy): Eukaryota > Metazoa > Arthropoda > Insecta > Coleoptera > Chrysomelidae > Galeruca > Galeruca laticollis. Next base: position 46,845,193 of record OY998184.1, read on the forward strand.
AATTCACTGAATTATACGTAAGACCAGTATCTAATGACATTTTGTCAAAGACCAATGTACAATATCTATGCATACTGGTCATATTTACCACAACTCCTTTCAGGTAGTTGTAAATATGCTCATTTATTCCACAACTGAAAGCCAGGCGATTTAATAACCTAGTTTAAGTTCTTCGACGGGGTTAAGAAAATATTTTAGATAGAAACCTGTAACCTTTTACACTATTCTAGTAACATGATAGTGAAAAGACCTTGTCATCTATGGTAAATCTTCTTCCTCTAGGTTTTAGTTTCTGGTTTCTCACCTATTCCATAAAAAATTTATAGTGGCCATTTTATAGGGACATTCTTAAACCATTTTGTATGTTCCACATTTTTTTCTAAATATTTCATTAATCGTTTTGGACGATACTTCTGAGTTTTCTTAGCATCTGACTTCCACTGGCTAATTTTGCGCCTCAAAATTTTCGTATCCGAGGAATGGATGGATGGACTTTTATCATCATGTTTCATGGATCGAGTTAATCTTAAAAAATATATAGATTCTCATTTTTAACCTTAAACTTAACAGTTATCTGTTTTGTTATTAACATTTAATGAGAGATACTCTGTAATAGTATAATGGTCACTTACTCAAAATTAAGATTATTCTTACAATCCCAGGTTACACAGTTTATAATGTAACAATATGACAATTCTCACCAGTCACAGATGCATCTCCTTTTTATTTGCCAAGTTGCCCAGAAGTGGGTGGTGTTTTCTTAATTATATCCATGTAGACAGATGTGGATGTTTCATCCAAATGCTCACTCGAGGAGCTACCTACAATTTATATAAATACATTACTTTATTGTTTCCTATACACTTCTAATCACAATTAGAGAGCAATTTAAACATTGAATGAAGGCTGCTTTCAATAAAAGATCCTGTAATGTGGATTTAAAATTACACTTTTAATAGAGACTCTTTGTGTGAACTTTATTATGACATTTGTTGAATTAGACAGTCAATGACCATTTTGTTCCGCGCTTTTATGGCCTAAAAATTGTAAAAAGCTGTTTTTGTATTGTTTTCGTCATTTATTATTATTTGTTTGATTTAAAAAAAGAGATTTGGTACATTTGTAATATTATACCACATGGACCAACAATTGGAAATTGCTATTATGGCGGGTGTTGGAGAAAAATATATAGAGCTTCGACTTCTTCATAATATTGTTGGAGTGGTTAATAATGAATCCAATAACGGAGGAGTTCCTCATAAACAATTATATTGATGAAGTGAATTTTTCAACAAAATATAACAAATAACAAATAAATAGATATTACACGTGCACAAAGTAAAGAACAATTAAAAAAAATTGAAAACATCATATATTGACAGTAAATATAACAGAATGACATGAAAGTTGTCGAAATAAGGAGCTTTCACTCATCTACCACCTTCCTGTATTCAAGTAAAGTACAGGATACTTATATTTTATTGAAATACTACCGTGAAAGATTCGATGAATGCGCATGCGTATATGTCAATATATGAGAAACTTTATTAAAGGAAGTATAAAAGATACTTTTCAATAACTCTCTATTAAGTTGAAATGAATTTTTTTATTTTTACTGTTATTTGAAAGAAGTTCTTTAAGGTTTATTTATGCATCGTTGTCATAGTCATCACTATCATTGTCTTAGCAAAACCCCATTTTTCGAAATACAAGATTTGTACTTTTAACCCTTTGTCACACGCTGAGCGTCACACCGTGTCACAATTTTGATTAGTTCCAATTTTCCATGCCTCCTCAGTACCCCTACACCAACATTTGTATTCAACAAAAACAATATTCCGAAACATTCACGAGAAATTGCAAAGCAGCTTGTCGATTTGAAATAAAGGCACTCTATAGAGTTTTATTTATACTAGGAACAAACAAAAACTGATGTTAGGTGTGGATAGAAGAAGAATGGAACAGGACTTACCATATGCGGGGCGGCATTTGTTATTAACAGATTCCAATTTTTGCTACAGGCTATCTGTTTTGACAATGTGAGAACTAAAAAAAGAACGGATAGTATCTGATAAACAGTCACCAATATGAGAACTTATTCGAAACTGAATCAAAACTTTTAGAAAAATTATAGTTCATCAGAATTTGTAACAAAAGACAAAATATTATACCCCTTTTCTGGGTTTGTTATATGCTCGACAAGTCAACCAAGTATGGCCTGAAATTGTATTCCATGTGTGATGCTAACACAAGTCAACTAGTAGGTTCGTTAATATTTGGGTTGAAAGATTGTCGCACAATTGTCTTTTACATGTCTAAAATAAATAAATAAATGCATAATTCTTCTCCCCACCATGCATGATGATGACAACATTTGCCCTAAAACCGAAAAGCTTCAAATAATTCTGGACTACAATAGCACAAGAAGGGGCCTCAACACACGTCGATCAAATGTGTGCTAACTACTACAAAAAGAAAAACATTCAGATGACCACTAGCTAATTTCTTCAGATTTTTAAATATGGCTGGCATGAATGCTTTTGTTATTTAGGGCGCTGAAAATGATGAGAAAAAAAGGTTGGAAATTTTGGAAGGGCTGGCGTTTGGACTTCTTGAAGAACACTTGAAACAATTAGCCAAAATTGAGAATTCCCCACTAGTATTGAAATCTTTTCTCTTGAAATATAATGAATCAACCAAATTATCCTAAAATCGAACTCAAACAAGGAGAGGTTCATGCAAACATAGAAATAATTATACTAAGGTTCGCTGTTCTCTTTTCCTGAAAAACTTTGACAATATGGTTAGTAATAGATTGTAACTGTAAGCTAAAAAAAATTCAAAATGTCAAAAACCTACGGAAAATCGAACCATGGCACTTGGTGCTGCTAGCGGGAATAAACGATTGTCAGTAAGCCACCTGTCACTGAGGGTTGAGGTGATTTTTTGTGGTTATGGTTACAAATAAAAATTAAAACTATGTGTAAATACTTCTACTGAAGTGCATGAGATCAATTTTATTTTATTATTAAGACAGTGACCATGGTAGTGACTACGAATTACCAATAAATGTTTATACTTAAAAGGTACCTCTTCTAAGGCTTGAAATAATCGCTTCCTTGTGTACACATTAACAGGTTTTCTCACTTCTTGTATTAGGCCAGCACCAGTACAGGTTGTAGCAAAAGAACTAAGTGCAGCAATAGATTCTAAAAAATGTTTCTTCTTAGTTTCAAAAAATGAAAAGGGAGGAAAATGAGTAAGCAAGAATAAATTGTTGCACCACTACATACACCTTTCACAATAATACTTAATATACTATACCTTGTAGCTTTTTGGGAGTTGAAAATGATGGTTGCTGCCCCTGTATCCAAAAAATGTTATCTACACCTTTTTGGTAACCTAAGAACAAAAATAACTATCCTTTTTATCTGCCTAACTTTTCACAATGATCCCCCATAGCTTTATTGTAGCTCCAACAATTATTATTGCAACAGTAAACATAGAGTTGAATACTTACTAGACAAGTGTAGTGTGGGCAGTGAAAGCTTCATTGATTTGCCATTAGAGAATTTGGAAGTTTCTTCGAAATGAATATCACATATTCTATATGACGAAAATAATGTACCTTCAAGTGATAACTTAGGGTTGTTAATTATTTGCAACCAAATTCTATTTTTATTGGTAGGTATGGAATGTCTATAAAAAAGAAATTATAGATATGCCTCATTCAATGCCTTCAGTTTTAACTTATTTATTTCAAGTATACATGCTAATTTTTAATTATCACCCAATAATTCGCACTATTAAGTTCAACATAATATACTTTTATACATATCAATCGAGAAATAAAAACCTCATCCCTATTTGACAGCTTGGATTTAACTTGAATATTTCAATTGATAACAAGGGATGTGTTTATTCTAATCCCTGAACTGCTAGTAATTGTTAATAGTAGTTTACAATAATTTTATACAATTACCTTTTCGCTTCTTTATCAGTACACCCTGGCATACAGCATTTCTTTATTGTTCCACTCATAATAAGCTCTAAGCTATTATACACTCACGTAATTTCACTAAAATATAACTAGATAAATGAATAATCTTTGAATTAGATGAACAAACAAACAATATCAAACACAATTGTAAAACGGATGTTGTTTGTCATTGTCAATTTGTCATATCTTTTGTTGTTTCCCTCTTGATGCATGATTGCAACCTGCTACGCTCCATAATGGCCACCAATACGAAATAAAAAAACCAAATTGAAATAAACTTGTAGTTCCCGAACGCGAATGTTGATGGCGTTAGAAAACGTATTTTATTTCGCCAATCTAAGTGCCCAGTGCCTGGTACCTACTATCTTATAGCCGACAGCAGTTGACTGGTTGTTGTTAGTACAAATCTAAGACGCGAGGGAACGCATTTGTCGGAGCCTTAGACAAAATCTAACTACGCGAGGAGTGTTAGCGTGTGCTGATTTTTTGAGCTATCACTTGAGAAAAGTTGTAATATTTATGTTATCATAAAAGGTAAGATTTTTAGTGAAATATAGATTGTGGAACATACGTTATTATATGCGCTGGATATTTGTATACCTTTTTTTGTTTATTGCAGGGAAATGTGGATAAGAAAATGGAGAACGAGTTACTAAAATGGTATGAAGAGATAGACAGCGATGTGGCACCACTAGATCAGGACTCAAGTGATGTTCGTTCCAAACACAGTATCCGCAATACAGATTCTGAGCAGTCCACAAAAGATCTACCCAGTGATCCTGAAGATGCCATGGAAAAACCGGCCAAGATGATGGTTTTCCAAGATTTTATGTCAAACATAAAACACTGTGGTTGAAATATAAGCCACACAATCCCAAATGTAAGACCAAAAATTATAATCAAAAAGCGCCAAAACCATATTAGAATGCTGATAATTGTTTTTCTCGGATTGTATGACCAATAATATTGTAAAATACAAAAATCAAAAACTGGATATGATGAGAGTGTTTTATGCTCGACCTAGTAATTGACTACGAGAAAATGCAAGCGTTTATCGGACTTTTGTTCCTTGCTGGGGCTAAGAGAGCGCAATACCTAAATACTGATGAATTCTGAAAATTAGATGGCACAGCTCTAGATATTTTTGCAGCTATGTCCAAAGAAAGATTTCACTGAATAATTCAAGCTGTAAGATTTGATGACACCACTAAGAGGCAAGAAGAAAGATACTCTTGAACCCATTCGACAAATATTTGAAATATTTGTCAGTAACTGTTTATCAGCATACAGTCCTGGATTCTATGTGACAATAAATGAAATGTTGGGAGCGTTCTGTGGTTCATGCAAATTTAGTCAGTATATAGCCAATAAGCCAGCGAAATACAGAACCAAGATTTATGCATTGGTGGACGCTAGAAGATTTTTCACACAAAATCTCGAAATTTACGCCAGCAAGCAGTTTGAAGGACCATATCAACTACTCTACGATGCAGCTAGTGTAGTAAATATACTTATCCGACCTATAAGTGGGACCGAGCGCAATGCGTTGTTACATTGCGCAATAGATAATTGATGCATGAATAGTTCTTTCTCTACTCTCTATTTTCTACTATTAAGTATAGTGGTAGTAGTTAGTGTGGCTGGCGTAGATTGCAATCACTAAAAAAAACCAACGGCACCTAAAGTGTCGAATAACAATTCAGGCCCATATTTCAAAAATGAAAGTTGATGATGGTTCTGAAAAAATTCGAAACGTTGTGAAATGTGGGCCTTTTCGAAAATGCACAATATTAGTTTTTTCAAAATATCTTAAAAACAAAAGTCACGCAGCAAGCGCCATTTAATATTTTATTACTAACTAAAGCTTCTCCCATTTACTCGTTCTCCTATCTCTTACATTACACTTTCCGAGATCGCAATATATCAATCCATTTTGAGCACACTTATATCAAAATCTGAATGACTAACATTTAGAAAAGATTGTACCGTATAGCCGATTCTCGCATTATCTATAACTTATAGTCTTAAAATAACAATACATGTGTGCCCAATTTGATCCACGCTGTATTTTAATATTTCTTGAATATAGTTCATTCATTATTAACTATTGCAACAACATTTATAAATTCAAAGGAAGCTCCGCGATCCACATGTACATATTGACCTGCGGCAAAATGCAAAACCGTTGGCAGTGAAGTTATAAATCATCATTTAAATGAGGTGTCGGCGTATCAAACGAAATTAATAGGTATTAGAAAGACTATTCACGCGGCGCTTGCCGTGGCTTATTAAACTTGTAAAAGTTGCAGATTTCTGATAACGATAGATGCCGTAAACATTTTGAAAAAGTTATAGATTACACTATTCAAAAAAAATATGCCATAAATAAAAATGTGGTTCATCGATACAGCGTTAAAATAATTAAATTATTTATTAAGTTGTCCTACAGCTTACCTTCAATTGAGAATTCGCAGCAAACATTTCGGGAACAGTGAGTCTGGAATTGTGCTAGTTGATTTTGTTCATTGGGATATATTTCGAGATATGCTTTTGTGTGTTTACTGCGTAGGTGTTTTCTTAAAACAGTAGTATTTCTACGTGACATTTTAATTTCCTTCGAATTTAAACATATTCTGCATCTGGCTATTTTATCTCGATTTGACCCTTCCAATTCAATGTTCAAATAAGTATCGAATTCGCTTTTGTAACAGTAGTTTGGTATTTGCATGCGAGACGAAGTGCGACTTCTATTTAACGAAGACGACAATTCACTCTCAGTCACATTATCACCCAAACTAATATTGTCTGGTATGTAAATATCCTCAGTTCCACTTGAAAAATCACCTGAATTTTATTCATCTTCAAAAGTTTGCTCCTTTTCCTCTAGAATCGGCTCAATTTGAATTAACTTGTCTTAATTCCGCACGCTTAAAAATTCGAACAACTACCACTATCCACAACGAACAACGAATAACTAAACTGGGAAGAAATTTGAACTTTGATTTGCAATAATGATCTTTATTTATTCGATCACAATAGGATGGGACACGTACATATCGCAAAATTTATGGCTGTCGGAATATGGTTCAAAAACCGCGGCGGCGGCGCGCTTCAGACAGACAAAGTGATTACCGTCAATCGATAACGCCAGCAGAGGCTTTTAAAAGCAATTCTTGGTGTTATGCTTATAAATTTTCATCAAAATAAATTGATATTGATTCAGAAATATTCACCTGCGAGACTCTCGCGCGAGACGCGATACCTCATGCACGAGACTGGAGACGAGACCAAACCAAAGTCTCGTCTCGTCTGGTACGAGACGAGACGAGACTCTCGAAAACGAGAGTCTCGTGCGAATCACTAGTAGATACGGTTTTAGTGAAAACCGCGAAACCTTCAGTTGTCCGAAATGTGAAAAAGGTAGCGTTACTTCCGATTCTACGGTCTAACTATGAAGCTAAGCATTTATAGACTTTCTAATTTATCGTATTCTCTCAACGGGAGGAGTATGTTCAAGATTACGGAATCTTGAATTATATAGTTTATGATACTTTTAAAAACGTGTAAAATATTTGTAAATAATAAACTCATGTGTCTTCATTTCGTGATTGTATACATTTTAAGGCGTGAATGCAGTTCATTTGCTAGCGTTGTAAAAATGTGTTAAAGAATTGGTAGATCTTTTTGAATTCTTTCGGTGTTGTTGTGAATTCAAAGGGTAGATTCACTTTATTTGCAGCTTTGTTAAATAGTTTTAAAATATCACGTTTCGCACTATCAATTGTATTGTTAGAGCAATGAAATAATACATTTTGAAATTCGTGAAAAACATATTATCGCATTGTGTTTGAAATCCTATAATTAAAAATTTGGGAAAATGTCACGTTTCACAATATTATTTATTGTGTGGTAATAGCACTAAAATATTATTACTTGGAGCAAAACTAAAATTGTAACTTATTGTCACGCAGTACGTGAATTTTTATGGTATATGATCGGAAGGAGTATAATAAATGTTTGAATAGCCTTTATGAGTAAAATGTTAAAATAGAAAGGTCTAGCTTTTTGGATGTTCAAAAGAAATTGAAGGCGTCCATTGTTGATTCTTGTCGATGATTCCGGCAAGTCAAATGATACTGGCCAATAGAAAATGTTCATTGCCTTTTAGTCAACCCAATCCACATGTTAACAAGCCCCTTGCAGATTTATATTTAACACGTCTTACAACGTGAAGAAATCAGTTCATAACTCAGTACATCACTCAACAACAAAGTTTCATTACTCAAATCAGTTACGAGCTCATCGCTCAATCAACGAAGTGAGTTCAACACTCATTCAAGAAGCATTAACACTTAGTTAAGCAGTTATCACTTAGTTACGCAATGGGTTAGTAAGTTATCGGTTACATTATTAACGAGTCAGGTGGTTGAATAGTGAATCGGTTCTTTAAGTTGTGCAATAAAGTCCAAAGTTCCATGTGTAATTCAGATCGAAACACATAGTTTTACCTCTATTGAGTCAAACAAGTCGTTTCTTAATTAGTTCATCACTCAATTAGTCCAACACTCAGTTCAGTTCATCACTCAAATTCAGTGAGTCGTCGTTATATATCGAAGTAAATTCACTCAAATTCAAACAGTCAGAGTTAATAAGTCTAACATAACGTTACCTAGTTACTATACGAGGCAAGTAGTTACTCATTGGGTCGAAACGTAACGTGTCTTTCGATCTGAAACCACCGAAGTTCAAACATTCATAACTTTGTACAATTCTTGTAAATTTGTACATAATAAATTATTAATATCTACATTAATGTTGTCAAATTGAGATTATTAATCTTGTTGAATGTCTACGCCAGTCGACGAATTTAAACTTGAAATAAAATCAAAAACGTTGGTCCTTCGAGCGTCGGATATAATAAGTATTATTTTATAACATTGTAAATTGCCAGTACCAAGAGAGCAGTTCTAATCGTAGTGCAAGCATATCAGTTCAAATCACAGCATAGCAGTTCCAATCGCAGTTCAATTAGCAGCCCAATTAGCAGTTCAATTAACAGTTCTAATCGCAGTCCAATTAGCAGTTCAAATCGCAGTTCCAAGTATTCATCACAGCAGCAACCAGGACATTCAAGGTAAGTTGAGCAGTTATATATTTAAATGTGCCCATTATCCTAATAAGTATCGTTTGAACGTTGATAATATTTCTTACATTATTCACGCATAAACTATATATGAAATGGCTGAACTTAAGAAATTGAAACGGCAACGCGATTATATACAATCGATTATTTATTTATTGTGATAGAGGCTTCTAGTCTGTAATTTTTATAATGTATAATTTTTTTTAAATTATAGCTCACAATATAAAAAAAATTGAAACATTATTATTCTGAAATTTCCAGCTAGAAACCTTTCTCTCAGGTGAGTTCTAAATCTACACGTCATATGGATCTTAGTTATAGATATAATGAAAAAAATTCCAATTAAATTTTAGCGTGTTATTCGATTTATAGCATGGATAAATTTGAGCACACGGTAAATTTCATTACTCTTAATTCATTTATACACTGTATATTCACTTACACTCATTTATTGGAAATAATTATTAGTTTGAATAAGCATAATACTTTGTACAAATTCATGCACGTTTCTTGATTTGAAATATATTTATTTCGTGCCAGGTAACTTTAAATCAATTTTATTGCTGGAACATCACAAAATACTTGATATTTTTATCCTGAAATAATTTCACCGTTCGAAACATTTAACATTCAAGTATCGGACATTTTCGGTCGAGAAAAGTTATAGCTCAACATAAAATTAGATCAAAACTGAATTGCAAAGTGATAAAAAAACAGAACCGGGGCATTTCACCATCTCAACTTATATAGAAATGATTGAATATGAAAAACATTTGTTTATGGAGCCAAGGAATAATAAAAATAAGAATTGAATACCACAAAAAAATATTCAAGAGTTATACCTGAATTACCGCATATTCATTACTTTCTAAGAATGGATTGAAGTCTTGAACACGTATTTTTTTCAACATTTGATAATACGTTGTTGAACTTCACCCTCATAAAAGATAATAGGGAGAATATAAATTACTCAAGTAAAAACTACATAATCTTCTTACAGTATTGTTTACGAGATCACTGTGTGAGGATGTTCTTACATGCTCCGACAAGAGATTCTTCCTCAGGTAGTGGTGATCGGCCTCATTTCAAGTATTCTTGTATTTCACACTAAGATGAGGCGAACAATCGATATTTAATTGGACGCCACCAGATTTTTAAGTTATAGTAATTGCATTGACTTGCAGGCTGAACTAAATGAGGGTAGCCAGATATGGCGAAAACAGTTGCCGGGCAGCAGCGGCCTCAGTACTATGGGGTGGTGTCTAAGATGAATAACATATAGAGTACTACTATGAGCGTAAGAGGCGCAGCCGTAGCAACCTAAACGGCTCTCACACTGCGGTGCAGAAGGGAAACGGAAGTTCCACTTACTATTCACTCCACAGGTTCAACTTGGCTAAAGCAAAAGTAGAAACGGGTCAGTACTACAAGGCACTCCTTCAGTTGTGAGAGGGTGCGAATAATTCCCACGTATATGGAAACTAACAAAATGCAACTTCTCAAGAAAGAGAAAAATCCCAACATGGAATAAACGAAACCTATAGAAGACAGAAAAACTCGCGATCGTAGTTGCAGAAATGCATAGACTGCAGATCAAGATTTTAGGCTTTAGTGAAGTGAGATGGCCAGGTACCGTAGCGAAAAGGACTCAGAAGTTAATAAACAGTTAAAAAGGGTGTTGAAAAAGGAAACTCCTAAAAACCCAGATATTCATATGGAAGTAATTAATAGTATAATAGGTCTTCACAATAATTTTGCTAAGTTAAAAGCCAAAAATTGGAAAAATTCAAGTTTAGTACAACAAGAGAGTTGTAAAAATTATTCAGATAGGATTAGAGATAAAACTGCTAGGGCATTTCAAGCGTTAAATTGTATTGTTAAGACACCTACCTCTTTATTCGAGGAAATCGATACTAGTGTATTACAAACAATAAGCAAACATTTGAAAATGGCGACAAGTATGAATGATTTCTTTAATTTTGCGAGTAAAGTTTTACCGACCGAATTTAACGGGGAAGCAACCAAATTACAATCAATGTTGGACTCAATAGATTTGCTACAAACAAACACGACAGGTAACGAAGAAAATGCTATTTCACTAATTAAGACGAGATTAACGGGAAAAGCCAGAAGTTTCATCACGACGGAAAACTCCATTACCGAAATCAAGAATAAACTGAAATCAGGAATAAGGAGACAATCCAAGCCTTCTCTTAGCGAAACTTTGTAAAGTAAGACAAAATGGAAAAGACGTAACACAGTACGTAACGGAGATAGAAAAATTAGCAGAGAGACTATAGGCAGCATACGTGTCGGAGGGGATGCCCGAACGACTAGCCAAAAATATATACTAAGGAAGCAACGATTAAGGCAGTAACTACGAATGCCACAACAGATGCAACAAAAACAATAAAAGCAGTGGAAAGTTTTGAAACTACGCAAGAAGTACTATCCAAATTAGTATCAGTGGAAGGTATAGTAGGACAACAACAAGTTTTACACATAAAGGATAACAGAAATTTCTTCAAGTAGCCAAACTTTGACTTTAGGAGTAAGCATAGGAGAGGAAACAACAGAGGATTTTATAACGGTATCCAGTCAGGAAGGACATTCCGACAGTTTAATCAAGGAAATAACTACGGCAGATACGAAGATTCTAATAAAGGTAGGAAATTCAATAGGAATGGAAATTACAATAATCGAGTTAACAATAACGAGAGAATATGCAAGATAGAAGAGAAAATTGAAGAAATGAGTAGACAAATAGCACAATTGAAGAAAGAAAACCACGAATTAAGGATGAAAAATATGGAACTCAAAGAAAAAACAGAATTTTTGCAAGGAAACATGATACAGGCTCAGAAAAATTTTAGAGAGGAGAATTTATTAATACATGGTATAGAAGAAGACAACGAAGAGGATGAGGAACAACTAGAAAACAAATCATAAGATGTAATGAAAAAGGTTAATAACACAGTAGATGTTAAATCAGTTATTTTGAAATGTAAGAGATTGGGAAATAAAAACAGTAACAAAAATAGACCAGTACTAATAATGATGGAAGATGTGAATAAGAAAGTAGAAACTTTGGAACAAACGAATAAATTGAAAGGAACAAAGATATATATTGATGAAGATTACTCAAAAGATATATTGGAACAGAGAACGCAGTTAATAAGATATATAAAACAGGCGAGAGAAAGTGGAGCTAAAGCAAAGATAATTGAAAATACATTGATGATTGATGACAACATGTACAGTTTGAAAGAACTAAAAGAAACGAATAATCAGTTTGAAATACATACAGGATAGAATAAATCAACATATAAGGAAAATAACGAAGCTAATCCGAAAATTTTGGATAAAATTTTTAGCGATAGAAGTTTTAATCAACTAAGAGGTAAATACATTGTCTAGGAAGAATGTGAAATTTGATCGATTTGGAAGAATATGATTTTGAAATACAGCATGTCAAAGGTATAGCGCACTACGCAGATAGCATATCGAGAATATCCATAGAAGAACTCAAGAATTTGTATATAAATAATTCACATGTCTTAGCAATCACAAGAGCACCAAAGCGAAAAAAAACGCTCAGTCAGAAAAGTATCTACGGAATAACGAAGAAACAAAGGAAGAAAGAATAGAAAACCCTTCAGTAATAAAAGTTTTAAATAATCTTGAGGCACATAAATTACCAATTTCACACTTTGAAAATAATCGTATCTCGCTAAGGATGAGCATCCGGATCAAAAATAAATTGGAATTAAGTGAAGCCCTAATTACCGGAATACACAACTTCGACCTAGGACGAACGTTGGAAAAGATTAAAGAGCTATCGGTAAAATATGAAGTAAAAAGAATGAAGATATATACAAATGATGATATATTCAAAAAGTGCACAGTAAAAGAATCTACAGAAGAAGGGAATAAAAGGTTAAAAAATATACAAGTATGTATATACGGAATACCAAAAATGGTACAGCAGAAAGAAGAGGTCCAAAAGATCCTAGAAAGATATCACAATGATCCAATGTTTGGAGGACATGTAGGAAATAATGGATTATTGAAGAAACTAAGAGCAAATTTTAGGTGGAAAACATGGAGAAAGATGTAAGGAAGTACGTACGTACGGAAGCCATGAATGCCAAGTGAATAAAGCAAAGCTTAGTCGTAAGGAAAAAATCGTCATCACAGATACATCTATAAAACTGTTTGATATTATTTACATTTACACAATAGGTTCGTTCATAGAGAGTAACAACGGGAATCGTTATTGTGTTACAATATTATGCGAACTAACTAAATACCGGTCAAGAACAAGGAAGCATACACAATAGCAAAAGCAATATTTGACAATTTTATACCAAATTACGGATTTATGAAGGAGATAAGAACATATCAAGAATGAAATAATGAAGAACTTAGCGGAACTTTCACAAATAAAACATAATTTCTCATCAGCATACCATCATGAGGCAATAGGCAGTAGTGAAAGATTACATAGAACGATTAATGAGTATATAAGAAACTTTATAAAATATTCTAGGGATAACTGGTGCGAATTTGTAAAAATGTTTGCATATTGCTATAATACAACACCAAACACGTATCACGGATACACTCCTTTTGAGTTATTATACGGGAGAAAACCCAACTTACCAGAATTTTTAAATGTATAAATTGAACCATGTTACAATGTTGAAAGATATGATAAAGAGCCAAAATATAAGTTACAATACGCAAATCAAAGAGCCAAACAGCTTTTAATAAAAAATAAAATAACTAGAGTCAATAATAGTGAAAAGTAATCCTCACCTGTAAACTTTAGAGTAGGGGAATCAGTTATTTTAAAGAATGAGGGGAGAAATAAGTTCGATCCATACTATTTAGGTCCGTTTAAAATAACGGGAATATAAGGCGTAAATTGTGAGATTACATCTCAAAACAGTAAACCACAGTTCATAAGAATCGATTGTATAAATACAATAGCGGAAACAATTGTAAACAAAGTGAAGTGTGTTCATAAACAAACAAGTAGTGTTTAATAAACGAAAAAATAAACAATCAGTGAGAACTGTTAACGTAATAGATAATATTGAAAAATTAGCGACGATAATTTTTCTCTTCCAAGAGGTGATGATGTGATGATCCCGAAAAAGACAGTATTGTAAAAAAGACATTTCCATTGAAAAATATTAAATTGTGTAGATAATATTCTCAATGTTAATAGCGGGTATCGATCTGATTAAGGTCAGGCGAACACCCAGAAAACACGTTTCTATTAAATGTAAATATCGCCTTCACATATGCGGAAGGTCATACCTACGGGTAACTGACTTGCATGTTTCCTATAAATACAAAGTGTCAACCAACCTATGATCAATTCATTATTATTATTTTGAATAAGTTTAAATGTATGTATAAGGTATTGTAATATGTGTTAATTCCAAATATACTTATCCCAGTGAGTTTTTCTAAATGATGTTGTTTATTCAACCCCCGAAGATCGGTTACTAGGTAAGGGTTTTCCCAAAGATATGATGGTTTTATGGTGGACGTAGTTTATACGAGGGGCACTTACTGAATAACCACTACAATCTCTCAATGCGCTTATTAATTTTTTTCAGATATTCATTGAATCAGTAACATTCTAAATTTATTTTTAATCCAGCATTTTTCCTAACTTCAATCATTTTCAATCCAATATATTCTTTACAGTATGTAATTCTACAACATCTATTTCTAAGTTGAGAATCCCTTCAAAAATTATCAAAGCATCTGAAAATGTTATGATTCCATTTATACAGCGTTGCCATACCAAGAAAATGGATCTGTTGTTGCTTTTTTTCTAGAACATTGTTAGAGAATTTAATGATAGCTTCAAAATATTCCGATATTATGAATAACATGCTAGGCATATTCTCTTTCTACGTCATTAATCCTGAGTATCAACAATCAATGTCTGAACATGTATCTTTTGCGGTCACTGAATATAATGAAGTATCATAATAAATCCCACTTAATAAAAACAATTTCACGTACGCTTTCTCCTTGAGTTACATGGTTATTTCTAATAAATAACTTGTTGACTATTTCTGGTAGAACAATCGAATTTCAAAACACCTACAATTACAATCAAATTACAAATTATCTTAAATTGATATTCTATGAATTTTTATAGGAATTGGAAAGTTCATGCCGTCACTTATATCAAATAATATTAGGAAAAATGAGTAGAAGTGGAAATTTCGTTCAGTATGCAATTTATATAACCTTATAAATATTTGATTCCTCAAGTTATGAACTTCACAGTCTTATTTAGGCTGTGTCGCTAGTTTCCAACTAAAACCCAGATTACGACATTTGCAGTCTTGCAAATTAAGAAATAATTGATAGAATAACGTTGAATTTAACTGTAATGTACAGCTTATATTCGTTAAAGCCACGAATATCTTAGAGAAATTCGTTGACAACACCGAAATTAACCGTTAAGTAGGAAGTGTCACTGAGATTTCCACTAATTACGTGTGAACTGACTGACTGCTCTATATGAGTCTCATTCCTAGATCCCAGTGAATTTGGTGTCTTGGTGAAGACAACATAGTGGATGCCATCGCATATTAATGAATCAAACAAGTTTTTCTGTTTAAGTTGGATATATTGAGTTATATTTTAACAGTTTATTTCTGTAATTACGAATGATAGCTAGACGTGTTTTACGTTGAATATATAATTCATGACTAAATTAACCAATATAAATTACGAATTAATCATAGTTACGGCGTAAAGATAAGCGATTATATAATTTGTTTACGATAAAAAGACGATGACGTCGCAAAACAGAATATTGTGATGTTGCCAAGCTGTAGTTTTTTCCTTTACTTAACGAAAACTGGAAAAGTCAATCTGATGTTAGATTGACAGTTCTTCTTTTTCATTGTTCCGTGCCTCGTACGGTGTAAGTCAAAAATATTCATTTGAAAATAATAGGCTTGTATGATAGGCTTGATTAATTTAATATATATATATATATATATATATATATATATATATATATATATATATATATATATATATATTCATGAAACACTATGGATAAGATACGAGAAACAGTAACCAATCATTCTATATTCGAATTAACATTTAATTATTTCACATAGAAGAGGGTTAAATGACGAACTGTAGGTCATTATACCTTATTCAATGCTCTATAGAACCATCTTCAGGAGCAATGCAAGGGTTTACGCTAAACGGAATCAATACAAGCTGTAATAATCTTCATCCAAATTCAAATATTGTTTCTTTATATAATATCTATTATATTTATTATAATAAAAATAGAATGGAAAAGAAAAAGATAGATACAAAAAATAAAATTTTGTTACAAGATATAAAAATAAAAAATCTCCCATTTTATCAGTATTATTAATGTAGAGATACTGTGGTCGCTGTTTCAATTTGAGTAATATAAAATAACTGTACCTAATTAATTTAATAATAGTTATTAGTGATTTTGAAAAGGTGGAAATAGAGCAAATTGGATGAAAATATACAAAAAATAAAACACAAGATTTCCAATACTCCACTACAAAATCATCACTATCTTCATCGTCACTGTCAAAATTAATAATAAGTGGAGGCACATCCTGTCTATCAAATACTACTTCTCTATCCCACCCATCTTGTACAATTTTTTCAGTGTGCTCTACTGTCTTTGACCAAATATCAGGAGTCACTTTTTCTTTAGACTTTTTCCATACACCTATTGATTGTTCTGTTGAAGAACCATCAGTTCCCACATGATAAAAATGTTTAACTATGCTCCAAATATGTTCAATTGGGTTGAACATACAGTGGTAAGGGGGAAGTTTAAGCACTTTGTGACCATATTTTTCAGACTATATGTTAGCTTCATATACTGTTGGTGGTTTATTCCTACAAAAATGTATATATTCAAACTAAATAAGTTATCTAAGTATTACCATAATATATTGAAAAATGTTTATATCAACTTACCGTTGTACTAAATTCAATAATCGGGTTTTGATGAAAGTATTTTCAAAAGGAATATCATTTCGTATCAACCAGTTCTGTATATAAGCCTTTTTTGGTAGCTGTTGTTGGTACTTTATTGATCACTGTACTGTGATAATTTGCATTATCCATTACAATTGTGGCAGGTTCTTCCAAGTTCACTAAAAGCTGGTATTCGAACCAATGCAAAAAAATTTCTCGATCCATTTCTCCGTGGTAATCACCATCTTGCTTTTTGGAAGAAATAACCTCCAGGAATAAATCCAGAAGAGGAACCAGCATGCAATACAATAAACCTACAATAAGGAAATGACAAATTACTACTAGGTTTCCTAGATAGACTGCATAGCTCAAAACAACTATTAATAATTATATAGATTTAAATCGAATAGTGTGACTAGTAAATATTTGAAAAGATCTTAAAATGGCAGGAATGTTAGTACATCATGAATAATTGCTAAATTCTATTATTCAATTACCTTGGACCACCAATTTTGGTTTTTTTCACGCTTGTATGATTAGAATCTTGCCAAGAATGTCCAACAGTACCGTCTTTAAATTTCCAGGTCTCATCCAAAAACACAAATTGATATAAACCTTTCCTTTTTTTCTTGACATATTCATGTAGAAAATGTACACGTTCTAATGCAATATGTGGCAACTCCATTAAACCACGACGAGGATCATCTTTTTGGTATTTGAATCCAATATTTTTCACTATCTTCCAGAGTGATGTTAAACCACCATTAAAGAGTTCACGCTCATGTAGTTTGTCTCTTACAGTTTTCAAGGTTATGTGTTCCTCTGAAAAAATATTGTGTTAGTTAATTGTGAATAAAATAAAACAGTAAATTCAATATACTCACTTTTTCCATACATTTCGTATATAACATTTCGGAAAGCATTTTGATCAAAGTTATCAATTTCAACAGTAGGTTTTATGCGTTGTCTCTTTTTAGGTGAGCTTTTAGGCTGTTCACGTCTATTATGCTTGGCGGCAATACGGTTAACAGTTTAACTTTTAAAGCTTCTGCCACTCTCTACAATATAATTACCTCAATTTATGAAAAAATAACATATTATCAAGTTTAAATAACCTAACCTAACATTAAAAGCATATACATTTGTAACATATGTAACAATAATATTAATAATGATGAATACAAATAGCGAATACTATTACTTACGTCTCTTACAGCAGTAAGCGGGCCCCCATTTCGGCATTCTCGTTCAAAATAGCTCAACAAAGATGTTACCATCTCTTGACATTTTCTGTTCAGCTGCTTCGGCATTTTATTAACCACACACTGCAGATTAACCTAAATAATGAGTTATGAGAATAACTGTTTTTTTTAATCTTAAAGAAGCAATTCATTCAAAAGCACCAAAAAAACTTAGGAATGTTAGACGATGATCGAATGTCAATAAACGTCAAAACAAACTGGGAAATTTTACCAGTTGATTTGACAATTTTACCAACCCGTTAGCCGTAAATTGCCGTGGCTGTTGAGGATGAATTGTATTCACGGTTGGAAATTAATATTTATTCTGATAAGCAGGAAAGTAACTAAAAATGACATCATCGTTTTTTTATCGTAAATAAACTATACGCTTGACGACGTGGTTTAGTCACTTCGTTTTTTCGAAGGGTCCAATAATGTGTGTTGCGATAGTAACCACGTTTTGAGGTTTCTCAAAAAGTCAGAAAACGTCTTAAAATTACAATGAATCGCTCCGGAATAGCTTCATGTGTAGTAATAAGCAATTCCATTTTTAACGCCTCTGAACACGCTCAAACCGCAGAAATGCGTTTGGAAGCAGTTTTCGGCATTCTGTGAATTTCTTGAGGAGACTTCGAATGAACACTTGGCAGATATTTTTATTATGATCGGTCCATTATTTATAATATACACACCAAACTCAATAAAGAATTGGAAGGGACCCGACAACGTGCGAAGGAGAGCAAAACTTTGTACAAATTGTAAGAGAGAGACGACACGTGTTTGTAGGATCCCTGTCTGTGTCTTGAGCGTAGTGGGTATTAGCGTTATTCGGCGATTTGATGTGTTTATTTCATTTAATTAAGAATGTTGCCGAATTTTTGAGTATTTTCAATAAATTGTTAGAGAATCAAGTGTCAAGAGCTTTTGATTTGCTTTAGCACGTTTGCTGCAGTTCAGAACTCGGAGTAGTGCTACTTAAAGCCGAACTAAATTTTGACTGTGGAGTGTGAAACGAAAAAAACTACGTTTCTGTTAAAATGCCTAGCTCCGGTAAAGTACACACATCCTAAATAGCTCTTCAAAACATTTTTACATAACGGAGTTGATTTTGGATCTATGAATTAGGAAGTGTCAGTTCCGTTCCGCTTTCTCTCGCCAGGGACTATATAATTATCAAAAATAGGAAGATGAGTTTCCACTTTTGATGCATCTGATTTTGGGTATACAATCTATTTAATGTTGCAATCAACGCTTTTCTCCATAAAGCAGAGTAAGTAAATACCATTGTCTAATCAAAGTTAGTTAAATAGTCTGAGGAAATTACGGTGGTTTAGCATTCCTGGATTCCAACTTTATGGGAGTTTAACTTTCCTGGATATTTTCTCTTCTGCTGGTTGATGTTACTGGTTACTGGTTGTGCAATATTCTAGAACTTCAACCGATAACACCGTACTTTTAATTTTTAATGGTCATGCGAGTCTTACAAAAAACCTTCATCTTATTAATTATGCCAGAGAAAATGGAGTCGTTCTACTTTGGGCAATGATAACGCTTCCACTCAAATTAATCAACTGAATGAACAGCAACCCATAGGAAAAACTACCTAACAGACACCAGGAAAAAGTGCGAGTCATAGAAATAGAGAAGAAACTACTCAGCCTCCACATGTACCCAAGAGAAACATAAACAATGATTCTTCACCATTACCACAATGTTCGTGGATACCTGATTCAGCTCCAGGTTATAAACAATCACTGAATAAGGAAGTTTTGGAAATGTCAAATATTTTTCCCCTAATTCAACTTCTGTCACAAAATGCCCTCAACGAAAACGGTAAAAAACGGCAATTTTAACATCGATTCCTTATAAAATGTAATTGGAAATATCTGTTAAAAAAATGTGAAAGCTAATACAACCAAAAGAAAGATGGGAAGTATTAAGTCGAAAAATATAGAGAAAACAAAATCCGTTCAATTAACAAAAAAAGCACCAAAAAAATATGATATAGATTCCTCAGCCGACGAGAACGAAGCAATATGCTTTTACTGCGATGAATTTTATAGTACTTCCATTGAAGGATGGATTTCATGTTGTTTCTGCAATAAATAGGCTCATGCGCAGGAATCGACAGCTATTAAAAATTGTGAAGGTGATTTAATTTGTTTTACAAAACTATAGCCTTATAAAGTTAAGTACCCCATATTGCCCCGGGTTCCTCTAACAGTTATACTGAATTGCTTTCCATAGTCGTTTCCACTCCAATTTTGGTTATTTATTTGTTTGTTTTTTCTTTTCACTTCCATTTTGATAATTTTTTATTCTCAACTTTGATAACATTTTTTAGTTTTTGCTTATTTGTGAAACTATTTCAATTCTGGTTAATTTTTTTTTATTTCAACTTTGATAAAAATGTGTGTGTTTAACAAAATTAAATCATATTAGTGTTTTAAATGAATCTCACGGAAAAGCGTATGAAATTAGTGAACGTCGGTATGATTCCCGGCGTAGGTCCGAACAATATAAAGTGTGGAAGTGCAATTATACGCAATCGGATGCAGCAAAATATTTTTCAGCAAACCTTGCGCCAAAGTTCACTGTTCCTTATAAACTAAGAAAAATAGTCTCTCCGTGGACATACGAATTGGAAGATGGTAGCGGGCAGACGGTAGGCACGTGGCATGCTAAAGACTTGAAATCACACCCACCCGATGATAATCCAGTTTTAGTTTGTGAGTTGTTACGGATATTCTTATTCATGATGAAGGACAGATTAGATCCTAACGTGTTTCTCTGTTGAAAAACTCTTTTCCGGGAAAGGGGGGAGTGTTACGGTTTTCAAAAATTGATACAAAATTTATTGGGAATTTAATCATGCACTTATAAGTAAATGGTTGACATAATAATTTTTTTCAAAAATATACTAAAACTTACCTGTTCAATGTTTAGAGTAATATCAATAACTTCAACTTCAACCAAAAACCAATTGATTGTTCACATTAACAACAGAACTTTATTTAACTAAAAAATTATAAGATATCGTATCTTTTATCATTATAAGTTGAAAACACTAATTTACCTGGTTATAAAAATTTAATTGATGATATTGATTTATCGAAACAATTGTCAATCTTTTAGAATTTTCAACAATTTTTATTATATTGCGGAATTAAATAGAAACCGTGAGTTTCATTTAAAACACTCAATGGTTTTTGATTAAAATATATTTAATTTATGAATCCATTCCTACTCTACCGTTGAATAACACTTCCGATTCATTTGAACTAGCTAGAATCGAGGTTCTTATCCATCAGTGAAAGACCTTAAGACAGTAAGGTATAAAACTATATGTGGTAATCTCTTTGAATTTTTAAATCAAGCAAATTGATTGAGCTATTTTCTTCAAACTCTAATGTAACTTTAATTTTTTGGGTGTAAATTATTAATGTGGTTGAAAAATACATCTCATTGTCGTTCACTACCTATAAAACAAGACAATATGTAATTTACATAACATACCAAAATAAAACATTTTCTGAAATATTAATTTCAAAGATTTTTTTTTCTAAACTGTCCATAAAAATGTTTGTTAAAATTGGTGATATACGGCTTCCCATTTGTAAACCTTCGTGGTTTGAACCTTTGAATATATATCTCATTGTCAAAAGTGAAATAATTCTGATTAATACATACATCAAATAAATTAAGTATAACTGATATTATCCCTGGATTATTATTTTTATCTTCTAGTAATTTTCTCACAAGTATTGGACATTCTTTAGGAGGAATTTAAGTGAACATATTGGTAACATCAAATGAAATAGGTTTAGAGTTAAATTAGAAGTAGAATGCTTTTAATTTTTTGATTAGTCCTATTGAATTTCTAATTGAGTATTTAGATGTACATCCGTAACTATTAAGTATATTGTTAAGTTTTTTTGCTAATATATTATTAGGAGTATTAACATAAGACACTACTGGTCTAATTGGTTCCGTTAATTTATGTAATTTAACGGTTCCATATACTCGTAATTGTGGACAATGAGGATTTCTATTTATGATGGACTTCTTTTCAGATAATTTGAATTATTAACAATATCTCTTACATTATTAGAAAACTTTTTTGTTGGGTCTGCTCTAACAACTTCTACATCGCTAGATTCTATGAAGTTATATATTTTTGTATTATAATCTTCAGTCAGTATGACAGTTGCATTCCCCTTGTAACTGTATCATCTTTTACTTTCTTTTTGATTGAATTTAGAACTATAATGTCATTTTTTGTTCGACTTTTAACCTTTGAAGGTTCAATATTTTTGATTAAATTGGCAATTTTTAATTTCTCATAAAGAAAATTATGTGAATTAGATTTTAAAGCTATTTCTGACTCTGCAGCTATTATTTGTTTATTATTATTCGTAAATTTTGGTGGTAGGCTGTACTTTAAACCTTTATTTGAGAATTTCATTTCACTATCTGTAAAATTAGTGTCTGAAAGGTTTTCAAATCGTGGTGCAAAAAGCTTCAGACTGTTTCGTCACTTCCAATATTCACAGCTGGGTCCAGCTAGACTCTATTTTATCGAAAAAGCTCAGTTGTTATTGGTTGAAATTTGATTTTTTTGACATTTGATGGACTTTCAATACATACGGTAAATAATCTGAGAATAACATGAATTCTCCTATGGGCAACATTTATTTTAACTATGTCAATGAACTAGACAAGAATAGTTCTGTTACTGTTGAATCTCTAAGAAAAGTTAATAGAATATTTGATGTGGTTAATTCTGGAAACCCCTTTGAAAATGGTTTGAATGTACCTATAAACTCAAACTCAATTAAACATTTCGAAGAGATTTTTGAACATACAATCGAATACCTTACTTCTTTAAAAATTGATACCGTGAATTTACTTATTCACAGCCGTAAAACTTTTGCTATAGGTTTCATTGTAACAATGGAAAGTATAGTAAATTTAGCTGAATCTCATTCTTCCTCTGATGATCCTTTGAAATACTTTTTAACATACAAGTTTTCACATGATCATTTAGATCTTTACTTTTCTAATATTTGTAGTATATAAACATGGCGATATTTTATTTATATTACTCTTTCGATATGTATTGATATTATGTAACATTTCCATATTTCATAGATTTGGAATATTGAAATATGTAGTTGGTATAAAATGGATTTTCAATTCAGTTCATTTCCGACAATATTAAAAATACTGTACGTCGTCTCG
Source organism: Galeruca laticollis (assembly GCA_963921935.1). Classification (NCBI taxonomy): domain Eukaryota; kingdom Metazoa; phylum Arthropoda; class Insecta; order Coleoptera; family Chrysomelidae; genus Galeruca; species Galeruca laticollis. The sequence continues at coordinate 46,868,837 of OY998184.1, forward strand.
GAAAATATTTTTCAAATAATAATGTGCGTTTGACTGTGAAATACTCCAGAAATTGAAAAAGTTTCTAGAACGTTATCGTTTTATGATAGTTTTCTAGGGGTATATCGGAACAGAAAACAATTCGCAAGCTACACAACTTTAATCTGGAAGTTTTGTATTTTCAACACCAATAAGCAGTTAAGTTGGTTTGTTAAATATAAAATGTGGAAACAGATGAGAAAATACACAGTTAGTAACGGTTGCTTTTCAAAATGTATGAATAAATAAATTTCATCTCACGTCTTGCTTTAACTTACTAATTCACAAAATGTCAGTGCCTTCTCACGTCCCAAGTCTCTAGTTGTCGCCTCCTGATTAGGGATCGCGAAAACTTTCACCCACTTTCTGGAATAATCCATTACAACCAGAATATAAATACCACAATTTTTTCGTCGGTAATGGTCCATCAATATGTATGTACTTTCCACCAGTTTCTGTCATCGGAAATAGTCCATCGATATCTGAAGCAATCCTTTCGAAAGGGCTTCCAACTTTATATTGTTTCATAGGTGCATTTCTCCTCCGATGTGGTTCATTACTCGTAGCACAAGTAGTACATTTCTTAAACCAGTCCATCACATCGTTGGAATTGTTCATCCAATAAAACCTCTCACGGACTCGCAAAAGGTTTTTTTCCACTCCCAGATGACCTCTTGATGGATTATCGTGTAACTTCTTCAGTGCCTCAGCTACTCTCGTTCTCGGGATAACTATCAGCCTTTTCTTATCGGAACCATCATAGTTTTCAAGGTCTCTTCTCAACAGCCCTTCTTCCAGGAGGAGGAACTCCCACTGAACCCGATATGTCTTGAGTATCGATGAAAGTCTTGAAACTTCTTGCCATGTAGGTTGCCGATTTTCTTTTTTCCATTGACGCATTATATTTAGGTGAGGATAATTTTTTTGATCTTCTCTTATTTTGCTTCTTGAAACTGCAGCTTCTTTAGATTCCGCATTATTACAGTGAGAACAGTCTGCTGTGCATAGCAGTCTAGGCAGGGAGTCGGCATTTCGGTGACTCACACCAGGTCAATGTTCGATGTTGAAATCGTACTCTTGAAGGCGTTCCATCCATCTTTGAGTGTACTGCACCAATTCCTACGTTGCTTGGATATGTGTCAAGAATAAAGTCTCCCTCTGGTTATGGATATCCTAATATCGGCGCCGTGGTTGAATATCTCTTCAAGGTTTGACAGTCTTCATCACAATGGAAAGCTCGCGTTTCTTCTGTGAGTCGAGTTACTGGCTTAGCAATATCTTCAATTTTCCATATAAATCTTCGAAAGTATGTGCAAAGTCCGGGAAAACTTCTAATTTGATGTTTTTCGCTTGGGTGCGGCCATTGCTCGATGGAACCAATTTTCTCTGGATCCACTGAACTACTCTGTCATTACTCACTATATGACCCAGATCGCTGACTCGATTTTAAATTAGTTGACATTTCTTCGAGTTTAACATGAGCTGGGCAGCTTGAAGTCGCGTGAGTACATCTTCCAAATTCTTGGTGTATGTCAACTGTCTATCCGGGTACTACGATGTTGTCCAAATAGACCACCTTCACAAGAAATTTTCCAAATGGCGTGGGCGTATTACATAACCCGAATTGCATGCCGTTTATTTGCCTTAATCCAGATCCGATGCTAAAATCAGTCTTACCCTATGTCTTCTGGGGCCATTCCTACTTGCCAATAACCAAACTTTAGGTCCAAGGTGGAAAACAGTTCGCTGCCGGCCAAAGTCTCTAGCGATTCGTCGATTCGAAGCAGAGGATAGCTGCCTTTCTTCGTCATGTTATTTAACTGGCGATTTTCCACGCAGAATATCGTAGTTCCATCATTCTTCTTGAAGAGCACCATTGGAGACACACACGGACTAGTAGAGTTTTTGGAACAATACTGAGTTGGTGCGGCCCACTCGTAGCTGACCCGTTCTAGTTTTCCTGATAAAGAGGTTCTTGGTTTTCAGGAGCCCTGGAGTTCTTACACGAGCTGCGTACATGCAATAGCTCACCACAATTGCAGCATCCGATCCGTTTGAGCTTCTTGTTTACCATACTCTTCATCAAGTTGACGATCTGGTCAATTCTGTTCTCGCCACATTTTTCTTGGATGTTATTAACTTCGTTATATCCCGAAGACTTCGTTGCTGCTTCATATTTAAGAGCAGCAGTCAATGCACCAACATGTTTTCAGATGGGCTAAACGAAGTGTCCTCTGCATATCGAGATAACGTAAACCATCAATAAAGACATGGATACCCAGACTATAATATTCTCGGGTGCTGATGTATATGCAAATCGAACTAGTTCGTACTTTTGTAGGGTTTCATCACGTTCCTGTCTTCAGTCCGTCAGCTGGGGTTGGTACAAATATTTTAGATATTCGAGACCATATCGCATGTCCAACCTCTTCTCCAGCTGCTCGACGCCATCGGTTTCTTCAAGTGGTATCGTCTGAAGTACATATAAGGTATCTCCTGGAAGCGCGATTGTTAAGTTCATTGCCTTCTCCCTATCGGACCAATATTAAATCCAGCGGCTGCATTGAACTGTTTTACATAATTGTTCTACGATGTTCTTCCGTTGAATGTTGGTGCCTTGAATCAAACAAAACTGCCAATATCTTCTATCTTGCAATGAATTTCTGGATTGATGGCGTGTCTTGTGTTCTTAAATCTGCCATTTTTCTCTCTAACTCTTGATTTTCTGGTCCATCAGGTTTTCCATCATTGTCATCTTATTCTCGATTTTATCGTCCATCGGTGTTATCTTATACACAATTGTATTTGCGACGTCCGCGGAAATGTCGTTTTTGATTGATAAGATATCCGCAGAAATATCGTTCTTTATGGCTGAAATATACTTCCTCATAGTTGAAATATCTTCCATACTAGCAGAAATATGGTTCTTCGTAGTAGAAAAATCGTTCTTCATGGTTGAAATCTTCCCGTCCATTTTAGCAGAAATATCATTCTTCATAGTTGAAATCTTCTCTTCCTTAGCAGAAATTGACGCGACCAAGGTAAAAGTCTAGTCCTTAAATAAAAATATTTCTGGATCCAAGCCATCACTTTCTAGTGCCATTTCGAGTCCTGCTACTAATTCACTATTCTTTCTGTATGTTTCCAACTCGCTATTTTAAAATTCTGGTTTCAGTTTCGCCACTTTCAGGTCACTTACTTAGTCTCTTAGACATTTTTATGTGACATTTTATTTTTATTATCCCAATGCTGATAACGTTTTTCTTATTTATAACAAAATTCATTGATACACTTAACTATTCACAATTCTATATTAAATACACTGTATATTCACTTACACTCAATATAAATACTTTACTATTCCCTATTATTCACTATACCATTATTCTGCTAGGTTCGCTATGAAATCAGATTATAGACGGAACTGCGGTTCGTAGGTAGTCACTCATATATGAAAACGTTTTTCTGGAACAAACAATCGACCTTCTTAGAAATGCTTCTATGAAAACAATCACAAAAAAAAATTTCACAGAAATCTGAGCGCTTCCTCCAAAATTTTAACTATCAAATATCTTATTAGACAGGGTCGGTATCAGTGTTCGATAGCGTAACAACGTAGTAGTAAGTAATAACTTTAATAACTTGGAAAACAGTACTAAAATGATCAAAGTTCGTTCTATAAAGGACGAATACCATTATTTAATTTCCAAGATCTTTCAAGTTGCTCTGTTTTGTTTTATTTCTCAGGTAATCTTGAAGGTGAAGAATCGTGCAGTCAGCTTCCCATCCACCTGCCACAAAAAACCTTTCAAGGTTATTACTGTTCCGCCCAACCTATTTAAATGCGAGAAAATTATAGGTTTACCCCAAAAAAATTGGATGGGTGTTAGGAGTTGTGGTGCAAGCTAACACCGACAGCGGATCTGTTTATTTTTTTATAGTAAGGGTTGATGGACCTTAAGTGTCCACTGTGGGAATAACTACTCCCCAAAATTTTCTTACTAACTATATAACTGTATTCAAACCAAACCACCACCTTAATAAATCATTTCTCTTGTGAGTTGAGTTACGAGTTTGATTTTATGTAATACTTTCCTAATTGGGGGTAAACTACGGTTAGGGAATTAAACTGAGGTATTTACTCTGGTACGGTTTACCTGGCGCCTTGGGTTATATAGCTTATATTTTGATTGTTCGTTACCAGCGTACGAACCTCCCCTCTCCGACTGAAGTCTAGCGGGTAAAATACCTTGTGGCATAGATCGGCCATCCGATCTGCTGGTAACTTGGTGAATTAGTAGTTATTGATTTCGGGGCCACAAGTTCGATCTATTTTCAATAGGTAAGTGGGATAAGTGCATAGGTGCACGGGGTTTGATTTTACGTTACAACCTAACACCAATGTAATTTTTCTTATTTATTTAAATTGTTTTTAACATAATGGGTGGGATAACTTTGAACACGCGGTATATCACCTTACGTACTTTATTTAAACACTATCAACTTATACCCAATATATGTACCCACTTAATATCAAATACCCTGTAAATTCACTAACACTTAATTTATATAAATACTTCACTACAAATTTATATTTCAACTATACAGTTCACTATTATCCACTATTTATATATTCGACATTATTAAAGTGGTGCGCTGAAACTTACTTCATCCTCTCCAATTGTACTGAAATTTCAATAATTTAAATATTACGAATTGTATGATATGTATGCCAAGTATTACCAGAGAAAATACACGAGACCTGTAACTCAATGTATTATTTTAGTTCAGCATAACTTATCTGGACGATTGTAATGGCAGACTTTTGTAGGTAGCGCTTTAATCGAAAGTGGCCTCTTTCTGTTATGCATATACGGTCAGGTGAAATACGTCATGAAAATGCGGGAAATTCAAAAAAAAAATGTAAACGCGGGAAATTTGAATATTCATACATTCTCTGACCCAGGTTAAAAGTATCCATTCACAAATTTAGTGTTTTCAATTACAGTATTATGTGCATTTTGATCTCGTAGAGGTTGCTATTATACCAAAATGTCGAGCTAGATACACACATCTGTACTGAAACACTAAATTTGATTCTAGTCACCTCCTGTACCATCCATAAATAAAGTAATGATATTTATTTTTGAAATAATTTTGTTATAAATAAATACTTCACACTTCAAACAAACTTTATTTGAAAATTTACATACACAAAGAACACAAGAGTAGAAGTTTCAATAATTTATATAAACAAAAATATAGATAAATGTTTAATTTTTTCAACTTTTTGGTCAGGATTGAAGTACAAATTCTGTTTAAAATTTTTACGCTACAGTTTATTGCAAAATTTAAACCCATTTTAGAAAATCAAAATACAGAAAAATCACAACTCACCTTTAACATTACGAAACAACCTCTTATAGAATAGTCGCTTATATTTCAAAAATACAATTTACCCGATGAAGATAATTCATTTATATAGGTAATTTATAAGATAAAGGTATTACATACTTTTTGGATTCTGATAACGAAGCAGTTACAATATCTTGATTGCAAGATGAATTTTCATAGTTTACATAAAACTGCTCAACAAATAGTAGGTAATTTTGCCATTCACGTGACTATCGATATATTTTTAATAATTTTGATACAACTGGTTTTGATGAATTCTGCTCATGAGTATTTTTCACACAGCAAAGTTCATTTCTTAAATTACTTTCGAGATAGTTTTCTGAGCTTAGACTCCACAAAACTCCGGCGTCCAGTGAGTCGGAACTTAATTATTTGGTTTTTGAATTTTTATTATCAGTCGGTAGATTTGTTGAGGAATTTTTGTGAGGTAAATATTCATTAGATTTATCTTTATTACAGTGGCGACAAACATTTATAGTAATATTAGTTCGTCCACAACCGTAGCAATAGATATTTCAAAGAAAATTTGCATTTTTCATAAGCGTTACGCAAGCATTTGCAAATCCAACATATTTAGGTGGTGGCTTGTAACATTTCGTCCATTCTTTATGCTGTCCTATCTGTTTGTAAGCAGTTAGAGGTTCAGAAACCGTTTGTCATAGCTAATTGATTGAAGAAATGTGGAAGCATATTAAGTTTTATAAAAGTTGCTATTTCTTTTTCATCAGGTTTTGGTTTGTAGTTTATTAAATAGACCAAGCATATTAGAAATAAAAATAGAGACACGTTGCCCTCTATTTTGGATCTCTACCTTCAAATCATAATTGTATAGTGGGAAATCTGATTTTGATTTGGCGATATCATCCCATGATCCAAATGAGTTTTTATTGTTAATACACCATGTCCAAGCTGCGCCTTAAAATAAATTCCACGACGATTTATAGAGGCCATGCTTGTCTAAACCCCTAGAAAACCACAAGTCCTAAACTTTTTCTAGAAGTGGAGTCAAAGTTTCTTTTTTATCATATCCAGAAAATTTTCAATTCCACTTATGTAACGGAGCAATGAATGAATCAATTGTTTTTCAGTTGAATTTCTGACTGCCGACATTTTAATACGACTATTAACATGATGTAATCTAGTTTTAAGTTTTTTTTAATATAAACCTCAGAAAAATCATCAAGGTTGATTCTAATTGTATCTAAGGATGCTTCAATTTCAGTTATGTTAGAATCAAAGTAATATAGATAGAAGTGAAACTTCTGTCTGCAAGTGGTTTTAGAAAGACTTAAAAAATGTATTACCACAATCCAAGCCTTAATTACAATTGATATCTACAATATCTTTAACAATCCTAATAAAATAAACTGTCTCGACCCTTACTTCGTGGAATCTACTCATATTAGTGTTTTAAATGAAACTCACTGTTTCTAGTTAATTCAACAATTAGCTAGAAACAGTAAGCTTCATTTAAAACACTAATCTAAATAAATGGTAATTTTGTCAAAAGTATTATTTAGTAAGACCACCAGTATAATAAATTTTAGCAAAATAGTTGATTTATATTGTTTATAAATGCATGGCAACAGTTTATTGGACAATTTAAACCAATTTAGAAGTTACAGTAGATACCTCTCTACTGGAACCTGCTTCAACTTGCAACTGATCCTCTTTCTCGTCTGAAAATAAGATATTTTTTTAACTTTTAAGTCATAGTCAGTGAATATAAAAGAAAGTCACAGAATTTGAATTAACTGTTAGAAACCAAAAAAGTTTACTACTTGGCAGACCTTGAAATTAGAGTATTTTTTATTAATTTGTTGCATGCAAAACTGTACAAAATTAGCATGAAAACATTGTTATGTTTTAGTTGTAATCATGTTTCTACTGTTACTTTGTGGAATATGTATATTACGAATTAAACAAATGTTTCACGAACAATTCTACTATATTTAATGTATTTTTTTTGTTATACTTGTTTTACAAATACATTTTTTTTTCAATAGTGATCATGCAAATTATATTGGCATATGTGTATTATCTGTGTATTGTTTTGTTTATGGTGACATTTGTATTTATAAACTTGTAAATTTATGTATGAGTATTCGTATACAAAATAATATATATTGAAAAACAATTGTAAATAATTTCTTTAATAAACTGGACTTTTGTTTTTTTGAATTTTAAATTTGATGGTTATAGACTACTGTTTCAAATAACGACTATTCTATTCAGTGAAAAAGAACAAGTTCTCTTCATATCATATTAGCAATTATTTACACTTTATAAATATAAATATTTAGTATAAATTTGATCAATTGCTAGCTTTTAATTTTGCAATTTTATCAACTTACATATGTTTATGTGTTTGTCTTCCAAATCAACACCTGCTTCTATCGTAGTGAACTTAATTGGCACGGCACATGGTTTTCACTTCCAAGTAATGATATTGCTATAATCATTTCTCTTAAAATGATTACTACATATTCTGTAATTCCTTATGTCCATGTTAGAATAATCAACACCAAGACTTCCAAACCAGATATGGCACCTGAAAATATATAAAACGGTATTTTTCAATACCATAGATGTTAACGTATAGTTTTTCACTCATAGCTTTTACCAACTAGTCATTATCTATACACATTATTACAAACTTCTTCTCACCTCACACTTTACATTATTTCTGACCGCAGAAAGAATATACATAGTTTTAGAGTGTTTATTTATAACTAGATATCTTATATTTATGTTATTTGTATACCTATTAGGATATATATTGTACATTCCTGCAATCAATTTGATCGCAAAACATATTTTTAGTTTTAATAATTGTGAAGGACTCTTACTGAAGTTGTACTTATTTACGTACCTGACTTAATTTTTGGGAAAGTAATTTTCAGAACTTCTATTTCATTGTTTCCACAAATTGAGCAGGTCGCACCCATTGTTAGTTTATCCCTACTTGAGCAAGTAAATCTACAGACATTATATTCAACTAGAACTAAGAAATAATGCATAAACTTAAGCGTAAGGTAATAAACAAAACTCGAAATCAATGATCAAAATATCAAAACACAGCAATCCATACATTTACATGGATGGAGGTTAGTGTGCTGTTGCCAAGTATATTCCTCTTCTCTGTGCAATTTCGTACTCTGTTGTGTAGTTATTCAGCCAGTTGTCACGTTTTAGATTCATTTTTTTATTTTGGATGTAGATTTTTTTGAAAAAACTCCTTTTTTATCGACTTACATACATATTATGGTTATTTTAGCAATACAGTTTCATAAATACTGAAAAATTAATTTTCACAAATCTGCAATCAAAATTGCAGCATCGTAGCAACATCAGCGCCCTCTACTTCATTCTTTCATCTTACAGACAAAGAGAAACTTATTCCAAAGAATATATGATAAACAAGGACAATGTATTTCACTTATTAACTGTGCTATAGAAATAATCTGCCCATTGAAGTTACACGCCTCGTGTGTTGTCTCTGGTATTACCGAAATAGAATAAGTTTCACTGGGTGTTCGGGTTTCCATGTCTCTAAGTATATTTCAATAATACTGCCTGACATGATTTTTCTAACTGACCCAACTACGACAATTTCTTTTATCTTTCAATGAATAGAACTATATGATACCCGATCTTCATATTCCATTATAACAACACATTTGCGAAGTAGTATTTTTTATGTATATAATAATATTTTTTGTCAATTATTTTCTCTTACAAGCATAAAGAGCATACTGAGGTGAAAAATTGTGTAGACCCACTCAGATTACGTTGTGTTTGGCATATGTCATTGAGTATTCAAAATTCATTTCAGTTTCTTACTAAATGCTTAAAATTCAAAACTCTGTTGTTCGTAGATGTGTAAATTTGATGAAAGTTTTATTCATAATATTTTGGTAACAACGTAAGATATCAAAACAAATACATAATGCCAACAATCAATAATGTACTGCACCTCATGTTATATCAGCCTGACGCAGTGGTCAAATGGCGAAAACATTTAGATGGAATTTGGAATTCCTATGCCATGGCATGAACCTACCAACTGATTGTTATTTATGCTTGGTGAAAGTCTATGGTTTACCAAAAAGAATAGAAACTGAAACAGAAACTGACGATATCTTCTCAAATTTAAACAACGATCCACATTATGTGCCAGAGTCTTCGAAGAAATCATAACTTATAACACTAATTGTACTAAACAATTTGGATCGTGAGCTAAAAGTTAGCAAAGAATAGGCCCAACTGTTAGGGTTACGCTTACAAGATTGAAAATTTCTTGATAAAACACTCTAATCTATATATTAAATACGACATTCAAACCTGAGTATCTGTTACGAAGACAACGGTGATTTTTGTGCTCTAGTGCAAGAACTGGGCTTCAACCATAATTCAAGGGAATGGCGTCTGTTTTTGATTATATTTCCAGCTGAACTTCGTCGACTGGCGTAGACATTCAACTAGATAAATAATCTTAATTTGACAAGATTAATGTCGAAATTAATGATTTATTATGTACAAATTTACAAGAATGGTACAAAGTTACGAATGTTGAACTTCGGTGGTTTCAGATCGATTTGATGAATATTCACTTGGCTGGTATAGAAACTGAGTAACGATGTGTTAGACTTAGTATCTCTGATTGTTTGACTTTGAGTGAAGTTGCTTCGATATCTAACGACGACTCGATGAACTCAATTGAGTGTTGAACTGAGTTATGAACTAACTTGAGTATTCAATTGATTTCGAGTGTTGAACTCGCTTCTATTGGCAGTAGAACTGATTTCGTTTTCGAGTTGTAAGCTCGCATCGATGAGTATTAAAAAACTGATTTCTTCACGTTGGAAGACGTGTTAAATAGAAATCTGCATTGGGCGTGTTTACACGTGGATTGGGTTGACCAAACGGAAATAAACATTTCCTATTGGCCAGTATCATTTGACTCGTCGGGTTCATCGACAAAAATCAACAATGGACGCCTTCAATAGATATTTCAATTTCTATTGAATAATCCAATAGCAATTGTAACCTTTTTACTCAGAAAGATTATTCAAACATTTCTTATAATCTTCCGAACATCGACCATCAAAATTCAAGCACAAAGTCACAATAAGTTACAATTATAGTCTTGATTTAGGGTTATTACAATACAATAGATAATAGTGCGAAACGTGACATTTTCCTAAATTTTTAACTATAGGATTTCAAACTTTCAAAATGTGTTCTTTCAATGCTCAAACAAAACTATTTACAATTATTATTGCAAAACATGATATTTTAGAGGTATTTAACAAAAGCTGGGAATAAAGTGTAACTACCCTATGAATTCATAACAATACAAAAGGTCTATCAATTCTTTAACACATTTTTACAGCGCCAACAAATGAAATGAATTTACGCTTCAAATATATACAATGACGAAAAGAAGTAACATACAAATATCTTACATATTTTTAAAAGCATCCTAAACAATACAATTCAAGATTTTCTAATCTTGGACAGCGTCTATTCATAGATTCATTGAAAACAAGATTAAAGGCACAAAATAGTAATAAGAGACCGTTGACTACTTTGGCACATTCTTTAGCTACTACAGAAACCTATCAATCTATGTCGAATATTTTAAATTTAGTTCAGTATAAACGGCACTGGGTATATCTTAAGGATGTTGCTTGGATTACAAGGTGGTTTTAATAAGTACTGTTATTTTCTCTGCCTGTGGGATTGCCGTGAATACGTCGTTTGTTTCAAGTATCTCAAGATTGAATTCCCAAGATCTTTTGGGCAATTACAAACATCTGGGGTATAGAATGACGCTTAATAGTATATTAAGTACCAAGTGTGAAAACGGTTACTTTGGTCACGAGTTCCTTGTGAAACGAGTGACAAAAGACGTTTTTAACACGAGGTGCTTACTATACTTTTTTTCGCCCGAGGGAAGGAATACATTATATTATATTTGAATTATATTCATTACATCACGGACGATGACTGACAGCTGACTGATAAATCAAATGACGCAGAATAACAAAATTATCAAGGAGCATGAAATTTAACATACAAAAGATACACTTGATTTGACGTTTACAAAACAAAAGATAAACGAGATGTGACTTTTCGCATTTTAAACACTAGTGTTTAAAGAGTCGTTTTGTGCATGTCAAACCCGTGTTCAAAGTGCGGTTTTAGTAGCGGAAGTAGAATTAGTTCATTTTCTTTCAACGGGAATTATTTCGGTTCTAACGTTAGTGTATTTATAAAACATTTTTCAATATATTAACTATTAGTTTTTGAGGTTTTCCAACTGATTTCCCTGTTTTAATTAAAATATCATTAATGCATATTGGTTGTCACGTATTGTTCCCAATAACTCTGAATCTGGACGTGCTGGAATAGATCTGTATACATTCGTAGATTCAGTGATTTCACTGCAGTTACAAAAACATTTTTCTAAATTATCGTGTAGGGCAATCAATTGAACAAAAAACAGTGGTTCATAAAAACAGAATTGATGCTTGGTAGGGATTGGTCGATCTGAATACCAAATTCTTGTTAATACGTTATCTAAAAAATAACAGTAATAAAAAATTTTGCAGAGAACATCTTACAAATAAATGTATCAAACATATTGAATATCTTTGAGTTTATTAATACAATTCTCTCTTATCTGCAATATTTCTTATATTTCGGCATTTTTATTTCAAAGCGACTGTCTAGGGGATATATGACAGTAATTTGTTCGCTAGAATTGCTCCGAGCTTGTTTAGATTTTTTCAAACAGTTTTTGGTAGTGGCATTTATCTATTTCAATACACCATATATTACGAACTAGTGAATACTGGAAACAGAAATAGGCAAGTCTATGATAAAGAATTGCTTGAAATCGTATAAAAAACCTGTTCTTCACTCGATTTACACTAAAAAGAAGTGAATGGGCATTCTGCATATATTCTAATTGTTCTACTGAATATGTTTTGTCGTTTAATAAGTAGTGTTTATAATTCACGTATAAAAGAGACTTCATTATAACATTGTTTACAGAGTCACAATGAAGCTCTTTGAACACTGTTATAGTAATTTTCAGTGTACAGTTGGTTATTGAATTTAGTTATATTTTTATTTGACATTTGACTTTAACCTTGACACAACTTATATATAAAATGGTCTAGCGTTGTTCAAGCTAGCAAATTATTATATTAAAGGTGAATTAGAATGATTTATATATTGAAAATATTAATGAAAAGAGTACGCTAACGTTCATTTATCAATGACTTGTCAATTGTTTATTTTTATAAATTGAATAGATGAGGCTTTTACTTGATGAAGATCCATACTGAACGATGAAATAAAACAATATAATTTGTTTAAATCATCATATATTTGAAGTAATGTTCAATTTAAACTTGTTGACGCGTTTCACTAACACAGTAGCTTTGTCAAAACGAATGAAGGTAAAATATAAAAATGTATATATTAAGACATTTTTATATTTTACCTTCATTCGTTTTGACAAAGCTACTGTGTTAGTGAAACGCGTCAACAAGTTTAAATTGAACATTAGTTCAAATATATGAAGATTTAAACAAACTATATTGTTTTATTTCATCGTTTATTTTTATATTGTATAGGATCAATATATAGGTAAACAAAACATTCGATTTTTGGGATAAATTACCAGATATCTATGTGAAGATGTATTACAGAAATAATTCTGTTCATGATATAATATAAATAGATCACAAGAGCATATACGAAGAAGCTCTTTTTTAAACATAATCATCCTCTTTTTGCTCAAATGAAAGTTTGTTAACAATTTACACAATATTTCGGATATAATATGTCGAAAGTCAGAAGTGCTGAATAAAAACGTCTGTCATCTGACCAATTAGGAATCTACCGAATTGCCAACTTAAATTCAAACTACTCCTCCTAGTTTAAAAACAGGGATTATATGAAATTCTATTTTATTCAGATAATTAAATAAATGCGTATTATAAAAAATATTGTGTAAAACTTGTGCCACAATGACTTTCTGTAGTACTCGTGATTTGCACAACTCACCGCTTTGCGGTTCGTTGTGCAAACTTCACTCGTACTACAAAACGAGTCATTGTGACACTTGTTTTACAAATAAATATTAGAATCTCATCAACTTTTCTTCCCTTCTCCATGAGATTTCGCCAATTTCATGGGTAGTTGTATCATATGAGATATGGCCAGAACCAGCTAATCGTCCCAATCGACTTTATCATATTTTATATAATGTTTTATATAATAACTCACAGTAGAATGTCTCTTTTTAATGTCTGTACAATTATTGCGTTGAATTTTTTAACGTTCAGAAACTGGAGTGAATAATGTCGATTTAGAATCTCATCAGGAAATGTCACTCTCGTATTGGGCTTTCGAATTTCACAAACAAATTCCCGTACCAGCAATACTGTGAGTTTCCATTGCAATCCAATACAAAATATCATTGGATACAGGTTTTTGTTTCCAATTATTCTGAATAATTGAATAGTTGATGAACTTACATTTGTAATGTCTCATCTGTATACAAACCAACTAAATTGAATGGAGCTACAAATGGTTTGGTGCTGAATTATTAGGAAATTATGTAATTTTTCAATGTTTTCTTACTCTCTTTCACTTATTATTGCTAGAGTGTTTGCTGATTTGGAGGAAAATTCAGAATAATTGTGTATTATATTTGTTAACTGTTTTGATTCGTACATGCTTTGTCACCATATGTCATGTGACTCTCTGATTGACATTGTATTTTGTACGAATGAATGGACTAGAAGCTGAATATGCTACGAATATACTGTAGTTCAAAAAATAAATGGTGTTTCCAACATAAAATCACATTGTCACATAATTTTGTGTCAATTGTTGAACTGGAACTATAATTATCATGTTTTTCAGCTTGATGTGTTATGACGTCCAATTATTCAATATCTGGAAAAGTAAACAGCTGTAATGAGTTTTTTTAATATCAAAACCTGTCAACCACATTGTGAGCTATTTCAAAATAAAAAATATATCGGACATGCTCTAAAAATGTTGATACATATTCTGTTATATTCTGGGTTATTCCAGAAAAAGGGAGAAAATGTCGGGCATGCTGAAATTTTTTTATTATATATTGGTAGACAGCAATAACAATTTTATAGCAGAATTGCGTAAGTAATTCTAGAAAAAGGAAACTTTAAAAACGCAAATGAATTTATATTCATGGATTCCATTGCAAAACTGTCAATATTCAAATCATTTAACACGATCACAAATATTTTTCAATGAATAGATGATATTGAACCGACAGAAACCAGGATAATAATTCACTCACAAAGTGACTAATAACATCAGTGACAGAGTAGGATACTTTCCACTTACAAAATAACAAAATCATAGCTACCTCAATTAAATTTGTGACTGACGTTAACACAATTAGAAAAGTGCGGGTCTTCAACAATTAAGTATTATACTCTACAGTGTAATTAGATTATCAAATCCTAAAACTAAAGATTCTAGTACATGCTTCAAAGATACACGCCCCTTAGAGTTCCCGAATTTCGCCACATAATTTTTTGTCGTTTCAATAGTTTATCCTTGAGAGAGAACAATTCCACGTTTTTCAGTGCTTGCAATGAAGATACGTAGTATTCTTCATACCCGGAAGAATATACGATGAATAATAATATGAGTTCATTCAGCTTTAGACATGTTTACAAATATCCAATATATATGAATACTAAATTCACTTAATCAATATATATATATATATATATATATATATATATATATATATATATATATAATATATATATATATATATATATTTATGTAAATATATATATATATATATATTTATATATATATATATATATAAACTAAAACCGAAGGGTAGTGACCGTTGAACACAAAACTGCAAACAATTTGGTAGGGATGCGGTCAATATAGGGCTGATCAAAAGAAAACTATTTTTTGACTAGTTGAGCTTTCGGAAAATTGTTTTTATCTCGATTTTTAATAAATAAATTCATGCTCCTGTTAAAACTCTTGTGATGTTCTTAATGGATAATTTTCAAATCTTATTTTGGGGACTCAATTGGGTTTTTTTCAATTTCAATTACTTTTTCGATAGTTTTAGCTCATAACAATCATTCTCACAAATTTTATGCTGGACGTCAAAATACGCTAAAATGAGTGAATTATATATTATGTGAGTTCCATAAATTTTCGTACTGGCTCAACTTGTATATACACGATGTGTATATACTAAAATAATATTCAGCCAAACCAAGCGACTTATGCGTCCGTTGGTGGCAACACCGCAATGTTGAGAATTGAGGGACTATTTCATCGGTCGTCGCTTCATAGAAATCTTTTATAAACTTAGATGATTTACTAGAATTCTGGGCCCATAGCTGCTATTGACAAAATTATGTCTTCTTGTTGGTTGACGCAGTTTTATTCAGCTTATGTCGATGGGAATATAATACACTGTAACATTTAGGATCCATAAAAGATGAGACATGAACGTAAGACAACTAATAACAATGAATTAGTAACTTATGACAAATATATAAAAATATCATAGGAAACTATGGAGAAGTACTGCTTAGAAATTTCATTCTGATCTTCGATTTTATCACTAAGCGCTTACCCAATAGTTTTCAAAATATACAGGAATTGTTATGTGAAATTTAAAAGTTGAAACACTTGATTGAAAATTACGTCATTAAGTTGAAGATATTTATCGTGGTTGTATGGCAAGTCTCATTTTTCATTGACCCGCCAAGCCTCAACTAATTATATTTTATTATTTCGGAGATACAGGATCCATGAACTTCGTGGGCAGTGATTTTATGCCAGCTATCGTTCAAATTAGATACCAAGTATTAAAGCACTTTCAAGTTGGTTGTTTTAGTATTATTTGAATGTTTTTAATTGTACAGGTGGTATTTTTGTACATTTTACGGTAACTAGAAAAGTAAAGGAGCTAGGCGGGCTCTAGACCATTGCTTATGTAAATTAACATGAGAAATCGCCAAGGTCCATCGTGGTCATTTTTGACGCAATTTCGATCTACACATGCGTCAATCAGGTGCGGCCATCTCGTACGCATCCACCATGCTAATGACGTCAGCCATCTTGTATAAGTCATTTGTTAAGCGTTGAGTAAGTCATGAGAATGAAAGGTTTATTTTTGGGTAGGGAGGTGGTGAGGGTAAAATAAGAACATCTGAATAAACAAACATTTTTATTGCATATAAAATGGGAAAAAAACTCGATATACAGCGGCATATTTCGATATATAATAATATTGATAATTAACTAGTCTAACAGCTCACCTAATAAATTATATCTCTAGTCTAAATGTATGAATAATTAAAATAGATAACAACATGTAAAATATGTATATTCAAAAGGCTTGATCAACATCCATAGCATCATCATATAGGTAAAAAAACCAAATTACTTTACTTTCGGCGAAGCAGTTTCGGCGACCCCCACCCCTTCTCGCATGCGTTTCTGCGATAGCATAACTACAAGAAGTAACATTTTTTAACGCTTAGTATTCGATTTTCGCTGAAACTGTTAACATTGCAAGCTCCAAAATGTTTAGTGTTTCCCAACTTTACGGCGAGAGAGTTAAACCGACCGATGAGAGATTTGGATTGTGGCTCATGTTGGAAAATTTGGAAGGTAACAATTTGGTTACAGATATTGGAAATATTAAATACACGGAAGGCGAACACCCTCTGGAAGATGGACTTATACCAATTACAGAACCATTTTGTGACAACATAATGCTTGTAAAAGTATGCGGCTTAGATGACTGCGATGTGAATTCTAAACTTGTCAAAAAAGAAATATGTGGTTCTTTTAATAGTTATATACGTGGAAAATTTGGCAAATTGGTTTCTGCAATACATTGTGTTGAAGCTAAGCTGCCTTTCCTCTTATTAAGTAACAACCCACTTGCCATTGGAACAAGAGAAGTAATCGGAGAAGACTTGGAAATTATTAGAAGGAAACATAAAGAACCTGTGTGCATTCCATATAAAGTAGAATTGGTGGACGTTAAACTCGACAGGCTACAGGGAGAAATACCGGATGTATTGAAGCAACTCCGGAAGGAAGATTACTACCTCATGGACTTGGACATAACGCAGGATTTTGCAAGAATTTTTAACAAAGAAGAAATGATTAACTATTCAACAAACGAGTTTATCTTTTGCATCCAAGGAGAGTACAAGGAAAGGTGCAAAGTTATTGTAAACAATGATAAAACAGTTGGCATAGATTGTCTTACTTGGCTCACGTCTAATGCAAGGGTTGAAATATACAACAAATTTATTTGTCAAATAACCAGTCCTGGAGTTAACAAGAGTATTGGAAACCATATTGTAGATTTCGTCAACTGCCCAGACGCAAGATTACAGGAAACTTTCTCTTCTACATCGGCCAAAAAGCATGGTATTGCCAGATTAGAAGCTACGATATATAACTACCCAATTGCAAATTGGCATGGTGAAGGCTACAGTCGTTTAGAAGATTGCATAACTGTGCTACAATGTAGTAAGTTGTACTTCCAAAATTCTCCGATATACTCAGTTTCGACTGCAAAAATGTGGACAAAGTTGACCGAGAGTCCACAGAATAGCTATTGTCTTGTCTTTAATAATTAGCTGCTATATGTTTATTGGGGTAACAGCAATACAAGACAGTTGACGGGATTACAAATGAACTTACCAAAAGGATCCGACGCAAGTAAGCAGGTTATAAATAACATTCTCTCTGCATGCAGCTTTGATTGTCTCCCTATTAACCATATAGAAATTGTAGAAGAAAAGGAGAACAGAGATAATGTTTGAATTATACAAAAGTGTTACATTAAAGCTGGCGAGACTTATTTATCCAGCACCCCATTCTCTACTATACCGGAGGATATTGACATACAGGACGTTGGATTAATCTCTACAGATAATTTGGTTGCACGTGTTTTAAGGATGAGAACCAATAAAACAAACAAACTTTCTCCTCATAATATTAAAGAAATCAACCCTCTGTCGCAAGCTTACATTACATCGACAAGGAAGCGAACACAGGAAATGGATGAGCTAGATATCAAGAGGCGAAAGCTGGATTTTCTCGAAAAGACAACAACAATAAAGGAAGAATATAGAAGTCTACTGGAGAAAGGAAAGAAAATAACACAATCGAGGAAGAGATTAGAAAACTATTTTTATAGCCATTGGGTAAACCTAAATTCCAGCAGGTGTGTATAAAGTGTCGGCGTTTACCATAAACCATAAAAACAAATATACTTATGTTGGTGTGTTAGCGGAGAAGGATGGCATAAAAAATGTCTACTGCTTAAAGGGTTACTACAAAAATATATTTCTGTGTTTACAACAATAGAGCAGCTCTTATTACAGATGGTTATATTACAATACTTTATAATAATGGTATGGAGATAATATGTTTGCAACGTTTACTACCAATGGTATTACGTCTTACCAAGGCAACACATTCGCCAAGATAGAAAATTTGAAGTTTTACAGGGAGGTGTGGAAGAATATCCCTTTTACCCAAGAAGATATGACTCAAATTAAAAATATTACCATGCAGAAGATAATGGATCGTATTAAATTCAGACATTGCCAACGCTTAGAACAAATTGCCGAGGGAACAGAAATGGTAATTGCCGCTATAAAGGAAGTTAAGCACAGAGAGAGACTTCGTTATATATTACTAGCTGAAAATTCGGAAATTTTCTATTGCTCGAACTATTGGCTGGAAAAAAAATCTGCAGAAATGGACCTAAGTTATAAAATTAAGATAAAAATAGATAAAATTAAACATACGCTTAATAGAAAAAAGGAAAGAGTTGTATTTTATGTGTAATAATTGTTTGTATTATACTCAACATTCTATTATTGTAAATAAAAACGATTGAAAAAATAGTGTTTTGTTTATCCCTACCAGTGTTGTTTTGGACCTATTTCCTACAGATATGGGTTAAGGGAGGTGCTGCGTCACTCAATACATGACAGAAGACACACACCACAGAGGTAGCAGAACGTTATCAGACACTCACACACCACGGAAGACAAGAAGATAGATAGGTGACACAGAACACAAGTTTTCTTAGGGTTTGCTATACAGATGATACATGGCAGTTGACACACGTGACAGATGATGCACCCCACGGAAACATGTTTATTTTCTTGTCTTCTGTGGTGTGTGAGTGTCTGCTAACCTTCTGCTACCTCTGTGGTGTGTGTCTTCTGTCATGTATTAAGTGACGCATCACCTTCTTTAACCCATATCTGTAGGAAATAGGACCAAAACAACACTGGTAGGGATAAACAAAACACTAACAAAACACTATTGTTTCAATCGTTTTTATTTACAATAATAGAATGTTGAGTATAAGACAAACAATTATTACACACAAAATACAACTCTTTCCTTTTTTATATTAGGCGTATGTTTAATTTTATCTATTTTTATCTTAATGCTATAACTTAGGTAAATTTCTGCAAATTCTTTTTCCAACCAATAGTTCGAGCAATAGAAAATTTCCGAATTTTCAACCTGTAATATGTAATGAAGTCTCTCTGTGTGCTTAACTTCCCTTATAGCGGCAATTACCATTTCTGTTCCTTCGGCAATTTGTTCTAAGCGTTGGCAATGTCTAAATTTAATACGATCTTTTATCTTCTGCATGGTAATATTTTTAATTTGAGTAATATCTTCTTGGGTAAAAGGGATATTCTTTCATACTTCCCTGTAAAACTTTAAATTTTCTATCTTGGCGAATGTGTTGCCTTGGTAAGACGTAATACCATTGGTAGTGAACGTTACAAACGTTTCTTCTCTAGCCAAACATATTATCTCCATACCATTATTATGAAGAACTGTAATATAACTATCTACAATAAGAGCTGCTCTATTGTTGTAAACACAGAAATTTATTTTTCATGCCATCTTTTTCCGCTATCACACCAACATAAGTATATTTCTTTTTATTGTATATGGTAAACGCTGACACTTTATACACATCTGCTGGATCTAGGTTTACCCAATGGCTATGAAAATAGTTTTCTAATGTCTTCCTCAATTGTGTTATTTACTCATCTTTCTCAAGTAGACTTCTATATTCTTCCTTTATTGCAGTTGTCTTTTCGAGAAAATCTAGCTTTCGCCTCTTGGTATCTAGCTTATCGATTTCCTGTTTTCGTTTCCTTGTCGATGTAATGTAAGCTTGCGACAGAGGGTTGATTTCTTTAATATGATAAGGAGAAAGTTGGTTTGTTTTATTGGTTCTCTTTCTGAAAATACGAGCAACCAAATTATCTGTAGAGATTAATCCAGCGTCCTGTATGTCAATATCCTCCGGTATAGTAGAAAATGAGGTGCTGAACCTAGATAAGTAAGTCTCTCCAGCTTTAATGTAACACTTTTGTATAATTCGAACATTGTCTCTGTTCTCCTTTTCTTCTACAATTTCTATATGGTTTATAGGAAGGCAATTGAAGCTGCATGCAGAGAGAATGTAATTTATAACCTTCTGCCTTGCGTCGGATTCTTTTGGTAAATTTATTTGTAATCCTGTCAACTGTCTTGTATTGCTGTTACTCCAATAAACATATTGCAGCATATTGTTAAACACAAGACAATAGCTGATCTGTGGACTCTCGGTCAATTTCGTCCACATTTTTGCAGTCGAAACAGAGTATAACGGAGAATTTTGGAAGTAGAACTTACTATCTTGTTGCAGAGTTATGCAATCTTCTAAACGACTGTAGCCTTCTCCATGACAATTTACAATTGGGTAGTTATATATCGTAGCATCTAATCTGGTAATACCATGCTTCTTGGCCAATGCAGAAGAGAAAGTTTCCTTTAATCTTGCGCCTGGGTAGTTGACGAAATCTATAATATGGTTTCCAATGCTCTTGTTAACTCCAGGACTGGTTATTTGACAAATGAATTTATTGTATATTTTAACCCTTGCATTAGATGTGAGCCAAGTAAGGCAATCTATGCCAACTGTTTTCTCATTGTTTACAATAACTTTGCACCTTTCCTTGTACTCTCCTTGGATGCAAAAGTTGAAGTCGTTTGTTAAATAGTTAATCATTTCTCCTTTGTTAAAAATTCCTGCCAAATCCTGCGTAATGTCCAAGTCCATGAGGTAGTAATCTTCCTTCCGGAGTTGCTTCAATACATCCGGTATTTCTTCCAGTAGCTTGTCGAGTTCAACGTCCGCCAATTCTACTTTGTATGGAATGCACACAGGTTCTTTATGTTTTCTTTTAATAATTTCCAAATCTTCTCCGATTACTTCTCTTGTTCCAATGGCAAGTGGGTTGTTACTTAATAAGAGGAAAGGCAGCTCAGCTTTAACACGATGTTTTGCAGAAACCAATTTGCCAAATTCTCCACGTATATAACTATTAAGAGAACCACATATTTCTTTTTTGACCAGTTTAGAATTTACATCGCAGTTATCTAAGTCGCATACTTTTACAAGCATTATGTTGTCACAAAATGGTTTTGTAATTGGTATAAGTTGGGAAACACTAAACATTTTGGAGCTTGCAATGTTAACAGTTTCAACGAAAATTGAATACTAAGCGTTAAAAAATGTTACTTCCCTTAGTTATGCTATCGCAAAAACGCGTGCAAGAAGGGGTGGGGGTCGCCGAAACTGCTTCGCGGAAAGTAAAGTAATGTGGTTTTCTTACCTATATGATGGTGCTATGGATGTTGATCCAGCCTTTTGAATACACATTTTCATATTTTACATGTTGTTATCTATTTTAATTATTAATACATTTAGACTAGAGATATAATTTATCAGCTGAGCTGTTAGACTAGTTAATTATCAATATTATTAGATGTCGAAATATCCAGCTGTATATCGAGTTTTTGCCCATTTTATATGCAATAAAAATGTTTGTTTATTCAGATGTTCTTATTTTACCTTCACCACCTCCCTACCCACAAATAAAGCTTTCATTCTCATGACTTAGGCATGTTTTGTTGACGTCAAAACATATAATTAACAAACTTACATTTTCCTACCGCTTCACGCTTATGCTAGAATTTTTCTTCGAGCGGTCATATACAAACTAACAAATTTATCACTTATTGTTGTTATTGATGTAATCAATTAATAGTTATTGATGCAATATTCAACAAAATTTCAATGCAACGGAAAGAATAATGATGGAATGCAATAAATAAATAATACCTGGCGTGCGGAAAAGTAATATTTAGCGTGCGGTAAGTAGAATCATGCGCTAATAGTTATTTACCTAGTGTTTGGGAAGTGGAATTTTTCAAAGTGCTCATGCGAACAATTCCCTCTCAAAAAAGTTAGGTCCAATGTTTTTCGCAACGAATAATTTTAAATAGAAATAAAATATAAATTTTATCTAATTTATTTTTCTATTGCCACTCGGTAACATGACATATATACAAATTTAAATTATATGACACTTTCCACAACTTTCAAAAATTGAATTTATCAAAATGATTGAGAGTGATAGTGAATTGAAAATAATGCGGAGCAAACAATTTCTAGTTGGCACTGGCTGGCTTTTTTGTATATAAATGACATAGCACTATTAATGCTCTACGAATCTGTCAAAACTTTGTGTATAACATAACCTAGAAGTTTAGAAAACGAATCCCTCCATCAAAAATTTGTTTGAAGCATTACAGCCTCAGCACTACGATATTCTTGTGCAGAGTGCAAAAAAAGTATAAAACTACAGTTGAATTATTGGATCTTTACCCGTGCGTCATTAATATCGGATAACATAACCGAGAAATGTCAAATGACCTTGTTCTGTTATTCACTATTAATAGAATGATATGCCACTTAGTAATTATGTCAGTTATGTCATCAGATATTAATGACGCACGGGTAAAGATCCAATAATGTATCTGTATAGTACTGAGCCAAATAATTTTGATTCGCCTACGTACGCCATGAATATTGCAACAGTTTTGAAGCAGTGATGTGATATTGCTTTACAATTTGCTTTAAAGCGGAAGGAAATTCAGTTCAAAGTTAATGCGAGAAAATCTGAAGCAAGCTTGAAAACCTTGATTCAATTATTAAATTCTTACTGGCCTTTCGATATTAGTACTCAAGCAGGACAAGACCTAAACGTTAAAAAATGGAACAAGGTGACTATAGTTCCACTGGCCAGTGACTTGAAGATATTCAATGATTATTTAAGGCGAACAACGGCAGATCCAAAAAGAAGACTACAAGATAATACAAATGATATATCAGCATACATAAATTTGCTAGAAGCCATTTACTGTGAAGTAATATTGTTGAACAGAAGACGTCCTGGTGATTCCTTTGAGCGTGAACCCTTGCAGTGCTGTTAAAGATTGTTGTATAGAGCATAGAATAAGGTATAAGTACCTACAGTTCGTCATTTAACCCTCTTCTATGTAAAATAATCAAATGTTAATTCGAATATAGAATTATTGGTTACTGTTTCTTGCATCTTATTAATAGTTTTTCATGAATAAATATTTATATTAAATTAATCAAGCCTATCATACAGGCCTTTTATATTTAAATGAATATTTTTGACTTACGCCCTACGAGGCACAGAACAATGAAAAAGAAGAACTGTCAATCTAACATTAGATTGACTTTTCTAGTTTTCGTTAAGTAAAGGAAAAACTACAGATTGGCAACATCACAATATTTTGTTTTGCAACGTCATCGTCTTTTTATCGTGAATAAACTATAAATCATCTTGAGAGTTTTCCATAAAGAAAAATACCACTCTTACAAAGTTCAGTTGGTTCAGGAGTTGAATGAAGATGATCCTGATAGAAGGCAAGAATTCAGTGAATTGATGATGGACAGGATGAACGCATATTTGCAGTTCTTAAACAAAATAGTTTTTTTCTTATGAAGCGAAGTTTCATTTAAACGGAACGGTTAACAAACAGAACTGCAGATATTGGAGTAAAAAAAATTCTCACTGGATGTGTGAGGCTCACACTTAATATCCTAAGAAAGTGAACGTTTGGGCTGGTTTCATTAACAATAAAATCATTGGCCCTTATTTTTTCGAGGGCACAGTTAATGGTGAGGTTCATCTAGATTTTTTGATTAACTCTTTAGTGCCTACAATACAAAGACTTTTCCCTGATGTTAATCATCCCAATGAAATAGATCGTTCTATTTACTACCAATAAGACGGAACTCCACCGCATTTTGCACGTACAGTTAGAAATTATTTAAACAAGGTTTTTCCCAATAGGTGGATTGGAAGACGTGAAATGATCGAATGGCCGGGTAGATCCCTCGATTTGACTCCTCTCGATTACTTCTTATGGGGTTATTTAGAATGTAAAGTATATTTTAATAGACCAGACAATATTGATGATTTGAAAGTTAGGATAACGGAAGAAATTAACAAAATAACCTCTGAGGTCTTACAAAATGTTGTACGAGAATTTCATAATCGGCTCGGTTATTGTCAAGAAGCGAATGGTGGTCATGTGGAAAATTTAGTTTCATTGTAAAGTACATTAAAAATACATTCTAAATATTATGCGGCATTATTATTTTCATTCTATGTAAAGTTTTGTGATAGAGGAATTATCAAAATTTTACATCTTAAAAATTGATTTTCTCAGTTATCATTGCACAGAATTTAAAAAGTTTTATATTGCTGAACAGAGGACTAAAATCTCTTTCCAACAAGGTGCCACAGGACTCCCTTTCTCATTTAAGATTTTCGAGGGTGTGCTTATAATTCAGAGACATTAACAGAGCAACTACCGATGCAGTTAAGGTGATATTGCGAATTACTCATGAATTTCTTAGACGTGGGTGCAATTGAAAATTAGGTTTGAGGTTACGTAGTGTGTTGCTACCAATGAAACCATATGGTGCGCCAGAATCTAATTCCATATTTAATTTATGGCCTTCAATGAGTATTTTCTTACCAGAAGAATCAATAACGTGGATTTCTTCGACTGCGTTGAAACATTTCAATGTGTCTATTTGCTGTGCAGGTTCTTCAGAACTGTGTATATGAGAAGTAGAAAGCGAAGATGAAGCTCTGCAAACTTTTGCTATGTGCCCACGTTTTTTGCACTTATGGCACTCATAAGTACGAAATGGACACTCACTGCGTTTGTGACGTTCTTCGCATCCATAACAAGCGTACTGACCTTGTTTTTCACCATGATATTGCTTCCGAGAAGCATTGTGCGATGTATGTGAAGCATTCCGTTTATGTTTGAATTGCGTCGTTGAATAAGATAGTGCATGTATCTTATTAGAAGTAGAGGTAACCCCATCCGCTGTTTGACGAGTTGACTCCAATGTATGTGCTATTTCGTAAGCGTCCTTGAATGAAATAGGTTTCTTGGCGATTATTTCGTCGCGCATATCACGATCGGTGAGACCATGGAGGAGCTGCTCAATCAACATTCTGTCGAAGAATGTACCGTATTCGCAGAACGTAGCTTTAATCGTAGTGAGAAATTAGCAATGGGTTCATTCTGTAGCTGTAAAATTTGTCGGAACTTAGCACTTTCTGCATATTTATTTTTCTCGACGTCGAAATGTGTAATTAAAACAGTGCGAATTTGTTGATACGTACAATTTTCCGGTATATAAGGAGCAACAAGAATTTTCAGAGCATTATTAAGTTCTGCTCCCATATATACTCGAGTGAAATTACCGTATTCTTCTTCCGAAATTTTACTCAGTTATAATGCCCACTCGAATCTCTTGAAATAATCGTCGACTGTTGTTCTGTCGGACGAACGATATTCTTGATACTTGAACGGAGGAGCTTTGGGTTGAGCTTGAGAAGTAGATTTAGGTGTGGCTTGGTTTGTAACAGAAGTAGTAACTTGTGGAATGGCAATCCTCAGAGCATCCGCCAACGCTTTCGTCACAGCAGCAATCAATATAGTAGAAGGTTCCTCTCCGTCCGACATGGTTATGTTGATTTATAATGAAAGTATGCACTTTTCACTATTCCTCTCTGCGTGTTATTGTAGTAGAATATAGGAAATCAAGTGATTGGCGTATTTTCGAAACCACTTCTGACACCAATTTTTTGTGTATGTAAAAGTAAATTGCACAGATGTCAACTCAATGATAAGTTTATTTTTGAATGACAATCAATGATATGAAGTTACATGAAAAACAATAGAACTTAAAAGAATGTTAATTGGAATATACTACATATTATGTTAAAGATTTCACGGACTCGCCATGATAAAAATCTGTTTTGATCGGCTCACTGTTCACTGTTGACAAATTTCAGTGTTGTAAGTTTATATCCCGAATAAAAGAAATACATATTCAGATTCTACACAAAAAATTATCCAAAAAAAACTATCAAAAATATTCAAAATTCAATTTCTTTATAGATATAACCTGAGCGTCAAATCAGATCTTCCCGTGTTCACTATATATCTGCAAACTAGCTATCCTAAAGTGAACATCAAGATGCGAGTGTATCCACAAGCGAATCCCACAAATATTATAATGGAAACAACCGGAGTAGGATCAGTAATCATTCCGTGTCTAGTTTTACACGATTTAGAGAAAATTAACTAGACGGATCACCATAAATTTTCGAAAATTGATTCTCGAAAGTCAGTAGAGTCAGGGTCGATCAAAAAAACGCTAAAGAGGAGTAAGTATGAAATTTGTTGTCAACTGCTGCTATATTTCACGATATTATATTTCGTTTCACGTTGTATTTGTTTTGGGGGTAGGGTGGACTGTCCAACAGTGAGCCATGTCCCACAGTGGACCTGTCAAGTACAATGCGCGGTTGCCTATATTAGAAACAAAACGATCGGTGTGTTTGAAGCGTCTCTCACTGCACTACCAATCATCTGATCAGTGCCGCTCGAACATTCAACTGAGTAGGTTGTATAGCAGATTTAGTGATTTTAGACCAGGGTAGAAGCCTTTAAAAATAATAAAAAGTGAAAAAAAATAATAGTAGGATAAAACTCATTAGAAAAGGAGGGGAATATTATAAAACTGAAAGGAAAAATAATTTACGGGCGATCTGGGGTCGAGAAGGGGATGGGGGTGAGTTTTTAAGGGTAAAAAACGGTTTTTCTCTATTTCCGGCAAAACTAAAAGTCCTATCGAAAAAAGTCAAATGGCAAAGTTGTAGGTATTAAAAAGATCTAAAACTTTTGTATTCACACTTTTTTCACGTAACCTCAAAATTTATGTGAAAAATTCAAAAAACCAATTTTTTGGTTTTTTATTTTTTTCTTTTACAAAAATTTCTTTTTAACGAAATTTGGTGAAAACTTACCTTTTTATGTCCCAAATACGCTGTAATTTATTTGATTAAAAATATTTATTTTTTCACCTTATTTTGAATTAATATCGAAAAAACACCCTAATTTTCAATCGAAAACTCACCCGTCAAAATATCAGCTTTTTCAAAAAAGTTGGTGTATGTTTTCTGTTCGTTGAAATCTCCACTTTCCGATGGTGAAAAATAATATATGTTACTGTAGTAAATCTTCTCAGAAAATGCAAAAAATCGAAAAAAACTCGAATTCGAATTTTTTTTTAATTATTAAAAAAAATTTTGAGCTATTTATTAAAATTAACACTTTAATTACTCGAGAAACGTTAAATCACATGTTACATTGATTAAAAAAAAATCCAAATGAAAATATACTACTATAATTAACAAACAATCTTCCGTTAAGGTGAACAGAGATATTATAGCTATCGATCCATTATTGTTGTTTCAAAGAATATCGTTAACTATTGACAGTAAAAAAGATATGGAAACTTATTTACAATATGAGCTTGCACCTTTTCCATTGTCACTTTTTACAGAAAATGGCCTCAGGAAAAATGTTAAATCTCAACTTTACGATTTATTTGTGAGTGCGAATGGAACAACGCTTTCTGACGGTGTAGTGCATGTCGTTGACGGTGGATTTTTACTGCACAAAGTAATTTGGCAAAAAAATGAAACGGTAGAAGAGATAATGAATAAATATTTGCGCTATGTAGAAAAACATTACGCAGTAAGCAGCTATGTTGTCTTTGATGGGTATCCCGAAATTAAAAAATCAGTTAGTGTCATAACAGTACCAGCAGCTACTTCAACTAAAAGAGGAGAACGTAGTCGTAGAAAAACCTCAGACAATATTCCAGAGTTCGATTATCAAAATCATACAAAAATACCATTTTTTGCAAGAAAAATTTTTATCTAACGAGAAAAATAAGGATAAAATAATAAAAACTTTGATGAAAAGATTACAGTCACGAGGATTTTCCTGCAACCAAGTAGAAGAAGATGCTGATGCTGACATAATTGAAACCGCGATAAAAGTTGCAATGAGTACTAATAAAACTGTAATTGTTGTGGGCCAAGATATTGATCTTTTGGTCCTTTTGAATCAGTTGAATTCATATAATCATGAAATTTATTTTCTCAAACCAGGTTCTGGAAATGTAAAAGACCTATTTTTCACGTCTAATAGTTTCAAACCTGAATCATTAAGAAACATTGTTGCATTTCTGCATTGTTTTTCTGGTTGCGATACAACATCTGGATTTGCCGCAAAAGAAAAGAAAAGTATCGTCAATTCATTATTAGACGTTAAAAATTTGTCAAATTTGGCCAATGTTTTTTATTAGAAAGATGCGAGTAAAGAAGAAATAAAAAAAAATGGATTACAACTAATCAAATCTATTTATAAATGTAAAAAGGAAAAAATTACACTGAATCAATTAAGGTTTCAAAAATATCAATTGGCAAAAATTAAATCATCTTTCGTTTTGGCAAACCTCCCACCCACAGAAGGAGCAGCAGAACAACATTGTTACAGGGCATATTATCAGCTTCAAATTTGGTTGGGTAACGAACTAACAGCAACAGATTGGGGCTGGAAGCAATATCAACGTGGAATTATGCCCAAATTTACACAAAAAGAATTAATTCCGGAAATATTGCTCAAAACTATTTGCTGCAGCTGTGAAACTGGATGTAACAGTTTAAAATGTGGTTGCCGAAAACATGGTTTAAAATGCACAAATTTATGTTCAAACTGTCATGGTTCTGAAAATTGCTCCAATATTGAAAAAGAAACCTACAAGGAAGTTAATGATTCAGAAGAAATTGTGGATGAAGAACCAACGCAGTCTGGAAATAATGTTGGAGAGGAAGAAGGTGATAGTCATGAAGATTTCGAAGACCTACTAGAATCGGAGATGTTTGACGAATCTAACGATGAAGAAATGCCATCAAAAAGACAGAAACTAATGGATAAGTGATTATAATTGAATATAAGGTATTTATGAATGATAAGATTAATGTGTTTAAATAGTTATTTATAGAACAAGTGCAAAAAGTGAGTGTTTTTTGCACGTGACGTGAAATTGTCCAACGAGGTCTTTAGGCCGAGTTGGACAACACGTCGAGTGCAAAAAACACGTTTTGCACGAGTTGCATACAATATTTTTTCTACATTCATGCAAAAACTGGAAAATTAGAACCATGTCAGAACTCAGAATGTATTTTAACCGTTCTTCTTTTTTTTGTATCTTTATGGCCTCCACCTTGTCAGTACTTAATCATAGCTGGTTCTCGCTTTGACCATTAAGGAGATAATATTTTTAAACTGTAAATTGTAAATTTAAGAAATAAAATCGACCTGTTTCAGGTTTTTTTCACATAGTACATATTAACGCTAAAATTGAATTTATTCCATACATATGACCCGCATTGTATGTACACCCTCATTATTAACGACGTACTGAAGTCTAATTCATGATGGTAAAATATGTTTTTGATAGAAATAACTAACGTCTGTTAATTTTTTTTCATCTTAATGCAGTACCTGGCCTAATTCGTGTGAAGCACTGCAAATAAATGTCTTTCAACAATAGTAACGGAGGAAACCAATACTTTGCTGATATACACTAGTTTGAAATTGGTGGTAGCGCCAAGGGTACTAACTTTCCAGAAAATTTCAGAAAGGCAAAGTTAGAATCGAGTTAGGATCTCAATACACCCTCAGGGGCGCTTTAAAGTGGAAACTTGTTCGAGGTCATTCTGATAGTAACTAAGAGGTGAAAAAACGTAAGAGTCCGTACAGGGAGCCATTTTCCCTTCGTGGGTTATTTGTTTAGAATATCAAAAACGAAGCTTCATTATTATTACACTATCTAAACTCTAGTTATGTGCACAGTTTTGATACGAGGCTAGTTTTATAAATCGATCATTTTTGAAATGAAAAATATTTTTTTCGGCAAATACGAGTTTCATTTCTGAACCTTTATGTCTTTTGATCGATACAATTACTTATCAGTGTAGAGTAGAAACATCCATTTTCTCTACCCGCTGACAAACAGGGTAGTCCAATTTCTCGAAACCTGTTCACATGACATGTACGGGAATTTCGCAGCTGTAAACAGTCGATTCTAATGCTTATACTCATTATAAGAACACTTTTTTTAAATGGGTCTACCGGTGTAATATTAAATTTTCTTATATGTCGTTCAAACACAAATTTAACGATACCACACTTGTCATCATTCTACTGTGCAGTAATGATTATTGATAATCGAGGCCATTAAATGCACAGATCACAGCATAGTCATTTCTAATAGTAGATACCAAAGATTCATTATTTTATCAAAAAAGTAACGTATTTAGTAGGCATTTAAAAAAGTACAAGCAATTAAAACAAATTAAAGCAGACGGTTCTGAATATGCTTACAGAAAGTGTACTTTTAAACCGTTCCAGTGAAATTAGTAAATTGAGTAAGAAATTAAAAATATTTTAATTCTACAACTTTTACAGCAAGCTTTGTAATAAAAGAAGACTGTGGTTATATATAATAAAACACCTGGACACTGGTAAGAAGATCTAATTTGGACAAAGCTATGTCAAAACAAGCCAAAAATTGATGAAGTACAAGGAATAAAAGCATACTTTTCCTATAAACTAATTAGGATGAAAAAGTTGGATATATTAATACAGGTTCAGCGTCTACAATTTAAAATTGCAATAAATCTCAAAGTCGGAATATTAAAATACTTTTTAATGGGAGAGATACTGCAGAAGTTTGAAAATATGGATCAACGAAATGCAAAAATTGAACAAAAGCTGGACAATACGCACAGCCAAATACGAATACTGCCTAAAAACAAGCAAGATCTGATAAACGAAAATTATTTGTCAAAGGAAGCTACGAGAAAATTGGAAATTAACGTAGTTCAAATCGAAAAAGAAGGGAAAACCTGATAATAAATAGCGTCGAGGAGGAAATACCAGAAAATGTGTAAGAACTGAATAATAACGTTAGAGAATTACTGAGAAGAGTAAACACCAAATTCTATCGGGAGACCAATATTACAAAAAATGAAGAGGGCTGAATCAGGAGACTCCTTTTCTAGATATGAAAGTTCACAGAGGTAATGATAATATTATAAAAACTTCATGGTATAGAAAACCTATGTGTGGTAATAGGTTAATTAGCTATTGGTCGTGTCACCCTCCAAGGATGAAGACAAATTTGATTCTTGCCCTTAGGGATAGAGTTAGTAGATTGTCCCATCCTGATTTTCAGAGAAACGATTTCTTTATTCTGATGGGTATTTTGATCGAAAATGCTTAATAAGATTCTTTTAGCACGCCTGCCGTTATTAACGATGATTTATCTCAACGTGGATGTGTGTTTTGGTTTTTTACCTTACATACCTAACCTTACCCCTAATTTGTTGAAGATCTTAAGGGGTGTAAGCAACGTCAGAGTAGCAACTTATAATATTTTAACTATTAATAGTTTATATACTAAAACTTAAACTGAATTGAGTAGGGATGAAAATTCAAATTTGATTTACAGCATTCCTTGTAATTCCTGTGAAAAAATATATGTGGGTCAGACTTCCAGGTGTCTATCTGGAAGGTTGTCTTGCTCTTTGGCGGAACATGTAATCAATGACAATCACATAATGAATTTTGAAGACACTGAAATTCTGGATAAAGAAATAAACTAGGGTAAGAGGTTTTTTCTTCAAATGTGCCATATTTACAAAATCAGGGACAATTGTTTGAATAAGAAATCCAATTTGGATTGTTTGAGTAAGATTTACACCTATCTTTTATCTATTACTGAAAGTGAGACAATTTCACACCTTGACTCAATTTAATGAACATTTGGTTTCCACCCTGTATTCATGAATCATTTTAAATAAATTTTGATCCAGCAATTTGTTTTTAATCATTTCAATTTGGATGGAGAACTATTTTCTAGTTTAATTTTTTACTCTCTCTGTGTGTTAGAGATCTATTATTTGTTTCTTAATCTTCGAATAAAATCAAAATTGTTTGTTTGTTGTTCTAATGCTTGATAATAACATATCCACTTTTTACTTTAACAAGAACCTGAACTATACAAAATAATTTAAAACGTTCCGCTTTCCTATTCAGTTTTGTCAGTAGAGCAATAGTTATCAGTGAGAGTTGTAATTGTTGAGTAATGTTAATTTTTATCTAACCTTGTTGGTAGAATGTGAGAGATTTTACCTCAGGGCTGTTTTATTATCGGCCTATTGTTGAAGTTTTTGTGTTTTGCTCTCCTAATCAATGTATATTTTAAATACATATATATATATATATATATATATATATATATATATATTTATATATATATATATATATATATATATTATATATATATATATATATATATATATATATATATATATATATATATATATATTTGTAGCAATTCTCAAACCATTGTATATATTTATTATTTTGGATTTTTCTTTTGGGTATAGGTTTCGTTGACAAAATACGACGTTCTTATAACTTTTCGCCTATCATAGTAGGCTTTTTCAAATATTTTTTTATTATGTTCGAAATACCTACAAGTAAAAGAAATCAAAACATGTTAGCTCACAACAAGGACATTAAACAATTTCTTATGTACGAATAAAATCTCTAAATTAAGTTTTATAGTGGTACGTACCTCGATGTTTACATGTTTACGTTGAAATACTGAATGGAAAAGCAGAAGGCTCTATTATTGTTTTTGTTTTTTCTACTTAAAATATGTGTTCAGGTTTTTGTTTGTTGGTTTTCAATTTTATAAGAGTAAGTTGTATATCAATTGACAAAACAGAACAATACAAGGTGGTCACAAATAATAGTTATTGGCTGTTTATACTATTAAATTATGATAAATATGACTTAGATGATTCGTGTCTTGTTTATCATTAACTGTAAGATGTTATTTTTTATGTATATCATTTCCTTCTTAAGCAATT
Source organism: Galeruca laticollis (assembly GCA_963921935.1). Lineage (NCBI taxonomy): Eukaryota > Metazoa > Arthropoda > Insecta > Coleoptera > Chrysomelidae > Galeruca > Galeruca laticollis. The sequence goes on from OY998184.1 coordinate 46,902,646, forward strand.
TTTGGTAATTGCTCTCTTGCGTAAAAATTTCAGTGTTTGAGAAGTTAAATTCATGTTTTTCGGTGGATTCGTGCTTGTGTAAGGCTGTTGAGGCATTTTTAGTGTATTTATGACCGTTTAGCCTACTGTTGAGGTATTGTGTTGTCATGCCAATGTACTTTTTGGAGCAATTTAAGCACGGTATTGAATGAACGACATTCGATTTAATTTTCGTTGGAACTTCACTTTTCAATTATGTGAACAAGGACGATAATAAATGTTGTGCTTTGTGACATACAATGATATCATGCTTATCTAAAAAATATTCCATTTTTTCCAATAATTCTGCTGTGTAGGGCATGAAATACTGAAACTTCATTTTTATTTCTTATATTCCATTTAAATTTAATTTTTGCTAATCCTTGAATATTAGATCCTTTGTAATTTTTTATATCTACCTTTCTTTTATCTAATTCTATATCTTCAACTACATTTTTCTAAATAAAGTCTGATATCACATTACGTTTTTTCATCGCATATTATTATTTGTAAATAATGATACTATATAGCATATTTCGATTTTCTATCGGCGCTGTCATAGACGAGGTCAAAGGGTGCGGTCGTCCACTATCAATGATGTGCGTTGAATGTCGATTGCCGATGTATTCAGTTCGTGATTCCGGGTGAACGATACAGATGCATCGGTAGCGACAGTGATTTTGTTATCGATAAATCGCACAACACAAGCCAAACTTTCAAATTTGGAGAAAAATTTGGAGAAAGTTTCAACTTTTATTTATTAGAACCAAATATTTTTTTAATTAATGCATCATACACAAATTATATGGCAAATGTGTGCATATTTTGCCCGTGGATGGTATATTTTTTAAGGAAATAATAAAACTAGAATAGCGGTATGAGAAAAAGGGGTAAACTTTGTGTATAATAGTGGCTATCCATCGCAACAAGATAGAGAGAGGGAGAGAGAGGGAGAGAGAGAGAGAGAGAGGGAGAGAGAGAGAGAGGGTAAGAGCAAAGTCGAAATGTGATATGGCGCAACTAACGAGCGGTCACACTTGATAGCACTTATTATCATTACTGCACAATGGAATTATGACAAGTGTGGTTTCGTTGAATTTGATTTTGAAGGATATAGATAAAATTGTAATAGTATACCGACCGGTGATTCCACTTAAAAAATCCTAATGGAGTCACGTGACCGGAAGTGATGGGAACAAGGGAAGCCTTTTAATAATTAATTTAAGCATCAGTTTCGATTGTATAGAGCTGCCAAAATTCATACATGGCATGTGAACAATATTTGAGAAATTGGACTGTCATTACATGGTTTGGGAGCCGAAAATATTCACGGAGCTCTAAATCTAGAGATTATGGCAACTTTCGGAGCACGGCTTTGTTTTGATGGATCAGCACTTTTTTTCGTCAAAATAGGTCGCTTCTGCTTCCAACCATTATGAAAAGTAAGTATCTTGTTAATATTTGCTGTCATTCTGCCACAATTTTACAGGTAATCGACATGAATGACACCACGTTCATCTAAAACATACAATAATAGAAATTAATGTGAAAAGAAATCGAGTGAATTTTTGCAAAAAATTGGTTTTATATTATTTTATATTTTATCAACTGATTTCCAATAATTTTCTTACATAGTGATATTTACAGTCATCCATCCTGTACTTTCATTTCATTTCAAGCTCAATCTACAAATAGTGAATCGAGAATATACGGGTAATCAATCATCCGAGTCTGAGGTATAACGAATATATATCACCATCAACAAATAACAGAGATAAAACGAAATTTATTTTGGTCGCGGTGTTACCGGAAATAAAATTTTCCTGGCTAGCGATCGAAAAGGATAACAAGACGAGATGGAGGTTTAGTGTACTCTCATTTGCCTCCGCCCTATCTCTTTATTTTCTCTACCTTAAACATAATCTCACGTACAAGGTAGCACAAACGTGTCCGGATAGATAGAGCATTTATGGTAGCGAGTTCCTATTTCGGCATAGTTGAAAACAGATGTTTATCGTTTAAAAAAAAAGGTATCGATATTGATCTACAGTATAAGATCGAAAGGCTAATTTATTATAGATTTGATAAAAATATTTGTTTATTTAGATGTACGCCAGCTGCAAGATTATTGCACTATGAAAAGCTACTACTTTGACTCGAACGCCTTGGGAAAATTGAATTGACTAAAACTCTAATTATCCGCAAACAATTGTCGGATAAACATCCAAGAAGTGCTACCAATGACGTAGAATATACCCAGCATCTAATTCATCATATCGTGATTGTTATGATGCTTTCCAAAAATTCTCTGATATAGCGCAAGAAAAAGACTAGAAAACATTATTTTTCTGCTTTGGAAACGCTTCTTGAATGAAATCATAAAATTTCCAGTGGCGTACTGCTGTGATAATTTTGTTTAATCTTTGAAGCGATTCTTAACTTGGAAATTAATGTGTCACCGGAATTCTGTACATACTGTACACATTGTATTGAATTGACGATAGCTGAATTTAGAAAAAACATTGAATTAACAAGAAATTTTGAATTACATCAACTCAACCAATATCTAAAAAAATTATTGACAATATTGAGAGAAAATTAAAATTTCGCATGAATTCTATTCAATTTTAGAATATTGAAATAAGAATAGGAAAGAAACTGAATTTTTTATAAACCATAATAAACTATATAGGAATATTTGCAAATAACTTATTTTAGAACAAAAATTAATGAAAGTTAGGGGAAACTCTTCTCTCAAAACAACACCTTTACTATAAACTGGACCCCATCACATATCGCAATCACTGGGAATGAAACAGCCACTACAACTAAAACCTAAAAAACAAACATACAAATCCATAACAAACTAAAGTCTCTGCTTAAAACCATCTCAGAGACTCCTGGCAATCACACTGTGATACTACACACTCTGCCCCTTATGAAATCCAGCCTACTGTTACGAAACAGAACACTGGTATAGTCCCTGAATCCGACTTTGTCTAAGCCAAGCATAGATGTTGAAATTCTGGCGGATACGCAGGGATTTCTTAAAATTGTTCACGTTTGTGACTATCTTATCTAGACATTGTTTTTGTGACCAGTCTGCGAGGGCCAATTGTTTTTGTGTAAGCCGCAATCTAGAATTATCTAGTAAAAAAGGCACTAATATATATAAAGGACCGACCAGCGAAGGAGTTTTAGTTCTGTTGATAAAGTGATCTCGACAAAATGAAGCAGGATACACCGAAATAGCTAACAGTAAAGTGTTGATATAAATTAATGATTAAGGTTGTGTGTATATAAATTAAAAATGAGTGTGAATAGTTAAGTATATATAAATTGAGTGTTAGTGAGTAGTTTAGTGTTTAAGTAAATTCGTAAGTGTGTGTTCAAACTTTATCCCACCCGTTAACTGTTTAAATAAATAAGAAAAACATTACATTGGTGTCAAGTGTGGGGTAAAATAAATCAATTGCTACGTAAAAATGACCAAGAGACTATGTGATCTGGAAGTAATGGAATTAAGAGCAGAATTGAAAGATCGTGAGCTGGAAACGTCCTGTGAGAAAAGTGAATTAGTAGAAAGACTTGAAGTGGCACTGGAAAATGACGGCTTTGATCCAGAATTATTTTTATTCAAAGACGAGGCTTCCACTTTAATCTCGTCAATTTCTGCCATGGAAGAAAAGATTTTAACTAATGTGAAAAACGATTTTTCTGTCATGAGCGAGAAGATTTCTGCTATGATACATCTCTGATAATATGGACGAGTAGATTTCTGCTATGAAGAACGATATTACTGCTAACATGGACAAACTTTCAGCTGATATCTTATTAATGGAAAAAGACATTGCCGCTGAGGTGGAAAAAAAATTCGTCTCTCAAATCGGATATTGAGGATAAAGTCACAACGATGGACTAGACAACTATGGACCAATAAATCAAGGAGTTAGAGATTAAGATAACAGATCTAAGAACACAAGACATGCCAGCAGAACAAAAGAAGATCGAGATATGCAAGCAAGCAACACAACCCAAGGCAGAAGATATTGGCAGTTTTGCCAGAGTCAAGGCGGAACGACATCGTGGACCAATTATGTGAAACAATTTGAAGCAGCCGCTAGAGTGAATAATTGGTCCGATAGGGAGAAGGCAGTAAACTTAACCATCGCCCTTCGGGGAGATGCCTTAGATGTACTTCAGACCATTTCACTTGAAGAAACGGATTACTTCGAGCAGCTGAAGAAGAGGTTGTACATGCGATATGGTCACGAACATCTAGAACATTTGTACCAATCCCAGATGAAGAACCGAAGGCAAAAACGTGACGAAACCCTTTAAGAGTATGAACTGGATATTGCCCGACTAGTTAGATTTGCTTATCCATCAGCACCAGATAACAGGATGGAATGTTTAGGCATCCAGGCCTTTATTGACGGCTTATGTGACCACGATATGGAGAAGACGCTCCGATTAGCCCATCCTAAAAACTTGGTCTATGTATTGGCTGCTGCTCTTGAATATGAAGCAGCCACGATGGCTTCCGGATACAACAAAGGTAGGACCAGTAGGACCATACAGGAAGAAGGCGACGATGACAGACTTTACCAGATCGTCAACTTGTTGAAAGGTATGGTAGACAAAAAGGCGAAGAAAATCAGGTGCTGCAATTGTGGCGAATTAGAGCATGCACGCAGTTCGTGAGGGCGTCCTACGACTCCTGCAAACCAAGAATCTTTTAAATGCAAGTCAGCCACGAAGAACTCGCGGTACAACAGACAAGAAGCCGAAGAAGATCAAATAATGGAAGTGTGGCGAGCTAGAGCACGTACGCAGTCCGTCTAAGCGCCCCAAGACTCCTGCAACTCAAGAACTCCAGTCACAGGGGAAATCAGACAGGGGTGAACATCCAGCTGATGTGAATCACCAAAAATCCAACTCTGCCTAGACGGTTAAGCCCTGTAGACTATTAACAATGCAACAAGTCGAAATCTAGGGAAGTTGCAGATTACAGAATTACGGTAGTCAATGAAGAATGGTCACCCACCAGGATCAGAGAAGATCGGGAGAACGATCCTCATCTGAAGATGATCTGGCAATGGAAGGAAGAAAATCGGTGACCTACGTGGCAATAACTGTCACGATTTTCACGGAAACTCAAGGCGTATTGCGCTCAGTGGGAGTCCCTTGTCCTGGAAGAAGGGCTGTTGAAAAAAGTCCTTGAAAACGATTATGGTTCCGAGATGAGAAGACAGCTAGTTATCCCGAGAGCAAGAGTAGCTGAAGTACTGAAGAACTTACACGACAGTCCATCGGAAGGTCATCTGGGAGTTAAGAAAACCATCCAGCGAATCCGTGAGAGGTTTTATTGGATGAACAGCTCGGATGATGTAAGAGACTGGTGTAAGAAATGTACGACTTGTGCTACGAGTAATCGACCACAACGCAAGAGAAAGGCACCCATGAAACAGTAGAATGTTGAAACCCCCTTTCGAAAGGATTGCTTCAGATATCGCTGGACCATTTCCGACGACAGAAAATGGTAGCAAATACATACTGGTTGTAATGGATTATTTCACACAGTGGGTGGAAATTTACGCTATCCCGAACCAAGAGGCCACAACTGTCGCGGATATATTGGTGAAAGAATTTATCAGCCGATATGGAGTGCCATTGGAAGTCCACAGTGACCAGGAAAGAAATTTCGAAAACCATCTATTCCAGGAGATTCGCGAGAAGCTGGGAATGAAGAAGACCAGGGCAACATCATTACATCCACAGTCAGATGGAATGGTCGAAAGAATGAGCAGGACTATTGGAAAAAACCTGTCCAAAGTAGCTTCCCACCATCATAAAGACTGGGACCAGTATATTTCCCTATTCGCATTGGCTTATCGATCTGCCGTCAATGAGTCCACAGGTGAAACACCTGCGAAAATCCGGTTTAGAAGTGAAATGAGGCTTCCATGTGACCTGAAATTTGGCTGTCAAACTGGAGAAGATCTAGCAGGAGAAGACTACGTGATCCAATTGAGAAGAAGGCTGGACGATATTCATGAATTAGTTCGAACAAATCTTCAGATTGCCAGCGACAAAATGAAAAGTCGGTACGACACGCAGGCCACAGAAAGCGGTTTCAAAGAAGGGGACAAAGTATGGTTACACAACCCGACGAGGAGAAAAGGATTTTCTCCAACATTACAAAAATCCTGGGAAGGTCCATACTTAATCAAGAAAAGGATCAATTATGTTACATATCGCATAAGCAAGATCCCCAACGTAAAACCAAAAGTAGTTCACCAAAACCGACTAGCGCCATTCGGAAGAGATCATGACCTAGAGAAAGGAGTAAACCATATTCGATGTTTCTGACCCTACCTTCGATAAATTTATGGGCGCGTATGGAGGTACCGGAAAAGCTAGATATGGAGTCACTTCAGAACAACGACAAGATTTGTTCACTCTCCCGGAAGATTATTCACTGGCATACAACATCCTCGCCCGTCTCAAGAACGCACGAGGGTTTGCATTCGTCTTTCGGAAGAAGTTGGGGAAATTAGAAAAACTTGAAGACCAGATTCCAGCCCCTGGCAAGACTCTGAAACTGAAATATAATTCGCGGTACGTCTTTTACGTGGTAACTAAAAATGAATTTCAAGATAGATCTACCTACCGCGATGTATAGGAAGCCCTTCGAAACCTCCGAGGCCATGTGTTAGAATCCAGCGTGAAGAAACTGGCTATATCTAAGATAGCGAGTAACCAGGATCGGATTGGCGAGTTATCAGGAACATGGTAGGGATTATCTTCCGAGATACCGGTGTCCAGATATTAATTTGCAGCTACAACCCCCGTTATCAGTATCCGATGAAGACGATGCCCTGCTATTTCCATAAGAACGGAAAGTGTAGAAACGGGGCCAGTTGCCGATTCAAACATCCAGTCTCGGCTACACAAAAGTTCCAGGAGGAACTGCCATTTAAGGAGGGGGTAATGTTACGAAACAGAACACTGGTATAGTCCCTGTATCCGACTCTGCCTAAGCCAAGTACGAAATTTGAAATTATGGCGGATACGCAGGGATTTCCTAGAATTGTGACTATCCTATCTAGACATTGTTTTTGTTGCCAGTCTTATCTAGAAAATGCGAAAGCCAAAAGCTAATTGGTTTTGTGTAAGCCGCAATCTAGAATTATCTATTAATATATATACACTATAGCACTAATATATATATATATATATATATATATAGTATATATATATAGTATATATATATATAAATATATAATGGACCGACCAGCGGAGGAGTTTTAGTTTAGTTTATAATTTGACATTGTGAGATAAACGGTAAATAAGTGAATATAAATTGAGTGATTATATAAATCAGTGAATATACTGTGTATACAATTATTGAATATTGTAGTGAATAGATAAATTAAGTAAGTGAATGTACCGTTTGTATGAATGTATCCCACCCGTAATAAAAGACGTTTAAATAAATATGTAGAACATAACACTACCATAAAATATCACTACGACTCCACACTCTACTGAAGACAAAAAGAAGAAGATTGGAACGCATACAAGTCTCACCTCAAGGGGTATAAAACTATGGTTAGACACAAACAAAGAGAAGCGTGGACAATCTACTGCGAGGGAATCGAAGGCTTCCCCCAATTATATAGACTCCAACAACCCCTCTCAAAAGATTCCTTCTATCATATCGGTACAATAACTAAAGAGGATAACACAAAATTTGCCAACCTGAAGGAAAGCCTCCAACTATTAATGTCAAGACACTTCTTTGACTCCAGAACTGCAAACACGGTAATCTGAGAGGAAGAGCGGAGTCACTATCCGATAGACCAGTCGTTCCCATCCTTTTCTGGACCACCGCCCCCTATAGAAGAGAACAAAAATGTCAACTCCCCCTCTCCCCCCCCAGTCGCTGGTTAGTCCAAAGTAGTTAATTTTATTTGAATATAATCTGTACCGTCCCAATTGATCTGTATTCAGCTTTAATTTCAGTTAATGTCTAAACTTTATTTTAGAGGAATGATGAAGTAGAAATTTATTAAACGACTACCAAATGTACAATAAAATTGTTTATTAAACTTTTAAATATAAACACAGAATCAATAAGAAATACAATCACAATAGAAATAAGGAATGCTATACAATCAGAAATACAAAATTAATAATAAAGACAAAAACGACGAGACGGTTGAGGCTGGTGGAGTGTTACCAGTTTGTTAATATCGGGTTCCAATTTCGTTAACATCAATCGCAGATCGCCACGTTTAGTGATGTGTAGTCTGTTCCTCTCCTTTCACAGCACTGCACTGAATGCACGCTCAGCCATATATGACGAAGGAACTGCAATTAACAACTTCTGTACTATTGTCCACAATCCAGCATAGTGAACTGGTATCGGTTTTTGAAGCCAGACTCTTGATATCCACGTTTGAATTTTACTTTCAGTTCTTCGTTATCTGTGAGTTCTAATAGCTCCTCTTCCAAATTTGATGAGCCTTCAGTATCGGTGTTTGCGAAAGGATCTATAACCCAACTTGGTATTTTCATGTTTAAAATATCTTGGAAACGCTCTGTAAAATCAACATGAAGAACTTACAAGTGGTGGCAGTAAGTAAGTAAATCTTCCGGTTTTGCAGACACTGTTGATAATGTGGGAAAATGGTTGTACTCACCTCTACCAAAATTTCTTCTGAATATAAGAAGTTTTCCTGCAAAAGCAGCTATGCCGTTTTCAGTTTTAATTAAATTTAAATTATCACCTTGCAATTGTAGATTAACTTGATTAAATACTTTAAACAGGTCCGTCAAATAAGCGATGTCATTTTTTGACGTAATCAGATTTTCGCGCAATTGTTCGTTTCTTCAAGAAATTCTAATACTGAGTCGAATAAATTGGAAAAACGATTCAGACAAACACCTTTAGAGAGCCAACGTACTTCTGTGTGCAGCAGCAAGCGATTGTAGTCTTCATCATTTTCATTGCAAAGCTTATGAAACAAACGGTCATTCAATGAATTGCTTCTAATGATATTGATTGATTTAATAACGGTATTGAGGGACGCATGCAGACGTTCATTTAATTTTTTTGCAACCAAATGCTGACGGTGAATAATACAATGTAGAGCGGGTACATTTGGCACTTCTTTTCTCAAATGTGCTATAAAACCGTTATGACGCCCGGTCATTGCTGGAGCACCATCAGTGGCAGCAGACAAAATATTGCTAATAGGAATTTCTTTCTCTTGAAAGAATTCTTGCATGATATTGAATATAGAATGTCCCTTTTTTTCTTCTTTTATAAATCGTACGTATGATAAGAGTAGAGATTCCTTACTTGGTAGAGTTGATTCATCGAGTTGAATGGAAAATTTGCAAGTCTTTAGGTAATCGCATAATGATATTTGTAGGCCATCACAAGATTCTTCCCCTTAAAATCTCCAAAAACGGACGGCATTTATCCAGCTATGCTTCAGTACAGCCTAGATGCTTTAATACCGCACCTGGTGGGAATTCTCAGATCCTCATTGGCACAGGTATATTCCAAACTGTTGAAGATGATTTAAAATTGTGTTCACACCACAACCAGGAGGTATGAATTATTGCATTCCAAAAGCGTATCGACCCATTAGCCTGACATCATTTTCAATAAAGACCTTTGAGAGGCTGTGCGAATAATATATAAGAGATGTAGTGATAACTCAAAATCCACTGTATCCATAATAATGTGCGTACACCCCAGGAAATATCCCGAGTCGGTTCTTTATCGCGTGGCGGGGCGCATCGAAATATCGCTGGAAAATAAAGAGTCCACCCTGGGTTGTTCATATACATAGATGGTGCGTTCTGACAAAACCACTTTTCCCTAAATAGCACATGGCAACAAGAATATACTCCAAACGATAGATAGATATATAACATGCCATCAAGAAGAACAATAAAAATTAGCGTAGACGATGTCGCCATTAGAGGCCTGGTTGTAAAAGGTGGTCCACAGGGAGGGGTAATTCCGCCACTACTGTAGAACATAGTTTCAGACTCCTTAATCAGCCGCCTCAACGATGGGAACTCCTACACAATTGATTATGCAGATGACCTAGTGATTCTGCTAACAGGAAGATTTGAGAAGATAGATAATGCAAGAGGTCCTCAATATCATAGAACAATAGTGGAAATACCCTTCACTGTTGATAATTCCTAAAAAGACGGAGATGGCTTTTTTCACGGAAAAGAGGAAACTTGCTCCTAAATACCAAACGTAACTTTTCATCAAAGGCAAAATATTTAGGGGTCACCTTGTACAGTAAAATTACATTATATTAATTGTGTTGTTGATGAATGCAGTAAAGTATTTGCTTACAAATCACTAGTCATTTGTATTTTTCTAGATGTATCTACTGAAACAAACAAGGAAAACCACTGACAAAGAATTTGAGATATTTTCTAAAGATTAGTTGAGACACTGTTTGCAAAGGAGAAAAGGGAGGAATTAAGGAATAATTAAAGTATATAATATTTAAATGGAAAATGGTAAGGTATTGTTTTCTTTGTAAAGGTATTAGTAAAGCTCATATTGAATAGAATCAACCGTGATACCTGATATGAGCACAGCTTTACCACACACAAACTGATGTTTTAATACCTTGCCACCGTATTTTACTAGTATTGTTTCTGGGAAAGATTAACAATATGTTGTTTTATGGTATTATCCTACCTGAACTACTAGAACCAACTGTCTGTTAGTGCTCATTCCAAAAAACCGAAGCTACCTTTGAATGTATATCCTTAAATTCAAAACTTTATGATTAATCATGGTTTCACAAGTAGGATTATACATAGGACAATTAAATATTGGTCTTCTCCTAAAGATAATGACATAATTAACAAACTCATGTCATGGTAGTGGAACATTTGTTTTGGTGTTTGTTAAAACTGTGCTTACAATGATTATCGCCAAAGGTTCCAGTAGTCATGATTGAATTCTGGTACCCGAGATATTCAGTATGCCAAATGGAATTGTTTTACTTTTCCGCCCAACCTTTCTATATTCGAGAAAAGTATTGGTTTACCCCGAAAAAGGTGGAGTTTTGAATTTTTTTTTGAGTTATTTTTACGTTTTCCATCAACAACAACCCGAAAAAACGGTTTTTAGAAAAAAAATCCTGTGTGTATGTCGTCGTCGTTGTCGTCGGCCACTTTTCCTTATATGTCTTGTTAGCACGATACAGCCTCCGGAGTGCAATAAGTCAGCAATTTTATGATTGAATATTATTAAGGACATGTCACAGATGATCCCTATTGATTTTCAATTCACCAGAGCCAGTACCACGGGTGCTATGGTACTTGAAGTACGACATTTTGTATTTTTTTGATAAATTGCAGTTTGCTAACACGATACAGCCTCCGGAGTTCAACAAGTCACCAATTTTATGATTGAATATTATTCAGCGCATCTCACTGATGAACCCTATTGATTTTCAGCTCACCGGAGCCAATACAACAAGTGCTACAGTACTTTAAGTACGATATTTTCGTCATTTTTGGAGAAGTTTCAGTTTGTTGACAAAATACAGCCTCTGGAGTATATACAAGTGACCAATTTTATGATTGGATATTATTCAAAGCGTCTCAAAGATGAACTCAGTAAAGCCAGTACAAGGGGTGATATGGTACTTGAAGTACCAAACTTTCGTCATTTTTGGAGAATTTTCAGTTTGTTAGCACGATACAGCCTCCAGAGAGTACGCGATTGATCAATTTTATGATTGAATATTGTTCAAGGTGTCTCACGAATGTACCCTATTGATTTTCAGTTGACTAGAGCGAGTACTGGGGGTCCTATAAATCCAGATATACTGAATTTTTGGTTATTTTTGGAGAAATTCCGGTTTGTTAGCACGATACATCCCCCGAAGTGTATACAAGTAACAATTTTATGATAGAATATTGTTCAGGGCCACAGATGCGGAAAAGTTAGTTTTAATCCTTAAAACCGTTTATTTTTATATACAAAGCATAGCTATACAAAGTTGTTGTGATCTTTTTATTATTATAAATATGTGTTGGTGTGTAAACTGTTTCATTGAAACAGAGATAATAGTAATATTAAAGTAAATACAAGTGAGGAAAAACATTTCTTATTTTCAACCAATACTCGGTGGGATATCCAAAGAGCAATGAAATATATTACTTTCACGCCCAACCTATCTAATATGCGAAAAAGTATTGGTTTACCCCAAAAAAGTTGGAATTTTGAAATTTTTTTTTGAGTTATTCTCACGTTTTCCATCAACAACAACACGAAAAAGCGGTTTTTAGAAAAAGAATCCTGTGTGTATATCGTCGGCCACTTTTCGTAACATATAACATAGTTTTGTTAGCACGATACATCCTCTGGAGTGCAATAAGTCAACAATTTTATGATGGAATATTGTTAAAGACATGTCACAGATGAACCCTATTGATTTTCAGCTCACCAGACCCAGTACAACGGGTGCTATGGTACTTGAAGTACGATATTTTGTCATTTTTGAGAAATTTCAGTTTGTTAGCACGATACAGCCTCCGGATTATATACAAGTGACCAATCTTATCTTTGGATATTATTCAGAGCGTCTCAAAGATGAACCCTATTGCTATTCAGCTCACTAAAGCCAGTAAAACGGGCGCTATGGTACTTGAAGTACCAAATTTTTGTCATTTTTGGAGAATTTTTTTTCTTATTTTGAAATTAATTTTTCCAATTTAATAGTTTCCTTTTTCAATAGATAATATCTTGCTCTACTCTCAATGTGAACTTTGGAAGACCACGCCAGAAGCATTGCATGCGAATATCGCAAGTGACCTCTCATGGATCTCACAAAAGGCTATATATGGGAATTTCCTAATCGCGGGGATATCTTTAGGACCTATTTGTGTCGCTTGGGTACTGATAGCATATGATACAACAAACTTACGTCCACGTAAAGACACCAACAAAATTACATAACATAACCTAGAAAGTGCAGATCTCATCTACTATCTGCAATACACTGAAATCATAACGAAACTTTTGGCGGATGTTTGTTTATACCAGACCAACAGACCCAGTGTTGTCAAATCTTTCGTACGTCTAGAGATCCTGAATAACCTAGATGCGCGTTATTCCCCCGTGCGTGGTATTTCCCCAAATTCCCTTAATGCAAAATGGCGAAATCGGCAAAGTTATCCTCAAAAGAGGAAGGAAAGATCAGAAGCACTCAATTTAGAATGATTGAATTGTATCATAGATAATGATGAGAATACTCCAGACGGCCTTCAAAGGAAATTTTTCCAAATAGTAACTATAAAGTTGGCCTGGCGAGAAAGAGAGTGTGTGTCTATTGCAAAATCGATTATTTTAAGAGATAAATGAAAAACGACGGAACTTATTCTGGCAGTATCGACTATAATCCTGTATTTCCATAAACTTGCCAAAGAGAAAACCGAAAGTGCGCAGATAATGAATGGCCCTCAGGTAACATTCAAAATATAAATCGTTGTCCTGTACGTATTTTCTTGAAACTTCTTATCCATCGAGCTGCAAACATAACCACCAACCGTCTTTTATTCACGCCAAATATAGACTGGTAAAAACAGGGATCTCTGTGGTACAAAAATTGTCCTATCGATAAAAATTAATATTCGAAATGGGTGAAAACGGGTGCAGAATGTATTGGTTTGGACGTCAAAAAAAATCTCTAATAATCGCTCTTAAATCATTTCACTATGAAATGAGCAGAAACTAATGAAAATAATCATCATCATCATTATACAGCCCATTTCACGTCCATTGTTGGACATATGCCTCCTTCAAACGTCTCCAGTTCTCTCTGTCCCTGACTGTTGCAATCCAATTTGTCGCTATCCTCTTTAGGTCATCCGTCCATCGAGTGGGAGGTCTGCATCGGCTACGCTTATCAGCTCTTGGTCTCCATTCCAACAGTTATTTGGTCCATCACCCGTCGTCCATTCTAGCAATGTGCCCAGCCCATTTCCATTTCCGTGTAGTGATTCGTTGTATAATATAATCTACTCCAGTACGTCGGCGTATCTCTTCATTTCTCACTCGATCCCTCAGGGTCAGGCCAAGCATCGATCTCTCCATTCGCCTTTGTGTTACTCTTGGTTTTTCTGCGGTTTTTTTCGTTAAAGTTAGTGTCTCTGCGCCATAGGTCAGAACCGGTAATATGCATTGGCTGTATGCTTTTCGTTTCAAACGAATTGGGATATTTCCTTTAAGGATGTCCTTCATTTTCCCGTACGCCGCCCATCCCAGGGTAATTCGCCTGTTTAGTTCGCAGGTTTGGTTGTATCTGGCTATTTTAATCTCATGACCCAAATATATATATTTGTCGACCAATTCTACTTTGTTGTTATTAATCTGTATTTGGTGACTGGGAAGCATGTTAGTCATTATTTTGGTCTTTTCAAAATTTATTGTCAGCCCAATCTCTTGTATGGTATCGTTGAGTTCTTGGAGCATGTCTTTGGCCTCTCCCAGACAGTCCGACAAAATAACGATGTCATCCACGAAGCGTAGGTGATTGAGTCTCTCTCCATCGATGCGTATTCCTTTTTGTTGCCATGCCAATCTTTTACATGCATATTCGAGCACAGTAATAAACAGCTTTGGTGATATAGTGTCGCCTTGCCTAACTCCCCTCCCCATCTTTATCTTGTTGGTTGTAGAGTGTAGATTTACAGTTGTTGTTGCATTTTCATATATATTTTTAATTATGTCGCAATATCGGTGGTCGACTCTACAATCTTGCAGTGCTCTTAATATGGCTGCTAATTCTACTGTATCAAAAGCCTTTTTTAAATCGACAAATATCAATGCTAGAGGGCGGTTATATTCAATGGTTTTTTCTATCAAGATTTTCAAGCACTGTAGGTGGTCGTTTGTACCGTACTTCGAGCGGAAACCAGCTTGCCTCCATGGCTGATAGAAATCCAGCTATGCCTCCAATCTACTTGTTATAATTCTGGTGTAGAGTTTATAAGGATGTTCAAGGAGACTAACTGGTCTGTATGTTTCCAGGTCCGTTATATCACCCTTCTTGTGCAGAAGTATGGTTATTGAATTGTTCCATTTTATTGGGATATTCTGATTCCACAGGCATAAATTAAAGAATTTTTCAATCATGGACATCAGTACTGGTCCTCCTATCTTTAACGCTTCAGTGACGACACCGTCTTCCCCTGGAGCTCTATTATTCTTCATCTTTTCCAAAGGCATATTAATTTCATCCAGAGATATCTCCGGAATATCTTCGGAGCTCTGATTTGGAACCCCTCTCCGCAGATATTTCTCTGGATTTAGAGTGGTTTGTTTAGCGTATAAAATGGCATAAAAAGATTCCACAATTTGTAGCAAATGTTCTCTGTTCGACGTGATATTCCTATCTTGTTCTTGAGTTTGACAATTTCTCTCTTCCCACTTGTTAGTTTGCGTCTTATTACCTTCATGCTTGTATTCTCCTCGATAGTTTCAACGATTTTCTCTTCTTTGTACTTTCTTAAGTCTCTCCTGATTGCCTTTGCTACTTCCTTGTTCAGTCTATTTATTTCGTCTTGGCTAGCGTCTTCCTTACTTTCCAGTGTTCTTCTCCGTTCCATTTTGTGGTGCGTTTCCAGGCTAATGTTTTCTTCCTTCGGGCTTGTTGGGCAACATTTCTTTTGGGCGTCTGTTATTGCTTCCACTATTGCATCATTCAAGATGTTAATATCATTGGATAAGGGTTTATCTTGGAGTATTTTGCTGAGGTGTTCCTAGAATTTCCGTTCATCTCTTGGGCGTGTCCATGTCTTCGTTCGGTTTTTTTAATCATTTTGTGTCGTTCATAGCTAGTGTTTAGTACGATAGTGACTCTTACCATTTGGTGGTCGCTTGATTTTGCAAATCTATTTAGGACTGTTACATCCTTGAATATATGTCTTTTGTCAGTTATAAAGTAGTCGATCTCATTCTTTGTCCTTTAGTCTGGGCTCTTCCAGATCCATCTGGGCTGGAGTTTCTTGTAGTAGAAGCTGTTCATAAGAAATAGGTCCTTCTCCAACAGAAAATTTGAAAGAGTGTTGCCACGGTCATTTCGCCCAGGACTGCCAAAATTACCAAGAGCCGTTTCTGATGGATCCATTTTTGTTCCTATTTTGGCATTAAAATCACCGCATACAATGGTGAAATGTGTAGGACTGTTTGATAGAGCTGCATCTAAATCATCATAAACAACTTCGACTTCCTCGTCTGTTTGATCCGTTGTTGGCGCATAGACCTGAATAACTTTTAAATCATATCTGGTGTTTATTCTAAGGATGGCATAAACTACTCTAGTGGAACCTAGTTGGCCCATTCTGAGATTTCTCACTATTTCTTTGTTTATGAAGAACCCAACACCTCCTACTGACTCTTGTTGTTCTCCGTGGTAGTAAAATAAGTGACCGGATTTTAGGGTCTCAAGACGTTCACCTCGCCTTCTGACTTCACCAACTCCCACTATATCCCATTTTATGTTTTCTAATTTTTTTTCCATTTCAGTAAAACTTTCGTCTGAAAGTAGAGCTCTAGTGTTTAAGGTTGCAATTTTGAGAACTGTTTGTTTCTTTGAACGTACTCTTGTCAAATTTTAGTCCCCCCCTCCAGAATACTTGAGACAGACTAATAGATCAGTGTGAGTGTATCTACTCACCTGGGGTAGCTTCCGTTTGGTATTGAAATCTGACATTTGTAGGGTTTCCTGGCCAATACAATGCCACGCGAGCTGCTGCGTGTTGGCGAGGTTTCATTTCAGCCGCTCAATCTGGGAACAGACGCTGTTTGCAGCCGCCCACTCTGGGTCAGACGCTGCGTGGGAATCTTCTTAGCTTCACCTTCATCACTTCGAGACCTTACTGGCATGCGTGGCCCTACCAGTAGCTACGCTACCGCCAGCATCGCTCCCTGGGTGTAAGGTTACTGAGCCCTCTCACCAACGACAAGGTGATGATTCCCCCAGAGAGGGAATGAAAATAATAAGTCACATCAATGAACAATCCAGCAAATCTTACCTCCAGCTCGATGGGGAGCACCACCCACAATAAAATTATGAATACGATGCGACGATAGAAAAAACGCAAGCTTAAACTTCAGCAGCACAGGTCATACAAAAAAATATAGAAAAGGCGACACCAACAGGTCTTATCTATGGTGCTGGTGCACATATCCCAATAATTGCATTCGCTATTTCAAATATAATCGATTATTATATTTAAAAAATATGACCGGCACATTAGCGAATGATTTTACGGCGTTTATGAAATAAAATTCCCTAATATCACCCGACTATTACAAACAGAATTATTAATTTATTTAATTCATCTTGAGCTGCTTGTATTTTGAGATAATTCAATTCGACCTTTATGAACATTAATAATCAAAGAATTACTCTCTCGAGCTAAAAGCTCTCGCCAGTTATTCAGATTAATTATGTCCATATGGTATCATCAAATTATCTCGAAATACAATGTACTCTGGAGAGAATTATGACGAAAATAATAGTTGGCTATTTGTCACAGTCTCGGGATATTACTTCTGATAATTTTTAGAGTCTCAATTCTACTTTGTGCTGGTTATGAAATCGATAATTAATAGAAATATTTGATAGGATACTAAATCGAATATTCAATGTAAAAGTGGGGAGATCGCACCACAAATTATATACCATTGTACTCAGTGGCGGCGCCAGGTATGTGCGAGCCGTGCGATCGCACAGGGCCCCGCGCCTCCCGGGGCCCCGCAGGGCGCTATCAACTTGAAGGACAGCTTCGTAACTCTTTAACAAAGTTTTTAAAAACTGAAGTGGACAAGAAGAATGAGATACTGACACCCAAAAGAAATGCGTATTGGATAATTCAAGTCAGGAAAGTCTCCAGGCACCACATCATTCTCAATTTGAGTGTTCATCTGATTCGGCTTCGCAGCCCGTATCGTCTGCCCCCGTTCATCTGCTTCAGGCTTCTTAATCTTCTCAACTGGAACCGTCGCCAGAAGCACTATCTTCACTTCTTTCAGAAGATTTGCCTTTGGAACCGGAACAAAACAGAACTGAGCAGTCTCAACTCTGAAAAAAATTATGAAATCGAAGACCACGATGTAAGCGACCCTTATTTATGGCCAAGCAGCCTAACTCAATCAGAGTGGACTAGAATTATTGAGAAGGGTCCTGTATCCGTCACAGGCGAAAATTTTCTGAAAAATGAAAGTGGACGACACTTTAGTGAAGTTCATTACAATAGGAGTTTAACAAACGGCGAGAAACAGAGAAGACGGTGGCTTGTCTACTCAAAATCTAATGACTCTGTGTTTTGCATGCAGAATATTTTTGAACAGCGACAATGCATCCGTAAGTGCTTTAACCTCTAAACGAGGAACTGATGATTGGCAACACTTGAACGTGATTTTGAAAAGTCACGAAATGAACAAAGTCCATAGACAATGCATGAATAAATGGTTTGATTTGGAGAATGGATTGAAAAATCAGAGGACCATTGACTGTGAAACAGAAGCTCAAATAAGGTCAGAAGCTCAACGTTGGAGAGATATTATGGAAAGACTACTCGCAGTTGTACAATTTCTGACCTCCCACAATTTAGCGTTTAGGGGTCACAAAGAAACAATTCCCCCAGATGATACAGAGAAGTGGTAATTTCATAGATTCAATTAAGCTTATTGCTAAGTTCGACCATATTTTAAAAGGACATTTGAATAGCATCTCCAAGAAAGAAAATATCAGGAACCATTACTTTGGTAAAGATACTCAAAATGAGTTTATCCAACTTATGGCAAACCACGTAGTATCAAAAATAAGAGAAAAGATATTGAAAAATAAATACTATGCCATCATTCTTGATTGTACACGTGATATAGCAAGGGTTGAGCAACTGTCCGTAGTTTTGAGAACTACTGACCTAGAAACTGCTGAAATTGAAGAACACTTTGTTGGGTTTGTTACAGTTGACACAACCACCGCCGAGGGTTTGACTGACTACTTACTAAAGGAACTTGAAAAGCTAGGTCTGAATTTAGCCAATTACAGGGGACAGAGCTATGATAATGGTTCAAATATGCGAGAGGTTCATAATGGTATGCCACAAAAGATTTGGAACCTCTATACATTGGCATTTTTGGTACCCTGTGGAAGCCACAGTTGGAACTTGGTTTTAGGTGACGCTGCAGCATCCAGTGTACAAGCACAGACATTTTTTGGCACTTTACAAAGATTATACACGATTTTTTCTAGTTCATGTCAGAGATGGTCAATTCTAAAAGAACATGTAAACATCTCACTTAAGCCTCTTTCAGAAACGAGGTGGAAGTGTAGGGTTGAATCGGTGAAAGCAGTAAGGTTCCAATTAGACCAAGTATGTGATGCTTTGTGTAGTTTAAGAGAGAAAAGTACTGATTGTCCACGTTTGAGTTCATCGTTTCATTGGTGATTTGGTATGACATTCTAATCCAAATTCACGCCATCAGTAAAATGTGGCAAAGTCCAAGTATGAGTTTAGAGGCAGCAATACACCATTTGAAGGTATTTTTAAACTGGTTGGATCAGTACAGAGAAAATGGTTTTGACTCTGCATTGGTAGCAGCTAGAGAAGTGGCAGAAGAAACTGGATTTACAGAAACGAGTTTTAAGTCTCCAATAATTAGACGAAAGAAGAAAATATTTGACTTTGAAGCAACTGACGAGGCTCATGAACTAGCGCCGAAAGAGGCATTCAGAGTAAGCTACTTCAATGTAGTCGTGGACACAATACGTGTCAGATGTGACCCACGATTTGAAGCCTTGAAGCAACACGAAAACATTTTTGGGTTTTTGTACAACGTACTGAATGTGTCGTCAATGCCAGAAAAAGAACTTTGAAATCATTCAAACTGCTCTTACCGACGGGAACCAACGTGACATAGACGGACTGGAATTGTTTGAGGAACTAAAAATATTTCCAAATGCTGTGGAGGAAGCAGACAAGAAAAGCAAGGAAAAAGGCCAACTCAACCAAAGCGGTATACTTAGGGCACTGAAGTTCATCACGATTAACAACCTGAGTGATATATATCCCAATCTATTCATCGCCATAAGAATTGTGTTTACCATTCCTGTCACTGTTGCGGCTGCGGAAAGGAGTTTTTCAAGATTGAAGCTTATCAAAACTTACCTCCGCAACACCATGACATAACACCGTCTTTCTTCACTAGCAATATTGTCAATTGAAAATGAAGTATCACATAGTTTAGATTTTAAAGCTTTGCTTGATGATTTTGCTCATAAAAAGAGCAGGATAGTAATAAAGTATAAAAAAATAAAGTAATATGTTTATATGTGTATGTAGTAATATGTTTTCATAAATTTGGCTACTTTTTGCCGTAATTTTAAGTTTTAAAATGTAAACATAAGTTTTACTTTTCAACTGTGAATATAATATTAACATCTGTTAGTTTTTTTATGATATTATAATATCTGACATCTGATTATTTGCTGTCTTATTCGTACACTACCCATCCCTCGTTACTTATTTCAAAATAGGTATTGTAATATGTAATATAAAAATATGTAAATACTCGTAAAATGAAATAAATATTTTAAAATATGCCATACTCTGTTTTAACTACCATAAATATTAACTATAAAAACAGATCTTCAGTTCAAAAGCAATATGTGCATATTATGTTAATATTAACTCATTTAAATTGAGGTGTCTTCACGGCCTAACGCAACGAGTCGTTCACTAAATAGCCAAGGATATAAAAAAAATAACAATCTTCCAGTACAATAAGTAGATAACTAATTAGATGAGTAGAGTGAAATCCATAAATAATAACTACAGCTACGCTCTGAAAAATCATGTTGAAAGACAAGGATGGGCGTCGCTTTAATTAGACCTACAGATGATCGCCGTTTAAAAACAAAATGTACTTAGATTTCAGCCTTTCACTAGTGTTTATCCAATTAATTAAATACATTTTTATTTAGTGTTGTGGATGACCATAAGTAAAGCACATAGGTTCTTATTTTAGACAATTTTTTCTAGGAAATATAGAGATATAACACTGACAAAAAGTACTCTAGAGAGGCTTAAAATGTATAATTTAGCACCAAAATTTTCAAAATTTTCTGGGGAAGGGCCCCCCCTAATATCACCTCGCACAGGGCCCCGCGGCGGCTAGCGCCGCCACAGATTGTACTAAAGGGTTATAGTAGTAGAAAGTCAAATAAGGAGATCACCATATTTTTTTACAAATACCATCTGTGTGAAAAAGCATAGTGGACTCCGTGACTGATGTTTTCTTATTGTTCCTCTTAGATTGTTTACTATAATGTAATATAACAAAAACTTCAGCCACAGCAACGCGTGGCCGGTTCAGCTAGTGCTATTTTGAAAAAAACCTTCATTTTAGTTTTCTTGTTTTAGACCAAATAAGGCTGAATTCCTAATATTTTTATTGTGACAAAACTTGTGTTTTGGTCCGTCAAATGTCTCATAAAACTTATATAGGTTTTTCATTTTTAGTAGGTATATGTGTTGTTTTTATTTTCGTCATTACCAAAAGTTATAAATAAATAAATGTGAAGAATTGTTTATTTTTGTAAAACATTTTTAATACCTTCTTTATGATTCTTGGAGATGAGGATATTGTTATTTCAGTAATAGCACTCAGGTGTCCTGTACTAAAGTAAAATCTCAGGCATCACAATAATTGATGATAGGCGATACAGAATTAATACTAAAAATTGAACAAACAAATTTGTTTTTTTTTTCAATTTACGATTTAGATGATTTTTAAGAACTTACATATCACTTGGAAATTCAAAATCTTCTTCCGTTACTGTTTCTTTATCTAGCCAGTACCTTCTAAAGAAAGTTAAGTCATCCATCCTATGGAAGTGATTACTTCTCTTGTATATTTTTCAAGGAAACCCATATTTCATTATTTCCAGTATATATACATCATCATTAAAAATATCCTTTTCAACACGTACATCATAGTATTTATAGCTCATCTTTGTCTGGATCTTCTTCTTCTAGTGCCTATCCGGTCCGGATGTTGGCGATCATTCTGGCTATTATGATTTTATTTGCTGCTGCACGGAATAGTCCTGTAGTAGTTGTTGAAAACCATGTCCTGAGATTTTTGAGCCATGAATTTCTCCGTCGTCCTGGGCCACGTTTACTAGGGATCTTCCCTTGCAAGATATTTTGTAATAGACTGAACCTTTTCTCATTTCGCATTATATGACCGAAATATTCTAGCTTGCGGATCTTTATCGTTTTTATTAATTCGGTGTCTTTCTGCATTTTTCTGCAGACCTCTACGTTGGACACATGGTCTGTCCATGAGATTCTTAATATTCTACGATAGAGCCACATTTCAAAGCTTTCGAGTTTTTTTGTTGTTGCGTCGGTCAAGGTCCACGATTCGACCCCGTACAGTAAGACGGAGAAAACGTAGCAGCGAAGGAGTCTTATTTTGGTAGTTAACGTCAGAGATCGACTTTTAAAAACTGATGCCATTTTGAGAAATACGGCCCTTGCTTTCTCTATTCTACAGCGGATTTCTTGTGAGTGGTCCCATTGGTCATTGAGTGTAGTTCCTAAATATGTGTATTTACCGACCCTCTCAATTTGTAGCTGATTTAGGGTGAGGTGCTCCTGTGGAATCTGACTTTTGCTGATTACCATGTACTTCGTTTTGTTGACATTTATATCGAGACCGTATTCTAGACTAACTGAATACACTCTGTTCATTAGTTGTTGTAATCCATTGAGGTCTCCAGCCATAATCACTGTATCGTCAGCGTATCTGATGTTGTTTAATCTTTTACCATTTAGTAATATTCCTTCATCTACGTCCTCGAGAGCCTCTCTAAATATGTATTCTGAATAAACATTAAATAATAGAGGGGACAATACGCATCCTTGCCTTACACCTCGTGCGATCTTTATGGCATCTGATTTTTCTCCTTCTACGGACACATATGCTGACTGATCCCAATATAGTCTCGATATTATTTCCAAGTCTCTTCCATCGATCCCAACAGTATTTAATATTTCCACTAGTTTGTGATGTTGTACTCGATCAAAAGCTTTACTGTAGTCTACAAAACAAGCATATACGTCGCAGTTGACGTCTCTACATCTCTGGAATAATACCTGTACACTGGATAGTGCCTCTCTAGTACCTACCGCATCTCGGAAACCGAATTGAGTTTCCGACATATAATCTTCACACTTTTTGTATATTCTTCTGTGAATAATTTTCAGGAATAGTTTCAATAGATGACTCATGAGACTGATAGTTCTATGATCTTCGCATCTCTTTGCTCCTGGTTTCTTTGGTATTATAACAAATTCCGACAGTAGCCAATCTTTCGGTAGTTCGCCTTTTTCATAGATGAGATTGAACATCTCTGTTAGTTGTGTGATTCCAGATTCGTCGAAAAGTTTGAGAATTTCAGATCTAAAGTTGTCTGGTCCAGGAGCTCTTCCATCTTTCATTTGTTGCACCGCTGATTGCACTTCATCGACGGTGATGGCAGGACCTGATTTATCTATTATCTGTGGCCGCTGCGGTCTTGCATCTTTAAATAGTTCTGAGATGTAGTTGCTCCATACCTTTATCTTGTCTTGTTTGTCTATTACTAGATTTCCTTGTTTGTCGGTCAGTTTACATATTGTTCTGGGCTTGATCAACCCAGCCGTTTCTTTAACCTTTTTATACATGTTAAAACTATCATACTTTTCTTGTAGGGCTTCTATTTCCTGGCAATCTTCTTGTAATTTCTTTTCTTTGGCATCCTTGATTTTTCTTTGTATTTGCTTGTGAATTGCTGAATATGCGGGTGTATCTTTCATAAGTCGTCTTTGTTCCATCATATGTAGAATTTCGTCTGTCATCCATGTTTTTCTTTTGATGTTTTGATCTGATTTTAAATATTTTTCACTGACGCTTGTAGCAATGTTTTTTATTCTGTCTAATTCAAATTTCACATCATTATTGATATTTGTTTCTTGCAGTTGTTCTGCTAAGTGATGTCTTACTTTTTCCTTCGTGTCCGGGTTTTTTAATTTTCGCATGTCATAACGGTCTTTCTTTGTTGTCTTTTTCACAGCTTTTAGTTTTAGCTTTAAGGTGCCAACTAATGGGATATGGTCTGACATTATATCTGCCCCAGGATATGTTTTAACAGATGTGAATGCGTTCTGGAATCTCTTATTTACTAACATATAATCAATTTGATTTCTGACTATATGTTCTTTAGAGTCTAGTGGTGATCTCCATGTGTATAACCTTCTTGGTGGTAGTTTAAAAAACGTATTAAGTATTGCCGCTTTTTTGTCTGCTGCGAATATTGCCAATCGATCGCCACGCTCGTTCCTTTCACCTAATCCATGAGGTCCAACATATTCTCCCTCACCTCCGTAGCCTATCTTCGCATTGAAATCGCCCATTATCACCGTTAGGTGGTGTTTGGGAAGTCTACTGTATACATTTGTTATTTCGCTGTAGAATTCTTCAACTTCCTCTATGGTTTTATCAGCTGTGGGAGCATATACCTGTATGATGTTTATCGGAACAGGACTTGCGTTGATTTGTAATAACAAGGTTCTTTCACTTATTGGAGTAAAACTTTTGACGTGTTTTTCTACGTTTTTGTGAACAATAATACCTACTCCATACTGATGAGCATTTGTATTTGTTCCTGAATAGTAGACTTGATGTTCATCTATCAGACATTGCCCTGAACCTGGCCATCTCATCTCACTAATTCCCAAAATTTTTATATTTAATCTGTTCATCTCTTTAATGGCATTATGGACTTTTCCGGCTTGATATAGTGTTTTTACATTCCACGTTGCTATCTTGCAAGGATTTCGCAGGTTGACGACCTGGGAGGCCCTGCAGTCCTTAGTTTTTCCTCCCCTGCCGGATCCTGGATTCCGATATCCATGATCAGTGAAAACTTTTCTATTTGTTGTATTAGCCATGCTGATAATACTAGGGATGCCTCAAGCCTTTAATACGATGGTTTCCCGTTGCCTTTCGTATTCTTATGCCGTTGGCAGTTATCTGCTCATCCGCCTTCGGGGCCAGTTTCCCAACCCCTAGACAAAAGAGTGCCCTGTCTCCAGTAGCTCATCCACCCGTAGCTGTTGGCTATGGAGTGGATCGTTTATCCCGACGATCGGCCGGTGTCGTTTTACCATATCTGGCTACCCTCACTTGGTTTAGCCTGTGGGTCAACACAGTGTACCAGGGTGTGGCGCTTGGAGCCAGCAAGTGAGAGTTGGGTGTCTCGTGAGGACCAGTTATCTGAAACCTCCGCCCGTCTATGACGCTTGGAGTGACCGTCTCAGACAAAAGGTACTACCTCTCCGACACAACCCCTACACCCCTTTGTCTGGATAAATTAGCTTAAATCTTAGGCTATATGTGCTTAGGTACAACGAAACCTTCATAGGTAAACCTTAAGAATTTATTGATGGATATATACTCATGAGGCGTATGGATCAGTTTCACCTATATAGAGAATTTATTTTAATGGAATATTTTATAAATTGTCGAAAACACAATTGAACTTTTCAACGAAAAAGTGATCTAATAATTATCAATTAATCACCAATTTACTGTAAATAATTGTGTTGCAATGATACTTTATTATTTAAAGAAATTAAGCCAGTAGGTGTAGAAGTATTAAAAATTGAAATATATTTCATGACTAATATCACTAGTCACTACCATAGAACAAGTAATAATTGTATTGTTTTTGGTCACTACATTCATTTTATTGTGCATCTTTGACTTCTTCGTCATATACTTACTGTAAATGGGTCTCATTTTCATCTTCATCGGATTCGACATCATTGAAATATCCCAAGAATTGGGAAGAAATTTATGGTTTGGCAATATTAGCTTATGAATTCCTCATTAGGAATATTCTATTATAAATTCCTCATTGGGAACATTCTTACTTAACATCACTAGTTTCACCATCTTCTTATGAG
Source organism: Galeruca laticollis (assembly GCA_963921935.1). NCBI lineage: Eukaryota > Metazoa > Arthropoda > Insecta > Coleoptera > Chrysomelidae > Galeruca > Galeruca laticollis. The sequence goes on from OY998184.1 coordinate 46,928,758, forward strand.
TGTCATGTAATTTACTCACTTTTGTTTTTGTCACTTGGCATAAAATAAGAAAGGACAAAACTTCCTTTTAAGCTATCAGGAGGTGGTGAAATATAAAAAAGATACCAACATGGAGAAAGTAATTTCTTCTACATTTGACACTACCTCTATTTGAAATAGTGTTAAGGGGTCGAAACATACATTACACGACTGTGTCAGGACAGGACTACTGCAGTGTAACTGTACTGTCCCTCCTATGTTACATCTCTGCAGCAGAATACATTAATAGTAAAGAATGCACAGCCAATCAGATCATGTTACGTGGGGCTTATTTGGTCCCAAGTTTGAATTGTAAGGCACCAAATTTAAATCGAGTTTGTGTAATTAGCATACAACTTTTCAGATATTACTAAACTGCAAGAGGTAATTCTATTTTGTGTATTTAGCACATGACAATGTCCAACTTACAATTTAGATATTATTAAACCTTAACAAATTTATAATTTTCACGAATTTTAAACAAATATAACACAACAGTAGAACAATAACCTCAGAAACAAGATCTTGTTTTTTGTTCAACTATTTATTTCATAGAAAAAACGTAATGGCAATTTCAATATGCCTCGGATAATTCTTTAATAAAGTTTGTAATAAATAAAAATACGACACAAAAATAGTAAAATAGTCTATTTATCGGAAATAATTGAAACAAACACTTAATTATAATTGAAAAAAAATATATTCCTAAATATTTAAAATACCTTCTTGTCACTTTTTTCTTCAAATGTTACAATCAATTTCTTTTAATATACTTCTCATTTCTGATTTCATCTTCTTAAATTCCAGGTTCTTTACCTTTGATTTTCATTGATTATTCCAATTTTTAATAACATGCCACATACAGAGAAGTCTTCTTGGTTGGGGAAGTTTACACCAGTTATACATTTGGTCCACGCACTGTAATATTTTGGGTCGTCATCGCTCATTATGTATTTGGCTTCAATTGATTCGCCTAACCTATTCCTAATAGATCTGAAAAAAAATTCCTGTGCCTTTTGATCTAACCTATTAGTAACTAAAAATGCCACTGGAAAACCCATATTGAATTCATTTTTCATCAAAACTATTGTTAAATCCCAATTCCTTCTGTTGGTGCCATGAGTTATTTCTATGCAAATTGTGTGATCTAAATCTCTAAAATTCTTTTCCACCATTCATGAGCCCTAGTGCAAAATCCTCAACCTCTAAACCTGGGTTACGTTCACCTAAAATTAATCAGTGATTCCTTTAGCACTAATCTACACAATACACCCCAAAAAGCAATGTACACAATACTAATAAATCAAACCATAAGTAAAAGTCCAAATTACTACAACCTCTTAGTATTAAAATTGCAGTATAACAAATGTAATACCACCTCAGTCCGCTACCCTTTAAAATTGCATGATATGGATTGAATTTTTGTATTACTAAAGAAGCCTATAACTAAAAGCTAATTAAATACTTCAACTTTTTCAAAATTTCATTAAATTCACTTTAGTCCACTTCAAACTAATAAGTTGTTGCATAATAACGTCATTTTGTAGTCAATTTGAAAGTATTTTTAATTTTTGTAAATTTATAGATATAAAGTTATGCAGTACAAACCAACTTTCATGCATAATTTTGTCCTCAATTCCATTCTTCAATTTCCAAATGTGTAACTGTCATATTATCTACATGCCTCATCATGTCATTTTGTATTATATTTTCTGTTCAAATAAGGTATATTTCCACTTTTTATACATTCATTCGCTCCAATTGTCCTCGCATCCTGTGTATTTTCACTTCACCAGCCAATTGTCCCACAATCCACAATATTAATTTCTTCAGCCTTTGTTAACCTATTAATTCCTTATTATTGTGGGTTAACTCTCCTAAAAAAATAACAAATTCCGGACAAGTCTAAAGGTGGGTCCTCATGTGCGGACTATAAGCAGAGCGCACTGACGTTCAAAGATGTGGTTGGTTGAAATGCTCACTTGACCTATCAAAAGTGCGCTGTCACTAATCCGCTCGAATTACGCCAATAGTCACTAAAAAGTAGAATTTGTCTCTAGTTTTCGACGTACTCCTGGAGTTTAATGACAGTAGTGCGCAGGTGCTAGAGAAATACATTATTGACCACATTGAGGAATTTCGCTTTTCAGGTTATAATGGTTGCTTTTTTTCATAGTATTGAAGCTTTGTTCTGCTGTAAATATTTCAATTACCCAAAATCTCCTTCTTCTACTAATTACTGTTAGATATTTATTTTTGCAATTGATGAATTAAATGTAACTTTACTAGATTCTGCTATATGGCAGACCTTCGCTACCAAGGGCATTTCGATAATTTGATTGCCAAATTAGGTAGGTACATATCGCTTTCTATTTTATATGCATTCAACTGAAGACACAATAAAAAATACAATATGAATCAACTTTCAACTATGCTCTAATTGTAAACAAACTGTCTACTCTGAAACGGAATAAACAGGTCGTCAGGATCCAGTACGCGGAAACGAGCATATTGCGCTGTAAAATTGAGTCCGCTACAAATCCGTCCATGATGACCCACCTTCAATAGGTACAATTATAGCTTATTCGATTTATCTGCTCCGGCTGAACTGAGTGCGCACTCAGTTCAAAAGTTGTGTTCGTTGTGTTATTGTTGTCAGAGTTGCACTCCTCCAGTAACACGTGTTCGATTTACAAGCGGCACTGTCAGGGTGCGCCCTTAGTTCAATATTATTTGCCCTGAAATGAAAGACGGTGTAGTCCTGTCAGTTCAGTTTTAAATGGCGTCAAAAATTTGAATAAGCAATTCTAACCGAATTATTTTCATTTTCCGATTCTATAGTTTGTATAAAGAAATGTTTCTGATAAGTCCTGAAGAAAAAATCAAGATACTAGATTTTACTAACATGATAGGAAATATTCAGATAAAGATGAAAATGTACCATTTTTCGTTGAAAGACGTTTTCACATTTTTATTAAAGTTTTTTCTATTCACTTGAAGAGCTAATTTGTATGTTTCAATTATTATAAAATATATATTTCCCATGCTGCTGTTCATGTTTATATGGTGTCTTGTTTCTTGTTGTTTGTTTCATTTCCGCTTTTTGACCGCAAGTTGGGTTAGAAACACTGCACTCGTAGTTGAATGGGTGTTCTATTTAAAACGCACTTTTTAGTGCAATCAAATGAACTAGCATCCCTCGCCAAGTTTTGTGACGTCATTTCAGGGCAAACTTAACTTTGCCTACTTGTAATTTTCACTAATTTTTTATAAGTGCTCAACTACTGATGACACTTGGGTAATCACGTAGTGAGAATTCGCGTAGTTTCCGTCAGATATCGCGCCTTACCAAACATGGAAGAAATATGTATGTTTAGGGTATTAGTTTAACCATGAAAATGTGCGAGATAAAACATACAGGCGCAATTTGATTTTCCATAGAAAAGAGATTTACTATAACAAATAGCTGAGTTCATCAAACATGATTTGCAGTAAAGTAGTTTAAAATTTGTAAGGTACTGAGATGGCGCTGGTGTCGACTGATTAATTGAATAACATTGTGAACGCGAGATGTCTACACCAAATGGTAAGTGAATATAGATTTGCAAAAACAGATTTACGCCCACAAGTGCCATTTTCATGAAGGCAATCTAATGGTCATTGTTACAGTATGGTGAAAGATAAAAAATGCTCATCATGGACAATGATTGATGACGAGATAATCACAAAATGACAAAAACTGCTTCATATAAATTTTCAATAACGCCAAAGATTAAAGTTGTAATTTAAAAAGATATAGCTTAAGATTTTATTTACAGCTCTGTAGAATAAATATTCATAAGAATCGTTTTTACTTAAAATTGATTATATTGTACATTTATTGACGCATCGTTTTTATTTTTAATTGATTATATTGTACATTTATTCACACATTAATTTATCTTGAAATTAACATTTCTTGAAGAAATGATATATAGCAGTAAAAAAAGTTTATACTTGCTATATTATCAATAACTGAATTTTGGCAGACGATGTAGATTCATATGAATAAAATAAAAAGAGTACGATGAGTTTGCTGGATGGCAGTCAGTAATTTAATGTAATAATGACTCCATGTTAGCAAACTAAAAATCGCTTGTGAGGACTGTGGTGACTTAGAGAGGTGGAGGAGGCCACACTAAAATGTTCACACAAAAATCTGAAAAATTCACTTCAAATTTGCTAGAAAAAAAAGGCTGACCACACATTATCTAGTTTGATTAAACAATATTTAAACAAGTGAAGAATAGCTGTTTGTGTAGCAAGGGAGGAAAGTGCTACTTTTCCTCCCGAGGATGAAGTTTACTGCCCGACGCGTAGCGGAGGGCAGTAATCATTCGAGGGAGAAGAAGGAACTTCACACCCACGTTATACATATGATTTTTCTGCCTGCCTCAAATAACAAAACATTTTCAATGATTTATTTATGAAACTAACAAACAAAATTAATAAATACTACTTATTTTACGGAACTTGGCTGGGCATCGAGGATGGACTTCTAAAATACTTGGCTGGGCATCGAGTATGGACTTTTATGAATCTTGGATGGGCATCGAGGATGGACTTCTAGAATGCTTAGCTAGCCATAGGGGGTGTAGCCCTATTAGACCAGAGTCGATAATTTTTAAAACCAAAAAAAATAATAGTAGGATGAAACCCATTAGAAAAGGAGAGGAATATTATAAAAATGAAAGGAAAAATAATTTACGGGCGATCTGAGGTCGGGAAGGGGATGGGGGTGAGTTTTTGAGGGTAAAAAACGGGTTTTCTCGATTTTCGGCAAAAACTAAAAGTCCTATCGAAAAAAGTCAAATGGCATAGTTGTAGGTAATAAAAAGATCTCAAACTTTTGTATTAACACTTTTTTCACATAACCTCAAAATTTATGTGAAAAATTCAAAAAACCAGGTTTTTGGTTTTTTATTTTTATCTGTTACAAAATTTTTTTTTAACGAAATTTGGTGAAAACTTACCTTTTTATGTCCCAAATACGCTGTAATTTATTTGATTAAAAATATTTATTTTTTCACCTTATTTTGAATTAATATCGAAAAAACACCCTAATTTTCAATCGAAAACTCACCCGTCAAAATTCAGCTTTTTTAAAAAAGTTGGTATGTTTTCTGTTCGTTGAAATCTCTACTTTCCGAAGGGGAAAAATATATGTTACTATAGTAAATCTTTTCAGAAAATGCAAAAAATCGAAAAAAACTCGAATTCGAAATTTTTTTTTAATTATTATAAATAATTTAATCTAAAAAATCTGATTGCTGCAATTTGTTTCAATTAAAAAGTTGATTTATTTAATACTAATTACATCTATGTCATAGAAAATCTCATTAGATATAAATATTAATGTAAATCGTACAATTAAATGTAGATACTTTATTCTGATTACGTTATTCACTACAATATTTTCAAACACATTAATCTTATCATTCATAAATACCTTATATTCAATTCTAATCACTCATCCATTAGTTTCTGTCTTTTTGACGGCATTTCTTCATCGTTAGATTCGTCAAACATCTCCGATTCTAGTAGATCTTCGAAATCTTCATGACTATCACCTTCTTCCTCTCCAACATTATTTCCAGACTGCGTTGGTTCTTCATCCACAATTTCTTCTGAATCATTAACTTCCTCGTAGGTTTCTTTTCCAATAATGGAGCAATTTTCAGAACCATGACAGTTTGAACATAAATTTGTGCATTTTAAACCATGTTTTCGGCAACCACATTTTAAACTGTTACATCCAGTTTCACAGCTGCAGCAAATAGTTTTGAGCAATATTTCCGGAATTAATTCTTTTTGTGTAAATTTGGGCATAATTCCACGTTGATATTGCTTCCAGCCCCAATCTGTTGCTGTTAGTTCGTTACCCAACCAAGTTTGAAGCTGATAATATGCCCTGTAACAATGTTGTTCTGCTGCTCCTTCTGTGGGTGGGATGTTTGCCAAAACGAGAGTTGAATACATTTTTGCCAATTGATATTTTTGAAACCTTAATTGATTCAGTGTAATTTTTTCCTTTTTACATTTATAAATAGATTTGATTAGTTGTAATCCATTTTTTTTATTTTTTCTTTACTCGCATCTTTCTTATAAAAAACATTGGCCAAATTTGACAACTTTTTAACGTCTAATAATGAATTGACGATACTTT